>CM029531.1:12912919-14112919 GCA_017141395.1 Laodelphax striatellus | reverse complement strand
AAAGATGGTAAGCGTTGACATATTGTTATCTTATCACGTAGGCCTAATCAATATCTTCAATTCCTTGGTTTCAACCTAATGTTTATGCAAAATATAAATTAATGATATTCAGGTAAAGAAAAAAATTATTTCTAGTACTCTATCTATATAATTTGTATTATTATGCTATTAATTATATTTTGAATGTGCTAGTTTTATTGAGAAATGAACTAGATTTTGATTGATTGATACTTAATGTAGGTGACTTTCTGATTGCTTTTCAAACTTATTTTGACAGGAAAGCATAATTTCAAGTTGAAGTGTTTATTCAGCCATACACACTATTTGTTATGTCAACCATATTGTCATTTAAATCTAAATAATGAGATCACTGTACATGGTAGTCTTATGAAACATAGTTGAGATACCGTATTTTTCAAGTGTAAATAGGCCTACTTTGCATAGAAATGAAGAACCTTACAAACCATATAACCCATGTAGGCTTTTACATACCAGTAAATAAAGTTAAAAGAAAGTTGAGCTTGAGTTTTGACAAGGTAATTGCTGATTATGTTGAGCATTTGTCTTCAACACCTATGCACATGTGATTTTTGAGCTTGATTCACTACACATTCCTAGTATAGTTCATTAAAATAAGCTAACGATGCAATTTTTGCTTTTAAGCAAGTTTATTGAAGCATTAAATTAAAAAAAGATTGCCTCTCTTGGAGAAGATAGGCCCAATAAAGTTTTATCTGAGATTCATCTTAAACTGTAATTGTGTAAAGGTTAATTTTTAACTTTCTTATCTTTTTATGAGTGCTTGATTTCTTCAACATGAAATACTGATAATCAAAAATTATTTTTTTACAGATTCAGGCTTTGTAATGTTACAAGGCTCTTCGTATTGGACAGATTTGTTTGTTCGTCATTTCCTTTTTCAAACAGAACACTGTATCGATGCTGACGACCTCTTATTCTTTGTAAGAAAAAAACATATTAAGGGAACTTCAAGATATCTCCCAAAATTTGAGGTAGGCTACCGGTAATTGATTGCCGTTGCTTATTACAAATTTTCTTATTATCTTGTTAGGGCCGCTTTCCCCAACGCTGCTTAAGCTATACATCTAGCTTAAGCCTCATTCGGAGAATAGGAAAAGTATAGAAAAAAATATTGAGCATCAGCTGTTGCGCTTAAGCAGCGTTGGGGAAAGCGGGCCTTATGCTGACCATACACTATCAGGTCACCTGAAAGGCATTTTCGATCAGTTCTGCCCGTTCACCCCGATCTGACACCTGACGAAGCCCACACACTCTTCATGTCCTATTCTGTTTGTTAGATAGAGTGCCGGTAGGAACTGAGACCTGTTCAGTTTTCCGTCACATACACATCAGGTCTACTCGCCTGCTGGGCAGAACTGATCGAAAATTCATCAGGTGTCAGGTCACCTTCAAGTCGCCTGTTAGTGATTCCCGCCACACACTATCATTTCTACCCAAACAGGCAGAACTGATCAGGCGTACCTACCTGTCAGATGACGATAGTGTATGGCCGGCTTAAGATTCCTCTACAGATTCTAGCAGAATAAATTTTTACCTGATTCGTATTTTTATGTAACCTGATTCTTAATTACTTTATAGTAATTAATCTATAATAAGCCAATAAATCATCACTCATTAGTAATAACTCATATAAATCAATAATCTCTTATATAATTATTATAATACTATCATGTATGTCATTCACATTGAACATCTATAATTTTTCAATTTATTTGTTTCAGACTGAAGTTGATGTTTATAGAAAAGACAGTAGAAAACTACCAATAGGTGATCCAGACATGGACTGGGAAGAAACTGTATTTCTAAATTTAATTATCCATCAATTTGATTATACATTAACTCTAGCAATTTGTACTCGTACATCACCAAAACAACTCCAAGTATTAAGAAGGCACTCACAGGTATCAGTTTCATTTATTTTCTATTTGTTAAGTATTAGGCCTACATAAATCATTCATGGCAATAATTTTCCAAAATGAGATAAAGGTTATCATTTACGTGAGAATTATACCTTCACAATGTGTTATTTATAGGACATTAAGCTCTATGGATCTATCTTTATTCTATAAATTATCTATTCAAACAAAATATGAAAAATAAGTAGGCCTGTGCAGAGCAAATATTTCAATCTACCATACTACAAAATCCATACCGGTACATCAATGTCAAAGATTGATTTTAAACACTGATCTTTGTTTTTTAAGTTTTAACTGACTTTTTTGTTATGAATTGTTTGCATATCATATTATGAATATATGTGCTAAATACATATATATGTGATCGTGTTATATTTTTTTTGTAATGCTTGAATTTCAAATTTGGTGAATTGTATAAATTTTTCTCATTTGTGGATTCATTTTCTTTTTTCGATTAAGATTTTAACTGTCTTATATGGTGAAAATAGTATTCGATTGTGTGTTGAAAGTTAATTCTTTTGCATCCTCAGAGCACATTGCATCTACTGTGCAACCTTTTTGACTCAGTTCAAGTGTCTTAAATATATATTTCCAATGCAGTACTTGAACTTATTTACAGTATTTTATTTTTTATTTTTAGAAAGTTTACGCTTCTCCTAGTAGAAGAAGGATGGATACTAAGGGAGAGGTAGAAGAAATGACATATCCTTATGTTTGTTTCATGGTAGACAACTTTAACGAGGTAAGTGGCCTTTCAAGCAATATTATTATTCTTATTATTCATACTGAATGATCATAAAGTAATAATTATTTCTAAGTTTGACAAATAAATTTTCAAGTTTACTTGGAAAATGTTTTGCGCAATTGAAAACCATGATCATTTCTAACTTACATTTCCTATTTTGCATCTATTTATTCTTTATTGCTGACATTAAATTCATATAAAATTATGCCTGCATTAAAACATATGCAGTAACTTACAATACAAGACAAGATCGCGTATGCTTTCTCATTGGTAGTACTCCCCTGCAGGGAATACTTTCTATAAAATCGAATAAATAGTTAGTGAATAGTTTTATATTATTTGAGAAATGTATTCTTGTATATTTCAGGTGTTCTGTGACATCATGGTTCGAGATGGTGAAATGGTGTGTGTTGAACTAGTTGCTTCAGACCGCTCTGGTGACATTCAGTCAGTGATCTTCCTTGGTTCTATACGATATGATGCTCTCAAGAGGGTCTATGATGCAAGGGTATGTATGGGGATGCATTGCCTTATTTGAAAAAAACATCACTCGTAAATCGGAGTAGCTTTATTCGATTTATATTCTACCAATGTTTAAGGACACCAGCATTATGGGTAATATTAGTCTCGTCTTAATATCTTCAAACGCTTTCGTTCGTCATAACTTTTAACTTATTTTGTTAATATTCAACTTTGTAATAAGATTTAGTGCTCTAGTATTGGTAGGCCTACCTGTGATATTATGATTTTCATTGTATTTGTTTGTACGCAAGTTTATATTATTCTATGAATGAAGCGTATTGTAATCCTTAATCATAAAATCTGATACAGTATCATCTCAAGGCGTAAAGGCTGTAATTTTTTCACATCATTTTAAAATTACTTATTTTCAGAAGTCTGTACAAGAAATGAATTATATCCTCAATATTTATTAAATAGCTTCCACCAATGAAACTTGGTTGAACTATTTTGAGACGTTGAGGCTTGGTTCTTGAGTTTTTAATAGGTTCTCAATTTAAGAATATTCCCAGGAATGGTCGAGTAAAATCGTATTATTGTGCAGATGAAAATAATTTTCTGTACTACGTTGATCTCTAGACTATATAATTTATGGTGAATGATTTTACACACTTTTTCCAGAATTCATGTGTTTTTATTTTTGTCTTTGTTCACAGGCGAGCATGAGTAGCAAAGTTGCTCATAGGATGACTTTCGGCCTATTTTCCAACTCGTCAACACAGAGAGTTGAGTTCGTACGAATGAAAGGACCTCAGGGAAAAGGCCATGCTGAAATGGCTGTAACTAAGCCCAAAGGTAAATTCCATGTGAATTTAAGAAATTTCTCTTTCAATTTTTTTTAACTGATATCAATCTTACAAAATGAATAATCCGAACTCCGAACATAGAAAAATATATTTTGGAAGATTTTCAAGTTATTTCGTAGTGAAATAAAACACTAGAGGGTATTGTTAATAATTCCACTGTTTATTGTTTGAGCACTGTGTTGAAAATGTGTTGAAATTTACTGCCGATTTAAACTTGATATTTCATTAGGATTTTTCATATTATTTTTTTAATAATCTACAGTACTTTCAAGCCCAACTAATTTTCATCATTGGATTGATCTTGTACAATACTCCTAAACTCCTGCTAAAATTATCTCTCTCAAGATTTTCAATTTAGAAGTAAGATGCTTTCAGTTTAATATTTTTTGTTGGTATTCATGTTATGCACCAAACATTCTTATTATTACCGTAATATGGCTTTAATAATGCATATTTCAGTTTCGCATTGAGCGTTTTCAGGTTTATGAAAACACATTTTTGAATACTTGATGAACAATGTCACTATGCGCTCATGTCGATGTAATATAATACATTATAGTATTTGGCCATTTTCGTGTGGCAGCATGCAAGTAGATAGAATTTACTACGTTATATTTGGTTATTAGAGATGTAGATCTCTTACTATCCATAATGACTATAGTCTGTTCACCGAAACGAGGCAGTGCGCGTAAACAAAGTGTGCGTGCGTGCATAGGAGAACAGCTCGACGACCGAGTCAAAGGCATGTTATAACTAAATTTCTCTCGCTCTCAATCCGTATCAGCTGAATAAGCGATTAGTTGCATACGCTGAAATGTGAACATAACGCCATGCAATACACTCACAAAAGACACACACACAAGCTCACTCGGTGTTTACATTCACTGACTGGTTTCGGTGAACAGACTATAGTCATTTGTAGCCTGAAACGTACTCAAAGTGAAATCAGTAACACAAAACCTGAAAAGCTCAGGCATATTTGACTGATTTTTGGGCAATTATTTTCTTTTCTGATACATTAAAAATACTTCCAAGACAAAGTTGACGCATTACTTTTTAAACATTGAAACACTCAAGACGGAATATTTCAAGTTCAATGTTTCTTATTTATTTCAGTGTTAGTGTAACGAAAGATTAGCTGGTCCATCAAAGTAAAAGTATTTTAACCATACAACTACAGAAAGAAGTAAGATTCTTTTCAACGTCCTGAGTGCAGTGATATTGCTTCAAAACATTATTTATATTCATATGCTATTCCAATTTCAGATAATTTAAAAGTGGAAATGCTAATTTTGTTTTTGTTGATTGTTAGGATGTGGCGCGGAAACTCCCACTTCAGAGCCTGGCTACTGTGCCACCGATATGTGGGACTCCGATTGGGATGAAGATCCTGAAGAATTCTTCATCTACAGGCATCAAGTAACTATTCCACAATAAAATGTAGCCTACTCATTAACGAAATTACAGTCTAAAACTTGAAACATCAATTATTATTCCTGTAGTAAAAACATATTGAGTCAAATTATTCAGTTCTCATTCAGTATAAAGTTTTAGTGCATTTACATTCAACAAAATCATTTACCAGTAAGTTATTGTTTTGCAATGAAAATGACGACAAAGTAAAATTATACTGTTATCAGTATCAGTGATAATGTTATCAGTAATGACACAGAACATAATACTGTAATTAGTATTATTTCTATTTAATGTGATAATCACTATGTTTTTGAACTAGGTTTTGTTACCGATTTGGATTATTCGTTTCTACGAAATTTCAACAATTCAGACTCAATTTCTATAACTCAATATCTATATCCATACTCGGTCGATATTTGAGTGATGCACAGCATGCGATCAATGCAGCATGCTCGAGCCGCCTACTCAATCGAACAAGTTTTTTTGCATGTTTTGTCAAACACCTCAATAATTTCAGCAGTAAGAGACATGAACAGTCACATTATTATTTTTTCTATTTCTATGTTTTACTTGTGCATTTTCAGAGGCGTTTGAGTGACCCGAGTGCTAATCTGAACAATTTCGTGAGAGGAGGTTGGAGGACAAAGGCAGATATGACAGGAATGTCGAACAGAGCCCGTTCAGAGAATGAGGGCCTCGATCATATGGCAGATGGAATGGCCGAAGTGGAAGCCGGAGATGTACGCGATGGTGAGTACTCTTCAATTGATCACTATACCAGCGTTTTCATGAAGCATTTACTTTTTTCGTTGTTGTGTGTTCCATTCATTCTTAGTTAAGTTCAATCATCACCCCGTTAACGATGGGGCTTCTTCTTTCTGTGTGATTTAATTTTTTTTCAAATTCCCTTCGATTGCAAACCATTGAAAGAGAATCATCCATACAAACTCCAGAATGCAGTATTGCGGTAATGGTGTACATTGTTGCCAGATTGCACAGCTGAAAGTAGCTATGAAACCGACCTAGTCGGCCGGACACGTTTCCAACAGAAACACGGCAACAGTGCGCGCACAGCTTGCACTGACTTTTTATTACAGTAAGTTAGTTAGGCTACCAAAGTTTCTTTTCTATACTGTTTCACATTTTACACTTGAGCCTAATAATGTATTTATATAATAAAATGATGTATTTTAGTCTAATAAAATAATATATTTCAATATAAAATACATTATTTGTGAGTCCATAATTCACTTCATTATTTATATAATTCACAACATTGAATGGATTTTCGGCCCTCGCTCACTAGGCTTCTGATATTAGACTCCTGAATAGAAAGTGCATTAGTATATTGTAAAGACAAGTATTTAAAACATTTATATTTATTTCGATTAAATTTTTCAAAAATAAGGAATACAAAATCGTATTAGCTGGTATTGCTCACATAACTTCATAATCACTTGTTCGTGGGCAATCACCATGTAAATTATATTGAACTGATGGAAACTCAACCAAGATCCTTGAGCACCGTGAACTGCTCTGATCCATAGACACTTGGAATCATTGTAATGGTATTTTAGAAATTATTTTAGAGGTGAATGCGTCAGACTATTGAATAATAATAAAAATATTAATTCTGAACAATACTCAAATTGTAAATGAGGCTGATAGTCTTTACTTATTAATGATTATTTATGAGTCTATATTGAGAATTGAAGTAGCTTTGGATAAAATTAGAAATTTTTAATGATGATAATCTTAGATAGAAAAATTGAAGTACTGTAGTTTGGAATCAGTATTTTAGTATATCCAAAGTTTAGTATTTAGTATCGATAGTAGTAAACAGTATTCGAGTTGAATTGATTTTCTTGTAGATTGTAGAAGCAATACGTACTATTTTGGAAATTATTGCAGTATGAGGTTTTCTGAAGGAATAGTACTGTGAGATTCAAATGAATCGTCTTTCACAAACTGAATGAGGATTCCGGTTTCTAATTAATCACATTATTGTAGTATCCAAATTTTTAGCTTATTAATTGAAAAGTATCATTATAAATGAATAATTAAACTAGCCCACTTGTTCTTGAACAACATTTTGATTATATGGATTTTAGCACACAACATTGTAAGAAAAACAATAATAAAATACAATATTTTGTTATGAAGTCAGGCCCAAATTATATTTTATTCTAATTACTCTTCCAAAATGAAGCTATCTACACTTGCACATGAACCATTGTTGCATGTGCTAATCTCTTCGTGTGCTTGCATGTACGTGTATTTTTCTAAACTTCAAAATTATTTTAAACGCCAAGAATAATTCGTGCATTGTCAAAGCTTTGACATCATTCTTATTAGACAATCACTCATCTGTCAAAAATATTATTCATTCATATTGTATTTTTCTGTTTACAATTTTAACTATTTTTATGGTCCTATTACGGTTAGATAACTCCCAATTCATTAATTATACTACCATGCATTAACTTGAACCTGTAGGCATTATGTAGACATGGATTTATAAATAGTCTCATAAAATATTAATTAATAATAAATAGAGAGAAAATAGTGAAAAATTAAATTCATCATCATATAGATACCGTTACTCATAGACTCATAGTCCATCTTTACTTGAGAAGTTGTCACCACTCTATATTTTTGCTTGATTTTGTTTGTGAAGTTTTTACTATTTAAAGTTCCAAGTTTCCCGGTTACAATGAATTTGATAGCTCGCTTCTTCTTCCTATTCTTTAGTACCACAATCTTTTCTATTTATTACTTACGTTGCGTTATGTTTTTCAATTAACTTTGATTTAATTTTTTATTTCACACCATCGATTTGGTAACCAAGTGTTTTCATTTTAGATTCCCATTCAATATAAATTATATTGTAATTCGTAAACTAGAACTCTGATGGACTTCGTAAGGACCCCAGATTATTTCAATAATAACAGTTTACATTTTACATGCCTTAATCTCAGATAGATGCCTTCTCAATGAAACAATGTAGGAGCGAGAGACTTCAAAAAATCTATTATTAGATTATTAAATTTATCAGTTTGTGAGCTTATGTACAAAAAGCAATATCTAATATGATTTGTCACCAAGTAATATCTTACAAACTACTACAATCACACAAGATTCAAATTATTTTTGCACTCATTTATTTATTGAAAATATACATTACAATGTGCGAAGAATCAACAAACATCATCCAAAACTGCTCCTATCACAAATTTACATAAATAGTTCAGAGGTTATGTTGATAATCCATCTTACCACTCATCAGTCTTATGATTCCAAAAAAGCCGTCAAAGAGGTTTAATTTATTATTTTCATCAGGATTATTTTCCCGTGCATGCAAGTCGTTCGTGACTGAACAAACTGAAGCAGAGCTTGTTAATCGGTCGACTGCAAGCGTGTTTCTCTCTTTGTTTGTTTGTAGATTGTACGCGGGTCCATTTAGCTTCTTCTTCTTCCACTACTTCTACTTGCTGTACCACTTCTCGTTGTGTTTGTCACGATCATTGCATGGGCATGAAACCACCTGAGCAGGTTGTCGCTGTCGCAACAACGGTCGATGCGGATTCGGATAGCGACGATGAGTTCCACGACTGTTTGTCCAGCTGGGAGGGCACCGACCTCGAGGTAGGCGTCGATGTGTCCGCTGTTCAATTCAAGACTGCAACAGCCAATGAGAGCCCCAGAAAGCTCAGTCCTGCCAACGTAGGCCCGAGAAAGTTCGGCCGAAACTCACTGGCCTGCCCTGAAGAAGCCTGTTTGCCTAAACCCAAGTACTCGACTAACTCGTTGCCAAAGAACATAAAAGACTTCAAGAACCAGCGTGTGCAGTGGCTGAATAAACAGTGCCTAGCGCCTGCGCAGAAGATCGCCTCTGACGGCACCACGATCACCTATTGGTGCGATGTGGGCGGCAGGAAGGCTTTCGCTCGGCGAAGCCTTACTGGTAGGTTATATCATTACCGTATTACCTAACTACTAATTCGGGGTTTGCGGGAAAACCTTATGTCGGTCAAGTGTAATTTGACAATTGTTAACCGCCCCTAATGCAAAGTTCATTACATTGATCAAGATAGAAAATTATCCAATTCTAACAAACTCAATATTCTATGAAAAATTAGCCTATTTGAGGGTACTTTAGCTTAAGGTATCTGAGGGTAATTAGCTGATAACTCAATATTCTTTGGAAAATCAGCCTATAAAGTAAAAAGTAAAGTTTGCTTCTACTGTAATAATATAATTCCCCTATTATTTCAATTATTAATTTTGATTTTAAATAAAGCTTTTGTACCGTTTATAATAAAAATAGTTTTCCAAGCAAAATTACATGTAAAAATTCTAAATATGATAGAAGAAACAGAAGGTGAGCGTCACCGTCGACCAACGATGCGGCTCATTTGACCTAGGGGTAAATTTTCAAACAGTCAAGTAATTTTTGTGAATTTTGTATTGTTGGGAATGGGCCTCAGATGTGAGTTGTTTTGGGCTCAACGTTGTATTAGAGAAAAAAATATTGATAAAATACTAGGCGCTATAGACCAATTCATCATCACAAATTCATATTCAAGTCATCATAACGAATATATCATTAAAATTTTATGTATCACATAGGCAATCAGTAGTAAGAAACAAAAAATTTACAAGTTAATTTCAAAAGTAAAGAATTAAAATTTATTTTTCCATGCAGTGATTCATTCAAACATTATAAAACCAGTTGAAATTTGAAAAAGAATACATCACAGATACAAAAATATTTAATCCTATTTTAATCCTCTTTATCAAATTATACCATCAACCTCATCTTCATTATATCACCATCGTCTATGCTTCATGAAAATTGTTTAAATTATACCTCTTCCAATTAATTTGGTGTTTCCATAATCTATTATCTAATTGAAAAAATTGTAATTGATATGAATAAAGTAAATTATTTAATCCAAACCTTGATAAATTCTGTAATTTAACCTATTCCATTTTTTACTAAACTTCCAAATCAGCTCTAATATTGCCTCATCATACAGTGTTTTACAGTTACTGCAGTTCGTGCAAATTCAATTAAAGATCCGTGTCCTTCGAAACTATTCACTATGACTCTTGTCAAGTACACCAGAGTAGATTTACTTCAAATGAATTAGATTTAAGTTCAATTTTCTAGCGCAAAACCTCATAAATTCCAATTCTCTCATCTTCAGTTTTATTGTCTAGTCTAGTGATTGTGCATGAATTCATTCACGAGTTTGCCTGTTTGAATATTGTTTTACCAAGTAGTGTAATGCATGTTTTGAGATTGATCTTTTTTGCATTTAATATAGCACGGTTATGCCATTTCTTCTGTTTTAAAATAACTTCTATGAATATTGCTTGCGTGAAGTTTTAAAACCTGTGAGGTTTGAACCTCACATGCTTGTGAATTTTGTTTTGATTATTATTACAATAATTCCTCTATCTAGGCTTCGAATGAGTTGCATACGGCCAGCTCATTGTATAAATCCAACAATTTATTATCGACAGTATTTGTGGATGATTATTGTATTGTAGCTTGATTAATGATACTAATGACGTTATGACTACAATTACTAATTAACACATGACGCTTCAGCCACTAAATCATCGTAAAATGGAACTTTATTCCTTAAAAACAGTATACAGACTGGAATTAATGATTCCAAACTAAAAGTATTCCAATAAATAACAATCATTGAATTTTTGTAGTAAGTTTTTTAGTTGTTAACATTAAAGCACTAAATAAACTATTAGCCTATTATTAATGATTCCAAGCGAAAAGTGTCGCAATAATATAATCATTGAATGTTTGGAGTAACTTTTTAGGTTGTAAACGCCTTTTTCTATCAATCCAGGCCTTGTACTACTTTAAATGGAAAAACAGGATTACAGAATTCATATCCAACTCGACTAATGCATTGTTAACTTATGTTTATGTATACTGTTGTACGCCAATCTGTTTATTTTTTCAGAACTTGATGATGGGGCCTACAATCCTCTATGGACAATGCGTGGATTCACTCAGACATTCCATTTCTGGAAGGAGAATAAAAGAGCTCAGTCAGTACCGTTGAATGCATTCCTAACATATGTCACGTTACCATGGGGGAGCATCATCAAAGGTAAAATTTGAATATGAGAATGTTTATGCGATTTTTTTAAACCTAGGCTTTTCAATTTTAATAAATGAACCGATTGGATGGTTGACAGTATATTTATTAAAATTAATTATAAATTATAATTATAATAGCATAGTCGGCAAAGTGCCTCTTATAATATATTTTATAAAAATAAATAGGTGTTCTAAAACCTGAAATTTAAGGAATAACTCTGAAAACTGGTTGACTGGATGACGTGTAAACTACGATGCATAATAGTACTGTATCTTTATTGGTGTATTCTCTTGAGCAGCTTGAGCTGGAAGGTTGAGGTGATTAAAGCCTGAATTTCTTCCAACAGGCTTGTTAAACCCAAAGATGTAAATTGTTCATCATTTCATAAACAATACTTTTTCATGTCTGCGACTGGTGTGGGGACATCATATCTTATCATCTGAATAATAAGATGCTGTGATGTTATTTATTAGATATTAAATTAGATGTGCTATTCATTAGATGTTGGTTATCATGAGGAAGCTGTCGATGTTGATCCATTCCCCACAAACAAACTAATCTTCTTATCATCTTACATCATATTATCTTCTTATCTTCATAGAACATTAAATAGCTGTGTGTAATGATTAGTCGTGCTAATGTGAATTACTTCATTCTTCTTTTTTACAGATATCCTAGACCACAGAGAAGAACCAATCCTAACGTTCTAGTAACAACTGCTCATTAAAAATATCAATGATTATTCTGATGCTGAAACAGAATATGATGTACTTGAAACACCACATTTCTTATAATGAATATTAAGAAACTTTATGAACCTTGAAAATACATTATTAAGTAAGACATTTTATCTACACAACAATTTCCATTTTTAAAGTGGAAAATATAATGCTTCTATTGTCAGTGACAAGAATCATACCAAGTCTTCTGACTTAGTTTTGAGGTTGTTGAATGCAATCATTTTATCAATGTGTGGCTTCAAAATGTATATTTCTAAATTTTCTTCATGTTTCCATTGATTTCCACTCAAGTGATTCAGTATAAATATTGTTTTTTTATTTCTTATTCACCTTTAAAGTTGTCAAACTTGAAGTAGACATTTAAAACAATGTTACAATCTCCTTGCAATTTCAAATCGTTCAAATTAAAACGCAAGAGAAGCCTAATAATTGATTTTACCCAAGCTAGCCTTCAGGTTAAGGCCACACTACAAATTCTAAGCTTAGTGACAAGCTTAGAGGTGGGACCTGTGTTAGGAGCTGCGATACTCAGTGGTCAAATTACGAGGCTTCTAGCTTGGTGACACACAATTCATTTGCGCCGTGTTTTTTTGTGAGAATAAAACAAATATATCGCTCTCTAAACTGAGTTTTAGTTAACTTGCTTCAATATTCAATCATAAAAATTCTATACAGTTGTATAGATCCACATCTATTGTTTTTACTAATACAGCAGCACGGTTGCCAGGCTAAACGGCGCCATTCTATCTTATCGCAATATCAGAATTTCTATTGCAAAACCGGGTAAAGCACTAGGTGATTAAAAAAGTTTACCAACATGTCTGTTCTCTACGCGACTAGCTTGGTGACTAACGAAGCTCCTACCTTAGCACATGTCGATCGCAGTGTGGCCAACTGCAATAGTATGCAATGCGTTCGTTCACTAGTATCAGTCACTATGGGAGTACTTGGCTGTTAGCACCAAGCAAAGCTCCTTGTAGTGTGGCCTTAGTCTTATGTTTGTATTATTGTTACCCTGGTTAAAGAAAATTGATACTTTATTCTTCTAGTATTCTGATTGTAATGATAAATTATTACAAACATCGTAAATTATTATTACAACGATGAGAAAATGATTTCATTATCGAACAAAATATTAGGCAGTAATAAAATATCATCTTAATTTGAATTAGTTATACAGTAGTTGATTGTCATTCAAGAGTGACAATGAATATTATCAAAACTTTTCTGTAACCTTTACTTTCTGATTAATTACTTTACATTGATTTCCCTCTCTAATTATTATTGGTCAGGTCATTTGGAATCTACGAATAGTTCATTTGTTTGGAAAAAATTGTACTTTTCTGTGATTGCGTTATAAATGCTATTCTATATAATAAATAAGCTAGTCAGCCTTTATAAAATATTTTTTATAAACTCTAATTTGAAAAATTAGAGTATGAGTGATTAAGTACGGAGTATAAAAATAGTGCGAGAATTTAGATATGATCAGCACAAATAATTTTATCATTTTGAAATCTATATTTATATGAATGATGTGTAATAGTGAAATATGGAAATCATTGAAGCATTTCACTCATGAACTTTTTTACCGAAATAATTAATTTTTGAAGTGCAATCGAAACTACAATTTTACTTTTAGTCTGAATTTATAAAAACTTGATAACATTTCAATGAGCGTCTTTCTCAGGTAGTTTCCAATTTATAATGTGATTCTTAATTTTAAGAATAATTAAAAAGTGAATAAAAGCCCCAAATTTTGATATATTTGTCTGTTGATAACCAAAGATGTTTATCTATCTATGATATTTAACATTGTTATCTTTTCTAATAACTTTATCCTAGTAATAGTTATTGCTGTATTGTATGTATTGTATTGAAGGTCTTGATCATTGTGAGTGTGATAGTGAGTTTTTTAAAGTCATTAGCCATTATGTGTATTATTGATAAGATTTTAGTTAAACGAGATAATATTCTTTTTCAACTTCAATGTACTGTTCTGCTCTTATATTTTTGTCAACTGTTCCTTATGATTTCCAAATACATTTTGTAAGAGTTTGTAATTTTTATTTTCAGTTGTGATATAAATAAATGATTATATAATCAACATATACACTAATAAGTTGTAATCATTTACATAGTGTGTAACCTTTTAATCGTATTATTTTATATTTATATCCAATACCGTTGTATGCTGATGACAAATTTGTCTTGATGAAGATATTACCGTACAACGTACAACCTTGGCATTTAAACAGAAGTAAAGTACGATACTGTACATAACAGGTGTCCTCCTCATCGTATATAACTGAGAGTATAATATTCTTACATTCAAGTAATTCAGTTACTTTGTAAGAAATTTTTAGTAGTCAGCATTCTTTCTATTGCTTGAAAATTTTACTAGGAAAAATGCCAACTCGTCAACTTTTAATTCTTTCACAAATAAGTTTTGTACAGAAATTATGCTCATCAAAATTGTTCAAATTTAATAGAAATTTCACTTCACCAAATTATTTACCTTATCAAAAATTAGCAAGCAATGAACTCATATCAGGAAAATATTGATGTTAATTATTCCAAACTACTGCAGTATGTTATAACGTTAATTAGAGCCGTATTATTCTCCTATGAGACTGGCGTGATCCATTTAATATTGGAAGGGGGATGGAAACAGCATATTTCTTGTTTTAGCTCTTTCAGAACATTCAGTTAATTTTGTGGAACAATGAAATGAGTTCATTCCCCTTCTTATGTAACAATTAATACCTAATAAAAATTCAGTTTTGTTGGATAAGTTTCGGTGTATTACTGATCTGAATCAATTTCAGGTAAATTTTGAATTTATAATGCTCTATGAAAAAATTACCGTGAAAATAGTTCTGAAACATAATTTGATTCAACTCATTCCTAGTTCATTTCTGAATAAAAAAGATTGACTGAGACTAAAATAGACTCATTCATTCTGTGGATGTGAAAACCTATAACTACAAAACCTGAAAAGATGAGAATACAATTTACCTCGTCAATTTTTTAATTAATTTTATTATAAAAGTATCAAATAAGTTTGGATAAGTTTTCACATTGAAATTTGAATATTCAATTTTGTTAGATAAGATCTATGAGGGTAGTAATAACAATTCAACATTCTAGAAGACTCAATACATTTAATTAATAAATCGTTTATGTCAGCCTATCCAATCTAATGCCTGTGTTTAATATAAATTTTTATACGGTGAATTTTACGGTATTCAAACTTTGAGGCTAGAGTGGACTTGAAAAATAGGATATGTAAAAACCTATTAAACTTCTAAATTGCAATTTGTGTGGTTAATTTTGTGACATTTCAGAAAATGTGCGTTTCAAAGTTAACCACTATTCCAGTTTACAATGGTTTCTGAAATGAATTGATTAGTATTATTATTTTCTTCCACAGCTCCGGTAAAGCAGCAGAGGCTTTTATAATGGCATCTTCATCGCCCCAAACAATTCAAAAAAGCTTCAACATACTTGGCTTTTCTCTTCTTTTACTTGGCATTTACACCTTTCGTTTTGAACCGGCCAAAAACAAGAAGTTCTATCGCATTCTACAAAAGATTTATTGTTCGATAATTACACTTACCCACTCATTTTTAATTGTGGGAATTGCTTTCGTAAATTCAATTTATTTCCTTATAGCTTTACGCTTCCATAACATATACATGATTGCTTATTATGTTTCTTCACTTGCCACTTTAAAAGCATGTTTGGTGCAGCGAACTCTATTCCATTTGAAGTCTCAAGACATTCTAAGTTACATAAATGATTGGAGAAACTTTGAGATTGAGTACAAGTCATTTACTGGGAAGAGATTGAATGCCGTAAGTTTCAAGAAATCTCTCATCGTCTTCTTTTTGTCAACACCGGCTGTGTTATTTGTGACAGTCATGACTGCATTATCGGAGATCAGATTGAGTAGTAAAAAAGGTAAGTGGAATCTTTTCAATTCAATTTCTTTTGGCTTAGCTTCACAAAACAATTATGATACTATTTTTTTACTTTTAAATTAGCTTCAAAATTCAATTTCAACTCTCTGATTAAGATAAAAAATTATCCACTTTACATTTTTCAGACATTCATCAAATTTTTGAAACAAGTGGAAGCTGTTACATACTGTATTCCCCAGAATCTTTCATTTGAAAAATGAGTATTCTTATTGCTTCCAATAATTTCCGTTTAGATGGAAAAAATAATAAATATTTTATAAACATGGAAACTTTTCCGTAGATCATTTATTCAACAATTATTGTACGTTGTACCAATTTATAGACTAGATTGAGAACATATACAGGTATTGTCAATTTATCAGCATTCTATTTCAGAAAAATGTGGAAATTACTTTTTCTTTTGTAAAACTTCTTTTTTGTAAATTTACAAATTTTAGTTTGTCAGGAATATTAGACTTTCGATATGTAGAGTACTGGTAATCTAGCTTGTTTTTTATGGGTTTTCTAGGATCACCTTCCGATGACTTCTCCTCTAGATTCTCCTACTTTATAAGCCCTGTATTCTACTCAGTTATATATTTGATGAGGCTCTACACAGAGCTGATGTGGTACATGTTCTGCAATGCACTGAGAAATTCAGCTGTGCAACTAGCTGACGATTACAAAAATGACTTGTATCGGGATAGAAGTTTGGATAGAACTAACTACGAGTATTTGTGGACAAAACTGGCCAAGCTGCAGAGCCGTCTAACGTCGACATTATCTCAAATCTACGGTTATCAGTTGGCCATCAACTTTCTTCACTTACTTTTCCATGGATTTTTCTTTTTGGAACTGATTTATAGTAACATGACTATTGAGACTTGGGTCAGAGTTCTGCAAGACCCGAATGAGTGGTCCCATTTCACTGACATTCTTTTTGGACTTCATGGCCAGACAACAATATGCTTGGTGTATCTGTGGCTTGGATCGACCACAGCTGGTTCAGCGCAAAAAGCTGTGAGTACCGGTACCTCCTGTACCTCGGATAAAATAATACACATTATTTTTACATATCTTCTTGACTTAACTTACCTTTGCCAAGCATCTTGGCAAAGACAAGATCTTCAGCCATGGAAGTTTTTAAAACTATTTTTACTCATTTATTCTATCAACAAACTCATATATTATGTCGAATACATTTTCCTGTAAGATTTTCTTCATTAATATGATGCAAGTGTTTTAGAAAATGTAGCACACATTTTGACATCAAATTCATACTGGCATTATGAAAACTGATAATAATGTGATGTCACCTACTGTAAACTACAGAAACTTGAAGCGCCTTTTAATATTAATAATAACAAAAATGGAATCTAGTTGAGGTCAACTTGAATAATGTCCAATGAACATCAATAACTTATTTGGGTCAATCAGTGCCATGAAAGTCAAGACACTGGACGGACTTGCCAAGAATTGGTATAAAGTACGGCTCTTTAAAGAGCCCCTATACAACCTTGGTAGAGCAAAGCAAGTAAAAGTTATTGTTGATGTAAATTTTTCATAGTTTTGAGCAATTTTCTATTCATCGTTTTGTGAATCAGTTGCTGTGGATAAGATTTAACTGCCTATTTCATTATTCAATACCCATTTTTTTATAATTTTAAATGAAACAATGTTCATCCACCAAGAACTATGAAGGAAAATGACATAGGCCTACTCCTTGAAAACAGAAATAATTTATGTAGAGGAGTGATAATAATTCATACTGAATAATCTATCATGAATATATAATGTGTCTAATGAGTGTTGTATATTTTTTACAGTTGGTTGACAGTACCAAGCAGAAGCTGCTAGGAATTTTATCTGACAATGCATTAAGCGATATTGAACTGCATGAACAAGCAAGTATTCAGAATAATATAGGTCTGCATCTGTTATAAATAATAAAAAGGGTAAAAATTCAAAAACGAAGATGTCACAAGCAAGCTAACGCATGTTCATAGGGAATTTGTTTTTCTGATAGCAAAGAAACCAAACAATGATTTTGTTCCATTTTTGTAAATAAATAATTGTATAAACTACTCACATTGTTTATCAATCTTAGCGCCAGTGATGAAAAAGTATGAAAAGAGCATTTTAAATAGCATAAAAGTAATGTATTGTACAAAAAGGTAAAAACACTATACAGAGATATGAACAATAAACTACGTACATAGTACACTGTGCTATTCATGTCTAGTCGCCTGCATTAAAATACTTTTTCATTTTTATAAAACCAGCTCAAGATTTTTTTACTTTTGAAAATAATAATTGAGTTTCATTGTCCTTGTTGATATTGTTGTAATATAAAGTACCTTGTTATTTTCATAGTTACACAAATGTATTATTGTGGACCTTATTGATTTTCAATTTGTCATGATTTATGTTTGTAGGGAAAGCGATTTATAAAGAGAATTATGAAGAATAATACAAAGATAATGTTCAATGGATATGGGATAATTGACAGACAATTGTTTTGCACGGTAAGATGTGAGAAATTATCAAATTCAATTTAGATCAGAGTTATTCTTTTCTGTTGAAAAGGAAAAGTTCAGGCCTGTTAAGGTCAAAGTCAACAGGCGTTTAAACTCAGTAGACATTTGCTTGAATTGTCTATTTCAATAGACAGTACCGTAATGGAGATTTTTCTATTTGAAAACTCTTGGTTTTTGTAATAATGCAATGAATTGAAACTCCTTGAAAAATGTTCCTTTTGATTCACAACTCTCAATCTAGAATGTTATTTTCCAAGAGATATAAATGATTTCTTACTTGTCGTATTTGAACTTATTTTCAATACTGTTCGGATTTGGAAAAAATAAAAGAAGGATTCTCTATTTCTATGTATCAACTTGGTAATATTATTTCTAGCAGAAGACCCATCACTTTCAAACTCAAATTGAACTCATTCTTAATATAATAATCTTTCCCCAAAAATAATTATGGATCATTATTTTATTTTCAATTCCACAAACTTTATTTCAGATCCTAATCACATGGATTAACTACATGATTATTCTTCTGCAATTCAAGATTTCGTTCTATGGAGAGGATATGGATGACGCCATGAAGGGAGCAGGGAAAATAAAGAGATCTGTTCCAAATGTGGATTCGATTGAATTTCAAAACTATTTATAATATTTTTTTTTGAAAACATCAAAATGAACCCGCCAGATCATTGATAATTGGTTCAAGATAGGTTCAGTCTATTGAAAAATTTACAAAAACATGTTACACATGGAGTGCAGTTCCTGTCATATAATTTAATCTGACTTAGTATTCATGTTCGATGAATCTAATAAGGCTCACAGATCCAAAAACTTTTGTTTCAGTAAAGAATATGCAGTTTTCCTATAGCCGGCATTTTTATAAGAAGTTTGTTTTTTCAGTTTTCATAATATGCTCATGCTGCTTAATTTTTGGGATGTATATAATAAGCAGTTTTTTAATACAGTATTACGTATCTTTTTTGAACGGGAAACAGTAGTTGAAAGTATTTTAATTAGTTACAAGACATATTGTATTAATAGAAGTAAAAACTAATGTATAATACCTATTGTACATAGTTTTTTCAGTTTAATAATACAAAGAGAACATCTCCAAAATTCAAACTGAATTTTTAAAGCGTTTAATATTTTTCAAAAATACATTTATTCAAACAACTCCCTGAAGATCAAGTGACAACCAAGACAACACTTCACCATTGGAACAAACCTCAAACCTACTTGTCCCCACCCTCCCTGCCACAGTAAAAAGCCTTGGCTACGCCCTAGCACTCTTTCTAATTACTAATGAGTAGAATAAATAACATTAACTATAATTGTTTTCCTATGAGACTGACGTGACTTATCTAATATTGAAAATTAAATGATTACTTAGGGGGAAACAATATCCTACACAGTGTTTGTTGTCTATGTTTTAAAACTGTCTGTCTTTTGTGACTTAAGCAACCTGTTATTGAAGGTAGCCTTACAACTTTGCACTTGAAGAATGAATAATATTTTAGGTTTACTAAATCATAATCATAACCACTACAGTGTTTTAGTGTAATAATGTTACAGTAGGCCAAACAGTTTGATCAAATCAAGGTATTTATAATATTGAATTATTTCTATTAGAAGTTGAATATGACGAGAATGAAATGTCAGTAAAAGATAATGATCCATGATAATTCCATCATAATTAATTACTCAATAATAGAGATTGTCTGTGAAGAGTAGTTTTGTTTTTATAATTTAAGATTGTTTCTCATTGGAACTGAACAGAATTCACCTCGAGCACAGACAATTTAAAGCTATTTATTTTCTGTACCTCAAATGCTATAAAAAATATTTAAAAAAAATACAAAATTAGAAAACTATAGATGAACTGTAAAGAATTGAAAACTGAAAATCAAATTGTAATGAATTTATATTGTTAATGAGAAGTTGAAATTCAATTTCGCTCGTTATGTGATCCTAAATTCTGTTTTGAATAACTAATAATATTGTACTTTAAAATAAATAGATGACTACACAACTTGGTAGTTTCGTAATTCTGATCCCTTTATGCATAAGAAATAAATTAATTTGGTAATTATTGTTCTATCCTGTCTCTAGACTTTTCTAGTTTTACAATAATGAATTGCTCATCAGTGTTCTTCTTTCACAGCTTCGGTAAGACAGGACACCTAGAATGGCAGCTTCATCAGTCCAAACAATCGAAAAAAGCTTCAATATTATTGGCTATTCCCTTCTTTTCCTTGGCATCTACTCTTTTCGTGTGAAACCGGCGAAAAGAACAAAGCTCTATCGAATTCTACAAATGGTTTACTGCTCGTTGGTAACAATTATCCACTCAATAGTAATTTTTGGTCTGACTTACATGAATTTTTTCTATTTCATAAGATTTTTACGCTACCATAACGTGAATATGATTGCCTACTATATTTCTTCAGTAATCACATTGAAAGCTTGTCTGGTCCAGCGTGCTCTTTATTATTGGAAAGCGCGCGACATTTATGATTACATAAATGATTGGAAGACTTTCGAGATTGAGTACAAGTCTTCTACTGGGAAACAATTGAATGCAGTGAGTTTCAAGAAAACACTAACAATATCCATTTTATCAACACTGGCCATCATATATGTGGCAATCATGAGTCTATTAGGGGAACGGAATAGTAACGGTGAGTACAGTACATGAAACAATACATTTCTCTTAAAAAAAACGTTAAAATGATTATCTCTTAAAGTATGGCTGTTCGATTTATAATGTTCCATGTTCAAAGTTTTGAATGTATTGGTTTATGTATAAATTTGTGTTACAGATAAAGATAGACTACCGTAAATAATGAAATCGAACAAATTTTATTTATTGTCTATAATTCATTAGATTTATAGTACATATTATTATTGTATAAAAGGTCGTATAAAGATGAATAAAAGATTATACAAGATTTGTATAAAAATGTACAAAAAATTAACAATGAATAAATTTTTTCAAACTTGAATTCATGATTGATGAATGACAATCTATAAAATTATAATAAAATCAGCTTCAATAATAGGCTCTCTGTACTACAAACAGTTTCAAGCTACGCAGTAAATGGCGCACATACTGATATTGTTCATTGTATCACTTTCAAAATTAATCATATAATATTGTTTGGAGTTTTTTAAACCTGATAACAATATTTCAAATGAACTGGCTACTTTCAAGATGTAAAAAAGTGGTTCTAAACATTGGAAGGAGTTCAGAGCACTTACAGATCCTTTTCGTTCTGTTGAAATTTGTATCACTTATTGAGTTATCAATTTCAGTTAGCGAATGACATTACAATTTTATTAGAAACATTCAAACAAATTCAATTAAAACAGACTTTGCGTAGTGGTATAACATGTTATATGTAATCCTATTGTTTCTTTCCACATTCTAATGTATATTGTGAATTAATTAATAAACTTGTCCGATTTGTATGTTGTCTAGGACCTCCACTCAATGTCATGCTAGTATTCCTCACAACTGTTTTCTACTCAGTCATATATCTGATGAGACTCTACACAGAGCTGATGTGGTACATGTTCTCCAATGCGCTGAGAAATGCAGCCCTACAGCTTGCTGGCGATTACAAAAATGACCTGTGTCAGGAGAGGGGTTTGGACAGAACCAACTACGAGTACTTGTGGACAAAACTGGCTAAACTGCAGAGTCGTCTGCCGTTGACATTCTCCAAAATCTACGGCTATCAGTTGGCCATCAACTTCCTTCAGTTACTTTTTCATGGATTTGTCTTTTTCGAATTCATATTTCGTTACATGACGATAGAAATTTTAGTCAGAGTTCTCAAAGACCCCGAAGAGAGGTTCCAGTTCATCTATATTATGTTGGGACTCTATGGCCAGACGACAATATGCTTTGTATACCTGTGGCTTGGATCAGTCACTGCCGGCGCAGCACAAAAAGCAGTGAGTCTTAACAAAAATTTCATTTTTCAAACTACAAGCTTTATATGAATTTTTGCAGTACCGACAGGTACCTTAATGTGTAATACCACAAAAGTGACCCTCAGTGTAATAATTGGATTTCAGATCAAGTTAGAGTATAGGTGGTTCATTTTGCAAAATCACTTGAACTTAATTAGCTCATTACAACTTATCACAATGTTCAAAGGGTATATGAATTAATCGACTCTACAACATGGCTCCATTGCAGTGGATGAATTCTTATACATTTTGAACATTGTAGCATTGTAAAAAGTTGTAATGAGAATAATATTTATTTTAAAAATAGGTGCCTTAGCAAAATGAATCAGCTATAAGTAGCGGAATCTCTCTCTTATTACCTAAATTCAACTGTGGAAAAATCACATGAATCACGAAATATTGTACAAATTTCTTCAATTGGAAACTACAATAAAGTTTTCAATTGTCCTGCTATAAGAATAGAATGACTTCTTTATTTTACTGACTTGGCGAAGTTTGGACAATGATGTCCACTCTACCACTTATCCACGAATTATCTTACCCTAGTAGCCTATTTTACCCTATTACTATCTATTGTATTAAAAAACTTTCGGCGCATTTCTTTCTACTGTGCTTCCACCACTGCGAGATGTGATTTGAAATCTAGAGGAAACTCACACTGATAGAAGTCTGTTTCAATAATACTGTATTCCCAAACGATACAGTACTGAGCAAGCAAGCGGCGCTTTGCGCTGCACTGGGTAAACTCGTTATCGGTTAGAAAACAATTCAAAAGGGCGTTAAATAACTTTTTGATAACTCAACTATTGTCAAACTAAGTTGCAAGTGGTTGAAATCAAACTACAAAATTCTGACAAAAACTACTTCATACTGATAAGACTAGAAAAATAGGGGTTATAAATAAAATGTCTGGATAACTACTTGTGATGGGAGAAGTATACACAAAGAAGAAAAGTGATTATAGTGAAAATTTTATTATTAATCACTAATACGTTCATGTTTTTATTATTTACAGTTGGTTGACAATACCAAAAAGACGTTGTTGGGAATTTTATCGGACAAAGCAGAAAGTAGTATTGCTTTACATAAACAGGTGAATATTGGACTCTCCATTGAATGACAATACTTATAAGCTCACTAATTCATGAAATTTTCTTTTAAAGGATAAACTGATATTAATTTTTTTATTGAAATATGAGACGTAGCCTACAAAAAGGATTTTAAAATAAATATTAACCCATATTTCATTTTTGAAATAAGTGTAAAAATGATTCATATTTCACTTTCATTTTCAATAAATGCTCCTATTAACAAGATTTACTTTGATCCACTTTTGTTAAAGTGGAAACTTTTTTAACTTTATGAAAGCATCATCATAGATTATGATAGATCATCATCATCATCATCAATATAGATCTTGATTCATTATAGATATGTTTGATATTTTCAGGCGAGAGGATTTCTTCAGAAAGTAACGGCGACAAATACTCAGATAATCTTCAGTGGCTACGGTAGAATTGACAGAAATTTCTTTTGCACGGTAAGATGTGAAATGTATAAAATGACATTGGAAGTTTCATTAGAATTCAAGTAGAGATTGCTGTTCAATTTTATATAATATACAGTAAAATAAAATTCAATAAACCTTGTAGAATCTTAATTTTGAACTTGACAGATATAGAGACGTTTTTTGGAGAATTTTTTCCTTTCAAAAGGGGTTGTTTTCTCAGTTACGCTTTAAAAAAATGTACCCTATTCTAATGAATGAATCCAATTGAATATAAATTCTTGCAAAAGTTTCACCATATTTAACCTTTAGCTAAACTATACGAAGAACTGACATGAAGTTTCACTTAATGCTTTTGAACTGAAATGTTTTGGTTTAAATTACAGTATTATGTTTTAAAATAATACGAGTTTACCCCATGCAGTGCAAAGCGCTTGCTCAGTGCTGTATCGTTTAGGAACATTGCAACTGACTTGTATCAGTGTGAGTTTCCTCTAGATTTCACATCAAATCTCGCAGTGGTGAAAGCACAGTAGGAAGGAATGCGCCAAGTTTTTTTATATAATAGATTATTTTGGTCAATTATAATTATTTTAATTATAATTTTTTTTGTTCAATTTTTTTCAGATTCTTATCACATGGATCAACTACATGATTATCCTTCTACAATTCAAGATTTCGTTTTATGAAGAAGACAAGGATGAAACCATAAAAGGAACAAGCAGAAATAAGAGATCCATTTCAAATGTGGAGTTCGAAAACTATGACTCATTTTTTGGCTTTGATAACATAAATATTAATATGTCAGCACCACTCCCATTTGTACTTGACTGGCACCCTTCGTCAACAATTTACACCTAAAATAACTGGTTCGTTCAAGTAAATTTTGGTCACAATATTAGAGAATACTGAATTATGTGGGGTTTAAATAAAATATTCTATTGAAAGTGTATAACATTTGTCTAATTTTTTTGTAAACCTTTGAAATTATTTTGAAACTCAGCCTTCAGTTATTTTTGAATTTAGCCTACATTGCATTAACGATGAAATAATTGAATTTGAAATTCGCCCAAGCTTGAGTCTATGTTTCTTCAGACACTTTCTAAAAATTTGTGTAGGAGTTCGTTAACACTAAATTATCTTATCAAAGGTTAAAAATATTTACACTGTTCAATAGATCACCTTACATTAGGCCAACTTATTTACACAAATCGAAAATTTTAGTAAATAAGTCATGAATGGATGTGAGATAAATACAAAGAAAACTAGAAATCAACAGTGATATATTTGAAAATAGATTAACAATCAATACTGAAAATATGGTTTTTACGAGTAATGAATATTACAAAAAGTTGTGTCATAATAAATGCTATTAGAATTGAGAGATAGTGTTCTTCTACAGAAAATAAAAAATGAAATGAAAATACAAATTTTTACCTAAATAAAAATTAAACTGTTAAAAACTACGGGTGATGAAAATACAGTTATAATACTGTACATGGGAGTGTTGATTTTGCCAACAGATTAATTTCTTTCTAATTAGTAATACTTACAGCAAAATAAAAAACTTTATATCCATTGAATGAATCATAAAACGTAAGTAGGGACTAGGATGACGTGATGTTACGATTGGAACTATACACAATTTACTGGAAAAATGTACCATCTAGGAATAGACCTCAACAATTTCGTCCTTATTGATCAACAGCTGATCTTTCGCGTCGTGGCATGAGAGATAAATTCCAAATTGCAACTTGCCTTTGAGTGAAGCAGCTAGCGTCGTGAGTGGTTCGTTGGACTTCTTTCCAGATTTCTGGTCTATACATATCATTTGACATCTTCTGCAAGGTCCCGTAACCTGAAATTAATGCCGCACACGTGAATATGGATTCCAACATTGAGGTACATGATTATTAAAATAAGAATATTGATCTTAAATTATTAACTTCAAATTTGAAAATTTCAAAGCTTTTATTTTCGAAGTGGAAGTTTGTGATTTAGTTTTGTAGTAAGATATGACATGACCTGGATTTACACTCTGAATTTGTACATTATACATTCAAATTTTGTATCATTATCTACATTGGAAGAACATTTTTAGGTATAGCATGATTTATCCTCCTTAGTAAATGATTGAATAGTTGAAGAAATGCCATTGGGAGTGATATTGATTTTGAAACTCGGTTAACATGCTACATATTATTGAAATACAATTTCATAATGCTAATTGATTCCAATTTTTCACCTCTAATAAATCCCAATCTTTTTCAAGAAATGAGGTTCAATATTAAACTACTAATAACTTTTGGACTACGGACTTGAAAGCATTCTTTAATGGTTTTAAAAGCATTCTTTAATGGAAATATTTTTTTAATTGTACGGTACGGTACTGAATCCCCTTATTTCACTGATCCGAACATCACAAACAATTGGTGTTGGGAGAAAAAGGATCTGTTGAAGCCAATAAGAAGGAAGATGTATTCTGAAACCGTCTATCCAATGATTATTATTATTTGAGCAGTTTTATCCGTTGAATACAGTTCCTAGACGAGAATAAATGTTGCATTTCTCACTGGTCTGAACCAATAAACTAGCCCACAAAAAAATAAGTCCATTTTGTTCAAATGATGCCAGAAAACTAATACCCAAACTCTTATTAACCAGCACAACTGCAGATTAAATATGATTATTGATATTTATAGCTAGAAATATTAATACTGTAGGTAACATTTTATGATCACCTTGAACAAGATATTTCCTATCCGTACAGCTTTCCAAGACTGTTCAATGAACGGCTCCAGTTGCGGTCCATCTAGAACGAAGTTGGCACGAAATCTGTCAACCATGCTTTCCTGTAACAAAACCACATTACCCTATTATAAACTCTATCGCATTCAAACTGATCCATGAGTATAGATATATAAATCTATATACTCATATCTATGAAATGAAATCGATGGACCATCAGTTCTTCTTAAACATCGAAGCCCAAATTTATTTTGGAAAACAGAGAGTATCATGTACTTTGATAGCTGAAATTTCAGATAAAACCAAATTTCAGAGGAATAACTAGAAGATTGGGTAAAATATTGAACAAAGAACTGTTCATTTACTTTAAAAAAGTAGTCCAACGACTACCGTAATTTGAAAACTTCTTACGAAGTAAGAAGAATATTTTCATTGTGGAAAAGTTATATCCAGACGAAAGTATTCAAATTTTAATCGTTGAGACTTACAAAGCTCCTAAATGGGTATTGATAAATGCGGCAAAATGCCCATTTATGGGCATTAATAAATAACATGCATATTTTTACCTAAAGCAAGATTTAATAATGATCAATTTTCCTCAATCTTGAAACGGGTGAGATGAATCCTTACCTTCTCACAATCAGAACCTTCAGGTAGGAGATTTGACAACCAGTCAATGCTTGCTTTATTCACTAGGAGATACTGTGATTGATTCGACAGGGAGAGCAGAGCCTTCTCACTACTATCTGAAATTGAAGTACATCATCAATAAAGCAAATCATCTCCATCAGACAAATATCTATAGATCATCAAAATAAAGGCCTTGTATAAGTTTTATATATCTTAGGATATGTACAGGATCTGTATATCTTGGTTATTCCATTAGTTGACTTTGTGGTGAAAAAATTACTTGAATTGTCATATAGAACATACTGAGGAAATAGGATTGAAAGTATTACAAACCGCCATTTCGTGCTCCTTTCACAGTTCTGCTGTCTTTTGGACTCTGTTGAATTAATCGAATGCCAGGCCGATTTAATACTGAAGATAACCAACTCGATGCTTCATTCCCACAGTCAATGCCAGCTATGCAGTCACCACAAACTTTGCTCTGGCAAAATGTAACTTCTTGTATATCTTCGGAATCATCTTCTAATTTTACTGAGCATGGATTGTGTCCTGGAAAAAACGTCTATTTTTATACTCAAGAACAATATATGCTTTCAACCGAACTCGGATCAACCGCTTCTTTTAGCAAGAAAATATCATAATGATTGAAAAAGTATACAAAAGGTTTTCAAGAAATTCTTATTTAGTTCTGAGAAAGGTTCTTATTTAGTTCTTGAATAGGTTCTGTCATAAAATTTAATTGAAATTGGTATTAGTTGAAGGTTTATCGTTCAATAACTAATAAATATACTCAAGATATTGGACATTTTTATAGATATTCAATCTAGATTGAAGAGCAAGATTCAAGAACATTGAACACCAATATAGATATTTCAAGATTATTTTACGGTGTTAAGAAATTGCATAAGTGTTAAAAAAAAAGTAAACCACTGATGAAAAATTAAAAATGAAAGCGAATTTTTTTCATGAAGCTATTTGTATTAAGGTAATGACTCCTGAACAGAAATCTTGATTTTAGTAATTTACTCCAAGTTTTTAGTATTATAAAAGATCTTTTTTCTATTCAATATAAGTAAACATTTTCAACACAATAAGTTTCACATTTTTCACAAATAAACTATCAATAAAAAACTACAAACAATAAAAACTGAACCGTTTGCATACCATCTGCACGAAGAATAAGTTCTTTGCTGGACAGATTCAACTGTGGTTTGATAAGACACAAATTTGGTTCTGTTTTTTGAGTGAGAGCTACACCGGAAGCAGAGACCACCATCCATTGTCTGTCATATTGAAGTCCTCTTGGATCCAATATCCAGCTTTTGGCCACAGACAGACTTCCACACGATTTGATTGGATAAAGGTTGATTTCATGGAGTCTACATTCACTGTAAAATGGAAGCGGGACGCAATTTGAACATTAATGATCTTGATAATCTTTCATCTAAAATATTTTCGCCGACACATTAACATACATTTTTTCATCAAAACTAAAAAATAAATTGAAGTAAGCAGTTGTATCTCTGAACAACTAAATTTTTATCAGTGAATAGATTGTCAACACTAGAAAAGTTTTATTTTGAATGTTATTCCTCAGGTGGTACACAGTTCAATCACATACAAAATCAAGGTATTCAGCTTGAAACTACTGTATGCTTACATAATTTTGTATATTGTATCTTTATTCCGTATCGATTGCAAGTGACTCAACAAAAGATAGTCTACATATTTGCTTGTAAAGCAAGGAATGCTGAGAGTGCGACTTATTTTCTTACACCGCTGAGAGATTTGTAGAGTACAGTAACTGACAAGCGTTCCAAGAGTCTTACTTTTGGTACTTTGGTCTTACTCTTACTTACTTTCAATCAATACAGTACTATTCAAACAATTCAGTATTTATTTAGTATAAAGTATTGACGATACATTTTTCAAACAAGTTGAAACAATTCATACTTGCTGTAAGGTATAACATGATATTAATAGACCTCTCAATGGAGAGAACTAACAAACTTACAGCGTTGATAATGAGGCATTCGAAATGGTTGAGGTTTGATTTCCATTCGTTACTGCTAAATTAGTATCAACTCGTTTCGCTAAATTTGGAATTTCGTCAATGTCATTACTGAATTTTTTCATAAGTTTCTTTGATTGGTGTAGCCACGAGACAGGCATCTGTAATAGGGTACAAAAATTTAAATGAATATCATTTCAATAAGTTTTCGGATTTTTTTTCCAATTAGCGAAGAAATCCTCCAACTAGCCTATTTCTAAAAAAATTGTTCTAGAAAATGTTGGGAATAGAAGACATAAATTTGATTTGTAATTTCACTGTTATTAATTGAGAATACAAAATAGAAACAATGTTGAGCAATTAGCCAGTAGGTCCCTTTTTATCATAATTTCATGTGATAATGATTTGTAATGAGTTGTAGTGGATGATTTTATAAGTAAATATGGTACACGGGTAGATGAATCTAATATAAAAATAAGCTGATAAGTAAACAGAAAATTTGAAATAAATACGAGTCACGAATTCAACAAAAAAAAAAGCTGATATAAGACAAGTTACAACTACAAATAAAATTTTATTCCTCTCTTTCTCTACTAATACAAAATACAAGCCGAATTGATATATCAATATATCATTCATTTTTACTCTGCCTACACTCCTTTTTGATCAAAGCTAATGGTCATACCTGTTTATGTGCTGATGTGTAATCTTGGTAAGATCAAGTTTTGGTTCTTTAAAGTTTGATTATCAACATTCAACAAAAGAAATGAGCTACTTCATAATATAAGTATTTCATTTTCTTTACACCATTTCCATCTATTACAAAATTTCACTTGCCTTGTAAACTGCAGGCTTGACAACAAAGCAGTCCTCAATCATTTTGATAAGTACATCAGCATCCGATATCCTCGAGTAAGGACCAAAGGAGACGCGTACTGATCCCGTCGGCAGACCGTCTACAAGATCCTGATCATCGCCACAAACATGACCTTGCTGCAATCAAATAATTCAACACCAAAATTTAAAAAAGATGTTGCGTAAACTAACATAGGCTATATTGAATTCAATGAAATATTGGTGATCATTATATAAGAATTTATTATGTGAATAAAAACTAAGATTATACGTTTGACACAGATTAAGTTTTACATATGAATATGAAATCATATGAGGATTTAGAAACATGAATAATATGATAATCACGCATAACACAATTTTTTAATTATACACATAAATAAACATACAAATGTACGCCTTTATCGGTACTTGATTTCTATTACTTTATAAGTTCAGTAATATATTGAAATGAAAATGTTCTTTATTAGGCGGGTTAGGACTAAAACGTCCTTTCTACTACATATTGTATAACTCAACATTGAGTACCGGTACATAACAAATATTTATAACATTAAAAATTTATGCGTTCAATGGGCTTGTACTGCTACGACAATGCGCAGATTAAAACTATAAAATCATCGATTTTAATACAGTAGTAAGAGGTTTTGTTCATTAAATACTGGAGGATTTACAGTATTGGATAGATCTGATTACCTTACTGAGAGATTTATAGTATTGAATAGATTACCTTGAAGTGATGTCGCAAGAGGTTTGTACTGTGATTCAGATGACGTTGACAAGCACCAGGATTGCAGAAGCATCCAGTTCTCAAGTGTATTTTGTGCAAGTTGGCTAAATTTTGCACCTTGAAAATAGAAATAATTATTACTTCCATACCAATTTATACCTAATCAAAAATTTCATCATTAGCCTAATCCTAATGCAAGAACATCCTAAATAATTAATCTATTCTAAATTACGAGGAAGTTTCAAAATCCTGTATTTTCAAATCATAGGAATCTTGAAATTAAATATGTAACTAAAACCTGGGAAAGTACCACAGTGATTAAACATACTTTGTCTGCATAAGACTTCCAAATCAGAAATCACAATGAGGGACTATGTAATACTGTATTAGGCTATACTCAAATTATCACAATACATGTAATATAATTTTCTTCTCTTCTTCTCAAGATTGCATGGAGCGTGGCAATCCTCAAGAATCATATAAAATTTAGCCAAATTATAAAAGAATAATTTGAAGTAAAAGTATACTAACTTAATAGTTATACTTTGAAGTAAAAGTATGAAGTATGATCAAAAAGGATTCAGTTGGTCTACTCAGATTTTTAATTATTGAAAACCTAGTTGTAGATTAATGAAAATCGTGCTTGATGTGAATTGGGTTGATATTAAATGAAATACTCACCTCAGCATAGCCCACGAAGTCACCAGAGGTCCGTAGAATATTGAAGTTGACTATATTTCCCTGTGTGGCCTGATCTTCGAAATCAGTATCATGATACAAAACAACAGCCGGATTTCCATTTGAGTGATGGAGGTGGAGGAGCTTATGATGCAAGTAGCGAGCCAGAGTATGGCAGTGTTCAGATACATACTTTATGTCTGTGTATAGCTCTTTAAGCATAGTGAATCCATGCCGCAAGGAAATAATTGACAGGAAATTCAAAGTTCCATCTTCAAACCTATGAAAAAACGGAACATTCAACCAATGTTACTAAATTTACTACCAATAAGTTGAAGAATAATTTCTATTGAATACAATTTTAAAATACAGTATTTCTGTTTTTTGACATAAAATAATGCAGCTGAAGCTATTATCTATAAGTATCTGATATAGAATAATATCAAATTCAGTCAAATAATATTATGTTAGTCAACGCTTGTATGAGTTACTGAAAGAAAAAGTTTGTTTTAAAGAAGATGTCTTGTTTCAACTAGAGTATGGTTCGAAAAGGAGACAGCAATAGCACAAAGTGTGACGTATCCATCCACTAAAAGGTTTTAATTCAAATTAAAAATTCCATGCAGAGATGGAATGGATATTGTACTCTAAATAGATTTTTTCTATTCTACGAAGGAATGAGTCTACATGACCGCTTTTAGTTCAAGGCCTTTTCTCCGCTGCATGTCATACATTCATGAGAATCAAATTCGCTTAGCGGTGATTCGGAACACGCCTAAAGATGTGTCCACTCATCTCTCATCGTCCTTCCCATTACCCACGCACAAGCTGAGAGATTGTGTGAACATCACCACGGCTAAAAAAAATACAACTGTGGCCGTGAGTTGGAAACTATAAGTTAATAGAAAAAAAAACTGAAAAAATATATGAAGCCAGAGCTTTTTAATTCAATCTTGGGCTGTGATGTTTGTAGGTTACAATGTGAGAGCGAGATCACATTGAAGTTTTAACATTGCTATCAATTCAAAGTAAATTTGTAAAAAATTCAAACTTTTCATTAATTTCTCTCCATGATGGAAAAATCAAAATTATTATCAAGTAGGAGAAATGAAAACTTTTTCAAGCTACCAATCACTCCACTCACCTTTCATGAAGTAGAGGTCTTTTTACATGGAACCGCTCAGAGCTGAGTGCCATCAGTACAGTGCCTCCACCGTAATAAACTTTATCCAACAAATGTGAGCTGGAATTGCGAACAAGAAGTGCACCCACTCCAGTAGGATATCCAAAAATTTTATAGAATGATATTGTAACAAAGTCTGGTTTGAATATCGACAGATCCAAATGACATGTTGAAACGAATGTTGCTGCATCCAGAAGACAAGCCCAATTCGATCTGTGAAAGATTAATAATTTATAAATTATTTTAAAAATATATTAAATTTATTTAAAATTGAATTGATAACTGTGAAAAAGTAATTGTTAATCGAAAAACTATCAATGGTATGGTAATGGTAATGGTATGGAGGAGAATACTTCTTTCCAAAGAATTTTGAAGAGACTTTGCCATGAAGTCTTTCATGAGAATTTATCAAGACTTCATTATGATTTCTTGATGAAATTTATCAATTTTCTAAAAGTATATTCATAGAATTTTTCGGGAAGAAGCAGAGGTGTTGAATCTTTCTTAGATATCAACATGCTAAATAAGAATATATGTGCTATTATATTCTTGAGTAAATATTATATACATATGTAGATATTGTATATTTTCTATATTATTAAAATTGTGAATATGTTCGTTCACAATAATTGACATGGAAATAGATATTTTGGTGAGAGGAACGTTCCAACCTTTCATAACTGATTTCTCAGCTTGAGACCTATTCAGTATACAGTGTATATAGCCTACTTTTTCAGTCTTCAAGAAAATTTTACGATTTAAATTTTCTGGTTTTAACTTTTTAAACTCAATTATTATGAAAAAATACTGCTGTTTTCAAATAACTCAGCGGCAGTCAGGCTTATTATGTATAGCATGTCCACCAATAATCTATACTGTACAATAAATAGTTCACTTCAAATTCATATCTATTTTCTTTTTTAGACAATAATAATACACAAATTAAATAAAACATAATAAGCCTTTACCAATATACAAGGAAATAACCGACACATATCTCTGGGCGCAGATAATAAAAATCACTACCTAAAATATCATACCTCTATTATTCATAATTGAGTTTGAATGGCTTTCATTTGAATCGCACCTTTCATTCAAAATTCCTTTTCGGCATTTCTCGATCCATGTCAGAGGGTACTTCAAGCCGGAGAAGTTACACTGAGCCGGGTAGACAAAAAGAGAGTTCTCTTCATTCTGTTGTAATGAAGGATCTTGTGAGAGTTCCTTGTTAAACGTATTGAACGCTTCATGGAACGACATGCATTCAGTATCGATATTCCTTGCAGCAACAATCTCTCGCATACCCAGAACTGAAGTATGGTTGTCTTGTAGGTAAACAAATCTCCCAGTTGTTCCTGAAATGAGGGTGATAATAAAATTGGATAAGAAGACACAATTTCCATTTTTTAAATTTCAATAAGGATTGTTTATTATTGGAATATACCGTAGAGAGGAACCTATAGTAAATAGGATTATGTAGCCTATACTTTATTTAGGTAGGTAGATTTAGGTAGTACATCGTTTTTTAATTTGTATTATACATGGTTATGGGTAGTAGATATATACTTATTATTTTATAATTGATTTAATGAGTAGTTTGCTTTGGAATTATATTGTACTGATGATCACCCCAACATATAATTGAAAAATACGAATACACGTTGCAAGTAGCCTGCATAGTCGACTGGTGCCAGTCGGCTGGCAATTTCCATTTGCAACGTGTGGTCGACATTAATTGCCGTGCCATTTGCATGAAATGGCAACAGCCAGCCGACCTTTGAAACATTTTGAATTTCGATTAAACCTGTCATATTATGATGCATTATTTTGAAATAGTTCAAGAGTCTTTTCTGATATCTCTTCCAGAGAATAATTATTCTAATATTCGTATTCACGGATACACCTTCAATATTTTCTCAATAAGTGTCAAGTGTTAAAAACAAGTAGTTGTAAAAGTTTTACCAAAGATAAAGAGTGTTTCGTTTTTGAAGTGAAAAATTGTGACTGAAAGATATGGATCATAACCTAAATTTTGGACTTTTTTCTAAATTTGAAGGACAGTTTTGGGCTTAAGCCTGTTGAACCTTTCATTTAGTATTTATGTGTACATTACTGAATAAATAAATAATACTTTTTTTTATTAGCCTGTGGTTACATTCATTACTCCAAATTATTGAAAATAAATCAATCTAATTATTCAAGAATTGAACCACAGATAATACGAGTATGGGTATTTTTCCCAAGTTGTAGACAAATAAATCATATTTTTAAAATAACAGAGGGATTGAAGATGAATGGTATAGCTTGTCGATATCAAAATCACAACTTGAATCGTATGACAATGTTTTTTTCAATTTGAAATCAAATTTCTTGTATTGAATAGGCCTACTTCCTAAAAATCTGCCTTTCAATCAAGGAATATTTATTTTAAAATTTGTACCTTCTTCAACGATTAAATAATCCAAGAAAATTACCATTTTGATGAATTTATGGGTTTTTACTATGATTGGAAACGGCTCAATCAATGATTAAAATTAAAACCTGTTTTTTCATTTATACCTGCATTTCCAAATCGATAGGTTTCTGCGACTATTTTCAATGCAGCTGTTGCTCCTGAAGTAAATATTACACTATACTCCTCTGGATTAGTATTGAAATGTTGAAGAACTCTGTAACAGTTGAAAAAATTTATACTCATCAAATTTGGATGTTCTGACTGCTCAGAGAAGTACATATCTCACTTATCAAATGAGAGTTTACTATAAAAATTAGTTTAAAATAAGACGTCTGGAAACCATAATTATTATCAATTAATTTATGAACCAATTAATTTTTTACTAGCATCTTCTATGGGAATAATTTAAATCAAATTGAAATATTTACTATTAAAGTATTTATAGCAATGAATTATCTCGACTTCTCAAATAGTACTTCAATTTAGTACTTTAATAACTAATAAGTAAATAATATTCCAGAATATCATGCAGTAAAAAAATGATGAATTCAAACATCTTTCCCAATGTATAATGTATTAAAAGCTGTGATTCAATTTAACATTTCAATAGATATTATTTTTGATACCAGAATAATAATCTTCACAACTGCACGAATAGACCTTCTTCTAAGGCCCTAAGGCCTAAAACCCTACTTAAAAGTAGGGTCTGAGGTTTTGATGTTATATTCTTCACTGCATTGTGACATTTGATTTACGACTTACGACTCGAAGATTATTCAATGACAGTGAGTAAAAAGACAACTTACAATATATAAATGATTACATATCATCACCTGTATCTTATTTGATCGATTGTGTCAATAGTTTTCTTGCTTGCGAGACCTCCTGAATGTGGATTTCCATACAAATTGCTTTTAAGGTCATTGTCAATGTTTGTTAATTGACTATTTGTGTAGAGTGCTGCTCCAGTATGATCCAGATAGGTTTCACCTATAAATTCATTAATTAAAAATATTATTAAAATGGGGAAATTAGACCACAGATATCAACACAAATCTTTACAAATTTCATTCTTTTGAATTTCAATGTTATTGCTAAAATAATGTTGTTAATAGAATCAAGAGATTTTCTCTTTATTAGTGTTTACTAATTCTATTTTCAGTTCATTTTCTTATTGTACTGACGATGAGGAATACGGAGGTATCTGTATAAAACAGCATAACTGAGCAGGTTCACAATACTTCTCAGAGCTGTCAAAGAATTAACAGTCGAGTGGGCGAGTTATTCTAAAGGAATGGAAATGAATTATTTTGAATTTTAAAATGAAGCTTCGACTCTCTGCATTTGGTAAGACAATTTATGAGTTACATAGCCTACACAGGAATATACTGTAATAGAACTCCTTCTATACTCTTTGGAAATTCAGAGATAAAATACACATTTTTGAAGAGGACTCAACATCTCTAGTCCTACCTCCACCTAATAAAGGAGATTTTCATTTCATTTTAGTAAACATAAAAACCCGTGAGAAGAGGTCCAAAATACATTAATACTAACATAATAAAGTCTACTTAATATTAGGGACAGTGTAATCATAGAATTAAGTATGATCTATGCTTTTTAAAAAATTCTTCCGCGTATTCAAATGTCTGCAATTTGAAATTCCTGGTTGTTGGAATGGAAGGCGGATTATGTAAACTCGGTCACCTCATAAATGATAATTCACTGTCTTCAAGGGTTTATCTTCATAAGTTAGAATAAGTAGATTTTATGCATGCTTATCTTGACAGCTAGTTCTACACCTACATTGTTCATGCTTGATGTAAGAACAAAAATGATAGTGAGCCAAGTCACTTTTACCAAATGGAATAATTCCACACAAATGGTTCATTACCATTGAGTAACTTAATAGAAAATTTGATCGAATTGCCTCACTTCTACTTTCAAGCTATTTATTACCTAAAAACAATCAGTGAATCAATTATGAACAAGTAAGGATCTTTCATGAAAACTCTGAATCGTTCGAATTACAAGAAAAAATGATCGGTTGACAATGCTTTATGGTTAGCAATGTAGAAGGCCTTTCAAAATGTCCTTTCCAAAATCTACAGTAGAATCAGTAAGTGAATAGTCCTAAGGTAGGTAACCTTTTTCATTGAAAAACCGCATCGTGAAAAAAATGAAGAAACTTTCATGATCCATATACTGGAAGATACAGGCAAAATTTCTATAATTGTTACATTATTCAGCTGTCAAAAATTTCTCAAAACTAATAAATCTATGTCATTTTGAATAGTGAGTCATATAATTTAAAATTTTATACAAAATTTTTAATGCCAAGCAGAAAAATTGTTATTAATTTTATTTTTAAAATGTTACTGCTTCATTGCTGTAGGCTCAATAGAATCCTGTATTGCCTTGGCAATGCAAGTTTGCACCAAGCCCTCCTAAATTGTCTATTGTATAGATATTTTAGAAGCCTAGACGGTTTATCATTCAATCAACTTCAAGTATCATAATTAGGTACTGTATTTCATTATTAGGTACTGTCATGTTTATCAGAAGCAAAAATAATTAAACATGGCACATTTTTGTAATGAACATAATTGCATTATGATCGGTTGACAATGCTTTGAATACGAGTAAGGTAGATGAACTTTTCATTAAACTTTCATGATACATATACTGGAAGAAACAGGCAAAATTATAACATTTTTCACCTTTCACTGCAGAAGCCGGCCTTAAACCATAAGTGAAAAAGTTATGGACACAACTCTCGGTCAAATCAGTCGAGTTGATGAAATCCACCTATCAAGAACAATCAAATACAGCTAAGACCCAAGCAGCCTGCTGTCAAGCATTTGTTTTTGCTGAGGGTGATTCCCACATGAGCTCTAGCTTGTGCGTGGGTAAAGAGAGAGAGGTGATGATGAGAGATGAAGACTACTTTGAGTACTTTCAAGGCAGTCGGGAACGACGGCTTAACGTCTCCTCCAAAATACGGCAGTGGCCACATTGTGGTTAAAACCTACTGGATGGTTGTGATCTGATTTGAATGAAAATTTTAAAGAATGTGGGGTTACGGATGACTTCTGGTTCAGTACCGGTAGATGATACTACTATCACCATATGATTTATACTCAGAAGATAATAACTAGAATGATTGATTCTACATCAATTCTATGGATACCAGATTCGGTTGAGTAAAAATAATGCTCAACGAATGCAGGTGTTGAGATGGTAGGTGGTAGGATACTTAATACGTAACTACCGTATACCTTACCGTGCTTGATGATTACATAACGTTAATTGGTTCACTTTGAGAGCCGTAATTACTCAACAACTTAATAACAGTAAAAATTGATTTTTACTCACCATTCAGATGTGCGAATTCTTTATCAAATGAAATATCACTCAATTGTGTAGAAATACTGGAAGAAAACATTGTAGCTTACTTGCCAAAACTCAAAGGAAAAATCTCTAAAATAAGGTCTTATTATCGTTTGACAATTTTTTGGTGCAATGACATCAACTAGCATAACGTTTGTCGTAATTATACTATGCCTGAGTTGTAATAGACAACGAGGAAAGAGAACGTAAAAAATAATGATAAGCTTCTGTGACGATTGTAGTAATTCAAAGTTGCCGCACGATCACTCTTAACCTTCAAAAATTACACAACTAATGCAACATAGTTTGAGTTTTCGAAGACCAACGGAACTTGACAACTAGTTCATTGAATACTTCAAGAAAACTTGGAAGAAAATTTATTCAATAACACTATTAAAGTTTGAACTTTATAAGTTCTCAAACTTGAGAAAAATTGAACAAAGTAATGGCAGTAAACTTCAGCGCTTTCTGCTTTTGTTTTGATTTGAAGCATGGCTGCTGGCGCTGGCTCCCGGCTGTGCAACAAACAGCTGACCGAGAACTATCATTATAAAGACTTGCGCATGCGCTGTAAATTGACATTTTATGGCGCGCTCTTCAAAACAATTCTTTCATAGGAAAAAGTACACGGGCTCACTGCGTCTGCGATCGAGACAGAACAGCATCTAGGTTTTTGTGAAACAATCGATGAAACTGTTCAAAAATATGAAAGATATAATTACAGAGCTTAAATTAAATAAATTGGAAGAAATTCCAGAACATATCTGTCACAATAAGTCAATATAGGCGCGATGCCGTCATACTTGGATTTGCCACAGAAATTAATATATTAATCTGTCCCATTTTAAAAAATATAGAAGCCCTGGATAATTTCTTCAAGCAATTTGAATATCTTAAATAGTTCGAATAAATAGTTTAGAATATCCAGGGTGCTTTGTCTACCTGGTTGAAGAAAAAACAAACCTCTCAGTTGGTGATATAATGATAAATTGACTGGGTTCGATTTCCAATCTACCTTCAGATTTCAGGGGTTGCACCTCATTCTCACCAAGACACAAAATAATAGACAGTCTGAGTAAGAATATGAATCTCTATGGCCTTTATACTGTAGGAGGAATTCTCTTTATTACAGCCATCCTTTTTGGTTGAAAAACTTATTGATTGAACCTGATCTTACTGAAATACACTAGGATTCATTTCAATCTTGAACAAAGTAACATATAAGCAATAGGCATTTTCATATTCATAAAGAATTCACATTTCAATTCGAATTTAGTATTTTTGAAAATAGGTACTATGAGAGCATCTTGAAATTTTCGATCGATCCAGTACAAATTGAATTATGAGTTCAATTTTTTAATTTCTTGTGTTCTCTATTTATACAAATCCGCTGTTTGGACATTATGCAACTAAATATTATATTTTTACTATTTATAATAATGTTCAAACTAGGCTGATAATAATTATTAATATAAATTTCCTATTATTAAAAAAGGAGAAGATAGTAACTATAAAAGTAATCACAGTATATCTGAAGTATCTATTGCAGTGTGTAAGGAATAGTATAATGCAGAGTAGATGTTTGAAATAAGCTAGATACTCATTATAATAAATAATTCATGAAAGAATAATTCTCAAATATAGAATTCATAAACTTATACAAAAATTTTATATATAAAAATATTTATAATACTCATATTATTATCTTTTTTACATATTTGAAAACCCTTCCATTCCTATTGAGGTTTATAACGATTCACAATAATCATAACTTGCTAGTTTTTTGCCTCATACCAGAGAGATAAGCAGGAATACATATAAATTTAATAAGAATCTCACAAAATTCTAAAGCACATGGAAAAAATAAATCAATAAAAATGAACTATGAAACTAATCTAACTAGTACTCTATTAATATTTTATTTCAACGTCGAGAAGTACAGCAGAATCTTTTACAAATAAGGTACATTATAAGACTAAAATTTACTTTTTACTTTATCTTTTACCTCTCCCTATAAGCACAGTCTATTAAATAAGTATTTATTAGACTGTGCTATTAGCTTGAATATTCCATCCAAAAAGGCCAAACGGCTACATCAAAAAAGGCTTTATTCACGACACTATGAATAAAGAGTTCTAATAAAGTATTCTCTACATTTGTAAAGTACATTCTGAAAGTTTATTCAGGTGATAGATCCTTATGTACTCTTATTAACATAAAGTGGTAATCTTAGGCCTCTTCCACACCAGTCACGGAAGGACGGAATGAAATATTGTTTCGACAGATGAATCACATAGCTGTATTCAAACGCTTTAGTGTGAATACACCCATACAGATACATCAGTCATCCCGTCCGATCCGGGCCCGGACCGCAATGGTGTGAAAGAGGCCTTAAATTACTTTATTGATTAATCAACTTCATTGAATAACAAGGAATATAATGAAAAGCAAATTTTATGAACCGATTTGATCTAAATACAGAGTGATTCAAAAATAATACAACTTTAAAACTTTGTATTTAATGAAAGGAATATAATAGAACCTTCTGTTATACACCTTTACAAAGAGTATTTAAAGAAGTTTTTTCACTCACAAACAAGTTCAGAGATGTTCCATATTACCCCTCCAGACACTCGAGCAATATCAATCCAAAACCTCCCTCAAACTTGTTCCACACTATCTGTAGCATGTCAGGCGTAACAGTTTGGATGGCTGCTGTTATTCTTGTTTCAAATCATCAATATCCATCCACCATTGATGATTTGAAACAAGAATAACAGCAGCCATCCAAACTGTTAGGCCACACATGCTACAGATAGGGTGGAACAAGTTTGAGGGAGGTTTTGGATTTATATTGCTCGAGTGTCTGGAGGGGTCATATGGAACATCTCTGAACTTGTTTGTGAGTGAAAAAAACCTCTTTTATTACTCTTTGTAAAGATGTATAACAGAAGGTTCTGTGATGTTCCTTTCATAACATACAAATTTTTAAAGTTGTGGTATTCTTTTTGAATCACCCGGTATAATTGAATGTAGAGACCTATTGAATATTCATAATAGGCCTATTCTCAAAATATCAATTCCCAACAAATTACTTTATACATTAATTATTACAAAATAATAAGTGTGTTATAATCATTGAAACCATGTCTATCATCCCTCCAAGCCTAAGCGTACACCGGTTAGTCAAGACAAGACGAGATTAGTCAGTAGTCACGTTTAGTCACAGTACTTCACAATCACATAGTTGCTTAAGAAGCAACACACACCGATTAGTCATTGCATCAGTGTGTGCTGCTTCATAAGCAACTATGTGAATTACTGTGACTAAACGTGACTAATCTCATCTTGTCTTGTCTTGACTAACCAGTGTACGCCTAGCCTAATGATTATATGAATAGATAATAATTATGAATGACTGTCTAACCTCGTGTTCTGACGATGGACAAACAGCAGTCCGAAACAGCTATTAACAATAATAATTATGTGAGTACATTTCACTTTCTACAGTAATTTTTTAAGTATAATAATTTATAACAAGTGAAAAAAAGAGATGGATCCACATCACGTGAGATTACATGAATACCTACATATCGTTCATAATAACATAATTATATAACAATACTATATAATTATGTGGTTGTGGATATTACAAACAATAATAATGTTTTATAAACTAGGAGAGCTAGATACAGTTGTATAAACACTTATTCGATACAATAAACACTCGTTACTGCCTAATTAACAATGAATTAAACTAAGATTACAAGTAGTTGGAGATGTGTCGTCCTAGCGACATTGCGACGCTTGGGTAGGCTAATGCACCACTTCCACGAGCATTTACAAAATTACTTCAAATTACATAATTATTGGTCTTTATGAATGTTTAGAGCTGATCTTGTTACTTTTCTTGTCGGAAACTATGTGATGCCTTCTTTGAAATTCGATAAACATCGGTATGATGTTAAGAGCTGATCTTGTTAGGTCTTGTCGGATACTGTAGTGTGATGTCTTCTTTGAAATGCGATGATTGTCAGTTATTGAGCTATCACAATAGCCGCTGTCACACGCACAAGAGTCTTTCAACATCTAATCTTGTGCAGTGTCCAGCAGCTGGCGTGATTACTCGTCTTGTAGAGTTCATTATTTGATTGGTGTCATGTCAAACCTGCAGAAAAAATCAATTACTGTTTAATATCATTCGGGTAAATTCGGATAATTTAAAACAGGTGGTGAAAGGGGATGAGTGCGATGGCAAGTGCAGCATAGTACCGTACTAACAGGTATAGCAGGATTCTTTTAACTTGTCAGAAAACATATGTTTCGGCCACCAGCATCACATTACTTAACCTACAAATGCTGAATCTCGCAGATTATTGAAAAAGTGTTTTAAAAAGTTATTCTTTGAAAAGTCTTCTTTAAAAAGGCCTTTTAAAGACTTTATAGGTCTTCAAGACTTTTAAGCCTTTAGATTATTGTGTCAAAATCACTGTTTACTTATTACCGAAACAGCTGTTTTCTGACAAGTTAAAAGGATCCTGCTACATAAGGAACTATGTTATTAATGAAATAAGGAATAGAAAGTAAGGATAAACCAAATATTTCATCCCAAAAGAAAACAAGAACAAGAATTTTTCTTAATTCAATATTCAATTCAATTTTATGAACGTATCATACAAATTATACAATACACATTACAACATAAATGGAAAGATCACGTAAGTACTTCTCAAAAACACCCTGAGAATTGCAAAGATCACTTCTTTACTGAATTGAATGAACATAATATAAATATCTATATTTGTTGTTGGTACAGGTAAGTACTAACGTTACTAGTATAGACTAGAGACTGTATAGTCAGGAACTGATCATACAGACTCTGTAGTTATAGGGCTAGTGTAGTTCCTTTGTATTTTAAATTCAAAAGGGAAATCATAAACTTAAAACATTGGAGAGCTTTAAAAAATTCATCGAGATGAGCGCCTTGGCACATTTTTGACGAAACATTGAAAATAGCATGCAAGAACGGTTAATTCGGCGTTTGAAAGTATGGTACTCATTATCACAACTTACTCGCAACTAAAATATTTTCAGATCTACTCAAGTTTCAACACTTGTACGGCACTGAGCTAGATATCCAACTCGAAGAATATTCAACTTGGAAGAGTCCGGGATTATATGTAAATTAATACTTGTTTGATGTATTTTTTGAGAATAACTAGATCAGGTTGAGTCTGAAAAATGGCAGTCTTCAATTGACCAAAGAAGTTGACGGTTAATTTTTTTCAATTTGAACAATCATGGATTTCCTCAAAATAATCAGTTTTAGAGTAACGTATACGAATGAGAATTAGCACAATTCATAAAGAATGAATGAGTTATTATATGCGGCAAATGATTATCATAATATGATGACGGTTACAAATTTCAGAGGCAGAGTATTGCTACTTCTTGATTGGTTCAAAACTGTAGTTCTGCTTTCTGATTGGTTCAGCCTGATTGGCTGAATTCAACGTATGAAGATTTAGTTACCAATAGCGTTGAAGAAGCGAATGAAAATGGCTTTCTTTGTGACTAATATAGAGTAGTTTATGCCATTCATAAACAAGAGCACTAATTTATTTTCAATATCTGTGCTTGAATTATTTGTATATTATTTCGAATATTTTGATAAATTCGAGGTGTTGAATGATTGATTTATAAGCTTGGTTTTCCAATTGATTTTCTTGCAAGACCATACGCCCCAAATGAATTACTTGTAGAATAGGTGTAAGTGGAATTGGTCTTGTCAACATTACTTGGAGCTAGGAGAAAAACAAGCTCTAGCAGAAAAAAATGAATTATTGTGATTAGATTAGTCAGTGCCGAATGATTTTATAATTTGTGTAGTGTTTTTCATTCTTATTCAAGACAACTGAAGACATTTGATAGAGGTAATATATAATTATTTATTCATTAAAAGTTCCAAGTATAATTTCTACAGTCGTATTAACGCTTAAAAGCAATACATTTTTAGCTAAAAAGTCTCCACCTTCTTCTTTTCCACCTTTTCTAACTAATTCTGATTAATGATAATTGTTCATTCATTTTCTTATTGCAGTTTATGTTTTCTACTTTTCAATGATCTTGTATAAGCTATTCTATTATATTGCTAATTTCATGCACAATTCTTTCAAAATGATGATTCACAGCTATGGTTGTAAGCAGAGGCGTTAGCTTTTAATGATGGTTTATTATAAACGGTTGAAAATAATTTAAGTTGTTGAAAAATCTAGTTTGCGTCATCAATATTATCAACTAATATCAATAGTGTATATGAAAAATAACGATGCTTGGGAAAATGAAGTCATACCGTATCTGAAAATAGGGATGAGTTGGATCTTTGACGAAGGCCCTCCCAAACGCATGACGTCACGAACCCCTCTTCAGAGTTCCACCCTTCGGAGTCCTCGGCCAATCACAGCCGAGATGGGATTTTCCAGACCCACCTTTCACACCTACGCGCCTGAAACTGAAAACCGTCCGCGTTATCATATACGCAACTTGTCAATCAATCGTTATCAAAACTCTAGTGTATGACGTAATGCACTGTAACTGGATTCAGGTAGGAGTAACTACTCAACCTAAGGTAGTAGGTAGGCCTACAGATAGTTAGTATCTGAAGATTATAAAAGCAACAGAGACTAATGACTTCATTCAAACAAGCAATGAAGCAAGCTAGTACTTTTTTATATATTGATAAGATGACACATCACAGAGAAAATAAGTTGCATTTATACTTATGAGATATGGAAACTGATTTTCAATGAGGAAAAATAATGTATTTTTCTCAGAATCAATGTCACATCTCACATCACACCCACATTCTTATTCACATTATCAAGTCAATGAGATGTGTCATTGAATGATCTGATCTGAATCAGAATGAAAGAATAACGATTTGATGTACTTGCGATTCAAGTACATCGCAATTCCTCCAACTTCCGTGGATAGTCCTTCAAAATTATATTGTATTTTTTAAACCAAAGGATAGTGGATAGAAGATAGAGGATACTGTCTCTTATAAAAATATTGAAATTTCAAGAAACCGTTGACAACATCTATAGAAATACAGTATGTATTATTTATAAAACCTAGGACTTACTTGGAAGAGCTGCTAAAAATCCCGTCTAAATCCTCGGAAATTGTATTTGACGTGTTTGAGGAGTGCAATGTGGGTTTTACCTATTTCAACTAAATTTCTTCTACAAGAACTAGGAGCTAGGACTTTTAATTCACAGAACTTACTTGATCGAGTGATCTACGTACTTTGCATTATTCAAGATGATTGAATTCACTGGAATCTTATTATAAAATATTCCAATGATTAGTTTTCTGGAATTTCAATGCTTAAAATATAGCTAGAAAATGTGAAAGACTTACATGTTTAAACACGTCATGTTATCCATTTTATAGAGTGAGTTTGAGCTCAGAACCTGATATCCCATGATACGTGATCGTGATGCAGTAATGAGTGTAGCATTTTCACGTCGTTATCCATTCATTGGTTTATTGGTTCGAATACATGACAATGCATGATGAAAAGTGAAAAACAAGCTATGCATCAAAGACTCTTTTACCACATTTTCACAAAAATATTCTTGGAGATATCAGTCAGAGACCACACACAACCATTCCAATAGATAACTTGATTTATTACTTTGACAATATTGACCCTAGAATTGTTCTACACAATCTACACTACACGTTGAAGCTTCGTGGTTGTTATTTGTTTCTTAGATCGTCAAAAACAAAGAACGGAGTGTTAGAAGTATTATGTTATCCTCAAAGGTGAAAGTTTATCTTATGGAATACACATTTCTGCTCATGCTAGCAGAATTCTATTTCGCTCCTAGGTCAACACACCATAAAGATTTAATTTCACCTTAGTAATGGGTTGAAACGTAAAAATGTATCAAGTAGAAAAATAATCAATTATGAGAAGGTTCTAATGTTATACCTCAAGTAAAAGAATACTCAAGTATATAGGTGTTAATAGTAAATAGTAATAGGGTTGAAACGTAAAAATGCATCAAGCATAAAAATACTCTATTATAGTAAATAGTAAAATTGCTATACCTCAAGTAAAAGAGTACTCAGTTGTAAAGGCATTCATAGAAAATACGAGTTCAGCAAATGAAAAAATACTGATTGTATATTTCAAGTAAAACGATACTCAAGTGTTCATAGTGAATAGGCGCGAAGCAAAAGTAGAATGCAATGAGAAAATTAAGAAATCCTAGTGCTTTCTTGATCACTACTGTGAAGTTTGCAAAGTACATTATTACCCACCTGACAGGTGTAGCCAGAGTCGGTTAGCCTTCGGAAGTCCGCTATTGCCGGAGACCAGACCTCAAATGACACTGCTACGATGGAACTCTGGTCCTATAAGGTTTCCCTAAACAGCTTACTTACCGTTTTTACCTACTGGTGCCCTCTGGATCAATATATTCACTGCCGTGGTGGGATCATCGATTGAATGGAATTCTTGTCTCTTTGACCACTTTTCCACGCCTTTTCTAGTTGCACCACTGGCAAATTAGCGCTTTGTCTGTCTGCTTCTGGAAATTATTTATGAAGTCGAACAAGTAATTTTCATTGAGGCTAGGCTGCTTTCAATGGGTCACACTTTTTGTGTTTAAACTATCACCAACATCAATTGAAATCACTGTTCAATGACTTTGATCATTATCTCTTAATATTCAGATTACTTGAATAGAAATGATTATTGGCATCTTGAGAATTTTTGAAGGAAGTGAATGATTTCAAGAGGCTGGACCTTCTATTAGTAAGGGATGAAGAAAACTTGAATAAAAATTACTATTGGCATTTTGAGAATTTTTGGAGGAATTGAATGATTTCAAGAGGTTTGACCTTAGAAGTCCTTCTATTTAATTTGTGACGAATGACGAAAACTTGTAAAATGTAAAATTTTGATCGCGCTTGGCAATACTTCAATTATTCTCACTACATTGGCGGTTGGCAAATCTTTACAATAATAACAACTTTAATCGTCTAAAAAATAGTTGGATTTCATTTCTCATAGCCAGATTCTTTAGCAGATTCTTTCAGTCTGGTGAATTAATGATAATGAAATGATTCTTTCAGTGGTGCAAGATAGAATGATACGAGCCTGAAAAGGGCTTTCCAGGTCAATAAACAGTGTATAGTGAAGACAAACAACACAAAAATAAGTAAGAGCAGTGCTTAATTTGTAAAATTGAAGATTCCGGTACGGAGGGGAGTGACCTCCAGCAAAACGGGGGTTCCAGGGGTCCTCCCCCGAAAAAATGAAATTTTAACTCCTTGAAGCTTTTAGTTGTGTATTTCTACCATCATTTTTCAAAATTTTCAATAAAAAATTCACTCTCTCTCTCTACCGTACCCTCTATAGGATACGGCGTACCGGTGCGCACCGTCACAAATTAAGCCCTAAGTAAGAGTATTGGTCAGCCCTTCAAAGAGTTAATTTCTCTAACTTTATACTCTTGAAATAGATTGTAAAAGTTTAGTTTTTGTGTAAATAAATGTCATTACTGTATACCTACTTTTGCATCCATCTTTATACCAGAATAGATGTATAGAGGATGCAATAATGGGAAAAATCAAGGAGTTAGAACGACGACCAATCATGAACAATATAAAAATTAAGACTACGCCTACTAAAACAAATACATAACTAAACTCCGCCTACTCTCTCCTGATTGGTCAATTATTACTTGAACTGTGTTTCTGGATTCTGCAAGTGGAAGGCAGTAGTTGCTGGGTGATGCATACTTCCTCTTCTAATGTAGATGACAGGTTATTTATTAATTCTTATTCACGTATAATAGAAATGATTGTTTGTGTTTCAATTTTACTGAGCTTGCAATACTAGTTTGAATTTGTATTGAAAGTAGAAACTTAATTTTGATGGAAGTACTATTTCAGCAATTGAAATCTATAATGCAATACAGTGGAAAAGGGGTGGGTATGTGGCACCATGAGATTATTTTATCATCTTATGTGTTGGAAAATTACTCCCAGATTCGTCATTGAACTTTTGGAACTTGGATGACAATTAATTGGAAATTCAGTCCACCGCTTATAGACTCCGACTTATTATTGTAACGAAGAATATTGGGAGAAATACTTTAGCGGATTTTTCATAATGAGGAAGCCCTATATGTGAGTTCACCCGGTACTCATAAAAACCGTTCCACCCAAACCACGATATTTGAGGCGTTTGGACCGAGGGGTTAGGAAGGGTCTTGCGTGATTGCGAGAAAAGGGCTTCACTGTACTCGAACTGAGATTGAACTTCGTAGTTCAAGTTTCAGTAGTAATGCACTCACGCCATGACAATTCTCTCCAAGAGGCTTTTTACATAAAATATTCATTACCCTATTTGAATGCCATCTGAAAATCCTTTAATTGTACAATTCCTTATAAATTCTGATTTGCTCTCAGCCGTGGCGAAGCGTGATAATTATACTTAACCGGTCATCGCCGGGTTTATTTACTATAGGACATATACCCGGCGATGACCGGTTAAGTATACCACGCTTCGCCACAGGCTCTCAGATACGTTTGAAGGTAGCTGAAGCTTCTAGCGAACTGGAGATTAACATAATAGATCTTCAAATATTAAGTTAAAGCTTATAATCAGCTAACAACGTACAGTAGCTAGCTGTAGCTGATGTTGCTCTATTTTAGCTAGCAAGCTAACTAGTATAGTTAACATGGTTCACTTTTCTCCAAAATCCAATGAATATCATCATAATCCTAATTGAATTGTTCGACAATTTAACTTGGATTAGCCTCTCTTTGTAATCTTGTCAAGAAGATTGTGTTTTCTCAAACACGAATTCTTCTAAGGCCCGTATTATACTAGGATGCTGGCATCCGGGATGCTGGAGTCCCAGTCTGAACGCTCCCATTTGATTTAATGCCCCGGTAACCTCCCAAATGCCAGCATCCCGGATGCCAGCGTCCTAGTATAATACGTGCCCAAGAGAATTTCAATATCAGCGGCCAGTGGATACATAATGTTTATGGATATAATGATAGAATATAGAATTAGGATAGAATATATTTATTCCATAATATTATGTTTATGGATATATTTCATATACAGTATATCCATATTTTTGAATAGATATTATAATAATTGTAGATGAACGTATATACGTATTCTATATGTATATGTGTTATTATCGCTAATAATAACTTGATAATGAATATTCCAATGATTTTATTGGTAGAAAAATAAAATTGGTAGAAAGATGCGAAAGCAGTTGTCCCACCATCCACCTAGCTGGAAGCGGCAAGTCAAGCTGCGTGGTCACATTGGATGCAAGTTGGTACAAGTTGCTAGCGGAAGGAATCCACACAATCATAAGACACTCGTATCGTTGTTTGCAGCATTATAAAAGTGGATGTCTACAGTGGATCACTGCGAGTGTAACTTATACCAACTCGCCAATGTAACCGTGGCCCAAGAGTCGAACAAGGTGGGCTCCGAACCACCATATTAACAATGCAGGTAGTAGCATTAATTACAGTTTATATGATTCACGAGGTCGATTGTAATCTTATTACTTCAAGAGATTAGTCTGTCTTCAATAATTCCTTTGTCGATGCTTTTCTAACGTAAATTTCAGATGACTGATTCCAAATGTTTCAACAAATAATTTTGACAGTAACATAACAACTATCCTGGTTATTTGGATGAAAGCTTTTGCTGCAAAGGGAATAGAAGCAGCCCATTGCTAGGGAAGCGAGACAAGTGCTTCTGTTAGACCAAGACCAAGCTGCTTAACAATGAAAAGAAGGCTTCCATATCCAGTTATACTAATCCAGGCTTATGCAACTCGTCCTGTCCCCACGCAGAGACCCATTTTAACACAACTCAGGGCTCAGCAAATAGAATTTTATAAATATTTGGGGCACACTAACATTCTACTTATCAGTGGTATTGTCTTGACTAGAAATTCTACTGGAAAGAATCAGTACTAAGTTTCAAAATGCTTTCTATAGTATATAACATTATATTTTACTGTAATAAAGTGATATAATATAGTACTATTTTTATTATTTAAAAATAATCCATCATGATAGTCATACTAAAATGACTACTTGTCATGTCTAAACAAGTAGTACAACCAATCATACTATCGGTTGCACTAATCAACTACTAGTTGTGCTATCATAAACTGCAATTAAGTCAATGTCATGATACACATTTTTCTTGAACTTCTATCGCAGAGGCGTGGTAAAGTGCGTCTTAAAGGTGGGTTTTCGTTACTGCGACCGAGTGCCGCAGCGGAGCCCGACTCAGCGTTGCCAGATGCAATTGAGAAAAATCCCAACTATTTATAGTGGGATTTTTTCAAAATCTAGTTCAAAATCTAGTTTAGATTGCCTAGTTGGAAAGCTGTTTTCCTAGCAACGTTTTGTTTAGTAGTGGCGGCTCGCTTCTGACTCAAGAAACTCCTAAACAGATTTTTATTCTGTGACTTATTATCAATTGGGACTTCTTAATATAAGAAATTATTTATTATTGGTGCTGTATGTGCATCTAGATTATTCGGATATTCAAAAAATCAACACAACTTTGAATTATTGAAATTATGAACAGGTGAACACTGAAGAAATCAGTACAAATGTACAAAAGTAAAAGATAAGCAAGGAATGAGAACTTCTCAAATATCAAGATCAAAATACGCAGATTGGGTTAGAAATAAACAATGCGTAATCAACTTTCTTATTTTTGATCCATTAAAGAAGAGAATTTGAATTTTACACAGCTGTGTAAACCGTCACCTATCTTTTACTCGTTGACCATCTAGAAAAATATTAAGGAACAAGCAATAATTTGACAATATCTACAGTTCGAATAAAACTAGTTGTCACTTGGCCTGGTGCTCAAGAACCACTCACTAGAAACGTTTTTGTCAGAAAGTCCGATGTCCGAACAGCTGACCATTCGTTTCATTGCTTATAGCAGGATGCAATTAACTTGTCATAAGTCAGCTGATCGACGAGCATATGATCACAATACTTAACCTACAAATGCTGAATCTCGCAGATTATTGAAAAGGTCATTTAAAAAGTTATTCTTTGAAAGGTCTTCTTTAAAAAGGTCTTTTAAAGACTTTAAAGGTCTTTTAAAGACTTTAAAGGTCTTTAAGACTTTCAAGCCTTATGATTATTGTGTCGAAATCACTCTTTAATTATTACTGGATCAGCTGATTTATGACAAGTTGAATTGAATCCTGCTATACATTGAATCGTTCCAATGATGCTAACATTGAATCAAATGGTCAGCTGTTCGGACATTGGACTTTCTGACAAAAACGTTTCTAGTGAGTGGTTCTTGAGCACCAGGCCAAGTGACAACTAGTTTTATTCGAACTATAATTGGAGTACAATAGAACTTACAGAGTCTGGAACATGCACGGATACTAGAACACATGCTAGGATTGCGCAGTAGTCAGCTGGGAAATTGCCGTAGCTGTGAACCCAGTTACCATGGAAAAGTTAAACAACAGTCATTCGCTAGGCGCCATTCTAAAACAATCCTACTACGGTATTATACACTGCCCAAGTCATGCATCTCAAAATCTAGGCTGGGATCTGTGAGTTACATTATCTGTGAGTTTACATTATCATTCTGATTGAGAATTATAAGAAAAAGATACTACAAGATCTATTATCAGAGTAGTCAAATGACTCTTGTTTTTTGGTGAAAATCATAATGGGAAAGTCGAGTAATAGAAAAATAATTTCAATACATTTTTATAAATGAAAACAAAAATTCTTGAGCCTATTGTTTCAAAATTGCTTATCATTCTAGTTGTAGGCTAATGCGTTGAAGCAATAATTATCACGAAACTGAAATGTGGAGGCCTGCATCTGCAAACCTGATAGAGAGTTATCTGCCCTCTATTGGTGGAACGACCAACTTGTGTTGCGAGGTTTTCCCGCTAGAGCGCAGCAGATCTTCTTTGTTTAGACTCTCAGGTATGACGTCATTGCTAAGATTGCATTACAGGGTTGCACAGTACTGAATTGCAAATTGCAACTGAACGTCGATAATAATGTGCCACTCCATCTTTCTCCTTCAAGACAGACGAGTTGAAATAGAATCAGATTAGCTTAGATAGCGAGAGTAGGATTTTCATGTAAGAAGGAACAAAGATTTCCATGGAACAAAACAATATTGAATCGAGGGTGATAGGGGATTTAATATCAAGGAGCAATATAAATTTATTGTTTTGAAATCAATAAAGGTTCGAATCCTTGTATAAGTGCCCAAAACCTTCAGGGGCAAGGGGACCTATTGTTATCGAATCAATGAAGACCAGAACCCTCACATTATTTCCCAGAAATTTCTGACTGAATCCACATGTTTAAAAAATTATCACGGAAAATGTCTGATTATTTGAATAAGGAAGAAACAAATCAATAATTTTGTTGAACAGGAAATTGTAGAGAACCATTAGCGACTTTCTGCTTAATAATAGAGAGTAGAAGAAACAAATCAATAATTTTGTTGAACAGGAAATTGTAGAGAACCATTAGCGACTTTCTGCTTAATAATAGAGAGTAAATATAGTATAGAATATATATAAATATAGAAAACGACTCGTATGATTGATAACAGAGAATTTGAATTTAAAATGGAAAACATGACAATTGTCGAGTTCAAAAATGTGGACAATGATAGTCTATTAAAAAATAGAAAAATGTGTAAGTTAATAAGTTGAAAGTTTTGTCACATTATATTGCGGACAGGTTAAAAGGTTGTTTTGGTAACTCATTCAACTACCCTTACTCAGATCTCAAAAAATTTTGATTGTTCTATGATCAATAAATATTAAATCAATGTATTGATATTGATTTATTTCTCCATGACCTATTTTCAGTCATATATCCATGTCTTTTTGATTACGATTAATAACAATGTTTTAATTAATCATGTTCTGAAATGTTTGTTGATAAAATATTCGCATATGTGGTTTGCAAAAATCTCTTGATAAGGGGTTACTGAGGGCCTGGATTAGTTATCACCACTGGTAAAGTATTACTTTCTTTTCTAATATAGCCTAAGAACTATATCTTGCCTAATTTTTGGCTAATACTAATAAACCTATTTATAAAAGATAAGTATGTGAGTTCCGTATTTGAAGCTACCTTATCACCCCATGAAAGGATAGGTAACTAACTTATAAAAGCGATTGGAATTTTAATATTGATTTCTTATACAGTACAATTAATATAGATGAATGGGTCACAGATTTCTAGAGACATGAAGTATTCATTGGTTGAGTCCCTAGTCTTACTTGAAGGTATAATAAACATATCAATGAATATTGTTATTGAATGGAGTCTGGCATGACCTACTTCCATTCTGAAAAGACGACCATTGACCTGCATTCGAGAAAAGTACCAACAGCGCTGAGGGAAAATCAATTTTCCCTTTCTCACAGTCCTGCTGCTCAGGGGTTGAATGTCTGGGGCTGGAACGATGGAGTTCACAAGTTTGAACTATTATAGAATGCATTATAGCAGTGACATGTGCTAAATAAATATCATATTCTAAATATCATACTCCTAATTATTCTCATCAAGCCTTAACCAAAATAATCAGGAAAAAGAAACAAGGTTATGGTTATGTTGGCTGTAATCTATACAGGTTTATTGTTCCATTTCCTCTGAAAATTTCATGGAAAAGCGCATAGAAATTAATTTGTAGAAATATGGAGCCATTCAGCTTCTATGCTGATATGTATCTTCACAAGATCTCTCACAAATAAAAAATAACATAGATTTATTTAGTCATTAAATAGTATTCTGGTTTTTAGACTAATATTCTTTAGGAGAAATAATCTGGGAGTATTATTGAGGAAGAGCTCTTTGGTTTTACAACACACATTTATTTCCATGAATACTCAACTTCTGTAGTGTAACAATTAAGTAGAGAATGATTTTCTGTTATTATCAAGAAAAGTATGTTATTCTAATGATCTTTCTAATAAACTCAAGAATTATTGAAAATATATAATGCACTATCTGCTTTGAATTACTATGAGTATCCTGGTACCTCTCCAATTAAGTACTATGAAATTATGGCCTTCATCAAACAACATGCATCCGTTTTGAAGTCATTTAGATCAGCAAAAAATTTATAAATAAATTTTGAGTTTTTTTCTACGAATAGTCTTTATTCAAAATCGATCAATCATTTGGTTACTGTCAGCTTAGACAATTTCTGAAAATACAATGGTCGGTGAGCAATTTTAACGATAATTGTGCTTGAAACCAATTCATTCATTGTGAAATCACTTCAATTTATTTATCTCTATGACTATTTCTTATTTAATAAGTTGCGGAGGATTCATTTTTCAAGTAATCCTGTTGGAACGATATACACCATGGAGTGTATAGTTAACTGTGATTCTCTAAAGGTTTCCAACGATACTTGTTTGAAGTATTTCAAGTTATATTCAGTTTATATTAGTTTACTTTTCAATGTCTCATGCCAGATTAAAAGCAAACCTTGTTCGCCTATTACGAGTGAGGCTCAGTTTCCATCTTATGTAACAGTGATTGCTATCTGGAAAAGTTTTCGGGGAAATTTTCATCGGTTGTGAGGGAAACTTTGGATGGTGCATCCCTGTATCCACGTGTCCTAGCAACTATGACGTCAAAGTAAGGTGGAATGACCTTCCCCTTCCCTCGGGAATCAGCCTGCACGTATGTAGGTCAAAAATTTTATTTGCTCTTTATCAATGGGTCTTGCCAATCTACAGCGCTTAATCAATAAAATATTTGAATTGTTCATTTAAAATAATGGTGGAAACGCTGATTGAAATAAAACATTGATGTAAGAACACATAGAAATGAGAATATTAAATTTTTCAGTAGTTGGAGATGAACATTTTTCTTTCAGGGGTTGACAATTGGCATAAGAGAAAAAGGGTTTAAGTAACAGGATAATGAATTGAGGAATCAATGATATAATGTTTTGTTTGTACTGGCTTTCCCATAGATTTTCTTTTCTCTTGATACTAGTCAACCTACTCTAATTCACATGCACTTTTCAATCATAAAAAAAATTCAGCTCCAGAACTGAATGACATCATATAAGCTTTTTAATTGAGATTTCTATGAGTTGACAATTTATTTCCTACATGGAGATGAGAGGATTTGTTCTTTTACCTTTTATTAGACACTGAATTCACCAAGAACGTCATAATATCTTTGATTTTTCTCAACGAAAGGACAGTTATTGAAAGTACCAGATTTTAAGATACTTGGAAAATCAATTTTATTTCGCAGCTATTTCAATAGCTTGTCGATACAGAAATCCAGATCACTCATCTAGTATATTTATTAGCCTATGATAGCTATTCATTCACTAGCACTGGGATTGCAATGAATTATCATATCTTGTTCAGAAATAGTATATCAAGAAATTTATACCATCAAATTATCTCACAATAAAATCATTGAAGTCTTGAAGTATTACAGCATTCCAAATTTCAGACGATTTTACGTATAGATGAGTCAAGAAGTTCAATAATATTTCGTGTGTGATAAACTTACCGAAAAGTTATTGATTAAAATATAATACAAATTGTATAATATTGTAGTCGTATAGTTGTAGTATTTGATATGACATCCTAATCTACTAATGATTAATTACAAGTGATTTATATAATTATATTGATTCCTTAATGATCAATTGAGGTATTTTGATGAATAATTCCCATCAGGCTTACCAGCTCGGTTTCTCAAGTAGTTTTATTAATTATTTTTTCTAATGATTAATTCCATTAAACTAATGCACAGTAACTCTTTTTCCCACTATGAACAGTATCAGTTTCCTAACCCCATCATTATAATCGATTACCTGATCTCTCAGTTGGATAGTTTCAAACTAATTAGATAATAATTTCAAATGTGAGAAGTTGTTCTTAGGTATTACGTCACACTGTCTGTATGGATTTTCTATTCAGCTTTCTGGAGAGGACTTGGCAAAGGTTGAACGGAAAATATATTTGCTTCAACTTACATAGCCCATTCAGTAGGCCATCCGAAAATGTGGATCGTGTTTGACCCCGGAAGCGTACTGACGTCATCTGATAGCTCCATTCATGTCGCCCCTCCACAAAGGGCGAAATGAGCCACGCTTCATGCTACTGCTTGCTGCTTGTCAATCCGCATGAATTAACAATTCCTGTTCAAGAAAATTAATTTCTCAATTAATAAGTTCAAGAGAATTAATTTTTCAATTAATAGGTTCAAGAAAATCACTCACAAAGGTTTGATTATTCTCAAATTGATCATTTGGTCAAATGGTATCTTGACCAAATTGATAGTGTTTTGAATATTCATACATTCAAACTGGAATACATTATAGAAAAAATTATCCTCCAGACGGCACTATGGCGAGGAGAGAATTTGCCAACAATTTTCAAGTATTACTTGTACAACTGTTATCTGAAAATCTAAATAAAGGAATGTTATTTATTAATTCAGAAAAAATTATACGAAAAATGGGAGACCAGGAAATGTACAGAATATACATGTGATACAAATAAGAAACAAATTTAAGTTTCAAACAAATCTAGAGCATGTGTGAGAGGAAGCCATATTGTTGGAAGAAATTGATAACTCCGTGGTGAAATTTCTTCTCCAAGGGAAAACTTGAAGGTCTTATAGAGAACCTGCTTCTTCAAATTGTTTCTTGTATTTTTTAGTCAGACTGGTATGAGCTCTTCCAACGTGATAGACTATGAGATAGCTTTCACAATAAATTTACGTAGGATAATTTAGATTCTAATTTTGGATTTAATCATTCTTGTTATGTGAGATAGACATTATTAATAGTGCTGTTCCAATGTTTTTGCTCTTCCGTAGGGGTAGAAATGACAAGCTTATCAATGAAATATGATAGATTTGAACAAATATTGACTGGTAGATATTGAATTCATAAAAATGGGTACTTGGGGGAAGAGAGTTTTTCCTGTGGACATAAAGATTACAATTCCTGTATGTGAGGGAAAGGCTTCTCAGAAAAATAATGCAATCTGATCCAAATAAACATTGAACCTGAATTTAATACTTCTGTTAAGAGAATCTTTGTATAATGCACTCAAATATCTATGAGAGTCTTATGAAAACAGAGAGTGAGAAATACTGAATGAAATGAAAATAAATATTGGATTCAAATTTGCAAAATAACTATCTCAATACAAATAAATCCCAATGAATAGCCCTACATTCGCGTCAAACCTCAATTAACAAAACAAAAACACAACAGAAACTCAACCATTAATCAAATAAAAGCTATCAAACATGACCAGAAATAGTTGTGAACAATACTCTTGCTGAAGAAGTAGTATTAGCTACTGTAACTAATGGCTGGATTTCACGATTCGATCATATGATCCATCTGCCTTCAGTAACCTGAACGTCTACTGGAATCGTGAAATCCAGCCTTAAGCTCAACAAGAACTCTTAACAAGAATTCTTAACAATAATTCTCTGTGAGTAATCTGAGTTTGGCTGTGAGCCGAACTATCAAACGACAATATTTATAACTGGAAAAATAATGAGATCAGACAGGACGCGGCTAATTTTAGAGTGGAAGAGCTGTTGCTAATCCTCTGTATTAGTTGTACTCAACTATCGAGAGATGGTCAAGAGACTCAAGTTGGATATTTTGGAAATAGGTCTTATCCCTGAACCATGATAGGATGCTAATTAATAGTGTTGATCATTCAAGAGTTATGCATCTGAAATAAGTTGATATTACCTCCATTGATTTGATAAGCCACAGGCCAGAGCCCCGTAGGCCGTTTTTATTCAGAGAAGCATAACGGGTAGTTTCATGAGCTGAGCCTCGTTTCATGAATGACCCGTGACGTCATAGGCGTGAGCTGGGGCAAACACGTTCCTTCCGTGACCCACTTTTAGGCCTGCTGACGCACGTACCAGTTACATGAATGGATAGGCCTGTTTTTTATGGCTCCCTATTTAGGTCACAGAGCAACACTAGCAATAATAATAAAATTCACTTAAAACACATATTAAATTTTAATTTAATTGGATTGGTTGGAAATGATTTCTTTAATGGGGGAAAATAAATTCTGATCTTGATTTATCTGATTCATCACTTGTGTCAACACAATCATATCAGGATAGTATTAGGCTATAGGGTTGAATGGGATGAAACATCTCCCATTACTCCTTCAGGTGAAACTTCAGAATCACAACTTATCGATACTTAATTTCAAATCGCCTACACCTACAGATTAGCGTGAGCGATTGCAATCCATGAGTTATTGAACATAAAATGACCTCTTTCGATACTTCTCAGACAAAAATCAATAAAAATTTATGTAGGGCCGAAAAAACACAGTCGCAATCATCTAGGTACTTTATTTTGATAGTTCATCTACTATTATTGATTATTATATTATAACTGGGTCATCATACAATTAACAAATACTATCATTGCCAAAAATGATTAACAAAGTTCATCTATCAGGTTTTAATAATTTTTTATCAATTCTACCTCAAATGGAAGTAAATGACTGCAATCACTTGGAAAAATCGTATTGTCATAGGAAAATCATGTTATCTTACTGATATTATAAAATAAGAAAATCCTTAACTCAAAAGTATCTTCATCCAGCTCCTGTCTATATTCATCAATAACGTTATTGGAAGTTGGAGAAACAAGAGTGTTAGTAATGGTTTCTGAATGTCAATCCTCTGCAATTTATAGCGCTTATCGGTTCACACTTTTCATTGATAATCATGAAATTGATAGAGCAAAGCTTTTTTGGGAATTTTCCTTAGCATACATTTTGTTGCATTTAGATCCTAATAGAAAAGGCATCAAATGCATCCCCTAAAGACGTGCTTCCTCTCCGAATTATCAAGTGGATTTCTACCTGAATTTGTATCACATGTATTTTCGTTTATCACAAAACTTTACCACATAGATAACAAGTTCTTAAGTTCACTCTCAAACTCGTTCCATTGACAAGCGAGTCATTCATTTTGGACTGGCGGAAGTTTTTATCAGTGTAAATTCGGCGTTAACAGTTTAGAAGAAGTAGCGTGAACTGGGTTGGTGGTTGCACGTGCCTTACACGTGGTGACGTCAACGTGAGGTGGAACACCTTCCCCCACCCCACCTCACTGAGCCCCCATTCCACTCTCAGCCCCTTTCCATGAACGACAAGTTTCGAATATGGGTCAACAATTCGCCAGCCAGCTCATCATCAATGGACCTTCTTTTCTCAGAAGATGGCTGCTTCTGCTGTGAATCTACCATACAGGTTCCCTGAAAATCGTGCAGAACTCAACGAAAACATCCGTTGAGTCATCGTTCATATTACTAAGAAGAGAATATTTTAGTTTGATTTAGTCTTCGTGATTTTCCCTGATTCCTCCTATTCTGAGAATCCTTCAGCTGTAAACATGGTTTACGTAAGCTGATAACATGACTATGAATAAATCCAAGAAATTCCATGCAAATAATGTGAAACTGGACATATTATACAGTTATACAAAGAAGTTCCTTTCTACAAGGAGATGAATGAATCAATAGTCTTCGAATTTTTATTTATTTTCCCGTATTTTCCCACTGTTAAGGAAATCAACCAGAAGTTTAAGCCAATAGATCTAACTTCTAGTAATATGTGAAGATTCTAATAACTATATGGAAATGCAGCAACATTTAAAGAGATAAAAAATCTTTAAAACTCATTTCGTGTTTCATTAAAGGTCTACAATCTCTTTCTCATTTTCAGTTAATACCGTGAGTTAGATTACCTTCTGGGAAAGTATGTACTTCCGGAAACATAGTACTGTACTCATTTTCTTATACAGTCCTTAGCAGTTACCATTACAGTAATTGAGGTATTGAATTCAATGGCCCCCATCGATTTCAATAAATGTGTTTTCTATTCCTGAATATCATTATAATCATTTAATTCTTCTCGATTAATCATTATAATACACAATATACAACGTGTAAGATATTAGTTATTTCCATTTTGCATGTGCATGAACCATCTCTAATATGTGAAGGAAAAATCTAATATTTTGTACATTGTCTATTGTGTATTGTAATGAACATGAAACCGTGAGGAAGTGAGGAATGAACTCTCAGAAAATTCATTCATTTTTTCAATAATCATTCACTTTTTTTCCTATGAGCTATCATGAGGATTCGATATTTCAGTGATATTTTTTCCAAAAAAGGTTTCCATTTTGGCTCGGTTATGAATTGACAGTTGAATCTCTACAATTCAGATCTCTGTGGATGTCAGGATTGAAATGAATGGATTCTCTGTTCTCCAAATTGAACCATTGATATGCCTTTTTGTTGTTTGAGAATTCATGTGGAGATCAAAGCTTTGCTTTACGTCACCTACGCGTCAGTAATCGAAGATTTAGATTGTTTTACGAGACACAGAGTATATGAGTTGAAGTTGTTTTTCAAGAAACTAAGTCAACTTACACACTTACTCACAAGTTTTTCTATTCCAGGGTATTGGATTAGGGTTTCAGGGTATTCATTAACAGAGTATTCATTCTTAAGAAACTTGTTGGTTGCCCAATTTTTCTTCGTTAATAAGTCATCAGCATAAAATGCTTGTGATTACCAAAGGAATAACCACATAGTACGAGAAGAAAGATTCTTCAACCATAATGATCTTGGGTTTGTTTTCAGACGCTAAAAAACGTTTCTGTAAAACTAATCGAGTGCGGATTCAACTTTAACTGATTAGATTCAATAATTCATGTACCGTTTATGTAATTATGTAATATTCTCAAACATGGATGCAATTGAAAATATATCCATTAAATGGTATGTGAAATAAGGTACAATAAAGAAAAAAATTATGCTGATTGGATGACTTGATGGTTAAGCAGTCAATTTTCAGTAGATAGGATGTAGATGAGATTGTTATTTGGTCTTATAAATATTGAAAATTATCATTCAAATGATTATCAAGAAATGGCTACTCTTTCAAGTAAGTTGCCAATAACAATGAGTATCACGACGGTAAACTTACTCTAAGAAGTAGACTGCTACTGCAAAAATATAGAAATTCATCAGTTTTGAATATTCAGATCTGAAAGATTCAAAAACACCATGTTACTCAGAACTCAGTTTGAGTGATCAACCCCGAAAAACAGAGCTACAAATATACTTTCAATTATGATATAATCGTACATAATCATTGTAATTCTATATGAAAATCGTATATGATCGATGCTGCAAAGCCGATTTGAAATTGATTGGCTTCCTCTTGGTTTTGGATGATCAATCCTTACGTCCACTCTTTCGCGATTTCTTTGTGCTGCACAGAATGCATAAGCATTAATGTTCAAGCATATGAAGCATGCTGTGCAGCACACTAAATCAACCAAGTGTGGACATAGGGAATGATCCTGGAGATGAGTAGTAGGGATCTCACTAGTGATATTCTACCTACTTTTTCAGTTCGAGTACACTTCTGCAAGTATTGTAATGAAATACTGTATACTAGAACCCAAAGTTAATTATTCAAAAGAGAAAAGTGGCTGAGAAAACAAGAACTTGTAGTCTGATAATATTTGCTGTAATGAGAGGAGCTTGAGCGAAAGAGAATTGGTGTGAGTTGGCCTAACAGGAATGACGTCAGAGGCTGGAGCAATGACGTCAGACTCTATGGACACGTGGACTTTTCCCCCACTCCTCTCTCCATGCTGATAACACTATCTCACTTTGGTGCATGTCCTCAGTCCCTGCACCTCAACAAGCACTCTGTTCCTCTTGCTCATTCACTCAATTCCTCTCCTCTCTTCACCCAAACCATCTCTCTCGCTTACTCTTCCCCATCGCGCATCTCCTTTTCTCTCTCATGGTTCGCCCTACTGTTCGCAAACTGTTTCCTGCCCCCTCTACCACCTTATCAATAAAACGGACCATCATTGAGAACTGACATATTGATCAACCCGTGTGTCTAGAGTAGGCCTACCGACAGAGCACTCTGCAGCAGCCTACCTACAACCTATTACTTGAAAACAAGTTTTTCTCTATTTTAAAGTATTGAGTATCACTATAATATTGCTCACACATAAGTAGATTCATCATGCGTTATGGTTTGGAGACTTCTATTAGACGTGAAAGATTTGTTAATATTTTTATTCCAGCTTGATGAATAAACTTGAAAATAAATTACATTGAAATACAAACTACAAGAAAATAAACTATTATATGTGTGCTCCTTAGCATAGACGGAAAGCATTTCCCCTACCTGAGATTGCTAAGAAGCACATTTTAGAACTTTCAATCAAAAAATTCCATTGAGGTATCATCTAAAAATTGAAATAACTATTGAAGATAGAACTATCCCAAACTCTAATTCAATTTACAATCAGGATAAATTTTTCAGTATAGGTTTATAAACGTTTTCAAGAACTACGTAGCTAAGAATTTGGAATATATTATCAGGCGAGCTTTTAAAAGGTTCTCCATTGATTCCTTCTCTCATACTAGACAGTCTAGGCGAGTTCAGGACTTTGATAGAACATATATTGAAAGCTCAAAAGCACAAAATACTTATAGGAAACACATTACTTATTGCAAACACAAAAGAAGATTGTTACAAACGCTTGCTACAGTTATCAGTGAACACTTGATATAGTAAAATCTATGCACAGATGATTCATTGTGAGCTTTTATCACCAAGCGCTTGCAGTGCAAGCAGTTTTCTTTGCGAATGAAATAAAGGATGAGGAAGTCATAGCTTAAGATGTTAGCTTAGGTAAAAATAAAAAATATAATTCTTCTCTTTATGTTTATTGATAAACAAAAAGGATGAACATAAGAACATGAAAGAGCAAACCATGAACGCAAACTACCATGAATCACATGCTTCTGATTGAATCCATTACAATATATAGGCTAAACGTCGCAATATTCTGTTCTCTGAAAGAAAGCAATAGTTTTCCGTTTACTCTTGAATGAACTTCAGGGCTATTTCATTGAAGACACTTCTCCACTATCATTACTAATAGATTATTATTAGAACAGCATGCTAATAAATTTTACAGTGGATAATTTTAGAATACTGCAACCCAATATCTCGATTAATATAGATATAGATGTTAGTGAACACTAAAGTTAGCCTTAGTAAAATGTGAAACGGTTTATCATAATTCCCATTAGTCAACATAATTTGCCATTACTTGGAAAACTCAATACTGCCCAAGTTCATCTAGCCCAGTATGTTGATAATTATTGGAACCATCTCTCAATGTTTGTATCTCTAATAATATTTTGGAAAAAGAAAACTGGCAAGATTCTTACCTCGGTCGGTTTGAAGGCAGTGGCATCAATGTAAGGCGCTGTATCTGCAACACGCAATACAGGAAACACAGATTTTACTTCCTGTGTGACATTCTACTAATCTACTTCATGATATTTTTGCGATGGTGATGCCCACTTCAGTTCTAGGCTTGTGCTTGGGTAATGGGAGGGTGATGATGAGAGATGGTAACTACTTCTTGGGCTGCCGGGACCGACTGCTTAACGTCTTCTCTGAAAGACATTATTATTTCATGAACGCGAGATGATCGCAAAATCTTCATCAACATTTATCACAGTGATTAGTAGTGTGCTAATACTACCAGTGCCAATAGTATCATTCAAGATCTATGCGTCGTGCAATTGATTGCTACAATCATAACTCATATATTTAACCGACTAACCGTCATCAACTAGAGCAACTCATCTATCTTCCCCACTATGATCTTCCCCTTTTTTCCCCAAAGAATATTCTCAAATAGCTCCGATTCATTGGAGTTTCCATTTCATGAGAGAATTCCGTGGATAGTTTGAGAACTTATTTTCTGAACTGCGAATCCAAAATTGACATTTGAAATGTCCAGTTGCATCTCAGCTTCAAATGTGAGTTTTTTCTGAATTCATTATCATAGTTTCGATTGTTGTTTTATCCAGTTACTTGTTTTGTTAAAAAAATGACGTATTCCAAGTATTCAATTTAAGCTCAAAATTTATAAATGTTTATTCTTTCTCCGTTCCGTTGAAATGGAGGAATGATGAAATTATCAGGCTGGTAGAAATTCGAACCTATTCACAATATTTGTTTTGAGACTGAATATTATCTGGAGTCTTGTATTTCCTGTCACTTTATTTGATGTTGCTGTGAGTTTCATAGCTTATTATCTTGCAACATGTTGTGGACTACATAATTATGGTTAATACCCTGTATGTGAGATTATCTTATCTTTCCTCTCTGAAGTGAGTAGTCAATTTTAAATCTTTAATTACTAATTATGTCAAGGAATCGTAAAAAGCGGCCAAATGCATGAAAATCCAATTGAATTCAACTACCGTTAATGGTATCAGATTCATTATATTGGTTCAGTTAAGGCTCTATTAGAGATCTATTAGAGACGTTGAAGGTGTTTATAGAACCGTAGTTCCGTTTGATGACATTATTTTAAGTTCCTTAGATTCAATTGGATTTTCGTGCAACACGCCGTGCACCAAGCTCTAATAATATCTAGATTATATGATAGATTGCGAATAACATGATAATGACCAGAGGCTTGAGCTCATTAAATTCACGATGAAGCACTTTATGAGCCAATCTGTGCAATGCAACAAATGTGTCTCTAAACTATTGGGAAATCTCTAGATATTTCCCAAGTGTCCATGAATGTGTCAAACTTAGATTTGCAATAAATATGATTTATTAATCTTTTGACAAAATGTTAGAAAATAGATCATGTTTTGAATATGTATGATTGTAACTCTTTTATTTATTCAATCATTGATAGAATTACAAAAATCATAATCTGGGAGTGAAAAACTAGGCTGAGCCTGTACTATTTCTCTCCCGAATTTTGATAAGTGATGCAGTCCAAAACAAGGTTATGTATTTTCACACAATTCCCACAAGAATTTCTCGTCCAGGAATACTCCATGAGAATGATTCACGAGTACCGTAAATTAAAAATTCAGAATTTAGAAAAGTCTATTAGTACGCCGTAAAAACATTAAACAGTTTGCTCATTTCAACAATATTGGAATCAATATGATTAGATTGCAGAATCTTCGATTAATTAGTTTTGTAATTGCATTTTCTGATTTTAACTAGAACTTATGTAATTATTGTAATATTGAAAGAAATTCAACATAATTTATGGAATGTTCCAATGAAATAATTATCAAAACTCATGTTATTCTAATATCGTAGGAAATTCGAAATCATTTGCGCCTTGTGCGATGTTACAATGTAATGAAATGAGAAATCGAAGTGATAATGATATTGAACATCGCGTTTCCAAGCAAAACTTCTTGGTTCGTTTGATGAGTATTCTTGTTATTCGAAATTTACAAGATACCAGTCTCTTGGAATAATTGATTACGGCGCCCCAGTTTTCACCCGGCCTTCGCCTTATCTACACAGAAACAAATTTTATTATTTGAAGCAGGTATGACCTTGAAGTGTGGCCTTGAAATGGTGGCGGCGATGTGCGTGGGCCGTACAAGTGCGAGCTAGCACCCTCTATCCACTCTCCTCCCGCCATCCACCCCCAACCCACAACCCCCAGCCGCCCCCGCATTGTCAGCAGGCTCTATTTATAGGTGGATGAGAGGTAGTTCTATTTCTGGATACGCGACTGAACTGCGCATGCGTCGCGGCGCCGCTGCTAACAGTGTGACCAACTTTCAACCGCCGAAACTTCATTCAAACTCGATCTAAGAATCGTGGCTACTTGCCTCTTTTAATGCCATTATTTATTGTTTGTTGATTTGGTCAGTGTGCCCAACTCTGAACTATTCGGCGAAGGCAACTTTTTCAACGCTGCTCCAATCATTTTGTAGGCTACAGTGGAATTTCCAATAGGAATTTGTAATGATATTGAATTTGTGTAATGAGTCTGAAGTGACTTATATTAATGAATAACGCAGAATATAATTTTGAAGTAGAATTAATTGAACTCACAGTTTTATCGACGATCGCTGACTCTGTTAAATTTATGATATTTCCAAAGTACACTAAACAAGTCGTCTCTATGATGAGAAAATATCAATGCTATTGATGATCGCAAATATCTAGAGATTTCCCAATAGTTTAGAGACTCATTTGTTGCGTTGCACAGCTTGGCTCATAAAGTGCTTCATCGTGAATTCAATGAGCTCAAGCTTCTGGTCAGTATCATGGTTGCACATCACCCAGTATATACTGACATCTACCGGCAGATTCCAGAAATACGTTTTCAAGTCGCTGGCCATATGGCCAATCAGGAGAGAGTAGGCCGAGCTTAGTTGTGAATCTGAAGGAATGGTTAGTGATTGAAGAGTTAGTATAATGGTTAGTAATGGAAGGAATCTGGATTTCGTTAGTGATTGGATCATCGTTCTCATTATGTTTTGTACCATTATGACTAAAGTATTCTCTGTACATCTCTTCTTTGGTCTAATGTTCAATATTGTACTTCTTCCATTCATATTGTGTGTCTCGCTTTGCTCGCTTGTGTTTAGAATCCCATTTGAAGTATTTCACCTATGTTTTTTTTTGTTCTTGAGCGTAAACGTTGATTTCGGGTGGGGTCTGTGAAAAATTTAAAACCCTCTCTCTATTACTTACTCTCGAGTTCCAAGATGATCCTTTTTTTAAGATCCTTCAAGTAATTCACTCTCGATAAAGCTTGGAAATACGCAAAAATATTTCGAATTTGGTTGAATTTCTGAGAAATGTTTAAAATCTGTTATGAGCATGCGTATAAAGTTCCAACTGAGTTTGCCAACACAATAATTTGGTTATCACATCACAATTTTTTAGATCTGATTTTGTTGGATGAATGAAATCTTGAAAACTTATTATTGTGACAGAAGAAATAATCATATCACAACAAATGAAATAAATGTTGTGCTTCCAGCTATATATTTTTTCGCACTGTGATAGTATTGTTTCTGATTAATTCTTTCCGATTTTTTCTTCAAATCTCTCTTTTCAGTATCATGTGGCCTAGTGAAAGTTACGTTAATTTCATTATGACAATAGTAAACATTGTTCTGGGAATAACTGGTAAAATAAATTTCTTGAAGAAAAATCTAATAACTTTTTTCAATTATTTTATATTTGAATGAGTCTCTTCCCTTGAGGTCAATTCACACATATCAGTTCAGTCTCAATCCCGTTGCAGTCAGTGCATTATGATCAGTCCAGCGTCATATAAGCTATTGTTCTGCGCATGTGGCAATGACGGACCTATCACAGTGAATTGAATAAAACGGGACTGAGAATGAACTGATAAGTGAGTACTGTAGCAACAATTACTCATTCATCGGTTGGGACTTAATTTTCCCGCTTGATATTTTTTATGAGAAGATCCACAAAGCTATTAAAGCTCAAAGTTTTCGTTGGATGAGGAAAGATATTTTTCATGCATTTTTGTGCATTTGAAAGAAGCTACTCGAATTTTGTAGAAAAAATTCTTACACTTCCAATTTTCTCTCTAAAAAAATGAAGATTTGTTTGAAACGTGATAATTATTATAATACCTTGTGATAGCGTGCTAATTATATTAGTGGCAAAGCGTGGTATACTTATTTTGTCATCACCGGGTATATTTCCTATAGGAATTACCACGGAATTATATAGCTGGTGTTAGCACAGTTTTCAGAAACGAATGGGCAAAACATTTTGAAATCAGTACATTTGAAGTTTGAACAGTGTTTGATGGAAATGAAAATTAATGATTTGAATCGTCAGTTTCAGTTCAGTTCTAGTTCAGCATCAGTTTAGTGATAGTTCAGTTTGCATTCAGTGCTCGTTCAATTTATGGAGCGGGGACACGCTGCAAGTCGACTGGGATCTATTAGACTAGTTTCTAGGTTATTTCTTAAATTTCAGGTACAGATATGCTCATTTTTCCTTAAAATGGAATTATAGAAGATATTAGAGTATATAATTATGGTATCATGAATGGCATCCATTCTCATTAATTATTCATTTGATCCTTATAAATAAGTTACTAGTTGGTTGCAAGTCGTCTGGAAACTTATTCTGTTCCTAGTCGACTTATAAGAATTATTCATGGGAATGAATGCTATTTATAATAATGTAATACTTAATGTCACCTACAATACCAATTTCAAGAAAATATGATGTTCCCTTACCTGATATTCAAGACATAATCCTGTTAACTAGTCGACGGGCAACATGTCCCCGCTCCATTAGTTTCAGTTCAGTATTTGTTGAGTTTCCTTTCAGGTCCCATTAAGTATCCGATCAGTGTCAGTCTCATTTTCTTCAGAATACGATGATGATGTGCGTGATAGATGATTTCGTTTGCGTATTCCAATCGAAACGTTTCTAGCTAAGTCGAAATTGAAGTTGAGATTCAGTAACTTGATGTGACTAATGTATAACTGTGAAGTAACTTAATGATAGACTATTTCCATTTCTGGTTTTATAGATATTCTTTATATCACTCAAGTGGAGTGTACTTTTCCACTGTATATCATTTCCAAAGCTCCTATCTTTTGCTGATTTTTATTCCTATCGCATCATTTGTTGAACAATATTCTCTATTAAAGTCTTTGGATAAACTTTATATATCTTCTAAACAGAGTAGGTTTCCGATCATGATCAATGTACGACAGTGATAGCAATCAATTTGACAAGAATTGAATAGTGTATTAGTTAAGCCAATTGATTTTGTGCGGGAGATTTGGGTCGGCTAGGTTGGCAATAGTGCGACGGTATGACGTCATGACTGTCGGATGACGCCAGAAGGGGCTGTGTGCGTCATAGCCTGGTATTGAACGTCCTGCCATCCAACAGAACCTACATATTCAACATTAATGCTACGTCATTCAAACATTTCGATATCAACTTATTCGCCAACAAATTGATAAAATGGCTCGGCACATTCAGAAGCCTCCTTCCTACCAGAAAATCAGCAATTTCGAAGAGAAAATTCAAATTCTCACTTTGGAAAACATAGAAAAGCGTTCATGTTATCAGGATAATAATAGAGAAAATCTTTCATTCCGAGAAGAAAAATTAGAAACTTTCTTTTTAGAAAGTACAGAAGACTCTATGTCACCGATAGAGTGTACAGAAAACCATTAATTTTGAAAAAAAGTATAAAACTTCATCAATGCTATGTCATTCAAACATTTCAATATCAACTTATTCGTCAACAAATTGACAAAATGGCTCTGCGCATACATAAGCCTACTTCTCACCTTGAAAATGAACAGAAAATCAGCAATTCCGAAAATAAAATTCAAAGCCTCACTTTGGAAAACATACAAAAGCGTTCATGTTATCAGGAGAATAATAGAGAGAATTTATCATTATGAGAAGAAAGATCAAATACTCACTTCTTAGAACATACAGTAGCCTTTATGTCACCAGGAGAGTGTGCAGAAAACCATCAATTTCGAAAAGAAAGTTCAAAATGTCCCTTATTTTTCCACAGTAAACTTTCTTAAGTTCACTTTTTAAATCATCCCTTATCTCTTATCACTTTTTAAATTCGTGTTGATAATACTCCCGAATGAAAATAACCAGCTATTGATTAATACACTCGGATTTTTATATTTTCAAATTGAATTTTATTTTGAATGATTTGCAGAAGATTAGGGGCCGACGGTTAGCCTAATAGACTGGAGTGCCACTTGAGTGATATGACCTCGAATAATATTAGAGAAATGTTCCTTGAAGTTGTCTGACATGAAACTTTTCCATCAAATACGACTTTTGAAGTATAGAAGTGATATAATTTTATTATCAATGGTAAAAATGAGTTGAGGAATCAATGAAAGTGAAACTTGAATAGTTTTACTTTTACTGGGATAGAGGTGAATACAGTATTAGAATTAAATACTCGTTATCAACCAGCTTTTCATAAGTAGAATAGGAGGTAGAGTAACTTTACCATCAGTAAGCTAGTAACTTCACCATGAGCATAGATTTCATTAGTAGAATCAGAAGTAGAGTGGCTAGCTTACTAAAACGTAGTTGAGTAACTTTACCAGGGGGCTGTCATAGACGGAGTGGAAGTATTGTATCTTCCCTATGTTAAAAAGGGGTGTAGGCTGAGTCTCGATCACGCTAGTTTCCGGACGGAGTTTTGGCGCTGTATTTGAATTCAAAGCCTTTAGGTTAAGTTTCATTTTTAAAAAGACTTTTAAAGTTTTTGCTATCTTTTGCGGTGTAAATCAAAACTGTTGAGAGAATATGGTTAATATTTACGGGAAAATATAACATTTTTGTTAGATTCTTTGTTTTTTTAGGTTGGTTTGAGTAGAAGTAGGTGTGATTCTCCACTATAGGTTAGAATGGTTATTCACTAATTCACTAATAATGGTTAACTTCTAATATCGTTACGCGTGTATCAAACTTTTGGATTATTCTCCAATATCATTAATCTAATATCGTTATGCGTGTATGAAGCTTTTGAACCATCCACTATTCAATCAGAATCAGCTGTAATTATTATCAATTTACGATATTTTCAAATACACCGCTAAAAGTCCGTCCGGAAACTAGCGTCATCCTACTCCCCTTATTTCTCTTACTTCCAGTCCCTAAGATGTCAGGTCCCTGAACTTTACCATGTACTCTACTATACCATATAGTTTCTCATTGAAGAATTTAATAAGATCTTTGATACTTGCTCAGTTAACTTTACCACTAATTCTACTAATGAAAATTCGGCTATGGAGTTAGATGTAGCACAAATAACATTGAGATATAATCTTGAGATGAACCAATCGATCGAAAACAAAAATTTAGAAATGTGTGCTCTCAAAGGCGCTTACTTTTTATTGTAAACAAATTTCCACCGAAAAATTGAATAAACGTCAACTTGAGGTGAGGGATATCATTCCAGCAATGGTGATTGAACCTACAAAGTTCCTCTCGAAGTTTTTTGACAGTTAATTTTGAACATTTTGCTTTCGTAACAATCCTTGGAATTGAATGGCAGTTCTGGGTAATGTTTCCCAGATGAAAATCTCAAACACTAAGCCTATTCACTTCGATGAATTGAAAGTGAACTCACGCTGACTCTCATTAATGATCAATTTTTTAAAATAATAAAATTTGAACTCACGTTGACTCTCAATGATGAATTTTATAGGATATAATGCTATCGAACTATTATGCTTCTTGTTTTAATGAAGAACTGAATGAGAAAATAAACAGTGGCTTATTTAAATTGAAAATTGTAATGAATTCAGAATGCCTATAGCATCTCTGTTAAACATAAGTGGGGTGAATAGCCTAGTTTTTGGCCACCCCTTTTAGTCTAGGACTTGGCTAAATCCCGAGCTCATGAACCGGCCCTTAATGATTGCAGCTGATATAATGATTATTTGGAATGAAAATACTCATACGATCTGATCTGTACGATCACTACGAATTGAGTTTTTATATGAGATTAAGAAGCCCTGTACAAAAATGAGGATGAGATTGTTTGAAGAGTTGAAGAATCTTCAGGGTTTAAAGGCTATAAGAGAACTTGATATCGTCGTTTTATTCTAGTTCTGCAGCGAAATAAGGATATGTGCCTTGTTTAGGATAATTCAATTTAGCCTTATACGGAAATACTTGATAAATTTGCTAGCCTATGGAATAGAAAACTAAGAAGTTCTTCAAACGAAACCCAGAATATAAGCGGCGATAGCCATTTATAATAGGTGTATTGTTTGATCGTGAATAATCATTAGTCATGAAATAAGATTAGAAATAAATAGAAAATCCAAACAATTTGGATCAACTAAAAATCCTAGGCTGTCTTCTGTGTAGGCCTTCATTCTCATGGAACCTGTTCTTCTCTGAATAAGATCCTCCCCAGATAAGTAAACCCTAGAGTAGTTCTATACAGGACTTGATTCACTTTTTAATAATCTTCTCGAGTTGGATGATTTGAATTCGAATAAATTTTTATTGATGTTTTTAAAGCTTTATACTGTAGCCTGAATGTGAACAAATTCACCATATTGAAAGTTTGAAAGGTTGTTGAATCGATGGAATAGGTAGAATATCATTGATCAGGAGAGTAGCCTACTGTGTACAATGACGGATTATAAGTAGTATCTAATATTTATGATTATCAATCTAGGGGAAGAAACTGTTTCACTCCGACAACAAATTACCAGATAACATGCAATCAGAAATAGTGTATTGCGTTGTATTGTGATATTCTGTGATGGGGTAACGTAGATTGGATGACATAAAATATCATATTTTCTGTAAACAAATAGGTTCAATGTTATATAAGTTCGATGTAAAAGCTTAGCATTTAGATCAAATCCTGATCGTTTAAATGGTTCAAGTAGTTTCAACTCAAATGTTAGGAGAAAGGTCAGAAATATCTTTCCTCTGTCTTCATAAACAGTACAATATTCAGCATCAAAACGATAATAATTCGCAAAATAGTTTATTGTTGTAACTGTAATTCAATTCAAAAACCTACGAAAGCCTCGCAACTAAATAACACATGATGGAAATGACGTTTGATGAAGGGATTTGCTTTTTAGGTTAGGTTGTTCTGTTACCTGAATCGTTGGGCAAGCATGTTTATTCCCATGTTATGAATCGGAATATGAATTATTAGACAAATTTTGTTTGATCTAAGAGATAGATATTGCTTTGAAATGATCACAAAAAATTAAGGAGCTGCAAAGAATTTTGATGTAGGCCAAGATTCATGAGACTACTGTAGGTATAGTCTCTGTAAATGATCGCGCATACCTCTGAAAACAAAGAAATGCTAACATGTCGAGTGAAGAATTTCTTGATCAATTCTTCAGAGCAATAAAAAATCCTTCTTCTCTTGGACTTGAACAGATAAATCGGTTGACCTGATTAACATCAAGAATTATTAAAATACCATTGAAGAAGAAAGACATTGAAGATTGATGAGGACCCTGGTGATCTTTCAACTTATCTATAGCAGGATTCTTTTAAATTGTGAGAAAACAGCTGATTGATGTACACTCGTTTACTAACGTTAAATCAGCTGTTTTCTGACAAGTTAAAAGAATCCTGCTATACGAATTAATATAGAACGACTGAATCTTGATTTGAATTTCCTAATTGAGAATACTGGTCCTATAGATTCCTAGTTACTCTCGCATAGATTTTCCCAAAATACTGTCGTTAGTCATTTATCTGAGATGTTATCTTAAATAAATAAAGATCAAATAAAATAGATTACTCCCTCTTTGTTTGTTAAAACTCTTGGACTTCACTCACATTTGGATACTCAAATCGTGGATACTCAACTACTTCACTACCTTAAGTCATCTACTGATTCAAATCTACCTTTCAAATCTCATGAGTAGATTTTCCGACTAAAAAGGTATTGTTTAACTAATTAAAACGAAGAAATTCTGTTGTTAAGTTTCATTACCTAAGAAACATTACCTTCTTAAAATTTAAAAAAATTTTATACAAAAATAAAAATAAAATAATTAATTAAAGCGAATAATAGAAAAGCATGTATAATTTAAAATCTCTCCGCAACCTTCGAAATCCTTTAATATGAATTGTATGATTCATAAACATCACATTAAAATTTCAACTCTCCTACCCATTAGCATACTTTGCGAAAAGCTTTGGATATTTTACCAGTACTGTATTGTTGTTGTTTCATTATTGCAACCACTTTTGAATTTTGTTTTTATTCTATTTATCTTTCATTTATAGGGTTGTACTATTTTTATTACATAGGGTTGTACTATTTTTATTTTATTACAGAATTCGGCGGTATGAGCACAGACTAGGTATAGGTATATAGACAGTCTGTAGTAAGAGAGATGAACTCTGCCCTTCCGGATCCGGGGCAGTATATGCAACCAGCTCATCACGTCATCCCATTGATAATAATCTTCAATTATAAAAAAAATTGACAGCTTCACGCATATTGCATATTTTATGATAATATATTATAGATGAATGATAGAGGTTGTGGGTCATGACTCATGAGTAATGTTAGGAATCTGATGACTCAAAATTTCCAATGAAAATTTGGAAAATGCAGCCTGTGGGCGGTAGGCTATTGGCGTCATGATAAACGGAACTTTGATTATGAAAACGAAATTCTTCTGAAAAAGGATTGATGAATGAATAAAATATATTGTGAATCATATAAATGACAATATGAATCTGATAATAAAACTTTTTCAGTTGAATCTTTGAAATACATTGAAAATTGAATTAGTTAATGAGAGTGTGATCATGTTTGAGACCCTTTTTAGACTTCCCCTATCAGCCTTCTGTTCTAATCAAAGCGCTTTGTAATAGCTTAGCGAATTTGTATTGGTTTTGTTGAACAAGTATGAATGGGCGTCAATTTCAGAATTGACTTCAGTACTTGAGGGCATCAAACGACAGGTTAGGTTACTCAGCCCTATTAAAATCAGGTCTATGCTGAGAACGGAAATATATTGAAACCTTTTAAACAATCATTTGTGTTCCAGATTATTTTTTTAGTCTTGTAGGCTACTCGTTTGATTCCTAGTAGAGCCAATATTCAAGTGAAGAGGATTATAGATGAGAGATTGCAGATCTCCTAATTTTCAAATTCAAATCATAAAAATTAAACTTTAAAAAATTTTCAAATCGAAACTGTCGGTAAAAGAATGAATTTCAATGTTGCATCATCAACGGTCTCGTAGGTAGACCGTCATGTCGTTACCATATGGTTCCTGGAAGACCATACAGGGCTCTAACCATACAGGGTGAAGACTACCATACAAATATTTTGTGTATAACACTCTTCTGGTCACTTAATGACCTTTTTGAGATATTAAAATGAAGATTCAAATACTAAATACTGATGGAATATTTCCAGAATTTCACAAAATCCTCTCATCAAGATCCAGATGAACCGTTGAATGATGCTAGCTTACTCACTATCAATTGTTTTGGAAAGATTGTATTTGAAATGATCTAATCTCAACAATCCTGACATTTGGATTATTTTTATTCATGTCTTCCCTCAAGTTATTAGAATCTTTTTCTTTTATTCAAGTCGTTTTCCACTAGTTATTCATATTGTTTTTGGAGCAGAGGCCCTGAACCCCTAACGGGTGTTTCAATTATAAGACATAGTTCTGTGTGTAACACAGAACTAATAGATTTTCAAACATGAGCATGAAAAAAATGGATTTTATGATGAATGATAGTCTGTAGAAGATTTTATTTTAGAGCATAAATTTAGTTAAGTAACCTTTGAATGTATTACAGTAGTTTACTCCTTGATGTGGGCTCAATATAGTCAGATTTATTAGAAAATTATACAAAGGAGAATACAAGTCATGTAGAAGAACCAATCTCTAATAATGAAGAACTATGATAATAGGATAATTCGGGTGTTTAAACAGGACAATATTGGTTTATAATTTGGAACGATGTTGTAAACGCCATTACTTGATAAACCATTACAAAACAATGCCAGAAAATGTTGGATTAAAAGGCCTTTCTCTTCGAATAATAATGAACTGAGCTGTTTCCAGTGTGATTATCATGTTACACTTTGGATTTTACTCTCAGATTCTACTTTAAACCTGAAAAAATGTTTTTCAGTTTCTTAGGTTATGATTAATAAGTTACACATTAACATACACACATAATGAACATTGTAGGTCCTTGAAGGCATTCATTCTAAGGAGAGTTAGGCCCGATTCAGTTTCCTGAATCATCCAGTAAGTCCAGTATGGAACAAACCCAGGTCGTATTCATCCAATAGCTTTTCAAACCCTCAACCTTATAGAGAAGCTATAATATCACTGATATAACTATTATGTTATTAGTGGAAAGATAGGTGAATGTCATGAAGTAGAGGAGAAGCCTTATTGAAAAATAGAATTCGTTGGTTCTCAGTAATCATTATGCTTTGATAATATTGGAAAAAATATAATCTTGAACTGAATAAACTAGTTTTATTCGAAGTTGAAGTTCTTTCAGTATTCAAGATTGTAAAAATTCACAGGGAGTTAAGTGAAAGGTGATGAGAGAGCTTTTCAAGATAAAATCGTTCATATAAATTTGGTATCTTGAACCAAAAATGATTAATTCTGTAGATAGAAAGTGCAGAATGAATTAACTTTTTTTAAATTCTTTTTGAAGCAGTAGGATCATCTAACAATTCAACAAATTCTTATACTGATTGAGAATTTGTAGTCTCTCCAAGGACTCCACCCTCTGAAACCCTGGGGTGTATTGGCTGAATTGTCATTAAGAAACTAGTATTTTTAAAGAGCTTATAAAAGAGTTTCATTAAAGTATATTACACACTTATTCTCGCCATCTACGTAAGAATGAACATTTAAAGTTGTATAGTCACCCAGCACCTACAGCCATCTAGCGGCAGAGATCAGAAATGAATTGTTTCGAGTTGTTAAGCAATCAGGAGTGAGTATAGGCGGAGCTTGGAGGTATGGCTAGAGGCGTGGTCGTTATCTGGATCTTGATCGTGATTGGTTCGACTTTCTTAATCTTTCCTCTGCCTATGTAATATGTAACCTCTATTCACTTATTGTCTTGCTCCTCATTTTTCTCCATGTGATTCTTTCTTTCAATCCACTATTCATTTCATCTATTTGCTTCTGTTTTTATCGTTCATTATAGTTTCTTTCTATTCCAGGATTTTTCGATTTCTACAAGACATTTTATTTATTTTTACATATTATCGGACATTGTATACATGGTTGATTTAATTTTTTTTCAACTTATCTCTGCTCATTTCACTTTCTTTGTATTTTGATTATAGTCGTCGTTAATAATTGATAGAATGAACATCATTCACCAATCTTCGCCATGTTAGATAAATTTTTTTCATTCCATTTTTTCTGACCATCCTACCCGCAACTGACTTCTCCCACATACGTATCTTATGTTCGTTTGCATTTCTAGTATAAATTTCACATCTAAATCTACCTCCTTAAAAGTTCAGCATTTATTAGCACACGTCTATCGGTCCAACTGAACTTCTAGGCCGAATGCAAAATAATTTATTAATTTAAATGTGTAGGTATTATTATTTAATTATGTGACTTTTTGCTTTTCAGGATATAGATTCTCGCCTTCACTTTCTTCTCTTTCAATTTAAACCGAATTATTCTTGCTCAAATCTCTTGCCAATTTATAGAATCTCAATTGATCTCGAATGAAATAATTTTATAGAAGCTAATCCACATGAGCACATAATTATGAGAAGGGCTAGAATTATTGACTGAATTATGCTGTTGAGGATTAGGCTATGACACAAGGAAGTTCACTGAATGTGTGTAATTCTATGATTAAATCATAATATCAGTTCTCTGGTGAACGCTTTCCCATGAATTATAAGTCATAGAAAGTCTGAAGGTCATGGAAAGTTGATTCCTATGGGAAATCAGGATCAAAATGTAACTGGCTTGGTACCTAGGGGGAACAAGGGGGACTGAACTGTGGAAAGAACATAAGGGATCGCAGTCGGGATAAGATTATTTCTTGAAACTGTCGAATACAATTCAATGAAGATAAGGATTGACATTTCAAACATAATAATATCAGAATTATAAACATAAACCATTATGCATATCTGTATTATTTTATTATGAATGCATAGAATATGTATTATGTATTATTCATATTCATTTATTTTATCAAAATGACAATATCAAGGAGAGAAATAACAGGCATTAGTATAATTAAACATATTAAGATTCATTCTTTTGAGGAGGAAAATGATTCAATGGAAAACAGTATATTATAAGATAAGTGAGTCTCCAGGAATTGATAATATTATGTTTGAAAACCCGAGTTGATATGAACGAACATCTCCTCTGAAAATGTAGTACCAAGATCAAAATAACGAAAAATTGCAGCTATCGCTATCTAGTTACTCATTCAATAGCTTTTCATGAATTCACACCATTAATGAAACTTTATGTGGAAAAGCCATCACTAGCCTCTCAATTTTATAATACAACTTCATCCGTTCAGCCGAACAATAATATTGTAACTTCATGAACCGTTGGCAAAACGTTGGAGTGTATCACATTCCATTGAATCATGAACTGAATCTAAGTATAAAACTTGGACCTTTCGTACTTAAAATTTCTGTAGTATTACAATATTTTTCTTCATTGGATAAGCAAAGTAATGCAATAGTAAATGTATTGGTTTTCAAATATATAGCTATAACATTTAACTTCTAACAAAAACTCATTTTATAAAATTCATATTATCACGATTCCAATAGGATTGAGAAAATCTGTTCTGGTGCGCTTTACAGAAATAAACAGTAAGTACATTTTTCTACTGCAATTTCTGCTGCAACCTTAACAGTATGAGATTAAACTCCATAAGTTTATTAAGTACCCTGATAAGTGTTAACATCTACAAGCAGAATTGAATATATTTGGCATTATTAAGTTAACCAATCAGGAGAGAGTAGGCGGAGCTTAGAGGCGTGGTCTTAATCTGAGTCTTGTCCTTGATTGGTAAGTGGGTTAAAGTTTTTCAATATTGCATTTATGCTATAATCTTTTCCTGTTTAACTTCTTGTATTTCTGAATAATTTATCTGGTGTCTCTTTCTTTTCTTCCTCTATTCTGTGCATCTATCTTTCTTCTAGATTTAATGTTTCCTACTGCCTGCACTTTTCTGTTTTTTGTACTTTCAAATTTTCCATTTTTCACCCCGCCATTTAATATTTCACAGGCCGTTGAAACCAAATATTGGATTTGGCTCTTGAGAACCCTAAAAACCACTGCAAAAACGAAGAATCAAAACAATTTCTAATAGAATTATTTTACTATTTCTCAAATATATAAAAACTTTCGCACACTTTCAAGTTCTGAAGAGATAAACTTTCTTGGCCAAGTCGTTCTCGATAAAACAGTAAAAGTTGTATTCAAGGTATTTTTCAGTTATATTTTTCAACCCAGATCTGCAATTTAAACTGGATGTAAAATTCAAGTATATTATTTCAGTTCAGTAACTTTTTTGGATCTGTAAATAGTTGAATAAGTGAATGCCAGTGAAGTTTCGATTCTATATTATCATATTCATATAATGATTTAGAAAGTTGAATACAGTAGAGGAATCTCCAACTCTGGTTTTCATCAAGATATCCTTCAAAATATACTAAAACGCACCCTAAGATTAGTGTCTCATTAAGTTTGAATAGAATAATTTTCAATATTAAAAAATGGGAAATCAGTGTGTTCTAATGGGACGATCGATTTCAAATCTTGATTACATATTTGGATGAAAAATGACTGCAATCAATTGATACCTACATCTGATATATTTTCATCCGATGAGGCTGTTTCCTCGTTCAGTGAAGCTTTTCTATAATACTGTATTATCCTTGGTACTAAAGAAAACTAATTCTTCCAATTACCAAGTTTAAACCATTGAAATTGATTCTCTTTTTTATCATTCAACAAAAAATCCTCATTCTAAACTCATTGGCATTTTTCAAATCTTTAGTTACAGTACGAAATGTCGGTTTTCTAAAATAACTAAACATTGTGAATTCTTATCATATATGAAACAAATAAGTAACAAGAAAGTGAATAGTTGACATCTGTCATAATCTAAATACAAACCTGTATTACTTTCCCCAGTAATAAATGACCTAATTTTTCGGGTCTGGTGCTCCCAATAATAATTCTTCTCTAAAATTTCATATCAGCAAATTTGAATAGTTGCTGCCACAGTTACCTGATTATTATTGAAAAATTATGTGAATCGGAATAAATTTCCTAGAGAGTGAGTCTCAAATGGTACAGAACAATTTCCAGTACAAGATAATCTTCCAGAACCTTAATTAGAACACTCTTATAACTTTTCATAACTTAATGATTGATGAGCAGAAGCTAGGCTTACAAAATCTGATAGGTGGTTGCGTTTAGAACTTTCCAGAACATATGTGGCCTATTTCCTTACTGACCTAATGAAGTATCTGCATAGTACGAGCTGTTTCTTGATATTCTTTGATTTGACGATATGATTGAGTTCTCTGCTCTTTGATAGGCTACATTAGGTCCAAAATATTCATAATATTATTACGGTTGAGCTTTGAACAATAAATTCAAATATGAATGAGAAGTATTTCTGGAATAATTAATCTCCATTACTCATGACTTATATTCTATTATGATAACCTAGTATTTTGATATTATTGTTCCAGAATCAATTATGTTTCACAAAATAGAGACCAAAACCCACTCAATCAAATGTAGTAGAGAACTTTCAAGAGTTTTGGTCATTGTCACTTACCTCATGACCTAGTGGAAAACCTAAGCAAGCCATTCAAGTCATCTCTATCCTTTTTTTGGCACAGTATCGTAATGAAAATAATGGAAATTCAAAAATTATCTCTGTACCCTACATTTCTTCTATTCTGATACGATTCATCAAAGAAAAATAATATCAGATATGGTTGTTCAGCTCTGATGCATCATTGTTGATTCAACATGTGTTGCTAGCAGGTTCTCTACTTTTCAGGACTGTAATCGTTCATTAGAATATTTCAAGAATGTTCACCTTCTGCTGTATTCAATTTGCTCCCATTTTTTCAAGTTTTGAATTCTCAGAACGTATTAGATATTCAATCTATCTCTGCTTGGAAATCTTGATTGACTTATGAGTTCAAATCACTCATCAAAATTAGAACCGATTCAGGCAGTACAGTAACTTATGTAATAGTTACAGTATTTGTTAACTTCAGTCCTTTTTTTATCGTGTGACTTTTTATCGGTGGGGATATTAATCCCCTACATTTCTTCTACTCTGATTCATCAAATATTTTAGAATTAATCTCATTGATTATTTCCTATAGTTGCTCTTATAACTTACTGATAGGCTTTTCCCCTCTTTTTATTTTTACACTAAAACTAAAGTTCAGGTTAAGTAGATGAGTAGATCAGCAGTTTCAGTTGATTTTGTATCGACTAACTCCACAACGTACAATAATTTAAAAAATATATGAAAATAGTTACTTAGAGAATTTGGAATCAACAAAGATGGGAATACTCACCTCCAAGTGATTGTTTACTCAGAAACGTAGTCGATTGGAAAGTTCTCATGATCTGGTTTTACTATGGACACAGAAAAACCAAATTTAGGATTTCAATTCGCTGTATACAATTTACTGAGCTGGTTGACTGATATGAAAATGAATGATCAGGTGACACTGTAAAATCGAGTCTAGGATTTTATTTTGATTCATGAGATTTACTAAGCAGATTGGATGAAGCATCAATGTGGCTGTTGGAGTGAAGGGATGAATGGTGAGAGCAGATGAAGAGGGAGTGAGTGAGAGGAGATCTACCTGTTGCCACGCGTGGCGGCCAGAGCGAGACAGCCACATGGTCGGTGGGGCCGTGGCAAGTGAGAATCCGCGACTGACGGTGGTCCCGCGAACACTGACTGCCTCCAAAGTGCGACTGAAAGCGCGCTCAATGGAGCTCGCCTCTCATTGGTCCATTCGCCAATGACGTCATAACATCTCATCCCCTTTCCGTGCCGCTGCCTCACTCTCCCTAACCCAAACCCTCAACCCCATACAGCAATCGTTTGCTCTCCAAATTCGATAGCGATCGTTTCATTTCCTAGAAAAATTCATCAACAGTACAATAACAACAACATAATAAGTTGACAGTATTGAACGACCAGAACCGATAAAAAATATTTCACCCTGTCAATTGAAACTCATGTTTGGTTCTAGATTCACTTGTTAATCAATGGCTCGTCAGTTTCCTACAATAATTGTTTCTATGTAGTATAAATATAGGTCGATTGTACAATAACCGTTTGTTGAATTAACCGGCGTGAATTATTTGAACAATTCTCATTCCAAAACTTAATTTAGCGTTTTAATGGTTTATCACAAGGAAAAATATGAAGGGAAAGGTTTTGTGAGTGAAAATAGATGTGAAATTCTAAATGAGGGGTTGGTTTTAAAACGTTTGACAAAAACAATACAATGACTGCCTTATTGAGCTCCATTAGATGGCGACATTCTACGGCAGTAAGATTCAATTTGCTTTTGTACAATCGGTAGTAAATGAAATGAATCTCATGTTTCATAATGGTTGCCATCACTTGAAACATCGATAACAAACCCTTAATTTGTATTCAATTTATTCTATTGATTTATTGTTTTTAACGGTTTTTCAGAACCAGTACACCAACCGTTTCAGGATATAGTTAATCTGTCTTATCAAACAAATTATGTAATATTAACCCTTGTTGATATCGATTACCCATCATTCTATTGATCATTGATATCTCACTATTTGATTTTCTCATATGAATTTTGATATTTCCGTTTTTTCAGCTCTCTGAAGCATATTAGCGAACAATAATATGATTATCACCTTGAAATCAAACACTTATTGAAGAAATTAAAGTAGAGACATCCAATTTTGATTAGCCATGCAACGAGCGTCTAAATTAGATACGGTAACAATTTGACAGATCAAGTTTTGGTGGCGAAGAACCACCAAATAGTAGTTCATGCTAATAATATTGAGTCAATCAAGCGCATGTATAGTAACAATAATTATTTTCGCCTTAATTACATCAATGTTATTGAACAGTAAAGAAATAAGATTTGAGTCATCCAATTCTGATTAGTCATGCAACATTAGATAAGTGGAGTAGTTCAAAGATTGAGAGTACAGAAGAGAAGATATTGGTTCTGCAAATAAAATTATCTTAGATTTATCAAGCGCATATCAATGAATTTATTATATGTCCATTATGTATCAATAGCTATGTCCCCACTTGGTCGATGATTTGTGCGGTTCCAACATGCTGCAAGCGCAAGATGATCCACAGATTTGGATCGTCTTGCGAGGCAGCATGCGACTCCTACCAAAATTGGACGGAAAACGAATGCTGTACCGCATGTTTTATGTGCTGCAAAGCATGCGCTAAGCCGCATCCGCATGCTGTGCAGCACACAAAGGTCGACCAAGTGTGGACATAGGGATTGCTCCATCGCTATCTGCTATTGGTGCATGACTAATCGGAATTGGATGTCTCAAATTGATCATTTTCATTTTAATAAGACTGTATCTTTCCTCTTTGTCATCCACCAAGTTCAATACGATTTCCGCGTGAGGGCTGTGAATATTTTTATGATAGATATTCTATCATAAGAGTTCATGAATTTAATTAACATAAATTGAGAATATAAGACAAAAAAGGACTATTCATGGAAGTATTGAGTATGAATTCAGGATGATTTTTGTGAATATTTTCATAGTTTTCGTATCAAAAGAGATAATTTATTACATTTATCAGAATTGAACATGAAAGAGAAAAATCACTATTCGTGAAAATCTAGTTTTGGACGTGCCGATCAAGAAGTGACTGTATTTTCAGCGAACGCTGGATCATTCAATGACGTAAGTATGACGTCAGATCTGCAAGACCACTCGATGAGATGACAGGGACCAGTGTGGTGGGGAGTGGGGTCAATGGGAGTGGGGATGGGTGCTTACCGTTCAACTTGCAATATCCAGCTAGAGATTGGTACTGATTTGACATCATGCTCGCAAGCATTGAGTTTCTGATTCATCTTCAATTTTGTAACTGATTGATTGTATCAACTTGAGAATGTGGAAGATATATAATTCTCTAGAATTTTGACCTAAGCTATATTATTTTAATAAAGTGTTAAAATTTTATTATCAATATTTATATAATTATCATGAATGTAACAATATTATTAAAATCATTCATTTATCTGGTGCAAAGTTCCATGAAAATGAGCTTATATAAATTATCTTGTATATTAATTTATACTTCATATTAGTTTAGTAATGATTGTAAATTGATAAATGTAGAAGTATTGAACTACCTGGTTCAAAGCTTCATTTAATTTTCCTTCAAATGATTAGTTTATTAGTGTAAACTAGTATTCATACCAAATACAGATCACTGATTTTCTGTATCTGTGCTTGATACACTCACATTCTTCCCCTATCAGTTTTTTATGAAAGATTATTATAAACGTTTTTACTCAATTTTTTATAATAGGTACTACTTGGCCTAACAGTTGTCTGGGTTTCCTGGTATTGATCTCTAGTGTGAATATAACAGCTACTGATATAATTATGTCTGTCCTATTAACTTTACTTATAAATTAATACTCTACTTTCTTATCTGTGTTCCTAGTCCTAGCTGCTGATAGCTGGAACACTAGATATTTTGATTCCACATTTTATTTATGCACTAGCTGAGACTCTATTTCACAAGAAGGATTGTAAAGAAATCCTTCTCAGGCAAAAAATAAAATAAAATAGAGAAGAGATAAGAATAAGCAACATTGTAGAGGATTTCTATAAAACTAGGAAGAATTCAGTAATTTCTTATAGAAACGATTATTTTCTTTGTGAAGGCACAATTTACTTTTTTCTTTTTGTAATAATTTGAAAAATAGGCGTAGAATTTTAAACTTGTTTATATTCATATTCGATGAGGATATAACGATAGAAAACTGATTGTTAACTTTGAAGCTTCAAGACAAACTCTTAATACCTTGTTATTAAAATATTATATTTGAATAATGATTACTGGTATGTATGTTATAACTTAAATTATTGAAGTCACCAAATGCTTGAGAAAAGCACTATAGTACAAAATATGTACCAAATATGGGACTTCAAGGTCCATAAAAGTGAGCTCAATATTACTTATCATGCTTTGATATGAAGCATTGCATTTCTTTAAGATAGTTTTCATAATAAATTCATTATTGTACAAATATAGAATGACTATAATTGACTGATATAATTATTTTTGACCATAGGGTTTCTGCACTGCATTTTGAACTGTCGCGCCTTTACAATGTGCCTCCTATATTGCTTGCCGTGTTTGAGCAGGAACTTCTGTTGTTCTGTAGTATTATACTTACAAATCATATAGCTCACTGTAACATAGTACTAAATTTTAATATAAAAAACTATTAAAAAGTGTAAGTAGTGAATCATTTTCATTTTTTTCAAACTGATCTTTACATTTTCTTTTAGCCTAGGTTAGGATTCGAATAGGCGGCAGTGGAAAAGTAAAATCATATGTTTATCAGAAGGATCAGTCAGTGTTCTGTTTTGGAATTTGGAGTCTTCTTTCTGCATTTTTGGTCCTGTAATCTGCAATATTCTATTTTCTATGAAAATCACATCATATCATACAATATTTAAGTAGGATATTCGGCCCGAGGTTTCTGGAAAAGATGGATGATTTAATATTTTGTATCTGATTGCATTTATTTATACTAAACAAGGTAATTGCATCTAATCAATTTGAACTGTTCAATTATTTTTTCTTACTGTTATTCTTCTATTGGTTTGGGTTTTTTTAGAACCTCATCTTATGACTGAACTGTAACTCTCTATTCAACTTGAAATTATGAAAATAACTTGGCTTTCTTTGGAAAAAGTTGGAAACTGACGAGTTTGACGTTTGCGGCAAACATCAGTTTGGTTTACGTTGGAATTTTTGAAGTTTTTTTGCCTTATTGAATATCTGTCAGAAATTAATAGTTTTAGCATATTCTTTATTATAAGAAATACGTTTTTCTTCAATAGCCCGTTCATTTTTTCTTGTCTACCATTACATTTTTGTCAACTATCCTGCCATATATCTAATAAGTTGAGCGCTTTTTATTCAAATGCGTTGGAATTCCCTAAATGTTTTCTGATAAGTATGAATAAAAGTAGGCTAGGCTAGTGCCACTTAACTGAATTGTAAGTTAGGTTAGTCTACCTTCCCTCCTAACTGGTACCTAGCACTGCATTTCGGCGATGAGATTGACATGTTATGGTTTCATGTTTCTGTTGCCAGGGTATCTTTCCCATCAAAAGTAGACTATGAGCTCAAATTATATGGTAAATGATAACCCTCATGTTGCAAATGTCTTTAGCCTACAGTTGAAGAATACTCTGCATCAGATTTGTCTCACAAGCTCACTACCGCTTTACAAAAATCTGTGTCTCAATCTCCTTTCAATTAGGCTATCCACTCCACCTACGTATCATTAAGAAATATTCAATGATGGATGACCTAATGAATCAAAGAGTTTTTAATTAGTGAATTGCTTCGTTTTTCAGATTTTTAAATCATGGCTCCTGGGTTGAATGGAGGTGGGCGACCAACTGGAACTGTACCGAAGACAAAATCGCACAATGAATCGACGCGCGAGCACAGCGCTCAACCACATCGCCGTGACTTCTCATTCAACCACATGAATAACAATTTGGTAATGACCTCCTTACCTTGCATCTTAATAATCTATTTCATTCTTTTTATTCGACAGTCATTTGAATATGATTGAGTAATCTGTAATTGAGTACGGTATTCTTGATAATATTAAAATTGATCTCATTCAAATTTCAGCTTCAGAATTCTCAGTAAATACAAAATTAAACAATGTTTTGAATATTGTAAAGATCTAGTCCTATTCAACTTTGTATCACGCACAGGTTTTCAAACGAATGTGACACCAAATTTCCATTGATAATAACCTGTTCTTTGTTATTCTGGCATTGAAAGGTTTCTGAATCTGAAGTTGAGTTGGTTATTGAATTGAAGTTGTTAACTTGATAGACTATGGTGTTGAAGAGAATTACTTCTAGCTTCGAAGCTAGTTGTTGTTTGGAAATGGAAGAGAAGGTTTCCAAACAATCATGCTATTTTGCATAGAGTCTATACGATTTTTTATAAAGTACTATTGCTATCTAGTCTTAAGACTAATTTTTATGTTCCTTTTCCTATTGAAATTGATCATCAACTTACAATTAATCACTAGTTTTTCAATCGTATTGTATCAAATATTTATCCTTTCTCATTTCATTCACAGGCTCCAGCAGACTGGCAGTCATTGGCTGATTTCATGCCAGTAGCCAGATCTAGGAAAGAAAGTAACAACTCTTCTACTCGATATCCTGAGCCAAACGAAATACAAGGTTTGTTGTAAAAAGTCTTTCAAGTTCTTGGATAAGGTACTCATACGTGGATACTCAAATCGCGAAGCGACTGTATCATCAGCTACTTGGAGATCCAGCATGTGTTGCGCGGAGTCGCCGATTATCCGATACTGGAATTGCCTCGTCTCAGCGTCATCAATGCGCATGCTGGGTCTCCGAGTCACTGAGGATTCCAGTCGCTTCGCGATTTGTCTATCCACGTGTGAGTAGTGCGTAACAAATTATGGAAAACTGAATAAAAAGACGTGAAGTAGTCAAAACCACAAATTTATTACAATCTCGTTATTATAATAAATTTGTGGTTTTGACAACTTCAAGTATTTTTATTCAGTATGGATAACTACCACAATATCACCTTAAGCTTAACCACTACACAAAGACTTGTGAAGAAATTCAGACTGTGAAAATTTTTTAGTTTAAACCATCGCATAAGTATGATGGTTATTATCACTTACATCTTGTCATAGATTATGAATAAACAAATTTTGCAAATGAAATATATTATAAAACTATCTTACGGCGTGTATTTGTCTTTCTCATAGATGAAGCAGCAGTCTGCCCAGAAAGTCAGTGGTTTCCCCCAGTCTTACAGCCCCAGGTCAATTACTGCAATGAGGATGAAGTAAGTATTTGCCACATAATATAAGATTGATAGTTGAATCTTTCCTCAATATTTATTTAGAAAACCGTTATGATCTCGTTATTAATGCAGTTAATATTTTTTTACACAGTCTTAATTGGAACGAATTTGTTCAGTAAAAGTTCTTCAAAATTAATAACAAAATCATTCAATATAATGAATTATTTTAAGAAGATCTATACATAATAAGCTATAATTTTTCTAATACACATTCATGACTATTTAATGTACTTTTAAAAGTTATAGGGGCGTTTTTAATCAACTTTAATATTGCGTAACATAATATTATAGTTCAATCAATGACCATCAGCAGTTCATAACCTCATTTTTTCAATCATGAACGTCTGTTGTTGAAATGTTGAATTTGTTTCACTTTAGCAGGCCATCAGCAGATGGGAAGACAAGCGAAGAAAGAGTAATAATATCTTGAATCCTCCCGACCAGGCGCAAATGAATAGAAGATTTGTCCAGATTTGCGATTATATCAATCAAACATCAAGTCTAATGGACACTTTGCAGCCTTCAGGAAGCTTGGTAATCATTGTTACTTACATAATGTGTTGAATATCTCATTTTCAATCATTACACACTGTTGAATACATTATTTTATTAATTTTTCATATCATTTTGTTGTCTGTTGAAGTCCAATATGACTCCTTGTCTGATTTGACAAGTATTAAAAATGTTTCCATTAATCACGCCCATATATTTGCCTCTTTTATTACTATTGGAATTGAATCGATTGATTTTACTTGTAATATAGAAAAGTTAGTGCTGAAAATGAATGTTTTTCAAGGATAAAATTTTGTATATAGGCTATTCATCAATATATTCCATTGATGCAGTTTTGATGCACTGGATAGAAATTGAGGGTCAAGTGGAAAATGGGGCTCAACTTCGCTCCCAGCACTCATAAATGGTTTCAAAATAGAGGAATATATTAAAAAGGGTTGAGTAAGGGTATAATTAAGAGATAAATCGTTCACTGTAGATGGATCATTTTCCTGGCACGTATGCATTTTATAATCTTGATGAATAACAGTGACTTGTATATTTAATAGCTTTGGTTTATCTATTCATGGTATTTTTCCATTCAATAGCTGTAGCTTAATTTTCAGGGTGCTGAAAATGGGTTACCAGAGTCAAATTTTACTCAAGGAGCATCAGCAACTTCTCCCGACACTATGCATCAGAGGAATTTCCCTAGTCAACCGGTAAGCTCTCATCTAATTGTTCATTTACTATAGATTTGTATTAAACTAGCGATCTTTTTTTATTATTCTTGTACTCATTGCATTTTATTTTGAAAATATGTTTATTTTGATTTGTAAACAAGTGATTCAATTGTGATGATGATGAAATCGAAGTGATTTATGTGCATGAGAATTATTCTCATCAATCAAGGTTGCTTGTAAATTTATTTTTATATTTATCGGTGTATGTCATATTCCAGACTGGCTCTGTACCAAAATCGAGTGATTCTACTCTTCGTAGAAATGAACTGAAGATGAAAATGGAAGAATCGCAAAGAAAGGTAAGCAGAATTGTTTCAGTAATTATACATTTATGAGTTTTCATAATATTAAGAATTATTTAATACATCTCATTAACATGGAAAATTAATGAATTTCTTCTATCAAACCATCATGCACCGCATCACTACAGTTTTTCCAGTTTTTTACTTTGTTATAAGTGTAATCTTATATGTTTGAATCGTGATACTGTACATTGTGTGCCTGATTGAAATAATTTCTGTTCAAGCTTTTTGAATGAAAATTTAAGATTTCGTTTTCTTTTCTATTTACAATAGCTGTTATTTACAGAAAAGCTATTGCATCCTGTGAGAGTTTCAAGTCCTCAGTTCACCAGATTCCTCTCAGCAAGTTATCAGACTTGAATATGTCTCGTGTAATGCATAAAGGAAATTCTGTAGTATGTATTGTTTTATTCACAGGTTTTGGAACTAAGAGAACAATCTGCGATCATGGCATTGAAGCACAAAGCTCAAGAACAACTGAAGGAAGCACAAACTGCACAGGTACACAAAATAATCCTCTTGGTAATTTATTAGGAAGGAACATGAAAAAATGAATTGTCAATAGCTTGAACATTGATTGAAATAACTTTATGTGCGAACCTGTATGGAATTATTATTTCCTTAACTGTTTTGCACAAGGAAAGATCAATTTCCTCTTTATATATTAATAAAATAAAATAAAACATTCCTAACAGATATCAAATGACTAAGCTTTTATGATTAAAAAAGAGAAGCAATGCAGTACTGTTCTCATTATTCTTAATTTAATGATCTCATTGACGTTAATCATTTGCTGCATTACTTTTATTGGATTCTGCATTATAAATATTAGCTTTAAGTCATTACACAAATAGGCTACTACAGTATTTTAGCATTAAATCACCAAAATTATCTGGTCAACTAAAAGAAAACATACTTTATCATGTCAATTGATTGTTATTATTTGTTTCCTTAGTCAATTAAACATAGTTAGAAGGGATTTTCAAGTAAAAGAAAACATTTTAACTTATTTGTAGAATTTTTGTTGATGTTGTGGAACTCCATGATAAAAGGAAACAATATATGATATTGTCAATACTACTTTATTGTTACTGGACCGCGGTTTCGTGGCTTCACCAGTCACATTTTCAACAGTACTTTCTTTTAAAAGAAAAAAAAATTCATTATTAAATTGATTAATATGTTCCCCTAGTTCATGAGACGTAGTAGAAGGAATTTTCATCCTAACTTGTCTTTTTTTGTTGCAATTATTCTCGTATTTCTCTATTTTCGATATTTATAGTATAGGGTTCTTATTATTTTTGTGTATGTGTGGATGAGAAAATGAATGAATGAAATTAATATTTCTGCAGAGAGCTTGGCTTGCAGCAGCTTCATCTACACAGCTAGCTCAGCCATCATCTGCCACTGCCCTATCGGATGCCAATATCCAAGACTCGCTACATAATCTTCAACGCTTCTATGACGGCCGAAATGAGGTAATTGGAAACTATCAATGAAACTACCAACTAGTTATATCAAAGTTGAATTTTAAAGCAAACTTGAAAGCGCTAGAGTGCTTGAATTTCTTTCCATTAAAGTTTTTGATGCTGTAATGTTAAAACTTCGATAAGGTCACAATACCGACACACCTGCTTTCAAATATACAATATCTTAGTCTTCACATCTAAAGGCTTTCATTCTCGCTTAAATTTTTCATCAATTTTAAACTAGGTTTGAATTTTGAAGCAAACTTTCAAACATTAGAGAGAAATAACTAAATTTAATTTTTATCTTGTTCATAGAAGTTTTTGGTGCTGTAACGTTGAAACTTACACAAAACACAAAGCCAATACTAATACAGTATAATATACATAATCTGATCTTCTGCCTTTATTGCATGCTCTAATTTGTCATAAATTTTAAACTAGGTATGTATTGTGATATGCAGCACACCATAATATTCATGTCTCCAATTCAACAATATTGTATTGGATGAAATTATTTGAAAAAAATTATGGTCTTTAAAAGCCTTTTCTGAATTTTTACATAAACTGACGAAAATTCATTTCCAATACCTAACCTAAATTTGTTTATTTCAGATCGGTGAAATGCTTGGGTGTAATTCAGATTGTACCTCAGAGGTCGTTCAACTTCAAAATAAATTGAAAGAGCTGCAATTGAAAAAGTCACAAATGGATCAGAAAATTCTGCAGTACGCTTCTTTCAACACCAATTTGGGTAAGTTGTTAACATTGTTCTATTAGTAAAACTGGTATTAGCAAAACAAAGCTTATGAAAATGATATCAAATTGAAGGGGATTCGTAATCAGTGATAATTTATTAACTGTCGCATTATTTGATTACAACAAGCATCTTCCTCAATGCTTATTTATCCAATTTCTGAAATGATTCACGCAATTAATTTCCCAAAACCTATATTTGTTACTTCAGCTCAGTAAAACTTGCAATTAAACCCCCATTTTATGAATGCAAAGATTATGATCAATTGCTACATTATTTTATTCTTTGTGTTCCTTTTTTATGAAGGACTGAATGAAATAAATACGGTAAAATGTTTCTCCAATGAGAACTTTTATCAATAATGAAAGTTTTATAGTTTGAAATTTTTCATTTATTGAATTATATTGTTTGCAAAAAGTAACATTTTTACTTTGAAATAAAACAGCTTCTAATAATTTTTTCAATCATAAAAAGTATCCTCTATCCTTTTTCAGAATCCGGTGACGTGGGAAATATGGCTAATGGAGGACCCATTCATGTTGGAGAGCAAAATATTGAAGAGAAAATAGCCGAGCTAGCGGTACTCAGGGAACAGTTGAATCGTATGCAAGGAGTAATAGCTGCCATTCCAGCCCTTAATACTTCTCAGGTAATAGTTTAACCTAATTAGCTAAATAGCTTTACTGTTTTTTGATACACTAATATCATAATATCACGGTCCAGTGCTGTAATAACTTCATCTATCTGAAGAATGAATTTATTAGTAGATTAATCACTCTTGTCTTCAGGAGTAAATTTTTTAAAATAATGATTCACGAGTTTGTATTTGATCAAGTTTGATTCAATCAAGTTAATGATGTTGGGAATGGTTTTATGAAACTTTTTTGACCTCTATTAGGCTGAATCATTATAACTATGATACGTATGAATAAATTAACTCATATATCATTCATTTTATTGATTAAAAAACAAACGAAAAATGTAATGAATAATACTTGAGTATTTCTAATACTAAGCTCCGAATACTACAGTATCTATTATTAAATTTGTTTATACTCTAGTATTCTAGATATCCATGTAACGTAAACGGTGTTCACAATAATGATGAGCTAATCAGCTGTCGTGTTCTGCAAGGAATTTCATAATTGAACTTAATAAATGAACTTCAATACAACTTATTAATATTCGTGGATAAGGTTGTAACAATAATTATTGTTGTTACAATATTTCTAAGTAAATTTGAATATAGATTCCAAAAAACTAAAATATGTTAGCATGATGCCTTCTCAATTAGATTTGTGAATATTTTGTTTTCTATACTTTTAATGAAGTATTATCTGTTTGGAATCTAGGAATCGGAAACTGATGATTCAGTTAATTTGAGAGCTCAGCAAGGAAAACAAGATAATCGAACACAGGCCGTCAGTCATGGGTCTCCTGCTCCGTCTATGGCTATGACTTCTGCAAATATTCAAGCAAAATCATTGTGAGTCAGTCAAAGCTATACTTTTTGTCAAATTGAATTTATTAAAATGAAATATTATTTTATTCCGAAAATACAGTTTCACAATGAAAGTAGGCCTACTCTTGTTAACAATTTACTGGAATACCCCTATGAAGACTACATCTATGTGTAGGGGTTGAGTTCCGGGTAGCCTATATAGGTCTACTGCGCAAATTTATAGGCTATAATTAGTAATTTATTTTACAAGCGGAGAAGTAGTTTTACAAATGAAATATTAGCTTAAAAACGAAGTAGATAAATAGAACAACTAAGTATAGAATTGAAACTTGGAGCTATTATTGTGGAAGTTTTGATTGTTATAACCAATAACTTCCACTTGATGTCTAGTTAATACTATAGACAAGAATCAAGAATTTTCATTTGCCGTAAAACTTCACCAAAAGGAATAAGCATTGTTAAAATAATAACAGGCTGAATATCTCTCAATATAAAAGAACTTACGTATGTCGTAGATTACAAAATTGCTGAAATAATGCAATAATATTTTTGATTAAAAGTTGCAAAATTCATACTCTTAATACATACATACAGTAGGTAGTCAAATATCAGTATTGAATATCAGTACAAAACTAAAATTTGTAATTTCATATTAATGTCCGATATTTCATTTCGCGAAAATTCTCCAATCGAATAGAAAGCTTCTGCTTTCAGCCAGTCACCTAGGACTCTACAAATCGTTTTTGTTGGTAATATTTTCACATTTGGCGGTTTAAAAATTCAGAAACCAGCTTTAGACTGAAAACCTGTTGTTTCTTCAAAAATATTTTAAGAAACAATAATAATAATATGAGTATTTAATTTCCAGGAGACTGAGAGAAGCACGATCAAGGCTGCATCATCTTCAAGAACTACTAAGTTTTGTTGAGAAGCTTAGAGACTCTGGTAAACCAGTTCCTGAGAGAATTCTAGCAGTGCTCAACAATGTCAGTGGATTTTCGGATGAAGATTGTATGCCTCTGATGGATATGTAAGCACCAATCACCGTACTTTCTTCATCAATGTCTTAAATTTAACTCTTTATTAATTTTTATTTAATCCAGTTTGTAATGCTGCATTCAATTCAATTCTTCTTTTTAATAGGTCGGAAAACAGCTTCCAGGATTTGTACCAAGAAGTAGCTGCTGCTGTGGCCAGTGATAAACAAAGACAGCCTGTAAAACCAAATAACACGGTCAGTATTTATATTACTTTGTTCAATCAGTTATTGAGAATAACTATGAATTATATTATCACCCAAATTGTAGTGATTACGGTAATCAGTGAATATTGTTGTTTATTGCATCGTATCAATAAATCACTTTTTTGTAATAGTATTCTTTTACGGAACATATTGTGATCAGCAATCATCATTCAACTCTATTGAACTATCATACAACTCTAACTGGTCATTATAACTTCCATATATTTAAAAAAATCAATTTAAAGATCTTATTGGATTGAAAAGGATGATGGAGCTGAATTTTTGTAGGTTTTAACCAATAATTTGGGATTCTTTTTGTAAGTCGAGTTTAACTCGAGCATAATTCAACTCATAAATGGATGTGTTTGACTGCTTCCTTGGCAACAATGCCAATAATTGATACTCACTGTACCTTCCCTGAAAGTGAAAATAGTACTCACCTTTTGTGTTGATGGTTATTTTGCATTGCTATTATGAACTTCTTCTACATACCTACCATTCACTGATCAATTTGTTCTGAGAATGCATAACAGCAATGCGAAATAGCTATTAACACACAATAAGAGAAAGTGTCAGTTGAAGTGTCTATAATTTCAATAAGTGAAAAAGATGGATCCACATAAATTGATACTCATTTATGTGTCACGGTGAAACTGTTAGCCAAGTAGACAAACTTTTGAAGCGACAATTTTTTCCCGTTTTAAATGGTATTTAGTTCAGGCTTTTTGTGAATTATGGCGTTCTTCCCATTTCAGACTGCAAAGCTGAGGGCTCGAACTCAGCAATTGGAGGAATGGATGAAAAAGGACGATTTGATGTCGTCTATTAATACAGACATCAATTCACAAGCTGGTAAATTGCTTTCCATCTAAAACTTTCAATAGACTAATTTTGAAATGTCAGAATGTATTTGTTACGGTTTGACCTGAAAAACACAACGCAGATGAAACAAATTCTTGATAAATTTAAAATTATCTCTTCAATATCAATTTTATTATTCAAGCTTTAAAAAAGAATCCTCTAAAACTTGAAAACTTGCAACATTAATTGCTCATAATCTAAAATATCGTGACCAAATTATTGTAGCCGAGAAGAATAGTATTTCAACTATTACTGTAGTCTAGTACTATAGAGGAATAACAATAATTTAATTACATTTTTGTGCAGAGCTGTATGTTATTGGATCCTATTTTCCTATCATGTATTAATTTTAATTACTTTCCCCTGCTCTGCCCTCTCTTATTCCTTTGAAAAAGGAATGCTTTATCTCTTAATTAATCAGATTTTTGGAACAGAAGTACAGAGCCTATTTTTTCTTTCTTTGATAAAGTATTTTTTGATGGAATAAATGAATGAATACTCTTAATTGTTTTGCAGGATTCAGTTATCAAGAAACACCTACGACTGCAACTTGGGATGGATCCACCCGTGGAACTATGGAAGATCACAACACGCGGTCGCCAGACTTCTCCAGGTAATTATTTTAAACATATTTTCTCCACAAATTTCATAACCATTTTTATTGTACCTACTATTATTGTCTTGCTGATTTTTTTTTTGTAAATCAGTTGCAATAGTTGTAGACAAATGATATTTGTGAAGTGGCTATCAATAATTATCATATTCAATTTCTATTATAGTGATGGTGAAACTGAGAATGGAGCAAGCTTTATGCCAGTCATGAACAAGGCGTCATCCGCACCAACTAGTCATAAGGAATCAACATCTTGCACCAATATTGCTAGGTAAGATGATCTTTGAGATCTTCTTTTATGATCTGAGAAGTTATCAACCTATATTCAAAAAATGCGAAATTATTTCACATACCAATAATCTCACTTCTGCTAAATGAATTCTATTATTATTTCATGTTAATACTTTCTATTCTGGAGAATAATCATGAGATACTTTGAGATCAGAGTTTAATAACAAACTTGGAATAAGAGCCTAAACTTCACTTTCAGCAAAGAGCAAAAATAAAATGAAACATGAAGTGGTTGACTGTAAAGTAGATCTGTGTGGCATGACATGTATTTAATATCCATTCATAAAACCTTATCTAAAACATTATTTGTAATTTAATGAGTAAAGGATTAAATCTGCTCATATCATACATCTAATAACCTTGATCATACATAATATGAATTTGTGATTTAGTAAAAAATATAAATGTTATGAAATTTTGGTCAAAAATCATTAATTAAGACACATGTCATAATAATGATGTTTTTCGTATCTCGATCAGAATTTTCGTGTATTACTGTTTGCAAACGTATTGATAAAATGCTGAAAATTATTGAATATTTTTTCGTTTGTACGGTATTATTGCAAAATCATAAATTAATGCACTATTTTTATAATAGACATCCTTTTATTTTCTTCTATCAATCTGTTTAAATATAGTTATAAATTAATTGATACAATTTCTTCATTAAACAAAGTGGAATAATAATTCTTTGAAATGTTTCACAGAGATGTGGGAATTGATTCAGCAAGTATTTCTGGTGTGAATGGTGCATCATCGGGGCCACCTCCTCAAAATACTTGGAGTAAACAATCATCTGGTAAGTTTCATATCTTCTTCTTATAAATAAAAGAGACTAGGGTTGCGTTTGTGTGTGCAAGGCCGGATTTAGAATTTTGGCGCCTTTAGGCCCAATAATTGTTTCCGCCCCCTGGTCTGTTTGAAGTTATTTTCCTAAAATCTTTTTTTAAACTTTTATCAGACTTTTATTGCTTAAACACCACTCCACAAAGTAATTCTATCACAGCAAGTTTATTGAGGAATGTATTTGGTTCTGGGCTTTAAAAATACTGTTTTAAGAAAAGATTGACCAGATTTTTCAAGAACTGCAAAGCAAGGGTGGCTTCTAGTGAATAATATTCACATTCCTATTTTTCAATTAAAGTGCTTTTCATCCTTGAAGACAACTGGCCAGCTTGGTGCTTTATCGTTTATCCAATTGGAATGCCCGGCAATGTTGTCATATTGTGGGCTGTTTAATCATCTGTTCACGAATGCGTATTAAATCGAAATTTCAGTCTGATATCATCACTCGGTGTGTTAATTTGGATGATTCTCAAGTAGAGCAGATGATCAGAAATTAAACATCTGTTCATCACTATTATAGAAGTGTGCGTATTGGCAACGTTGCAAGCGTGTGAATTTCTAGCTCGGAAAGTTGAGGGGTACTCAGTTGTTTTCGGACTCAGATGTCTTCAAGGATTAAAAGCACTATAGTATAATTTTCTTTGATTTGGTATTGTGGTGTTTTATTTCAGTAATGAATTATTATAAGACATTGAATTTTCATTTATCATCAGCAGTGGAATATTCATTCAAATTAATAAGCTTATACAACAGTCCATTATAAATATGGCAGATTGTAAGAAATTTAATTGAATTCTACCCCTCAAAATAATCTAATTTGATAAAATAATGTACTAATAATAAGAATTATTCTTCTATTCTAGCAGGAAGTGGAGCATCAATGCCTCATGGAATTTGGACTCCGTCCTCTTCATTCATAACTCAACAACCCAACAGACAAGAAAATGCCAGCTCGTCAGAAGAAATCTCACCCAATCCAGACAATAGGTGGATAGCTCAACATATATTACAGGTTGGTATGAAGTTTTTTCAACAATACGGTTCATACAATCTTAGATTTAATGTTAGGCATGGTTTATTACTCTAATAAATTTATTTCTCATTTACAACTGCATAAACTTTTGCCCAGTTTAATAAAAAATTAAATATCAGTTCAGTATTAATTTAATATTATTTATAATATCAAATAATTTCATATCAGTATCTCAGTATCTAAAATAATATCATATCAAATTTCATCTAAAGTTCTCTTCATCTTATCTCAATTTCTCCAAGTTATTGTTATATGTTCCCCTTTCAGTTGTAGCTAGCGATATAAATAAATCCTCCTTATTAATTTATTTCTAAACCAAACGTATCGACCCATAAATTAAAATCTATGCAATGATATTGTATTTATATTCAAGTATTGCTTGGTTGTTGCAATTTTTCCATTTTATATGACAAATCTACCCGTAATTGGAAACGACCCAATAATGTTGTAATCAAATATTATGTATTTAATGTAATTTTTACAATATCTATATGTTCCAATCTTAATGATTTACAATTCTTATTTCCAGATGCAAGCTCAGCTTCAGCAGGTATGTCAAAATGTAACTGATAAACATCACAACATTCCTATGATGAGCTCTCCTGGAAACATGTGGCTACCCCCGTTCTATCCTCAAAATGGGCCAGGCTTTGGTAAGTTATCGATTTGAATGAGTATAAATCTAGTATGAATTTCCAAAACTGTCTGTCAAGAAACTAATTTATTCATATACTTTCGAAGTTCGTCTTCTATCGATATCAACTAAATACTATAAGGGACTCAATTCTTGATTAATAAACAATGAACATTTGGTTGTAAGTCTATTTGGGTAGTTTTCATAATTTTCAATTTGAAGTTTTGGTCATTTTAGTAATTTAATACTGAACTACAGTATACAATTTTCCAATCAATTTTCACTATTCATTTCAAACACTAATGAAAATAATTAGTTCATTCATTATTATTGCTATACAACAGATCTCCATTTAAATATTTTCTGAGACTGTGTCCATTTTGGAGGTGTGGATAAGGATACTGTTCCAGTGATACTAAACTGAAACATCTTGTAATGTATGGAATTCTTACCGCTAATTGAATACCAGGCATTTGATCCTACCAATGCAGACTAAAACTTGGAAGTGCTTAATTTTTTGTGGATGAAGCTAGAGATTGTGGTTGATTGTTACGTTTTTCATTTCAGGTGGATTCAACCAGTTTGTTGCTTCTCAACAACATCAACAACAACAACTTCCTATAAACCAGTTGCTTGTTAATTCTTTAAACCAGTGCTGTCAAATGATTTGGCATCAACAATGCGAATTGATGGCTGTCAAAGAAGCCATACAGTTGGTAAGTGATATCCAATTAATTCTATTTCTAAAAGAAAACATAGAACACGTAAAAACAGATTTTCTTTGCCAAAATGATGGAACATCATTACAAACCGTCTATTCAATTAACCGTCAGGTTCCTGGTCTCGACAGTGACGGTCAATAAAGGTTCTTATGTAATCTAGAACTCTGTACTATCATAGTCTAATGAATATTTATAAGTATCTATTAGACTGTCTACTAAATATTTACAAGTATTTATTAGACTGGGGTATAATACTTATATTCATAAGTATTTATTAGACTATGTCTACTAAATATTTATAAGTATTTATGGTACTACTGTAATCAATCTCTTGTTTATTTTTTCAAATACCTATCTAATTTTTGACTGATAACATTGTATTCTATTTTTGAGAAATGAAAATTGTTACGTTAATTGCTGGCTCTAAAATAATTAGCAACTTGTAATACGAATTTTTCTCTGAAGTGGACTGTATGGCGAATTAAACAGTGAATTACATATTTATGCATAAAAAAAGAGGAAAACTTACCAAATCCTCTTAGTTGTAAATACCAGATTTGTTTCTTTATTTGAGGTAATAAAGGTGTAATATTGAATAGGATAATAAATATTTGAGGAGCATATAGGTTTACTTAGGAAATTTTGAATGTAATAGTATTAGACAGGCAGCCTTTGCCATCTATTGGAGAAAAGGGAAACTAACGATGCCCAAACGGCGTAAACAAAAATTCATAGCTCAACTTGGCAGACGATCAGCTAGCTGTTCATGTCAAAAGTATATTTTTCTAATTATTGACGACCCGATAGCGTCTTATTGCGATCGTACTCCTGTCCGTCTGCACGCACGATATCTAACAAATGGAAGATCGTACATTATTGAAATTTGGAATGTAATATTTTCGTAGATCAAATAAGAAGCCTATTGATTTTGAACATTGGAGATTGAATTTACAGAGAAGTGTAACATTGAAGTATTTAAATGTGAGCCGTTTCTTATGAAGGTTAGCTCAGTGGCATGGCTCTCGGCTATCACGCACGAGCTCCCGGTTTAAATCTCATGTCGATTTTTTACAAACAAATTTCAAGTTTTAATCAATTATCCATACATTTTTTATTAAAATAAATTCATTATTCATCATGTTTATTATTTTTTAGAATAGCCTATTCTTATTTCATAAAATTAATCCCAACTTTCGAACATTTCTCTCAATAATTGCAGAAAATAGCAGCTACCCTACTTGAGTAATTCTTGAAAAGTACTGTCCTGTTTTTTTGATAAAGAAAGACAAACACCTTGGTCCTTGGATACTCCGTTGTATCGGTTCATTTATTTATTGTATTGATATTTTGCAGATCCAGCAGCAACAGCACCACCACCACGGCCTAATCGAGCCCGACCTTGCTCCGGCCAGCAGCATCGATCACAACGCAGACGCGTCGCGGTCCAACCTGGACAGGGCGACCCGATCACCACCCGTCCTGCCACCCCACCCCCACCCCCACTACTTCTACCCGCCCTACGGCAACAATCTCAACTTTGAGTCGTTCCAGCATCACTCTAGTCCAGTGGGTACCTTTATGCCGTCGCCAGCCGGTGCTCTCAATAACCAAGTGCCACCCGGCAATCGTGCCAACAACTACTGGGATAACTTCCGAAGGTCAGCTTCAATCGTTATTTCTAGCAGAATTTTTTAATTGACGGATGAATCAGTTGTTTGTAAATGGGGAACAAGCACATGGAGTCTATCAACAATCATTTGCCATCCGCCTAATTTAAAAAACTAGGACATCCCTGGTCGTGACTATTGAACTATGAAAATGGAGTCTATCAAATTGCTTTCAATCCTCCTCTAGAACACCCCTCCTCTCTATGAAATCCTCTCCTCCCTACCCTCCTCTCCTCTTCAATCTGCCCCTCCTCCAATACCTCCTCCTCCACCCAACGGCTGGCTCTCCTCTTATCCTCCTCCTCCACACCCTCTTTCCTCTCCTCTGTCCTCCTCCTCCTCCTCCACCTCATGTCTTCTTTCCTCTCTCCTCTTATCCCCTCCTCCTCCTCCAACTCTCTATGAAAATCAAATCCTCCTCTCTCCACCCTTCCTCTCCTCTTATTCTCTGCTCTCCTCTCCTCTTATCCCCTCCTCCTCCTCCACACCTCTTCTTTCCTCTCCTCTTATCCCCCTCCTCCTCCTCCTCACCTCTTCTCCTCTTTCTCTCCTCTGTTCTCCCTCCACTCTCCTCTTCTTTCATGTCCTCTTATCTTTAAAAAATTGAAACTTTGATCGTTCATTCCTTATCTCCACGATGACTTTTTCAAAATGTAAGAGCTTATCAAACATCTACTCAATGAGATTTTTCGAATGAGACATGAACGAAAAAAGTCGGTTGAGAAACCATGGAGGAGTTCTGATCACAAAAAGCCTATCATGTTCGCCTATTTTATATAAATATTCTACTTTACAAATTCGTTGCTTACATGCCTTTCAGCTGTGTGCCCATGATCGAATCTTCTATTCAATAAAGTATTGAACTAACGGCTAAAGTATTGAACTAACTATACATTGAACTAACGGCTGATAAGGAAAGGTACCCCTACATTAGATATAGACTGTTATAATGTTGCAAATTTCAATTTTTATTATACCTTACCTGTATCAGCTGTTACAAGGTTATACTTGGTGTCCATAATGTAAAAATTATTGACACATAGGTGTTTGAGGAGTTCGTACTGCAAGCGTGACGATCAATGAAGAGTGAAGAAGTTTGGGGATTTTATCATTGATGACCCTTTGCAAAACAATTTTGCTGATAGAATTCAATTAGAATTATCATGTAATCGTTTCAACGGAAAAGAATAATCTAATAAATGTGTCTGGATTTCTTTATCAATCAAGGCCCTGCCAAACTATCATTAGTTCAATCGTTATTGAATATCCGCCAATGTAAATTGTATATATGAACAAAACGTTTCTGACAAATTAGGACCAAGTTTAGCAACATATATTTAGCATTATGGCCATATTTCCTATTCAATATGAAAATAATATTCTTTTTGGAAAGGAATACTTTTGATACAAATTAAAATTATTTAATTATTCTCTACTTGCATGATTAAACATTCAGCTTTGATTTTATAACATTGGAATAAGACAAAACCTTTGAAATCTGATGTCTTCACTTAGACATCAGAGTATATAATATTTCCATCAAATGAAGACCCACTGGTTGATAATTGGCAATGAAACTTGGAGTATATTAGAAGCAACCAAACCCCAAACCACAAGACACTGGCAATAAATTTTAACGCGGTCGTTTCATCAGCTCGATTTCCCACGAACTGTAAATAATATTTTGTTCTCTACTATTTTTCAGCTATTCAAGACAAAACCTGTTGTCAGTTAGGAGCAAAACGAATGAAGGCCTGTTGACTGGCGAAAGGGAAAGAACCCAAGACCCCAACGCGGCTCAATCACAACAGAATCATCAAGCACATCATCATCCTTATCCAATGCATCCTCATCCTCCCGTGGATATGATGACATTTAACCTGTAAGTTATTCGACAAAAATCATTGCATTAGGTTTAACGCCAATTCAATGCTCACAAATTGTTAAATTAGTAGAATATCATTTTACTATTTGACAATACCGCTTTGCCAAAATTAATTTATGATGTATGTTATTTATTTAATGAATAATGAGTCTCGTGAAGCTTCTAGTGTCTTTGTACTTGTGTTTGTTTTGATATGAATATAAGAGGTTAGTTAAGAGTAGAAGGACTAGAGGTGGATTTACATCTGTTTCAGTCAAGCAGTGTACATTAGATATGTAACCTCTTTTTTGAACTGTTTGAAAACTTGAATATATACTATATTACCGTAATGTGAATTCCAATTCTCTCATAGCTCCATAAATTGAAGAATGTGTTAGTATAGTGAATTTCATGACTACAGATCTCAGAGATTCTATTCTCTATTTTTGGAGCTAGCGAATCACACGTCTGCAGCGTTGCCAATACTAACGCACACTTGTCATCGTAGTACTGTTGAACAAATGTGAATTTCTTATTTTGCGATAAATGAAGAGAGCACATTGACTCCTAAGAGTAATATACTGATCTATTTCGGTCTAATACCCAGATGATTAACCAGCACGATGTGACAGCAATGCCGAGCATAACCTATTCTACTGATGATTCTTTTTTGCTGCTGACGCTCCAGCCAACTGGCTAAACCGGTTCTTTACTAATTAGGTACTCAGTGATATTGTTTTTGTGGTTGCAGATCGCAGAATCACAAAGAGAAACTGAACACCCATCAAAGCTTGGGTTGTGAACAGGTGGGTCAAGCAATGGCCGCCACTGCTGAGCAACCCGTGCGCTGCTCAAGCAATAAACCTAGTCAACCCTCTTTCCATCAGAACAACTGTTCCGATACTGCTCCACAGCCGGAAACCATTTCAAAAGGTAACGTCTGCATTTCCAATCATTATAGAATTTATTCTCGCAGAATGCCTGAAAATTGTTCACACCGTAAAAATGATCACACTACTTGTTCAGAAAAAAATTGTGGGGTTCCCTCAGTAGAGCTAAGCTAACAATATAACTCATATGCACGTTTTTATTGCATAGAACGAGACTTGCATAGAATTCAGAATGAATTCGTGACGTATTTTGGATTCTTAATACATCCTATCGATAATAGTAAGAGGAAGGAAATATTAATGTATACATTTTGTTGAATAAAATAATTAAACACTGACAATGAAAAATAATGGGTTTTATATAGTTTGTCAGCTCTTCATATTACATTTGGGATTGATGACTAATCACATTATTCTTACTCCATTATAATAACTGAGAATTGTTAAACTCTGACTAGTTGAGATTTAATAATGTTGAAATTAGAAAATTGACACTCCCATTGTCATATTCATTAGAATAGTTGCAAATATCAGCAAGTGTCTGAGATATTCTGAGTGTCGGTAGGGTATTCCAAGTACCTGAGATATTGTCAGAGAGAGGGTCCCCCTCTTCAGGAAAAACATATTTACCTACGTAACGTGCATGGCCAGCATAGTTGTAATCTCAACCTGATCTAAAATCTAAATCGTATCTGTAATTTGATAGTGCAAAGATACAGCTAATTCAATGAGGGAACACGTTTTATTTCATCTTAAAGTTGATAATTTTAATTATAAATTTATAGGTAATTCAATTTATTATTATTTCCATGCAGGTGCTTGTAAAAAAATAAGAGCGGAAAAGGTGAAAGAGCAGGCTGCAGCGCCATCGGCAGGGGAAAGTTCGAGTATGATTAGATCGTGGAACAGTCTTGATGAAAGCGGCAAAACTACGAAGAGCAAACGCCATCTGAGGAATACTGTCTCAACAGAAGATCTGCCCCGCAATTCGAATTTCAAACGAAAAGCCGATTGTAAAATCAATCCTATTCGTTCCGATAACAAGTGAGTTGTTTTACAAGTCTTTAGATAAAAGACTTGTCTTGACAAGTCTTTAATCTTTTTTCAAAATGAATAATAATTATAATTTTTCTATTTCTATCAGAAATACCAGTATACTTTGAAAATTTAAAATTTCTTGAAATAGTCCGATTATTATAATTCTATAAATGAAATTCCTGTGAAATGATATTCCTGTGAGCATGTTGTTAATCTAGTGTCATCCAACGATTCAACTACTGAGTTGATGTGTTTGGTCCCTCGGTAAGAGCGGTTGCTGAGAGATCATAAGGTTAAGCAACGAACATTGTAGATTGCTCTTGGATGGGTGGCCGTCACAAAAGTTAGGCAGGGTGGAACGTACCCGTAAGGTCTCCTCACTGATAAAAGTCATACGAATTAATGTTTTATTACTAGATACAAAAATTTATGCTCATAGCTTCTATACAAATTTTTGATCCACAAATAATTACACGTGTTGAAGCAGTCTTCCTACCCAAAAAATGTCTCATTAATTCTAACTTTCAGTCTAAGTAAGGTTAGGCTTAGAGTATAGGCTTTTGATTTCATCGAAAATTTCCAGTTTAAACCTCAATATTCTACAAATTTCCGCCTTCATACGATTAAAATATATACTTTATGAAATTATAGCATACGCTTTCATGAAATTAACATAATTATTAATATATAAAAGTCGTGTATGAATAATATGGACATCTTGGACAATCTTTCTCTTGAAAGATTTTGGTATTGTAATTTCTATCAATTATGACTTTCAACTCAATTTGTTTGTTTTTGCAGCAGCGAGCAGATGGATTCTCTTGAAGAAGCGTTCTATTCCGAGGTGGCAGCTCTTATATCTGTGAATGAGCGTCAAATCAATTATTTGCTTCAACTGTTCAGAGATTTGAAACATTTGAACTCTGACTCTGACAGGCAAGCTGCTCTGATCACCATTCACAATTTGGCCACTCGTGCATGTGCCGCTGCTTCTCAACAGGTCAGTTTTATTCTTAGGCTAAGACCACACTACCAAGTGCTACGCTTCGCTTCGCTTAGTGCTAAGAGCCAAGTAACTTGCATGGTATAATAATAAATATCGTATGGTATATATGAATAACATGCGTGTTACTTGGCTCTTAGCACTAAGCGAAGCGAAGCGTAGCACTTAGCAGTGTGGTCTGTTATTATTAATCTATATTAATAAAAGAGATTGTTTTTATATTTATTTGTTTGTGATATTGATTAAAGAGATCTGTTACATCCATATAATTGGTCGTAAAGATAACTGATTGATAATATTATTATTTCCTAGCTTTCTTATTGAGAGGAGGATCCAAAGCTATTTGATATAACTGAATCAATTCTATTCATCAAATGAGGCGTGACATTGTCTGCCGGTTTCAGCTACTTACATCATAAGGAGTAAAATATTATCTCTTGATAATTTTCTGGGAAGCGTTGATAAAAAGCAATTGTAATTCGAGGAAAATTTATTGTATCCCAAGAAGACTTTCCATTTCAGGGGATGATTTGTAAATTTTGTTTTAGGGCACATGTTGCGTGAAAGGAACCCAATATTTATAAATATCAATATTAATAATTATTATTATTATTTATTTAATATTAATAATAATTACACCGTAAGAAGTAAAATAATATCTCTTGATAATCCTCTGGAAAAGTGTTGACTTTAAATGATTGAGTAATATTTATTCAATCTAGAGCAAGTTTATTGTATTTCAAGAATTGTATTTTATCTCATGGAATGATTACATCGTAGGGAGTAAAATAGTAACTCTTGATGATTATCTGTAGAAGCGTTGATTTAAAATAATTGAGTATTAATTATTCAATCTAGAGTTTATTGTTTTCCAAGGAAAATATTGATTTCATGAGATAATTTGTGTATTTATTTCTAGGGCGCATGTTGTGTGAAAGAAAGCCAACAACAAATTGAATCAATGGGGCCAGAGGAAGTCCAGGAGCCGCTTGTCTACCAAGAAAGTCAGCCTCGAAACTTGGTCAATTGCAAAGAAAGTACTCCCATGCACAATCTCTCAAATGTAAGTACAGCACAATAAAAACATTTACAACAATAGAAATAAGGTTAAAAATTCTCAATAGAAATATTGAATAAACTTGACTTATATTTTATGATTTCATTCAGGTTTCCTGTATGTTTGGTTTTTGGCAATAAAATACAGTCATGAGCTTCGAGCCTATGAAAATTTTCATCAAAAACAAATAATCGATATTGAAAAACTCAGTTTCATACTTGATTTTTAAATTTTTTTATAATCAGTTCGCTTATTTAGTATGTTGTAGAGCTCTTGTATGTTGAAAATAATAATGGACGAGATGAATGCTGAGAAGATTGATACTGCAACTGGTGATTTAATAGAATTTGAAATAAACCAATAAAGAAATAGAAAGGAATCACGATTTTTAAACGTTGCAATTAATTGCTACAGATACATAATTATCATTAGTGAAATGAAAATCAAAGTAACTTACATGGCTGTCTTTGGATTTTTGTTCCACTAATTATTAATAAATAAGTATTTTCATTGTCAATTTTATTCTGATGTGAACTAATTTTTTTAGAGCTGCAGCAAGTTGGATTGGGAAATCCGAGGTGTATCAGTTGCAATGTTGCCATTTCTCAAGGCTCACTTTGGTGGTATCTGCGGGCCAAGTCTCCTGGAAGAAATTCGCAATTTCGTTCTCCAGCTGATTCCTCCTCAATTCAGGCAGGACCAATTGATTACGTCCTTGGAGGGAGCGCTCTTGAAATTTCAAGGTTGCAGGTGGGCAAATTTTCTACAATCTTAGCTAGACTGAACTGATTTGTATTGTTACCATAATAGATTGAAACCCCTGCACAATGCTACCTTAAAGACATCGAAGTGAGAACCGAATGTAATCAACAACTTGAGAATCGCACTCGAGACCATGTTGAAATAATTCAGATGATGTAACCACAGCATTAATTTGTAAATTGGTTTTTTGAAGAGAAAAAGTAATGAATTGTTGAATAGGTATTGTGTCTTATTTAAGAGTTTCAACAACAAGAGTTTTGTCTTTTAGAGTTTCAACAACACCATCATCATTCAATTCTAACCAGATGATGATGATGATTCAGAGGATGTAACAACAGCATTATTTTGAAAATTGGTCTTTTGAAGAGAAAAAGTAATGAATTGTTGAATAGTTATTGTGTCTTATTTAAGGTAGAGTTTCAACAACACCATCATCATTCAATTCTAACCATACTTCAATATAAATAGATGTAATTTTTCAATAATTTTGTTTCAGATTACGAGATGTTTATGAAGAACTATTAGGAATAGTTGCCGATGTACTTATAAATGATGTGACATTCCATAGGTTTGTCGCATCAATGAATAACAACAACAATAATACCAATATTATCAACAATAATAATAATGTAAGTATCAATATACTGTATAATTTCTCCAGTTGATATACTGATGAAATGAGGCTTTCCTCCCTAAATTTCTGTTTTAAAACGCCTAATTGTATTTTATTAATATTTCTTACAGTAACATCATCATCGTTTTGAATCAGTAACAATATTGTCGTCAATCAAGTCATTAAATCATCTGCATCCTATTCAAGTGAAATACAATGTGCTTAAATTAGTGACATACATATATATTTTATCAATTCAATATCTTTCTCAAACTTTCTGTTGAAAATTGGAAATATGTATCTTCCATAGTAAAGGAGCATAGAATGAAGTTTCAAGTTATGTTCAAGATCAGAAATGTTTCTTTCTCTTCAGGTTCATAAAATCTTTCAAGCTGGATTTATTTACTGCACTTTTCCAAAACATGTTTATTTCTATTCAGATTAAATTACGAAATCTTTCAAATGCTGGTATCAACAGTGCTCTTTTACACTTGTTCCTTTCTATGAGGCCACGATTACACTGAATGCGAATAGATGCTAGTTGGTACTCGCATCTAGCCCTTTTCTAAAAAATGTTTATTTCTCTTCAGATTAAGAAATCTATCAAATGTTGGTATCATCACTGTACATTCTGTACACTGGTTACCTTCTATGAGGCCATGATTACACTGAATGCGAGTTGAAACTTGTAAAAGTAGAATTCCACTCATGACTAGTAGTACGAGTCACCGAGGTGCGATAGAATACTGCTGTAGACCTGTTATTCTATTATTTACTATTAGACCAACTGTTACCATCTACCTACTACTGTTATTTTTTATGTTTTGTTCATTAATTTCTCAAACAAATTTAGGCTACTGATCAATGATTTTTGAATTTGGTGGTTGGCAGGAAACCAATGGTGATATTCTATTGGAAGAAGGTGCTGAGGGAGAGGCGGGAGAGGAGGAAGTGGAAGAAGAGGAAGAGGAGGGGGCCGTGGGGGGTGTATTGGAGGGGGCTGCGGGGGGCGTGGCGACAGCTGACGATAGTTCGCAACCGACTTTGTTGAGTGGGGGGGCCGCCGCCTGTCCGCCTGTGGCCAATCAAATGGTGAGATGCAAGGTACTGTACCCTCGCACTGGCTTGCTTGCTTGCCATCTTGCACCTTTTTTAATATCAATTTATTATTTAATCTGAATTGATGGACACTGTACAGTAATATTCAATCAATCCCTAATAGTAATACTGTATCATGGGAAATGGAAAATGATTGATATCTTACCTCTAGAGTAATAAGGCCATATCTTGAAAAAAATTAAATAGAATAAAATTGAGTTATCTTAATAAAATGAAAGCTCAGATTCAGTTCTAAGGCCATAATTATTTTCTTAACGTTTTAATGTTGTGTTGATCACCACATAATCTCTTGGCTTGTTTGAGAGTGATGGGAAGGATGAGAGATGAATTGTTCTACAGCTTTAGGTGGGTTCCGAATCATCGTGATTCTTGGTTCTCACGAGTGATATTTAGCCAAGAAGGCCTCAAGCGGTCACCTTCACAATTCTATTGAATGATTGAAATCATATTGAATTGGAATAAGAGTAAATAAAATCTTTGGAATGTTTGTGGATTCAGTCAATTGTGGATTCAGTTAAGTTTTACGACCACCATCGCAGGTGAACATTTTAATTTAAATCACCTTTCACTCAGTTAATTGCCGAAGCCCGTTAATGGCACTGCCGCATATATTCACTGCCATTTTGATTTGCCCTATTTCCTATGAAACCTTTCTAATCCTAACTATTTGTCTTCAGATCTTTTAGGTTTACAATGTTTCCTGTTCTACAGTTTTGTTTTCAATCGAGAACAGCGATTATGAAAGTAAATTGCAACCATTCTGTCACTGTTGTTTTTTTTATTAATTTTATTATTTTATTAAAATTAATTGCTAAAATTTTTATTATTTACAAATCATTCATTTGCTTGGATGTTTCAATTGCAGTAGTACGGAAAGCTACCGTACTATAACGATTATGTTATATTTTATCGATAACATAGTTCCATTCCAATTGGTGGATGATTCATTTTTGGTTTTTCTTCTCATTATTCAAGCTTAAAGCAAGGAAATAGCTTGAATTTAGAAGAAAACAGCTCACTTTTCCTTTGCATTTGTGGCATAAATAGCACTGTATGTTGGCATGGCATGGAATGAATATAATGAATCTGTAAATAAGTAGAAGGCAATAGCCTATCTTGGGAGATAATTCCAAATAGGAAATAATTATTACAGCCTGAGGAAGTCAACAGTTTGTTATTGAAGTTAGCTTTCAACCTGTAAAAGAGGAAATTAAGAGTTTGGTTTTGAAATTAGCTCTCAGTGTTACAATTCTCGATTCCATGCAAGAAATGAGACGCTTTTTCGAAATGAAGCTTGGTTTAAAACTTGGATTCAATTAAAATTTTGATGAATTTTCGCCCGTTTAAATTGAAATTAAATTTAATCGCCGTAGAATAATCTCATTTGACGGAAATCAATATTATAATTGTACTTGTATTATTGTAATGTAAATAGTAAGTTGTAATTGTAATGTATTAATAATATTGTAGTTATTTGAATGACGTAATTCTGTGACGGTTAAATTTGATTGGTTTTAGTGCAATCGGCCAATAGTCTGATTGTTCTGAGAACAAAATTTTTACATTAATTAAAATTTTAACATCGATTTATTTTCAACATCTCTAATTTTGTTTCTTGTTTGCAGAGAGAACTATATGAAAATACTTTCGAGAAGATTTGGAAACAACACTAGTGTTTCCAAGTTTAATGCGAAAATTGAATGGTGTTTGGTTTCAGAGTGAGGCCGTAGCAGAAGCCGACTTGGCCGAGGCCGACCAGTCGCGGCTGCCCTCTGCATCCGGAGCCAGGGCTTGTCCTGTCCGCTTGAATGCAAACAGCGAATGTGAAGATAGCACCCCCGTTCAAGAAAGGGTAAGAAACCATCAATAATATTTATTATTAATTAATCAAGATAACAAAATGTGCAGAACTTCACATTTGATGATGACACCTTCATAAATACAAAATGGATCAATAAATGAGCTTTCAAGTTTCTGGTTCAAATTGAATAAATGTTTTTGATTGTCTCATGAGATAACTTGATCAATGAATCTCTCAAATAGATCAATAGATCTCTTTCAAATTACGACAATTATCATTTATTCTATGGCTTCCAATATTATTATAAATTAGAATATTGCATTGTGAAATTACCACCATTGTTTGTTTGTCAATGGCTCAACAGCCCTATAGTGTTGTCACAATCCAGAGTAGTTAAATAAGTATTATGTTTTCTTACAGAGAGATGCTTATGTAATGGATGAAATTGACCACCACCTATCCTTAGCAGCCCATCAGCGCGCAGAGGTTAGTGAAATGCGTTGAAAATAGAATAAAATATCGGCTTATGGCTGTAATTGGCTGTTTCTTTCTCACTGTACAAATTATTGTTGCAAAATCCTTGAAACTTCTAAATAAGACTATAACAAGACAATTACAAGACAATAACTGACGATGCTTGTATTGTATTTGTTCCTACAGCCGGCTCTAATTGAGTCAAACTCGAGTATAAATTTGTAATAATCAAATGTATCAATAAAAAGAACTAGTAGATACATACATTTTTTGAATGAGATTTTATGTAGAAAATATTGATTCTATTAAATCAATTTTATAAGTTTCAAGTTCATTTACATGGTAATGCAGAACATGCTGTAATGAACATTAATTTTTTTAAATGCAGGGTAAAAATAACAACCGCATTCTAAGCTAATCAATTACCTGTACTCTATTAGCCTGATGTATTATTGTGTTCTCTATTTTGCAGTTAATTTGATGCTTTTCAATGCTTCACGTTTGTTGAGAAGCAATAATAATTTTTAATGATACGATAGTCCATAATATTAAAATCATGACATATGACATCGTTTTGAGAAAGACTAAATTACATAATGGAGTACTGTAAAGCAATGCGAGTTCGACCTATTGTAAGATCTTGATTGATTTATGTTATTGAATTTCTGTTTTCTCCTCCACGGCTGCTTGCAATCATAACGTACGTCAATCACAATTTGATTTGTTAATCGCAGATCAATCTGCGTTCGTGATCAAAGTTTGTGCATTATTTCATACTTGAACTTAATGCAATGAATTTCCTTCATTATCTATTATTGTGAAAATGAGATATGAAATAACAATTTTATTATTCATTTTATACACACGCACAAGCATGTAATAGTTTAATAACATAAACTAATGAAATGAATGAATATGAAATCATTCAATTAGTTGAGTAATGAAATGAATAATCTTTGGGCTTGATAAGGTTTTTGATAGATCTCTATGTGTATTACAGATTGAAAGAGGTCTGGACCAGGTTCCTGTTCAGTTGAACGGTGCCCAATCTATTGGTATGGATGGTATCGACGCTGGGGCCGAGCATTCGCTTGCTTTCTGTTCCAACTCAGGTACACTGAATATATTAAATTAGCTTATATATTTTATAAACTGTCTCTTGGTATGAAAGTGTTAATGTTTGTGTCTGTAACAATAAATTGGGAAGCAGTTGGGGCCAGTGGCAAAGGCGAGTCTAATCGGTGAGATTAGGATAAGTGACAGCGCCTACCACCCCCGTTGTAACGGTGACCGGCTCCTCTAAATACAAAAATTTATGAGCTTCAAAATCGCTTCCCGGTGGTTTGGAACCCACCTGAAGCTGTAGGTCCATTCATCTCTCATCATCATCCTTCCCATTACCCACGCACAAGCTTAGAGCTTATGTGGGCATCATCCCTAGCAAAAAAATTTCTTTATGATCTATTATAAAGGAACCGCAGTATTTCATCGATTCTCAATTAATTGAGTATTGAAATAATCTTTGGGCTTTTAGGGTTGGGTTTTTAATTCATCTTAATGTCTATTACAGATTGAAAGAGGTCTGGAAAGAATAATTTGCTCTTACGATGAGATAATGTTAGTTGTGTCGTGACAGAGTAAACAGTAACACTTTTTTATTCAGTTCATTAAAAAAGAAACAAAGATTTTCAATTTATCTTGGACATCAATTGAATGCAGGAGTATAATCATCTATGGAATAGAGGGACAAACATTCTTAATGATGTATACTGCACAATAATGTTTCACTCTGATCTATTCTAGAATATTTATTGTTTCAGTTGTAGATAAATAGATAATAGACGTCTGTCTTACGATTTAAAAGACCGGTTGCTATGTAAGATTAATGTTTTTTATAATGTAATATTATAATGCATATTAAGGTTAAGTTCAGTGTTTCTAATTTATTTGTTTCTCATTGAATTTGTATAAACAACTGGATAATTCCGGGTTTATTTTTTTCAGATGTCAATCAAATGTGATGGTTCCGTCTACTGTGCATTGTACTTTAACTAAACTCTATTTTCTCACTACTAAACTATTTTTGAATTAACTATATAAAATAAATAAAATAATAATTTGTTAAATTAATTTCCGATAAATGTTGAGTTCCACTCATAACTCTGTTGTATCGTTTCGAAATGTTTTCATAAAGTATAATTATTTTTAAAAAACCACCCATGTTTACTCGAAATAACCCCTCTTTAAAATGTTGAGAGTTTGTAAATTATAGTGAGTCCATCCACTATAGCCTGCTATTAGAAGTTACTGCCTATGTCAGACTTGCTACTTTGTTGGTTGAAAAGAAAATCAAGTATCTGCTTTGAAAAATGTATCATTTTATCACTCCTTTTGATTACAGTTACTTATAAAAATATCCTATATAAAAAAAACTCAAAATATCAACTGATTGTGAAATGTAATAAGCTGATTGATTTATAATATTAAATATGTCCTATTAACTCCTAAAACTCCGTTTTACGTGTGAGAGGGTATATTTTCAGGTATATTTTTATTGTGTGAGCCTCATTACAGCTTTTCATAGTGTTCCATGGATACTACAGGAATTATTGTATGTCAAATTAATTTATTAATTAATGTATGCGTGTCAAATATTTCAGCAATCGCCATTTCCAATTAGCTGACATTATTTTTCTCTATTTTGAAGGCGAAAATTTCTTCTGTTATTAATTCTCACTAATTCTCCAAATTTCCTCCCTCGAAAAACTTCTGGTATGTGAATTTACTTCCCAACAGCTAATAAGACCTTTTTTCAATGAAACAGATTTTATTATTAGATTCTGTTGATGAGCTCAAATTTTCTCACACCAAGCCTTTTATTCTATTAATCTTTCTTTTTTCAACTTTCACACCTTACCTAGGGTTCAAACATGAGATGGAGACAAATAATTTATAATTAATTCGGTTTGTTCTTCAACCTTTCAAGATTTGAAATCGATAATCTACTTGTTATCAGCTTTTTCGAGTGTAAATTATATATAATATAATTACGTACAATCAGACTCATTAAATTTGACGCTTGGCATTAGATAGATAGAGAGGTATTTTTCTTTGCCATCGTACTCTGCGGTCATCAGCAACGGCAAGAAATAATATCTCTCTATCTAAAGCCAAGCGTCAAATTAAATGAAACTGATTATACCTATGCGTTAGACATAACCTGACTTTGGACTTTTAGTGTGAGTTCGCCATTCCACCTGTATTTCTGGACTTTATAAAGTTTCATGAAACAGGCCCCAGATTACTAAAATTCGAGATTATTTTTGACGCTGGATACTCACATAAGTTCATGTCTGACTTGAAAGGTACAACCAGTATTAGCAAGAATGTAAAGTATTTTTGATAGTTGAAACTCAATTTAAACATAAAAACTCATGAAACAACTGAATAACATCAATGTTATCAACATCCAATGGAAATTGAAATATGTGTATTGTGTAATCACAAATGTTAAATGATGATAAGATGATTTACATGTGAAAGGATTATTACCTCTATATTTCTATATTTACCTCTCAGTTTCCCGTGAAGGGCTGAAGAAAGAATATTATGTCGTGGGATTGACGAAGTTCACACCCGTACAGGTGATAGAACCATCTGAAATTTGAGATTTTTCTTCTCTACAACATTAAGAAACTTCTCTAGAAACTTAGACCTCACTACGGATGGTTAATAAGAGTTGAATTTAGAGTATTTTACCCAGCATTTTAAAAATAATGAATAGTTTAATAATTATCTTATAAAGATTATAAAAATACGTTTTTCAATGAAAATTTATCATTTAAGTATCGCAATAGATTCCGTTATCAATATTATTCTTGATCCCAAATAATTATGAAATATATATGCGAGAGATAAATCATATTCTATAGAGAGAAAGCAATAAGTTATTATTTACTACACAAATTTAATATTAAAAAATATCTTCTTATAGACAACGCTCTGCTTTCAAACCAGCGAGAGAAACAGCGGGAGCGGTAGTAGTGCTCTCTCTTGGCAAGTATAGGAACTACTACGACTAGCGAGTCAACGCTAGTCACTTGGGTAGAGGCATTTTCAAACGTCCGGCTCAATTTTTTAGTAATTTCGACTTTTCTAGCTTTTCCGTCGCGTTTCAACGCCAGAAAAAGATGACTTCACATGGAAATCAAGCTGAGGAATCGAATAAGACTGGTTTCAAGTATCTACTTGCAGTGGTTTATCGATAAAATCAATTTTAATACCAAAAACTGATGTAATTTTAGGTCTTTTGGGGATAACTTGAAAAATCTTACACTTACATTCTTGAAACATTTTTTATACGATTCTTCAGAGAATTTCACGTTATATCAGTTTATTTTCCAATGTTAAATACCTCAAATAACTCTGCAAAAAAATAAAAAGTAATTCATTTTTTGCATTTTTGACAGCCTGTAACTCAATAACGAAGGGTTTCCGGGTATGTGTTTATCAGATGTTCCTATCCTAGAATTCAATGATTGATAATTTCCCCAAAGGATATTGTGATTCATGAAGGTTGAAATTTTTTTTAGTTTTTATTAATTTTTTCAATGACCTCGATATAAAAGGACTCAAAACTAGCTTCATTCGATTCCGTGACATATTCTACATATGAAAGGTATTTTTTGGAATCTCATATTGTCCTGCAGAGTCCAGGGTAATTGAAAATTTATTTCTCAGTGACCATGCACTACTTTAGATTTTTGATTATTGAAAAGCATGTGAAACATTTATAGATCTGAAAATGTGATGAAATATGGAAAATGAGTTGGAGAATCGAATGAAGATGGTTCGAAACATGTAAGTATGCCAGTTTTCGCACATTATATGAAAATTCGCGGAAAATGATGCTTTTTTATATGCGTTTTTCGGTTTTTTGATGATATCTCAAAAACTATCAGAGCTATCCTCTTGAATTTCAGCTCAAACGATTCCTCATCTCAAACGACATGAAATGACATCAATTTTAAGTCTTCTTATCATTTAGCAACTTCAGAAAAAAATAAAAAAGATGTTGTTTTTTGCATCTTTGACGATTTTTTACTCGATAACGGTGCATTTGCGGACCATGGTTCATCAGATGTTCCTATCCTAACTTTTTCTGAAGAATCATTTGCGTTATTTGTATTTCGTTATCTCGTACTTGCAAAGTTTTCTGGTACAGTTTGCTCCATTTTGTCATTCGCACAAAATATATCGCAAGGAAGAAGCATCGACTATCGATCATTCTGTTAGTCGACAGACATCGATTGAGAAATTATCGATGTATTACGAATTCGAAGACTTCGTAGTTTATGATTTTGCTGCTAGATGGCAGAGGCTGTCCTTCTTATGAGTGAATGGTTTCCCGCTGCTGGGAACTGGTTCAATTTACATTAATTTGAATTCTCATTTTTGTATTACAAAGTATTTAAAAAATATTGTTTCTTAAACAATATTGTAGAATATAAATTAAAACTTATCAGGGTCATTTCCTCACGGTTAATAAATTTCCATGATTATTGACCGAGCAAAGTTATGTCTACGTTTCAACTCCAATGAATTTTCTCTTGTTTGTCTCAATTCATTCCATCCAATAAAGTAACTTGAACGGAGCAGCTGATTTGGTAAGGTTTGGCAAGGTACTGACACTCAAAGAAATGCCATCATGCCTTCCGTCGAGAGGATAATAAAAAACAACAATTTCTCTTGTACGCTTTATTAGCAATCGATAAATTGATTAAAAAAACAAACATTAAAGTACACAAATAGATTGTTAATATACAAAATTCCAAGTGGAAGTATTTTACATCTATTATTTCATATGATAATATTACAATAGAGCGCTGTACCATCATAATAACAGGATTCGGTACTGTGATTAAAAAAGTATTCTATTAAACCCTACTCTTCAATCATTGTTATATTTAGCATCAAATGTAAATACTACAAGGAATTTATGATTTCAATCACTCTAACATTGAATATAGAATTTAGATACTGAACGTAATTTACAATTATTATTACGAATAAAAACATTTTCATAAAATTATTCCAGATATACAACGAAAAATTTAAAATAGGAGTTCAGAGTATCAGTACAACATTCAAGAACACATACAAAACATTTTGTCACTAATGAAACTGGAAAAATGTAAAATTAGTTTACGTAAATAGATTGTACAGGTAGTGCAGTTTACATATAAATGATTCTTTCATAATATACTTGAAGACTTGCTCCCCCAGAATTGAGAATGGTACAAATCTTCGATAATAGCTATCAGGAGAGATGATCAATGTCTATTGAAACTAAATTTGGACAACATGATGTGATAATTCAATTTGGTTAATTCAAGAACAATGCAAAATCTATAATATTGATGTCTCAATAGCTAAGTTTAAAACTCTGATGGCTGAAGAAATTGTGAAAAAGTAACGTATTTTAGAAATGATGAATTTACTGGTTGAAGAAAATAGCAGCTGCCTTATGAGTTGCCTTCATGACTCAACTACTGCATTGCAGCTTCATTCGACTCTACCCATTACAACAGCTACGGCCGAGAGAATTTTTTCTAAACTTAAATTAATCAAGTCATATTTAAGGAATACCATAAATCAAGTTCGGTTGAGTGACTTGGCTTTATGAGGCATCGAACATGATGAAACTATGAAAATTAATATGAACGAGGTAGTTGAAAAGTTCTTAGCTGTAAAAAAGAGAAGATTCTGCTTGGGGAGAATAAACTTTGTTAGATAGATGAGTTTAATAATTTAGAATAAATTTCTGTAACATATTCACGAACTCATCACCAATAGAAAAAAATTTATAAACATGTTGAAAAATTGTGAAGGTCGAGAGAACTGTTAACTACCAGAACACTTCTACAGTTCTCAATTTGTAGTGTTTAAAAACAAGTGAGTTTGCTTCTATATACAGTAACTTATATGTATATATTTTTTAATTTTTCATTGTATAAGTGGTGTGATTTGGAAAAATTGAATCCATAAGAAAAGACAATTCCTATTATTGTGAAATTGAACACAATGTTCAAATTTTATGATGTGATGCCGTAAACTACATACTACACTATATCAATCATAAATTCATACTCCATACGTAGGTTTTCATATAGGTTTACGATAGGAAGCCTTTCATTGATTTCCATGCATAAAAAAATACTGTATATAGGGGCCCACAAAAATTCTTGCGGGGGGCCCCCAAATCCTTAGCGCCGCCACTGTTTCAATCAATTCATGTAATGATGATTATCATATAGCTCAGAGTACCTACATTTGTTACATAAAATTTTTAATTAGTAATATTTGATTTATTACTTTCCGGTCGATTCAATATTATCTGACAGGTGTGACAATGCTAGTGGAAGTGAAGCAGACCCAATAACTCGCAACTAGTAAATTGAAATCACGAAATATTAGGCAAAGCTATTCAATCTAACGGGAGCATCGTTAGTGAACTGTAACACGAGAATGGAGAGAGGCTTTGATGTTTGCCGCAACTCTCTCACAGTCCAGCCATGTAAAACAAATAGCACTGCAGTAATAATAACGCACATAAATTGGATGTAGCCACTTCATAGGTCGTTCATTAGTCGGCATTATGGTTGTGCCTTTCTGCGGCCCCACTATCCTACCCAACTTGAACGTTTGTGAGTTTGATGTTGGCGTCAATTTCTAAAAATCATTGGAATCGTGATACTCCCATACTGGTCCACACCACGGTGGTATACTCGAGTCTTCTACAAAGTCAATATCCCATTAACTGGATACTCTTCTCCAATTTAATTTGGATTGGAATTGAAAATACAGTTAGGCTACATTCTTGCTTTCTTCAACCTGACAGTTTTGATCAGTCAATAGCTATCATTAGACTAAAACAAATCATTAATCATAAAATTGTAACTGATTCTTTAAGATTACATTTTTACATTTCAATTACTGTGATGTTCTTCGATTAATACCTGATTCACTAAAAACAGATATAACATTAAATAATTAATTTTTATTCATCATTTAAATTTTATTCATTGACTGTATTAAGATAAGAATAACAAAAATAATATGGAAAGACATTTTTTCAATAACAAAGTTTTTCTAATTCAAATAGCGCTACCTACTCATCGCAAGCAGACAAATTGAATTAGGGAATTAATTGAAATAGGCCTAGTTCATCTGAAATTCAAATAATTCTTCATACTGTATTTCTTTCAAACTAACATTCAGTCATTATTTTGGTAGTAAATACAATATTTATTACAATCGAACTAGTGTGATGCGCTTGAATAATGTATAAGTGATAACTTTTATTATTTTATTTACCACCAAGATAATATTAAAATAATTTTATTACTCCTATAGTGTATCAAGTGGAAATCTTCAACGAGATGGATCAATTCATGATGGATCAAGAAATTCAAGTTTTTCAATCATCCGGCTCTAAAACAGAAAACTAATACAGTCTCAGCATCAATGTCAAGTAAACATTTACAAATCTATCCCTTTTTTATGTTGTTCTACCAGTTACAAAGTTATTTTCAATCGATTAAATTCAGAGTACCTATCAAAAAGGTGCCAATTACATATAAGTATTTTACAGCAGAAGAAATGCCGCTCTGATAATTGTTTCAGATTCAGCCTATTGAAATCTGTGGGAGTCCTTATCTGGTGAATCTCAATGATAGCGGAAGACCCCTAGACATTGTAGGCGCTCCAAAGTACCTAGTTTAATTTACAGCTCAATTCTTCAGCAATGGCCAACCACAATCAGCCTGTTGACATAAAATTTATAATCCTGGTAGTGATTATTCAGTACTCAGCCCGGGACGGGTGGAGGTTATACTCGTTTACGGCTGTATTCTGCAAACCTATAAAATTTATTACATCTTGCACTCTGTTGCATGTGGTGTGTGCCTTTTGATAACATATAGCTTATAATTCTCGTGCACTGTTCGTTCTTCACAAGAGGTCTATATTTTCTGTCAATCAAACTCCACTTGAATTGTATACGTGTATTAAATCAAATATGTTTAACTATCATTTTACATTGTTGGAGCATGCAGATTACATTATTGTAACTTTAATGATCACAACTACAACATTCATTCGATTTCTGACGTTACACAATAAATAATAATATCGTTTATTTTATTTGTTTGCTTGCAACCATGTTTTTGTCTACGTCTTGTAACATGAGTGAATGGAAACGTCTTGACTTATTGTTTATTGTGAAATCGTTAAAGCATGGTGGTTTATCAGATATATCCTACCTACATCTTCTACCCTAGTAGAGCATTTTGAAATGCAATCAACTGCTAATAAAATGATCCCCTCAGTAAGTGAGTATCTTTAAACTTATTAAATTAAACTATAAGTTATATTAGTTTTGTGAAGATTGAAATAAATAGATAAATAATGATCGAAAAAATTTCAGCAGTGAAAAAATTATTCATTTATATTTACTCAATTCAATAAGTAAAATTTATCAATAGCAAAAGTTTTGGGCGATTATCTATTTCTCTTTGGATTCCACATTTGTTGAGTAATACCTCAGGAGTTAGAATCTCATGTCCTATGTTTTGAACTAATACTTGATTTAAGTTACTTGACTTTTAACGGTTCATTAAAAATCAATAGCAACACTAATAAATAATAATATTATTGCTTTTTATGCTATGTCAGAATAGGAAGTAATTGAATTTCTGCTATGGTGCGATCCAATTCCACTCCTTCTCCTCCTCCTCCTCCTCCTCTGCTAAGGGTCTTTTTCTGTCTAGTCAACAGGTGACTTTTAGGAAAAACATAATAATGTTACTTACTCCCGCAATTCATTTGTCTATGATATGTTCCGTTCCTTAGGACGGCGTCCACCATATGCTTTGAAGTCCTTTTCAGAAAGGTAGAAACCGAAATAAAAGAAACAGCCTAGTCATTGCTCAGCCATCATGTTTCTCGAATAGTGGAAGACTGAAGAAGATTAGTTTAGGGTGACTCGACATGTATTCTCATAATCTCATTTTGCAACTAATTGTTAGGGATGCTGTGATTTCGCCGCAAAAAGAATTGACCAGTACGATATTTAATTTTGTTTTGTTGCTTCCTGTTCAATTTTCATCGGAAAAAGAACCCAATACTGTATTTAATTTGATTGATTAATTTTTCACCTGTATTCTCAAAATCTGAGTGAATGACTTGCAATACACCTCACAAGGAATGTAAAAAATTACAACAATGGATTTCCTGTAGAAGATTGAACAAAATTTCACAGCTCACTTTTCAAATGAAAGCAATGAGGAGAAATGGCACACCTCAACAAAGTGCTTAGAATAAACTGTACATACATCTTTAATAAGATATATTATTCAATTGACAGGTAGAAAAAAGGTATAGTGATTTGAAAAATGGAGAATAGTTTATACCGTAGGAGATGTATTTTTGTTCATTAATATTTTATTTCATCAATGATTGCATGATTGTTCTAATGGTGTCTTGCTCATTAAAAATAATTCAGTTGGTTAGGTGGACCACCCAAGTAAATTCAATGCATTTGGCATTGACTAATGTACTATTAAGAAATATAACGTGAGTGCAGTCCATAAGAATCAGTAATTTTTTTTAAAAATGAGTTAAAAAGGAATATCATCAACTTTTTGGAGAATATCCTAAAGATATCCTCAATAACAGTTTAATGCAGTCCTGATCTTGTACCAGTTGGAGGATTAGATTCTATTGAAAAAAAATTGAATATTATAAAAATTAAAAATACAAACACTTCAATTTAATTTGAAATGATGGAGGATTAATATATATATATAATGAGTTACTTTCTTCACATCCATAATAAGGAATTATTCAAATTTGAAGAAAGGAACACATTTCCAGTAAGGTTTTCACCTTTCTGATGATTTTTAATTACGCTCTTCAGTTGTACTGTTGACGTACCTCAGCTATGAGTAAAGTACTTTAAAATTTGCTCTTTAAGGCAAGCAATTAATTATCCTACTAGTAAGATTATTCTTGTGCATTTGTCCAATATTTCTAATATCCATTAGCAATGATCGGTTTCGTTTGTGTGAACAAGAAATTTATTGTTGGCTTGAGGCTACAGTGATTTTCAAGCGCATGAAAGAAAAGGGTGATTCATGACCTTTTCAGAGATGGCGGCATTGTTTTCAGTTGGAACATTGGCTATTAGTGATTCATTATCCAATCAATTTAAAATTTAATAATTCATCCTTTCTAATTGTTGAAAGATGAATTATTATGAATTTCATGTTATTGGTGAGAGTGAATCATAGTGTCTATCTGATATTTCGTTGGCGCACCTCTGTATCGTACTGACTGTGAGCTGAAGAGGTAGGGTATGACATACTTTTCTGACTTCGCCTAGACTTCAAAATTAATTGTTTCTGTTTGCCTAAAGAACTATTCAAACACATCAGTGCAGTGTCCGATCATCTCCGTTCAGTTTACAGCCATTTCGATCTACGCATGCGTCAATGCGCCTAGCGCTCTGTGATTGGTCCGTCAATATTGACGCATGCGCAGAACAAGCTGAAGTAAGACGGACGGAGACTGCACTGATGTGTGTAAATAGTCCTTAATTATTGTAAAATTATTTATGAAATTAGGAGTACAATTCTGTAGCATACATTATGCTGATGATGTGTGCATGCTCACACAACCTATGCGTGAGTGATTAGGTGAATGGCGAGTAATGGCTACACCAATTTTATGAATTTTACGAAATATTCATAAATTTTTTTCAGAATTTTACAGAATAGAATGTTTCAGGTTACTGAAACGTTATCCTTCTTCCAAAGTATATCTCTTGAAGGATATTGTAAAGGATAGTAAAGATAGAATACGTAAAAGTAAAGGATCATGTAAATTGTAAAGGATATTGTAGTGTTCAATTATTCAATGCTTTGATAAAGTTTCATTCGTGTTTTAAAACCATGTCAAAAATCTGAGGTGCTAACATTTCACAGTAACATTCAATTATCTGTTGGAAGATCCTCAAACCCCTTCAATACACCTAAAAGACTGAAAAGAGACATTCGAAAAAGTCGATTATTCCTTCAAAATTATTCTGATGATTCTAATTAATAGAATCTAGATGATTCTGTTTAATTAGAGTACGTTTCAATTTTTTGATAGAATGAGTTTCAAACTAATCTTAATTCTTCTAAAATTTGCATTTTTCGTTTTTACGAATCCAGAACTCCCTTCACTTCTCCACAAAGCTAATTGCTGCCCATACCTATACAATCTAATCTATTCAACACACTCATCATATTTTCCAGCATACATCTCTTTCGACAGTTACAGCCGAGCTTCTGAGGAATGCGAGAGCCAAATGAGCTACACCAGTTGGAATTCTTTTGTAATATATTAAATTCATTAGTCTTTTCATAATAGGACGAAGGATGGCAACTCCTCCCATCGAGCAGGGCAGCTCCAAGCCTTTTGCCCAAGATAAATGACGAGACCAAGTCGAACGGCCCCGCCCTTTCATTATCAAAAATTTCTGTATGTTTAATGACTGAAAAGCGTGCAAGTCAGCAAAGTCCCATTGTGATTTCAAAACATGAGAGACAACCAATGTGGCTACGAACCATTCGCATTACTAATTTGGAATACACAAATAGCAAAATTTTAAGTTGGCTGTTGACTATGAATAAGTAGCTGTAATGGTATGAACTGAATTTGGCTATAATATGATTTTTTAACTATGCGTATGCTGTCTTTTCATATGTAGCGTATGTCTTTGATCGGTGGGGAAACTCGTTTCCAGCTTTTTTTAACTGAGGGTCGTATTTATGAACATAGCTTGAGGCTCAAAAGACTTGATTTTCACTTAGTAGATACCGTAAAATTTCAAGATGCATTTCAAGTAGGTATACTCTCAAGTTAAGAAACCCTCAAGTAATGTTCATAATATGGCGATATGGCCTCAAGTTTCAATTCTGATATTCCATCAATGAGAAAATTGAGAGTTTTTAATATCGAGAATGTGAATGTCAAGACTTACTACCGTAACTAGAAAGTGAGACAGAATGCGATATGAGAGAAGATATCTCTTTCACAAACATCTCTCTTCCTCGTAGGCTATAAGCATTTAAATTTTCACAAATCAATTACATACTCTACGCTTTTATCAATGAAATTCTTTAATTTTTACATTTTTTTTAATAAAGGACGACTTTCTCTCATTGATTCTATGGCCATAGTCAAGCATTTCCTGTCTTAACCAGCAACTTAATGTTTGTAATTATCTCTTTGAACTGTGAAAATTTTCATCAGTCAAGTTATGCAACGCCTGAAATGCCAGTTTTCGACACATTATTGAATAAGCACAGTAATAATTATAGTTGTACTGATTGATAGATGGACTCTGAATTTCCATACTGCTGCAGTGATGATTGGGCTTGGCCGGCGTATGTTTATATGAATTTCAATGTTGGATAATTTTTTAGCCGCAAGACATATGCATGTATCGCGAGGCAACACGATTATAACACATCGTTTAACCAGAAACCTGTCGCGGCCTTTCTGAACGTGGAAAAATCAGATGCAAATTTGTGAGTAGAACATCGATTACCACTGACACACGAAAAACAAAGCTACAGCCGATAATTCAATATTATCACTAAGGTGTCAGTGTACATAAAAAATATTAATCGATTAAAAGACGAAATTTACTGCTTATAATTATAGCAATCTAAATGGTCTATCGTTACCATTTTTTATAATGAGATGATTAGATTCTTAAATTTGTGTACCGCTCACAAATGAGTGGCATTATTTATGCTTTATATTATAGGCTACCGCGTTCTGATGGAATCGTATCGTGTCTACGGATTCTATCATCGGGCGAGAGTCGCTGAGAGGAGAAACAGACGCATTCACTATCGTCGCGCGATAAGTCAACCACTCGATTGCGCCCCTTTGACAGCCTAATTCGTGATAGAGACTCCTGCATCTCCACAAGCTACTACTTGATCAATTTTAGATAATATCGGTAACCCTGAATAGATGCGATATTCATTTACAACTTCGATTTCCTCTTAAATGACCCGTTGGTACCGTACACAAATCTCAATGATGGAAATGCACTAATAACTCTACTTGTATGACCTGTTAAAGTATCATTGAGATCATAGTACCAAAGAGGTGTAATCTCTTCAGAAACGATTCCGTAGAGAAATCGGGTTGATCAAATTTATATGAAGTATCAGGTTCTATGATGTTTCATCATAACAACTGGATATCGTACATAACTTTACTTTCTTTGTGATTAAAAGAGCTTGCAGTGGTTAAACTGATTGAATAATAAGATAATTAAAAAAAATAAGAGAGATAAGTAGAAATCATTCAATTTTGTGAAATTTTTCATCGTTAAAATAAATAGACTGTACTGGCTTAATGGATTGCATTATGAGATGGGAGGATATTCACTAATTGTTCGCATTGAAAAGGCCACAGTTCTTGAACTTTTTTCAATAGGCTACGTATTTCAGACTAAACAAGGGTTCCCTGAATAGTAAATATACTTTTTATGTGTAAATGATATCATAGAGAAGCGATACTAACCTGTTCTCTGTGATGATATTCTGTAGCAGAACCAATCTTCTGTTCTATTCACAAATACTCCTAGTGTGGAGTATAGAATATAAGTAGAATCTAGTCTTGTGTACAAGAGAGACCAACCATAAATCCGGGAATAATAGCCCCTCTTCGGCAAAGCTACTGTATAAATTCTGCATACTTACGGCAACAGTAGCCGTATCTCTGCAGATGCTATGATGTGATTATATTTATCTGCAACAACTAGCCTTCCATTATTTTCCAGTTTTGCTGTTGAGGAAGCAACAATTTGGTCAGTGGCTGAGCGCTTTATGAGTCCACTTTGTCAGATGATTACTGCCGCTGTAATACAACCACTACTAACACTGGTTCGAGGGTGAGATCGCCTAATGTGCATCTTGATTGTTCACGCCCATTGATGCTAAATCAGTGTTGATAAATCTTCCTGAACTAGGGAAAGGCTCGCTTTGGTGAGCGAGCATTAAGAGACTCTAATTTTGGCGCGCCGAAGTTACAGAAGCTGTCGGTAAGTATATGGGTGAGGTTTATCAGTAATTTCAAAGTTTGCCTCCAGGGTAGTCCGAAGTGTACTTATTTATTTTGGAGTATACATCCCCTGGGATGATGAAGGTTGCGCAGTGGTTAGTGATTATCGTCGTACTACCAGCGACGAGCAGCTCAGAAGCCAATCAAGAGCGTCCCACGCAAAGAGTAGCAATTTGCCTCAGTAACTTACCGCCCGCTTGTCAGCTCCCAGTGTTCTTATTACATTATGTAAATGCCTGCCTAAAGTGTTGTCCTATCAATCAGCCCGGTTATAACAATCGATCAGGGCTTGGCCAGGTCCAGCGGACCAGCAGGGTCCAGGAGACCTGCCACTGGAAAGTCGGCGCGCGCTGAAGGCATTTTGAGGCGACTGTCGCGCCTACGCCCCAAACTCATTACAACCGCAACTAAGCGTTTAGTTGTGCACCTGATGCGAACAACGCCAAGCGTACAATTAGTCGGTAGCATCGGAATGAATAATTGCCGCCCATTTTGGCTAATTTAGTTCGCACCACAAAATCGTGTGTTCTCATAAAGTGTTGATTAGTTGACAAGTAGTACAAAGAAGAGGAACATGTCTAAAGGGTATGAGAAAGGCGAATTTATGAGAAGGGTGTTCAGGAGTAATAGAATAACAATTAACAATAAGATAATGGAAGAAGAGATCTAATAATTTTACTTGAAATCAATCTGTTAAATGAATGAAAAATCTTGTTTCTAACAATGTTGAGTTTTGGTGCTTGAGTGCGAAAGGTCGGTTCAACTTCGTGAAAGTCCACAAGTTCGTGCTAATACAACTCTTGCAATGGTGGATTGAAAGTAATTCTTAATCTTCTTATTATAATATTTTCTTTTTTGCCTCAATCATTTGATCTTTATCCGTCTTGATCTCAATTTTTATTTTGATTTTCAATCTATATATTGATATTCAATATCTAACTTTCTATCTCTATCTCGGTCCTTCTTTTTCACTTTGAAGTGAAGTCATCTGAGATTAGGTAAAATAGATAGGAGGAAAATAGAAAATGCAATATTTAATTTCAAAATTTAAATGTTAATGAATCTCAATGTGATTATAAGATTCATCCGTGACATAGTTGAGCTAGATGAGCTTCAAAAGCTTCACGTTGAAAAAAATATCTTTGAGACATCTCCTGAGATATAATGAGGAATCGAAGAAATTGATAAATACGTTTTATTGATTAGGTGTAGATTAAAAACGATAGTAAAACTGGAGCTTCCCTAAATTGGACTTTTTCTTAACAGAACTCTCCTTGAAATAGAAAACTAATACAGTACTATCATATCCAAAATCCAATTCAAACTGTTCAAATCACAAAGTGTGATCAATTATTTCTAGAGCTAGAGCTACGAAAATGTTTGTAACTAGATTCAAATTCTTCTCTAGTAGCGATTTTCACGTCCATGTACTTGCTTTTAAACGTTTTCCATTTCATGAATTGTCTCGTATTGACGAACCGTTGGTATAAAGTGAAGTCAAACAATCTTGTTTATTAGCTCAAAACTCTGTAGTTCATTGTACTCAATTTCTAGACCACTTTTGTACAAGGTTATAGCTTTGGAATGTACTTGTAAATGAAGCTGAAATACATTTAAATTCAATTGTCGATTATAGGAAATGAAATAAAATTACAAACCCATGTCCAATCACAATCAGCCTAGTTGGAAAAGCATTCGGCCCACCAGTTCTACCGGTTTGCGTTACAGAGCTGAGGTTCTCAAATGATGATTTCATCGGGAATTACTCATTTCGGACAGGAAGCGACTGGAATTGGACCATTTTCCATCAACAGAGCAGCGCTGTTAATCCGTGACGCATTAGCTGACCAGTTTCTTCGGGCAACAATCACTCTGGTCGGGAAGACACATATTAGAAAGGAATTTACACTTAACGTTTTTTCTACACTTCGATAATTTTCATTAGAATTGAACAAAAGAGGTTAATATGATGGATCACTTGTTTGGAATCTTTTTAAATGTTTTATTTCTACAAGATAAAATATAGAAGTTCATGCACGCACTTGGAAGTGTTTCGAAGAATCGAGGAGTTTTTTCAACTTGAACACCGTTTGAATAAATAATATGTTGAAATTTGATTCTAAGTATTGTTGCAATTTAGTGCAGAAGACTTGCTTATGAAATTATTGGAGAAGAACTCCAACTGATACTTCCATCATTCAAGCTTTAGCTTTTTTCAGCTAAACTGACTTTGTTATAACACTGTTCAATGTTTTCAGCAATAAAGATTTTGATTTTGTTTGATCATTTAAAATTTGAAACCTTTATGAGGTAAACTTATTAGAATGAGTTATAGACCGAAAAGTAATTCTACTCTTCTCTTTTCAAATTTAGAATATTTCACAAAGTCAGCGTTAAAATTGTAATTTCGCAAAAGTATCCACAGTTTCAGTCGATTGTATGTCTCAAAAAATTATTATTATTATTATTCTACAATACAATTTTTATTGAAGTGAATGAAGCATACATTTCTCATCCTCAATATATGTACAGCAGATATTATTACAATAAGATAACTTCTCTCATCCAGAGGGTGCTCAATCTTCTATTGGTTAAGGCAAATTCTCACGAAAATACTCGTCCATGTGAGGAAAATTCACAACAATCAGGGAATTGATACTTGTATAATATTAATGATTAGAAGCTTTATTTCATTACTGTATATTGAGTCCAATTCACCTTTTATTTGACAGTTGTAAATATGTAGTCATCAACCATGCTGGTTCAGCAATCTGTGTAACGCAATTGAATAATTAGGCTTTATTGGTGATTATTATCTACATGCTGAACTCTTTGATAGACCTCAGTTAACATAGAATTGATACATCAATAATATGATCCGAAAAAATTGAACAAGCCTCAACTCATCAGCAATAGAGTGTAAAAGGAAACATAATAACGTCGATACAGTTAATTATTTCTGCCCTCCGGAACGAGAGTATTGCCGATGCTATAAACGGCAGGTAATAAAACTCATGAACTGAGATCCGGCCAGCCAGCCAGTGACCGTTGTTATTAGGCAGCCTGCTGCATCAATGGCGATGTCAGCTCGTAAAAGAGAACGCAAAAGTGTAAGAAAAACTACGGAGCTGAGTTTTTCAGGGAACACAAGCACACAGACACCAGTCCACAAGCACGCGAGCCCACTATCCTATTCGTCATATCCCCTAACGAGGGTAATAACTTCATTAATACGTCCATCCGTGGTTTGGAACTGAGCCCGGCCATTGAAGCCCGCAAACTTGGCATTTTCTTGTTATTATTCGTCGTCTTGTTCTTTATCGTCAGCCCTTTATTAGTTTCTTGTTGAATAGGACGAACGCGAACGGCGATAACTCATCGAGCAGCGCACAAACAGAAGAGTAACAATCGACCGCTAATTGGCTAAACAAACAGAACAATAATAGGAAAAAGGCCTCGACTGGCGTAATTGATTTACTGCTGGAACCGTCCGTCCGTCCGTCCATTGGTGCAGCTAACGAACCTTGCCCGGGCCACGGCTGGCAACATGTTAGCACCGACTTTATTTGTTTTCAATTTCCAGTACCGGCATTAACAGTCAATTAGAGATCGTACATCGGGCACCGATCATCTAAATCATCTTTGCTCACCCCTCTGGCGACTCACACACCACCACGCAGCCGGGTTGCTGTGCTGGAGTCTGCGCGATGCGCCACTCTGCGCCCTCCTCCCTAATGAAGACGCCCCGGCCAACACGAGTTGCCAGCGATTTATACGCGCTCTATTTTACATATTTGATCGGACACGGTTGCGTTTGTTTTCGCTGTTACGAATAACAGCGGCAGCAACTAGTCGAGAGCCAGCCGTCGACATCTTCATCAGGCGGCAGCTGCAGCTCCACGTCAGCAATGGCTTTGGCTGATTAGTCGTCTCACCACAAACTTCACCTGCTAGAAATCTAGAGATTAACCACGTTTCGGTAACGAGCACCGATGTGCTTGACAATTATGTAAATGTTATGGGATGTGGATATTGTCCACAAATTAGCTAATGGCATCGAAAAGGAGAGGAATTATCTCTGCTGTTGGCTTCTTCGTTCGCCTACACGGAGTGAGCAACTGTAAGGCGTCATTGACGCATTCGCAGAAAAGTTTGAGCCAGTTTACATTGTATTGCTATCACACAGTTGTTCCCTGTATGTAAGCAGCCTTCCAATCATTTTTGAAGAAGTTTGAGATCAACACGAATTGAACATTCTCAACAACTGAACCAGCAAACATATGTAACAATTTAATTTGAAGTTATGAATATTCATCTTGTCAGGAGCAAAATAGAGGGAGTTTGGAGTGCGGGTATTTTTGTTATATGCTGTATATACTAGTAAGCAAGTTATTATTTTTTCATATAAATACCTACATTACCTTGTTTGTAAGATTAGTAGTAGGGTGAACGATTTTATCACACTGGGGAAGTGTAGCTCGGCAAATATCGCCATGACTAGCGAGTTGAAACTTAGCAAATGAAATGATTTATTTAGTCCAACAAATACTTTAACTGTTTCCTAAAGTCATAAATTATGTTCTGTGTTATTATTATAACTGTGAGTAATTGACCATCTCATTACTTGAGAAGACATCAAGTACTACCAAGAATATGAAAATGAAATTTATTCTATTTCTAAGGCGAGAAAAATGTTATTTCCTAACTAGAGATCTAATCGACAAATATTTTTTTAATTATTATTTTTGTAGCATTTCTTTCCCCTTCTCACCGATACTGCGCCTGGTTATGAATAATGATGAATAAAAATGATGAGTTTTTAGAAAATGTTGACTCAATGAATTAGTGCCAATCTCCTTTTTGATTTGATAACGGAAAAGTGAGTAATTGCGTTTAGATATCGATAGATATCGCGAGCAGTATGCTAGCCTAGCACGTCTTTCGTAGAGGTAGGGCGGGCATTAGTAGTGAATACGTTCATAATTAAACATCGTGATGATTAGAACGTGGTGAGGCGGGACGGGGCGGGGCAGCCAGTCAGCGAAAGGGGAGAGAATTAATAGCCGTAAAATATGGCCTCCCCCGCTGCGAGAGTTTTGTTCCGTAACAGACTTAAAACAAAAAGGTCTTTCCTCATTAGACTGTTCCTTCAACGGCCAAACTGCAGACTTGCAGACAGCCGATGAATAGAATAACATAAAATTCAATCACATTTTTCAGGCATGTGGAATATGCCCGGTAATTGGCCGGTGTTCCAGAAAGCAAATTGATTATTTACGCGCGATCGGTGCCTGCGTAAATGTCCAACAAACAGTCTTGCGGCGGGCGGGCGAAGAAAATGTACTCGACCGATAAATCAGGGGGACCGAGGCCCCCCCACAATACCCGAGGCAACCGATTGAGATGTACTCGTGTTCTTCACCCCCTCTCCCCCTACTTCAATATCATCAAGAAACATTCTCATCGTTATCTCTGTGCTGTCTTCGTAAAACCCCCACACCCCCGCCCCACTGCTGAACAGCATCACCACCAGCATTCATACCACCAAGCATAAACCACTCCAATAGTTCATCGACTTCGAAGGCGGATAATCTCGTATTTTGTTTATATTAGCTCGATGCCATTTTAGCGCAGTTCATACAGGGGTTTTTCAGGAAAGGATATTCCATTTTCAAATACAACAATTATACAACAGAACACCGATTTTCTCTCACAAGCATTAAGCATATATCGTACGAAGATCCCAGAGATTTAATAGAAAATCAATCAATCTATTCATCCTATTTGTTCTACCCATTCATCCCTAATCGACATCTACCGAATTATTATAGCGACGATAAATCCTTATTTGGCAATTTTTATCATCATATCAATTCAATACTTGTCAATTTATAGTCAATTTTTTTATTTAATACCTTACATTGTCTGATAACGTACAAAATGGGGGATTAGGATAGAAGTATTGAAAGATACCAGTCATAACAATTATTGTAAACAGCTTACATCCTTTTCTATTAGAGGATAAAATGTGTGTTTCATTGTGTAATGAATGTTTCTTAAATGCTGCTACATATTTGGTATTGTTGAGCCTTTTTTGGAAATAATAAGACCCGCTAACTGACGAGCTTCAATGGTGGAAATAAATGAGCATTGTGAAGGTGTTGGAGAGAAAAAAAAAATTACTTGCTACAAAAATTGCTTTCAACTACTGTATTTTTCTCATCATTACTATAATTTGTAAGATTGTCTTTTAAGATTTTCTATTTGTCGAAAAGTAGTTTTCCAATGGAGGAAACATATTTCAGAAATAATTTATCAACAGCAGTTGAGTATAGTTCAATTTTCATTTAATCTCGCTTTCTTTGGGGTTAATAATTTCTGGTCCTTATCATGTTCATAAGTTATAGTCTAGTTTATTATGTAGTCCATTGAGTAGAGAGCCGAGCTACAACGAGTGAGATTTTCCAGTTGGGTTGCAGTGTGTGTCTTCAGTGGAGAAGGCCATTTAACAGGCCATTCCTACATCCGACACGTACGTTTTTTATCAATTGAATATATCTTAAATGTTCTACCGTAATACCCATTATAGATGGGAGGACTAACGACGTCGAGGCTAGAAATTTAATTACGTAGCGTACAAGAGAACTATTTGCATTACATTTTTAGCTGGGGAGAGATAAGGCTTGGTAGATAAGTGGTAAAGATTTGAGAATGTGTGTAATTGATGGTGCGGCCACCTCATTACACGGGATGAAATGAAAAAGAGTGGGTTCGGCGATCTCCTAAAGCAGAAATCAAATTAATTGATGAAATCGGTTCGATTACAAAGCCCGGTGGTAACAAATTGGTCGTTGAGGGATCTCCGGGGCTGGGCGGGTCGATGGTTAATTTCATCAGGAACCTCGAGTACTGGCCAGCTTGGCTTATCTGAAAACAGCGATCGGCCACCAGCAAGTCATTACCGTTGTAATTAATAGAGTTCGGCCTTATCTCAGTGCACGGCCAGCTAGCACTCGTACGCAGGCGCAGGCACACGCACACACGCGCTTAATAATAACATAAATAACCTAACTGGAATTGATATTCACTGGGCTTAAGTTAATTAACGGAAGCTGTTAATTTGTTTTCGAAGTATTATGTGAAAGATGATTTGTTGAGAATGTTAATTGAAGTCGGACAAGGCTCGGCTGCAGCGGAGAAATCTCGGACACGCCTCTGCTATCTGCTTCTTCTGTCACTGGACAGCGCAGGCGCAGGATAAACCAGGCAGTCTCGCCAATTCACACCACTACGTGCCCAAGGGATACAAGTGTGTCTCTTCGCTACAAGAGGAAGTGATCGCATTACTTGATAGAACATAGAAATCCTCCGTTAGCTCAATGGTTATTCACTAAGAAACTAGCATTTACATAGTTAATTGTTAATATTCAACTACTATTTATAAACTACAGTTAATAAACTACCCTTTCATTGGCCAAGGAATAGCTTATTCTCATTATAGCAATATTTTCATTGGAATAGCATCCAATATACTTTTAATAGAAAATAGTTGATACGTAATGAAAATTAATTAAGCTGTACCACTTGAAAGGAAATTGATTTTCTATCCAATAATGAATGAATAGATGATTAGACTTCTTTACAGTTATGTAACTTCTGTATACACAAAACATGGAAAACACAGTATAAATAAAAAGGATCAAGTTTATAAGAGGCTCAGAAAATCTGTACTAGGCTTACATCGTCCCAATGGTGGAGAAAGACAGAGCATTGCAGAGTCAGGGGAATTGAATTCAGTTAAAGAATGGATTAAGCTATTCCTATGAGCCTAGTCAGAAATTCCAAGTAATCATTATCATCTACTGTCCGAACTTGAGCCCTCTCCCGCCTACATTTTTTTACGATGAATAGAATCTAGTGCAAGAGAACTACAGACTGTAGTCTGTTAATTGGTAAAATTGAAAAAAGGAGAAATTTTTCCAAATCTGTAACATTTTTAATTGGAATACTGTACCTTCATCTTCCGATATCGATTAAATATCGGAGTTTTAAAACTCGATAAAATGCTTTTTGAGGTGAAGAACTATTCAAATATCAAGATGAAGCAAACGATTGGATTTCTAAATTCGAGTTTTAGAATATAATGGATTGTAAATCAAAATCAAATAAGTGGAGGTCAATAAATCTAATCAGATACCAAATTCGACTGATTCTGTAAGCCTACAGAGGTTCTGTCGAGCAAGTGATTTGTTGAGTTTCAGCTTAAAAAAGGCCTAATTTTCGTATTTTCAATCTGGCTAGTTGCCTTGGAGCAAAAAAGAAACAATCTGTTGAAAGAAAAACAAATATCTTATCAGGGTTGGCGCCCACCTGACAATGGTAATCACCAATTCTCAGTGTTTTTCAATAGCATCATCGTTAAAACGGTCTGTTTGAGGGTGAAATGAAGACGCAAGTGAAGAGAAACTGGGCCGTGGTGGGCTTGGGCCAAAACAGCAAGAGCATCTCGTTATCGTTACAATATAGGACTCATTAGTCAACGGCAGTCGACTGGCTTCTAATGAATTTCAAAACACACATAAGCGAGGGGAAGGGACGCATGGAAAAAATTGAAACGGATGCAAAGGGATGAGGTTGTGCTGGAGAGAGGAGAATGATCGGGAAGACTTTTTTATTGGCTATGTAAGCGGGCAGCTTCATGAATACACGTTGCTTCATTGTTTTGATTTGTTCCACGTTTTACGCGCGACTTTTACGGTCTTGTTATGATAATGCCGACAGTGAATCCAATTTGCCTCGAGATCATTTCTGAGTCCCCCTCCCCTAACCGCCTCACCCCTCTCCATCCGAGACGGCAACATCCCTGCGGCGTTCGTGTCCATATTTCACACTCATAAAAACACTCGATTCCTGTAAATGAATTTATCGGCCGCTAGGAAATCCAGTTTGCGGGGCCGCTCTACCTCTTCCCACTCCTCCTCCAACTCACCCCTCTCGCCCCCCTCACCACCCAAAAGTGCTGTCAGTGGCGCCACCGAAGCAATAAATTTCCAATCTATCTTTCGACGTTGACTTATACTGCCTTCTAACCCCCAATTTAACGGTAGGGTTGAATTAACAAAACTGTATTGGCTTTTCAAAATTCTCTCGTTTTCCATAAATGAATTATCGAATTCTGCAGCCTATTTGTGTCTGACTAATTCCAGCCATCTACATATTTTTCCAATCTTATTGTTTTTTAAATATCGCATTTTCCAACCTGTCTTCAGCAGCTATTCATCACTAAATACATTGATTCGTCCACGATCTTTTCCAGAAATCATCCAATTACTTTCATCACTCTTGTCTTCGGGCATGCATCACTGACAAACTCTTGAAGTTATTAATTGATTTGTTATATAATAATTTCAACTTTGTTAGTTCAAATTAAAATAAAAACGTTCAGGTAAAAATAAATTATTTGAAATTGTTTACAAAAATTATCAGTATCATTACATATCATACAATTGAAGTGAGATTCTGATTAAGTAATACGTGTAATACCACAGACATAATCTGCCAATAAAGGAGCAGTGGAGCTGTCTTCTACATTTTTGTAGATGAATCGACGTCCTGTCAATGTCATCCGTACAATTACATCTGACATCGCTACAATTCTGTAGTTATCCTTTTGAAAAACGCCACAACTTTATTACGTAGATAAAAGCATACTACTCAATGTTCGTTCGTGTACAAAACTGAATGAATAATTAGCAAATTGTAATTTCTCATGAAACTCATGCCAGATATATTCTGCAAGAATGAAAAAATAACGCGTCTATGGGAAGTAACTTGGAGGTCTTTCTCAATATTCCATACTTGTTTTAATTAACAGGAAACAACAAGGGGTGTGTTTGAGTGTGACAGAGAGAATGAGCAGTACACAAGATAGAGCGAAAGGGAGGCAGAAAAGAGGCGTGCGTGCCTGATAGTATGAAGAACGCTGATTTAGTTGCGTGTAAACTTGTGAGCCGCCTGACCTGCGATCAGACGAAAGCTTTTTCTGGTGGCTCCTCTGTTGGAAGGGGCGGCACACGGGAGGTGCCTGAACAAATCCAATTATAGATTAGTGCTCTACCGGCTTACCGCCGCCCTGGAAACAATCAGAAGCAACTACAAGACCTCATTCGCTGCTCGCAACTTACAACACTGCCATTATTTATTAATAACTGCACCACAAACTCAACAACTTGTTCTACTCATATTTGGGACCGTATTTGCCGATTCAAGCTGAAAGAAAATATCAAATTTAGAAACCGTAGTACAAGGTAGTCAATAGTAGTAGTTCAAAAAATCAACAAATTCAACAAGTAGTTTGAATGTAGACAAGCTGGTTCCGTCTGCCTGAAAAGCAGTGGTCATGGTTCATCAACACTACTCTCATTACTCAAAAGCCTAGAGCTCACGTGGGCATTATAAAAAAATCATTCAATGCCTTGTCATCTATACAAATCTCATGGTATTGACCAGTAATTTTTTTCCGATAACCACTTTGTTCCCTAATATGGAATACACCCTTCAGATTCATTCAAAATCAGAATAGAATATAATAGAATATTTTTATTCCCTTTTGCTCCTTCGAAACATACAAAGACGTTGGTAGAAAATTATCAATGTGAAAAGTAAGAGATCCAAGTACATTCTTCTGCTTAGGCTAGGCGTACACCAGTTAGTCAAGACAATACAAGACGAGATTAGTCACGTTTGGTCACAGTAATTCACATAGTTGCTTATGAAGCAACACACACCGATTAGTCATTGCATCAGTGTATGCTGCTTCATATGCAACTATGTGAATTACTGTCACTAAACGTGACTAATCTTGTTCTGTCTTGTCTTAGACTAACCGAGGTACGCCTAGCCTAAGACTTCAAACGTCGGGTATCAAAAAAGAGCGTGGAGAAGACTATTTTCCGCCAGCTGGTTACAGAGCATGCATTCAGTTCCAATCAAAAGCAGCTTCAAGAATAAAACCTTGAATTGTTTAACGAAACCTTGATGTACTTGAACTGTCATGCACTATCCTAGGTAACTAGGATACTTTGCTCCTAATTAAAGCCCTTCAGGCATCAGTTTCATACAAATGTATTTAAATACTACAAATCTCCTTGTTGTGAAATGTAATTCATCCCAGTAACCACTCCACTCTTGATATCTAATACACCCTTCACTTTTATTCGAATGTAGTTTAATATGTAGTTTCATACAGTGTTGTTTCATCAGTTTCATACAAATGTATTCAAATACTACAAATCTCCTTGTTGTGAAATGTAATTCATCCCAGTAACCACTCCACTCTTGATATCTAATACACCCTTCAGTTTTATTCGAATGTAGTTTAATATGTATGGAAATCTTCTTGAACTCTGCCAGGTAACCACTTTGCTGCTAATAGTCGATTAAGCGTCAGCAGACTCGATGACAGCGGAAAATTAAAGTGAAACGGGCATTTTGTCGTTGAGTGGGTTCGTGACCCTTGTGCGCTTGAGGAGCGAGCCTCATGAGACGAGACAGGCCGGATGAGTGAGTGGGCGGTGCGGTGGCAGCGCGTGGAGGGTCTCGCCTCTCACTAACGATATTAATTGAATCTGCCAATCAAGGAGGCTGTGGCTGAGGAGGAGGCCACCGTGCATACACGGGCCTGGTGCATCCCATGTCTGTTCAACAATATTAATCTCTATGTACTTTTTCACGTCTCCCGGTAATTGAACCAGTCTCAATCGTTCTGCCTCCATGTAACAAGCCGTCCCCAGCCATTAGAATAAATAGGCGCATATGTTGCTGTCCGACATCAATGGGCGTATTTTCCAGTTGACTTGCCAAAAATTATAATAGCGCCTCAAGTGCTGTAAAAGGGGTGGTGATTTTTCAATCAATCAATCATTTACAAAGGAGAGTACAACATGCTTATGCCAAAAACTGTTCCTCTTCCAATTTATACAAACAGCCCAAAATAATGTGAATCAAATGTTCGTTGGAAGAGAGTGAAATCTTATTGTATATTAATCTATGTTTTCAAGTGTTGATTTGAAGAGAGTGAAATCTTATTACTAATCTAAGTAATAAGTAGTGGCGAAGCGTGGTAGCCTATACTTATTTGGTCATCGCCGGGTATATTTCCTATAGGAATAACCAAATAGGTATACCACACTCCACCACGGGTAATAAGACTTACTAATAATACTCTCTGTAGTGGAACTACGATTACAAGTAGACTTCAGGAAGTAGTGAGTGCCAAGTTTTAGACGATATACTATTGAGCACCAAGTTTTGGTCGGTGCAGGCTCACCAAGAATTCACCAGCAGTAGACTACAGTACAAGAAGTACTGAGTAATGAGTATATACTTCTACAGAATATGAATCGTTGTATAAAAACTCACTACTATAGTGTGTCTTGTAGTGCGAGATAAGAAAGTTGATCATCCCTTTTTTATCACTGTGAAAATGAAAATCACAATATAGATTTTAATTTTCATATGAGAAATGTAACTTGTAAAAATATGTATTCTTGTAACTAGGAGGCTATCAAAATTATCAGTAACAGTATAACTTTCTAAAGAAAGCAAAAGATCTTCGTTTAGAATCAAGATGAATTATCAGTTGGGGCTATGTTTGGAAATTGTTATATCGGATCGATTAAAATGAACGAAAAATAGAAGTAGAGTGAATTTTGCAGACTTCTGAGGATGTTTTTACAGAGGAAACCGCTTTATCATTCATCCACACCAAACTTGACTTGTTAAAAAATATAAGAAAAATTTCCATAAGAAATGCGATTACATGATTACATAAGTGCTTTACAGATAACAAAAATAGTACTGTAGACGTGTAGACTGTAATATTGATTGATAAAAGGCTGAAACAACGAATGTCTGTTCTTAACTATATGAACAACAATATCAATGATCATTCGAATCTCAAGTTTCCACTCGCATCAATCTCTTCGAAGATATGCACCTAATAACGGAAGCTGGAGTTTCAAAATTAGAAACAGCAGGAGACTCGAACGAAGGAAGTTTTCTAATGAAATTTCAACTCTGGACGATGTCAGCAAACTGTTTTGCATACACTGGCAATATTTGCTAAACTCCGAAGAAGATATCAGGTTTGCAATAGATTTGCAACAAATTTCGCCAGCGCGTGTTCAGACGACGTTTTCTGAATTCATTAGTCCGCATTTTGCAGGTGAAACAATCACCGACCGTGGATGTGGATCTTGAATGAACGAGCCGTCAAGAACTTGTTATGTAATCGAATGCGTTGAGTCTAATGAAATTATAAAATATGGTGGACCATCAAATCGTTCAAAAACCGTCGGCTATAAATCATAATGAATTTTTCTATGAAAATGTTAATTTTATCGACGGCACAAGTCGTAAATAACATTTTATTATCTGCCTACGTTCCCAGAAGCCAGTCTCCTCGATTTCCCTTTCCATATTTACCGGAACAATTCATTCTAATACTTCAAAAACGTTCTAACTCTTCCATTGACCATCCAGTAAAGACCCGGTTCTATTCATGCGTTTTTGAAACAAAGACAGTGATTCTCTATTTGAACAGATACTAGCAGGAAATTGAGAGGCACATTTTCATAACTATATGTAATAAGTAACTGAATGTATCTCCCCCAGACTAATGTATGTCTCCTGAGGAAGAATTATGACTAGACTGATGATTTTCGACATATTTCATCTCAAAATGTTGACTTTTGATTAAAGGCCATCTCTTCCCTTCACGCCGCGATCGTCGATGCTGATATAAATGGTAATCATTTGTAAATTGAATTACAGTATTTCCATAAATCCATGTCGGCATGTAAAGGGAAAATATGTTAAATTTGTTGTTTTTATCTTACGTTGTTGATAAAATACTTTTTCAAAAAAAAGCTTATGGCTTTTGGTTAACTTATGGCAATTAAAGAAATTGGATGGAAATTATGTGTTTGAACAAAATTCACGTATGAGATAATATTATTAAACCGTTTGGTAATACCAAGCCTATTTTTAAGAGAGGCTAATCTTCAAGTTCAATGCCTTGAATAATTGGGAAAATCAATGTATTTTGAAAATTAATATGACCTAATAAATTTGATGATTCAACTTATTTTTTCTCTCTTTTCTCTGGTTTTCTGAGGGTGATGCCCACATGAGCTCTAGGCTTGTGCGTTGTGATGAGTGGGATGATCATATGAGAGATGACGATTTTTATTTTGGTAGTCGGGACCTACGTCTCTTCCGAAAGACGGCAGGAGTGCGTGATTAACCAATCCGTCAACCAATATCTATCACTTGACCTTTGGCTGTCGTACACACTAATGTCAAGACAAGACGAGATTAATTATTAGGCACACACCGATGCAATGACTAATCGGTGTGCTACTCATAAGCAAGCTGTATCTACATGACTAAACGTGACTAATCTCGTCTTGTCTTGTCTTGACTAACCGGTGTACGCCTAGCCTTAAGCTCAATACTGCAAATAACATTTTTCTACCAGAATTTCGGCTCTGATTTAATAGTAGTCTCCAAGAAACTTGACAGCAATCACAGTTGGATCTGTCTACACTCTACATGTCAATTAATATAATATTGTTCTCTAACTAAAATCAATTCATAAACTGTACTTATCAACAGCATCAATTCTCTACAATGCCAATGAATAGTAACAAATCACTACATGCTCTATAGATTACTGAATTACACCAATCGTTAAGGACCCTGTGATCAAGTAACATACTGTATGTGTCTTCAACAGAATCCAATATACAATGACCTTGAGAATCATACTAATATTGGATCCAATACAGCAAGCAATCTTAAACCTATTGAAACCGTTGTGGGAAAGTAATCTAGAACATGGAACAGTAGGGTAGCTGGATGATGAAGGCGCTTACGCGGCCACACGATATTTCTCACATAAGTTTGGTCGGTCGGTGCTGGAAAAGAAGCGCGCACTATTATAAGGTACATATAGTAATATAATAAGTAGTCCATATAGTTCTAAGTCATATATGGCGTTATATGGACATGGACAATGGACAGTGACCAGAGCAAGAGCTAATGGATGCCGCGGACCCGTTCCAGCCCGACCAGCCCTGCGTGAGAGCGGAGGCGGCTGTAAATTGGTTAAACTGTAAGTCGTTTTGTCTCCCGGCGGGGGGCGGCCGGTCTCAACACACAAAAACAAACCGAATTAACATCACTTAGCGGGGAGTGCCGACCGGCGCAGGTTATTCTGTCCCTGATTCAATTAGATTCGGCTTTCTCCCCCTCCCCCCCCCTCCTCCCACCAACCCACCACCCATCTGGCTTTCAAATAATATTCAAATTGAATGAGCCAGCAGTCTTGTTTACTTTGATGGGCGCACAGCACCGACTGATATGCGAGCCCGCAATCATGATCTCACTGGACTGAATCACTCTCGCTCTTTTTCAGCCTCCTCTATTTTTCATATCCCGCTAATTATTCTGTAATATCTGTAAATTAAAGATTTTTTCAGCCTCTCAGCTAAAAAGTACAAAGGTTCAAAATAAGAAAAAATAATAATATGCATAATAAGATGACTTGGAGGGACGATCTCTAGTGGAAAAGAGATGCTGCCATAGATCTCTTCTCTATTTTTTTATATCCCGCTAATTATTTTGCTAGATTGTGCATCAATAATCAAGCAATTATTGGAAGAGTAGATTAGATAATGCTCACAGTTGATAAAAAATACATACATTGTGATATCTGCAAATTAAAGATTTTTTTCAGCCTCTTAGCTTAAAAGTACAGGTTCAAAATAAGAAAAAATAATAATATGCATAATAAGATGACTTGGAGGGACGATCTCTAGTGGAAAAGAGATGCCATAGATCTCTTTTCTATTATAGAGTCTTCCTTACTGTAGAGTGGACTCTAGGCTACAGTGATAAAGGCAATTTTACCAAGTAGTTCACCGGCACGAGTGTCCTTGATAAAATTATGTTCCAGTGTCTATTTTATTTATTTTTTACATCACGTATTGAAATGTCCTTTATTCAAGAATCAAGCTGTTGATATTTGTAATCCAATTTGTACAATCCAATTGGCTGACTTATTCTATCAATTCCAACCACATCACAACATCACTCATCCACCATCATTCAACTTCGAAAAAATTATGTTTGCAATCCATCAGCACTTTGATTTGTCCACTAATTCCTCTTCAAAACATCGACTCTTGAGATAAATGACAATAGAAGACATGTTGTCCTGACATGATGTTCATCTATTATGCGTTTTGGAATTCATTCGGTCTGAGAATAATCACTCATCACTCTTAAAGTCTTCCTGAGAATAATCACTCGTACATTAATTGATCGGGAGAAAGCTGAAGAAGAGACAAGCATAGGGATAGGGATGCAACGGTTCTATCTTTCTCACATTACGCGTAGACAAAATCAACTTTCAACGATGCCAACTGTCAGCCTTACCTCTTCCTTATCTACTTACCTTAGTTACCTTGTCTACTCTACCTACCGCTGAGAATGATGAGCTGCTGAATGTAACCTCTGACTTCCAATTCAACCTTTGACTGATCCCTTGTCTATAATATTACCAACATCAATCACAAACAACGGTTTTGAATAGCTTATTATTTTCGTAATTAGTACTTCTTACTACTTACATTAATAATATTCTTTACTGTATTCTCTGATCTAATAGTATTCTGTCTCATGTTTTAAATTTCATTTTGAAGGTTATTTCTGTTATTTTTATAGTCTTTATTTGTGTTCAATTTTGTATCTTTAGAATATTTATTAATTCATTTTCGCAATCAAACAATTCTTGAAACTAAGCTTCAATGGAATGTTTCTAATTGAAATTTATCTGCCCTGTAACATTTTTTGTGGTGTTCTGTCTTGAAAATTTCAAAAATTTTAGTTTGAACACTATACGGTACACTCAAAGTTTGAAAAACTATGAACTACGGTAATTTTTGTTAGTTCTCTGAAACAAAAATGGAGAGAGCAATTCACTTTACAACTATACAAAAGTAAATCTTTTAGGAAAGTTTATTTCTAGTCATTCTGTGTTTCTAGTAAGCCCCTGCGCCCACTAAGCAACTGCTATCTGATTTCAGTCAGCAACCCAGCGTTGCCAGATGACTTTGGCTGATAGGTTGGATTACCTGATTACCCGAAAAACAGCCAAATGTCATCTGGCAACATTGGGTTGCTGACTGAAATCAGATAGCAGTTGCGAAGTGGGCGCAGGGGCTAAGGCTGTAGTCTATCTTAATTCTCATCTTGATCCATCTTAATTAATTTTCATCAGTTGATTGCAAGTTTTAATTGCTTCCTTTATTACGCTTCCAATAGCTCCAATCCAGCAATATTTGACTTATATGTCTGTTGAATGTATACATGTGTGATGCAGCCAAGACAACATTTGGTTGATCGATATCGATATTGCCAGACGTAATTTTGACAGCGTATGAGATAGGCTCGGGTTGAAATGTTGTTATTAAGCTATGAAAAAACTTATCTGGAGTGTGAAATCTGATGGGTGTAATGGGAGTGAAAATTGACGCAATTTAACGGGGCAGCAGCAGCAGCAGCAGCGGTAGTCCTTGTCTGGTGGTGCGTCGCGATGCCGCTCAGAACGTGTTACCTTTTACGTTAAACGCGCCATTTTGTTTATTATCGAAAGCTATTATTTCGTCGAATAGGCCCTGGCATTATCCTAATTTAGTTTCGTTTAATAGCACGGCTCGTATCCCAATTTCGGGATTATTCCCGGGCTTCCAATTTTATAATCGACCAGCTTAACCCTTTTCCTCAATAACCTGCCCTTGCAAGTCGAGACGATTAAAGACAGACCCACCGACAAAGTGACATGAACTGAAGCTCACCTACTATAATCCTTTTAATACACAGCACCTCCGTCTTTATCGAGCTGCCGAAATTTAGTGTAATCAACTTCAATCATTTTCCGTCGATATAATCGACAACGCCTAACCTAATTTACTTCTGCATAAGTGGACTTCCACGCGTGGGCCCAACACTTCAATCATCTAATAGTTAAATTTAAGTCAGATGAGGAAACCGTTTAACTCAACTCCTCTAATCGTCTCACACTTTAAAAGTATTTTTAATAGAAAATGTAATCTTATAGAGTGGTTTCAAGAGAAACGATAGTTTTATTTTTCCTTGGGCAACTTTTTAAGAGGCTCCTTTTATGGTTGATTAATAGTTTATCATTATGACTCATAAGCCGGTCTATTGGAAAATTAAAAAATACAATAGCACAAGAGCTAAGAAAGGTTGTACTGTAAGTTTAAAAAATAAAAACTACAAGTGGTATAGCCAAAATGGATAATTAGATAAATAAAGTGGAAGATTTTGTGGTTGTATAAGGTGCTTTTCTTCACATTAATAAGTTATAAGGACAAAATACACTTCACATAGCATCAATAATATTCATCTGCTGAAACCGGTAAGAGGAGAGATACCAACGCATCATGTATCACTTTAAAAAGTAAATCAAGATTTTTCATAACTTTTCACTCTTGTGGTCTGTATAATTTTAACCAAACACTGAACAAGAATAATGTTTGATTGAATTCTGTAGTTATAATTATTGTAGGATCATTAGAAAATAGAACCCATTTGGAATTTTTCAAGAGGCTCCTTTAATTCATTTGACTCGAATAGTTTGTTATGACTCAATGGTAAACGTAATGGTTTATCAAATTGACTCACTAACAATTCAATATCATTTAAAAACCAAACAAACTCTTGTTCTTTGAAATGTCTGCCCTGCTGCAGAAAAAGTGGAAGTTTTTCACGAGTGTATCAATTTTTTATTTTATTGTAACAAGGATCAAATTGTTTGATAGTAGTGTGATGATTTATTTTTAGGTTGAAAATTTCTCAAACCAAACGATTCTGTTCATTGCATGATAGTGGATTAATAAAATATTCTCAAGAAATCTTTATGGGCATATAAAAATGAATATAATCCTTTTTGTGAATAAAAAATGTACTGGATAATCGAGTGAAGAAAATGAAAGTAAATAATAATTTAAACTAGTTGCGAGTGTTGGCTGATGTGTAGAGCGGTTATTAATTAAGAAGGTAGCCTGAACGGCGAGGCGAGCTTACGTGATCGAGACAAAGCTGAACTGCAGGGGTAGGTACCCTTCCCTAGAATATTATTAAATGGGCTAAATTAACCCCAACATAACCCCGCTTGCCTCTTTCGTTAATAGGTATACCGTGTGATTACAAGTATAAGGCATAATTCTGCTGTCAGCATCATAATTGGGTATTAAGATGACGGACTCGATGAATATTTCATGAGCCACTGATTGGAATCTGGCGCGGCCTTGACTACTGACCCCCTCCCCCCAACCGCTCACCCCACTGGAAATAACCCCCCCCCCGCCACCCGACCAACAATCGTCAGACTGAACTCCATCCATCCATCTCCCATCTGAGACCGGTACCTGTCTCGTTTAATACTCTACGATTAATTAACATAAATTACCCTTTCAGACTATGTGTTTTTGATAATTTGTACACAATGAAGCTTGATTGGAGAAAACGCCTTCTGATGAGAGTTTCTATTCAACCGAATCGATTCAAAGGAAAATATGCATGCTAATGCAAACTACCAAATGAGTTTAGACCTTATCGGCGCTAATTGCTTGCTATATTGGACAAAAATTTTGCTAATTATACTGATCATTTCCTTTGCAAAATTAAAGTGTTCGCTAGGAAGGAATAAGAAAATATTTGAGCAGATGTTCACTTCCATTTGCGGGAGACGTTTATTGAGCAACTTTTTTACTTTATATGTAAACCTTATTTTTCCTGATTATGCTACTACATCAACTACAGCAAACATATTTCTATTCCCTTTTCTAACTTCATTATGAGAAAGTATCGATCTAGTTCTTTCCATATCTCGAAGTTTTTGGCACGAATATAAAGGCCAAGTGATTTTCTTACATAGTTTTCTTTCACTTGTGATCCGGCGCTGAGTAGCCTACAAGCCGTACATCTATTGTTTGTTGTACTCCGCTCAGTACTTATTGGTGAATTATTTATTCTTATTATTCAAATTATTTTTCATTGGAGATAAGTTCTTATCAGATAATAAGAAAAATGGAAATGAAAATATTTTTGATACTATCATCTATCAATCATATTTGCAGTTGAAAACTTTCATTTGACGAAGGTTGGTGAGGTTTATGAAGGTTTGTTATAGTCCTTCAAGTCAATACCTAATTTTTTAAAGCTGAACAAACGTCTATTATGTTTCTTTTACTTGAATTGTTATTGAAATATTCATAAATTTCCACTCACAGATTTTTCATTATTGGAATAATTAAGAGCTATGTTGATTGATGGTTTGGATGAGTATCCAATTATTTCTACAGTATTTCAGTTTATACACTCCCTGCTTTGATAATAAGTCTACAACTTGATTGAAGCAGAGCCTGTGTAGAATCTCCACAAATTCAGAGGAGTTCAAAGTTGATTTGATAAGACGGACAATTGTGAGTGCATTTTCGTACAGTGGCATTCATCAAAATATCCTCTTGCTATTTAGTTCTGTTGACAATACTTGCTGTAGCAGAAGTCTTCAGATTTATTCATATAGCTTCTTATGAATTCCCATCTCTCTAATTATTATGTATTGACAGCAGTTGGTTAACTGCAATGTCTAATAATTTCATCCATCTTTGATATCTTACCGGCTTGGCTAACATCACAATTGAATGTTTCCTCTACGGAAGGTGTCTGTTTGACAAGTTGTTACGAGCAAAAAACATTTTACAGTGGCATTCATAGAATATCTTCTTGCTATTTATTTCTGTTAACTATATATTTTCTGTAGCAGAAGTCTTCAGGTTCATTTATATAGCTTTATTTGGATTTTCGTTTCTCTAATTACTTGTGAGTGCAGCATGAACCTCACTGAATGTTGAATTTAATCCACCTATTTCCTACTTTTCATTGTAATACATTATGTTGTAGTCGGAAGAGTCTCACATGTTTGTATAGGGAAACAGAGTCCACAGTCCAGTAGACCAGAAGAGTTGTACATTACTTTCAATTTCACACAGGTGTGGCGGCAGCCGCATTACAGCTACGGCGCTGCTGCTGCTGCTGCTGCTGAACAGGACGCACAAATCAATGCGGCGTATTCATTAGGTAGGGAAATTCTGTTTTAAAATTGTTTACATGAGCTATGGCTGCTCGTTCATGAGGCTATTTCGAATCGCCTTCGGCCGGCTCTTAACCCGACGCAAATGCCGTATCGCTCGCTGCTTGCTTATGGACGGTAGCCGAGGAAAGAAAACTAATGTAAACGGTGGTCGCTTCACTGTGCAACATGATGAGTAGAGGGGGAGGAGAGGAGATGTGAGTAATGATTGTAGGGAGGGGCTGCGACCTCATAAATGAATTACGCGCAAGTAATGGTCGAGCTACCGGACCTGGCGTAAGGACCTTCTGCTGTCAAATTGATGTAAGGTATCCATCAGTGTCCAAACTACCCGCGTCCGATTTGCATAGTCTCTAATTACGCGTCGTCCTCACTGCTAGCGGCGAACCCAGTCGTCCAGTTTTTAAGTATCACGGAAAATAATAGAAGCCCGTCCTCCCCGAAAGATTGATTCCCCTCATAATTTGCCTGGCAACGAATCCTGACAGGATAATCGTTGAGAATGCTGGATCTCCGTCACTTGCCCTTTTCTGCCCCAGCCGTTCCTTACCAGCTACCAGCTACGCTGATCTATGCCGCGCATCCACCATTATCAGCTACCGGCAAAATAAACCAGCCACCGCCACGTTAATATTGATTGTTATCGTTTAAGCTTCCTCTTACCTGAGAATTTATCTTGCTTTCAAGGCTTGGACAGGAAAAATGCCGTCCATTTTCAAATAGCCCTCAACACATCTATCAGTAGCTGTGATACAATAAATGGATCGGCTTGTTCAATTTCATCCACCTTTCTCTTGCTGCTCACTTGAATATTCCAAGGAAGTCTATTGAATAATATGTTTCATGCATGGTTAGCTTATCTAGGTAATATATGTATGGTTAGGTAACCATACTAGCTTACCTAAGCTGGAGCATAACTTAATGATTCATGAAATAATCTCTCATCTAAAGCATCTTCGGATAAAGTTAGTTCACTTTAGACATTCCCATTGATAAAAATTCCTCTACCAAGGTCACATAGATTGACTTCCACTTGACAAATTTGTCTCTTATCTAAGACATCTTCAGATAAAGTTACTTCTTTACTCACTTCCATTGATCAAAATTCCTCTATCTACGTCACGTTGAATATCCAATTCATTCAATTGATTACACATTTCAATTTTTGATTCGCATCATCTTTCAACAGATACCAATTCAAGATCGTACAGTTTATTTAGATACTCATTCGTATTCAGTAAGTGTAGTTCGTTTCCAATCACAATTCATTCAAGAATAATCTAAAATCCCATTTTGTTCACATGAGTATAGCATTTTCACTCCCAAGAAAGTGGTAGTTCGTAATATATTCAGCCTCAGCTCATCATCAATTCTACTGATGTTCACATTCAGCACATCTTTTGAATTGTGAATATTTCTATGAATTAGTTCATCGTGTATGAATATTGAGTGATCAAAGTTGTAATGCACCCTTTCAAGCTTTCAAGGGCTGAATGCACCCATTTTCTCCTCAAGATACTTTTTCAATGACAACTGATAGAATATGTTGAAATGATATCGAAATACCTCAGCTCTAACATGGTAGATTAGGATATTGAATGTGTGAAACGTTTCAACTACACTCTCTTCCAACATTAAACATTTAGGGCCGGTTCATGAGCTCGGGATTTAGCTAAGTCCTAGACTAAAACGGGTGGCCACTGTAGCATCGACAAACGTTAGCCTCGACACTATGTACTAGGGGCTCTCTATGCTGCTAACCCACTAACTTGTCGAGACAAACGTTTGTCGATGCTACGGTAGCCACCCGTTTTAGTCTAGGACTTGGCTAAATCCCGAGCTCATGAACCGGCCCTTAGTTTCATGGTGAGACCCTGTTGATCTGATATGAGTTGATCTGGCAAAAAGCTAGTGGCTCCATGCTTTCTTGAGAAACAGAAAGTATAGGCCTAGTACCATTCTACTATGTATGATAATATTGTGATAATATCGCAATCAACAGACTAAACACTGAGAATCGTAGCCGAACGAATAAATGCTAATTTAATTATAACTGAACTGCAAAAACGAGAACAACAAGAAACAGAATTGGAATTTTAATCAAGATTTGATGCCAGTAGTGGCAACTAATTACGGTGCGCAGTTGGCCAGCGGGAAGAGTGAGACGAATAATAATAAAATTAATAATAATAACGATAATTTCATCACCTAGAATAAATGAGTGCTGTTAAAATATTATGAATATGCAAATAGCATGGAGGATGATATTAATCTTGAGTCGAGGTAATAAATAACCGGCTAGTGTGTATTATATAGGAGGAGGCTACTGTATGCCAAGCGGCTCGCTATGTTAAGTTGACGATGATGTGAACACGATTAGATTCCATTTTCGACTTAAATTTCCTACAAACTGACATGGCTCAACAACATTCAACAACAAGTTGCAGGCGTCGGCTTCATATCAATACACACAGCAACACCGAGCATCAGTTTTCTTGGTGGCGATTATTCACAAAATGAATTGATCTGCTCTTGCTGTAAAAACAACATTCCAGCTCGTAAAGCTTCAAGTTGATCTGCACTTGCACTATTTATACTCAATGTTAGTTTTGATTACTTTATTGTGTATCAACTGTGTATTACTATTTAACAATAGTACAGTGTATTTGGGTGATTTTGATGTAGTTTTAAAATGTTGTAGATGTAAAATTTATGAATGTATAGAGCATTTTGTGGTAACAGGACAAAATTTCAAAAATAAAAGATCAAAGACAAAATTTCAAAACATTCGATTAAAAAATTCATTATGTTGACATTATTTATTTTTGATATTTTGTCCATTTTTTCTTTATCAAGGGGTTGCTAATCCCGTTAAACTTGTATAGTTTGCGAATCAATTCTGTGTTTAATTTCGACACACAAAATCAATTTTTCGAGACTAGAGCTCAACTTAAGCTAAAATATTGAAATATTCACACAGTTTACACTACAACACACTATATAGTGACTATACACTCTCTGTAGTTTACACTGTAGAGAGTGTATAGTTATTAACTGAACATTAGGGCGAGTAGATGTGGATGTTGTTGTGATTGATGGAATTTATGAATGTAGCATACAGTGCATTTTTATGTTCGATTGTAGTATTGAAGAGCTTTCTCATTCACATTCTTCTGTAGCCCAAATTTATAATCGAATTGATTACCTACGATCCACAACACTATTAATGAAATTCATCTTCTGAAGATTGGATAAGATGAAAGTGCATTGTTTAATAACACTGATGAATGTCCCTTCACACTCCAGCCACTCATTATCTATCATTATACGTCGAATTAAACTTCACGTGAGATTAGAAACAGCCGAATAAAGCTAATTGATACAAACAGAAGTAAAAATAAAATAACAAAATTAAATTATGAACTGTAGGCTATATTGTGACGTGTCTGCCCTGCGGCCTATTACTAGTCCGCTGTCTAATTACAATTTACGATTCGTCTGTGTAATTATTTCTGTTTTTACATTTCCATTTCACTTCCCATGTGTGTGCTAACCCAGTTACAAGCTGAAATTAGGGATACAATAATCATGTAAGTCCATCAGAATGGACATTAATTTGCATATTGTATGAGCTATCAACGAATTGTTGCCTTTCTAGCTCTCTAAAAATAATTGAGTTTTTCCAATTTCAGGGAAACGTTATGTTAGCGTGGATGTTACCATCCAATGTAATGAAAATAATGAACTTAAAATCCAATTTCATTAGAATACTATATGACAAACTCAGGCTTTAGTTCGTAATTATAATTGAATTTTTCTGATGAGCTAGCTTCTAAAACACTTGCCTACAGAAACCGTAGATAGTGAATATCCAAAAACGATCATTATATTGACATTATACATTGTAATTGAAATTTCGAAATTAAATTGAATAAGTTTTGTTCCATCATCTCTTCTTGGAAATACTGTATAGTTGAACATGCATTTTTCATACAATGCAGTATTTATTTTTTTTAATCAACCATCGGCGTTGAAACGGAAAACTTGGGATTAAATTTCAGTGTTTACTACTAATGATAATAAACTGTACTAATACACTATTTTTAGTAAAGGAAATTTGATGAATGCTGCTGTACAAAAACATATTGCCCCGGCGGGAATTGAACCCAGCACCCTTTGATTGCCGCCTGTCAAATGCCCTTGATCACACGGGTGTCCCAGTCAAACCAGCAATATTTTCTAAAATGACTGTGAAAAATAAACGAATGAATATTTCAAAATTGTATTGTTACTAAAAAGCATTTACGAAACAACATTCATATTGTCATTCCCGATTGATACATTATTGTATGGGCGATTTCTGAACCTGCCCATCACATCACGGAGCATACGCTGAGAAACTCAGGGCCGGTTCATGAGCTCGGGAGCATCGACAAACGTTTGTATCGACAGGTTAGTGGGTTAGCAGCATAGAGAGCCCTTGGTACATAGTGTCGAGGCCAACGTTTGTCGATGCTACGGAAGCCACCCGTTTTAGTCTAGGACTTAGCTAAATCCCGAGCTCAATCACCAAACGAATTCTCCTCTTGAATTCCTCAAGCGTTTGAGATGGAATGTCTCAATCGGGAATGACAATATGAATGCTGTTTCTTAAATGCTTTGTAATTAACAATACAATTTTCAAATATTCATCCGTTTATTTTTTACAGTAATTTCAAAAATGCAGGTTTGACTGGGAAACCCGTTATATCTGTGACCAAAAATCTTATTCACTTTATTAATGAATAATCTCAAATACAGTAATAATAGTTTAAGCCGATATATTTTTGTGAATAGACAATGTTACTATTCAGAAACTATTATATTCTGCACTTTTCTGGATAGAATGATTGATTACTTATAAGTTATTACTTACTACCCATCAATGGATCTTGTCACTTACCTTAAAGTACGGTGTACTGTTTTTATTTTACGGAGAAAATAAATTTAATTAATTGGTCATTCCATCAACTCTACGTTAGAACGTGGATATGGATAATGGATTCATAGTCTTTACATCAGATAATGATGTTGTTTTTCTTCACTTCAAGTGATAAATCATACTTCGGCCTAAACATTTCTTATTAATACCATATAGATAGTCCATGGATTTATAAAATATAAACAGGTTTTGAGGTATATAGATGTATCATTTTTTGGAAATAAATCATTATCATCTATAATCCTATTGGTTTTTCATTGGTAATTCTTGGCAGAAAAGGTACCAAGGTGAAAAAAGTACATAGTGTAGTAGCCTACTCTTTAGAAAGTAATTTTTTTTATTCTAGAAGCAGTCAGGTCCAGAAGCATGATGGAAAATCCTATGAATACTAATAATACTGGAACTCACCTGATATTTTAATTGAGAGTTATTCCTCTCCTTTTCTGTGATACTGTTCATTACTACACCAACTCTACATGTTCTATGGTTCTATTTTACAAACTGAAATCGTTCATTAGTCAAAAATGCTACTGTAACTTCATATCAAAGTAGGAAAATTAAGCTTATTACAAGTCCCTTCTCTTGTACTAGCACAGACACTTTCTTCTCTAACAATGTCCGAAAAAAGTAGAAAAAACTTTTTGATATTGTCAAACTCCACTTTTAAATTTTATTTTTAACACAATGTTTACACCAGGGCAATGGTTTCATGTTATACATAACACATAATTTTACTAGATATGAATTGTGTATTGATATCCTTTTGTTAATGATTGAAAATATAAGGCGATTGATGTCATTCCTCTTTATATTTGTCGATAGAATGAATGAATGATGTTGATGATATTTTGCAGATAGAATTGTAGGCTACGTTGTTTCTGTGTTCAATTAATAAAATTTGTCTTGTACAGACCATCCGATATGGATTCTTCATTTCTTTTAGATTCATCCGAAAATAATAATTTTGAATATTGTCTTCCAGAAAGAGATCAAAATCTCTTTTGAGTGTGGTATGGACTACGGAGGTCTATGATATGTGATCCAAATGAATAGAACAAGTCACAATATAATCATCAATATTTATTTCATAAAAATCAATACAAAATGAACATAACATGATATTTCTATACATGAAATCATTAGTTATTATATTTAATTCAGATGAAGAATGAATTCATCATACGACTGAACTAATTCACACTATTTAATATTCATTCCTTATTTGGACGGAGCTCTAATTAAGATTAAATTACATCACAACCAAACTCTTACAATAATTTGAGAAGCATTCTCTATAGCTTGTGAATTCTTTAATTTAATTTGAATCATTGTGCAGTAGTAGAGATCCAACATAAGTAGTAACCGGGATTATTGAATTATGTTATTACATTTTTCAAGATTTTTTCAAGTTTCCAATTCACACCATTGCTCTATTTTGAAAGGCTTCATTTCTTATTACATTTTCTTATACAGTGTATTAAAAAACAAGAAAATAAATTATCATCATATGAAAAACTTTTTTAAGCTGAGTTTTCGTTGATTCACGAAAACTCAGCTTAAAAAATTTATATATTATTTATATATTCGATCACAGTTTTCTTACTGACATATTTCAGTATACTATCATATTAATATTTGAATATAATTATAATATTCATTTATGGAATTTAAATAATAGAAGCCACGTACGTAATAAAAGGATCTGATTCTTATCACTTTCACGGAATTTGTTATTTTATCAATAGTGCAAAAACCAAAATCCTTCCCTGAATATTCTATCTTGAATTTTACAACTTGAAGTTTTCTTGATTGCCTGAATGTCGATATAGCCTTTTTAATTGATAGGCCTTATCAAATTTTGGAATGAGAAACTTGAAGTTTAATGACCTTGAACCCCAACAAACAACTTGGAAAATACCAAATTCAATTCCATTAATCGGTTATCAAATAAAATTAGCTTCAATTGACTGGAATTTCAATTTTATCCCACTTTCAACAAATTTGTAACAGACTTATCTGCTACACATCAACATTTTATAATTTATAATCATGATAAAAAGGAAGAGTGAATTTGTTCAAATTTAACATCATATAGCATTCTGTTTAAAACAGAACTGTTTAAAATACAGTAATTAATAAAACTATTTAAATCTACCGGAATTATTATTTTTTCAACTTTCAGCAATCACTGAGATTAAAGCATTCGTATAGATTCTCTAATGATATACTGTATAATATAATATAGACTGTATAATGATTGTACAGTACTGTAGTTGGTGTTTATCAAAGAGTGTGATAGGCACCACAACATGATTTGAACAAATATTGATTATTTAGGGTGATATGGATCGTTTTGTATATTGTGTCTGCATCTATCTAATCATCTTTTTTTCTTTCTCACCTCCTCTGTACTTCTTATTCCCTCACCGGTTGGTGGGTGTGAGTGTGTGTTTCAATTGAAGTTTGTGAACGAACTGAACACTCCTCATTCTCACTCTACAGTGAACAGCGAACCGTGAAATTAAAAGATGGCGTGATTACGGTCTTGTTTATGTTCTCTTATCTGAAGTTTGGACTCTGCTAGTGGATAGCAGTCCAAGTTTGGTTTTCATCATCAGATACTACTTTATTGTTCAGTGAGAAATTAGTTGGATGCATACAGCCACCCTGCTACTAGATTACTTCTCTCCTTGGCACTACTTGATAAAATACTATTTCATATTATGTTCCACAGATTTTTCCGAAAAATTTCCACTTTTCAATACAAATTAGATAGGAAATCTATAACACTGTTATGCCAACTATTTTGAACAATCAACTAATTCCAACTAAACGATAGCTTACACAGTTTACACTTTAAATTATAGTTATCTTGTTTTGAAATGTGGATCCAGAATCAAAACTATACAGTAATTTCGTTGAACTTGGTGTGAACTAAAATTACGGACCTCAGTTATTCAATTTTAATATGTCTGAATCATTGAAGACTGTATATGAATATAATTATTGGGTAGATCATCCCGAATTATGATAATCTCATTCTCATTATTGAGCTAGAATCGGGTAAACTGTGCTCCTCTGGAACTTATTTCCATTCATTAATGCTGCTAGGCTATTGAAACTTGTTGCTTTTGAACACTAATCTAATTAAAACTTTTAAAAGTATGATTGTATTGAACTGAAACATTAAAAAGTAATTGAATACAGTACTACAATTATTTTCTATCAAGGTCGAGATCCAAAATCCAAGTTATATGTATCAAATTAGGGTATGAATAAACTAATGGATTAATTCTGTTCTAATTTTCTGTAGAACAATAATAAATTTGAAATTATAGTTAATCTTGATTTCTTTCTTATACATGAGAGCTGCCAAACACCAATTCCTCATTTTTGAAATGTCCAGATAAAAGCTTACCATATAATATAGTGGATGTATAACAAGCCAGACAGATTTGTCGTAGACTTCAATTTTTTAATTAGATTTATTTCATTACCTAGTATTCAACTATCACAGGCTTTGGCCTGTACTTGAGATGGACGGCTGTTATAAATTACGGTTTTAAAGCATAATAATAATATATACATTTACAACTTAAATATAAATTCGAACAATCGCTTTAGCTTTAGAATATATTTATAACGCTCATTCGATTAATACAGTTTTCTAGTCGAATTTAGAAATATCTTCAATTTTTTTATGTTTCAGGTGAATAAAGTTATATAAACTTTGTAGAACTGTACACAAACGTAAAAACCTTCGAAGGTCTCATCCAATGTCTAATACTGCGACAGAGATACTCACATAGATATACCATAAGAATGATTCAATTCAAAAAGCAAGATTGTTTAGTGGTAATCTTCATTATTTGAAAATAGTAATAAAGAGCATAAATCAAGTATTTCTCAGTTAATGAGATTCCAAAGATGAAATTTTTCTCTATGATAACAATAATAAGTTGTTCAAGATACTGCTAATACATATTTTAGTCTGATATAATTAGCTGTTGGATAGCCTACAAAATTAACTGTATGAATTAGGATGAATGTCTGAATTACGTGAATAGAGCAACGATTTTTGCTAGATTCGACACCGTGAAATATTGCTATCAAATACAGTCTAAAAATCTATACATTAGGCAATATCTTCTGAAAGAAATTAGAAAAAATCAACAACACTAGATAAATCTAGATGTAAGAATAGTACAGAGTATACTAGTATACGTCTTTAAAAAAATCTATAGATTAGGCAATATCTTCTGAAAGAAATTAGAAAAAATCAACAACACTAGATAAATCTAGATGTAAGAATAGTACAGAGTATACTAGTATACTTTAAAATTAGAGAATTCATGAACAAACACAAAATGAGTGGAAGTTTTTTTTTTTTTAATTTAAGACGTGACAAAGATTTATTCACATAAATAACCTCTTTTTAGCTCAATATTATCAAGTTTTTATTTGAATAGAGCTCAAATCTATACATTTCATTAATATCTTATTAGGCGGACTGTTTTAGCGAGTATCTCTTTTATCGTATTCATGGATACCATTCTGTAACTGTATTTCCAAATGATAGAGATATGATTGAGTATCTCTTCAATAGAAGCTTTTATGAATACCACTTTGTAATTAGTCTAGTGAGTATCTCTAAGATCGGTTGGATAGCAAGCACTTCACTGTGTGTCTCTAGCGGCACTGTCCTCATTAGCTGACCAGATCCCCGTTCTTATGCTGTAGCATTTCGAGACGCAGTCGGTGCTCGCTGGCCTTGAGCCGCAGTGCAGCTATGCTGGAGCTGCGTCGATCGACCTCCTGCGGCGAGGGCGGATCGGACGGCGAGGCGGGGGCGGCGGGGGAGTTCTCCTGGCTGCAGGGCGACGTCTCCTCGACTAGGGGAGGAGGAGGAGGAGGAGGCGGTGCAGCTGGTGGACTAAGAGGTGCAGCTGGCGGGAGTCGCGGGCGCTGCGCAGCCGATATGTTGGCGAGGAGACTCTGGAAAGAGGGTGAGGGCGGGAAGGCGGACAGGTGACCGAGCAACGGAGGCGGCGGTCGCGGAAAGTGCGGGGGCGGTCCGAGGAAGACGGGCCCCGGGGGCAGCGTCGGGTAGCGGAAGGCGGCCTCGAATGGCTTCCTCAGCCCGAAGCCGAGCTGGGTGAACGGGTTGGGCAGTGAGGGCGCGATTGCCGATGCCGCCCCTCCCCCGCCCATGTACGGGTTGTACGGGTGTGCCTGTGGACCCACCTTCTCCTGTTTCCTCCACTTCGCTCTCCTGTTCTGGAACCACACCTGCAACAAAAAAAAATCAAATCAAATACTCTACTTCAAATGTGCAAAAAATCGCAAAATGCGAAATATAATTGTGACCATTCTTCATTGAACTTTTGTCTTGGCTGATCATGCATGGAGGAATGGCTCGTCAATTTTTTATCAAATTCTTATCTTTCTTCAAACTGTTTAAAACGCAATCTTTATAATGCTTTCTTTAAAACACTTCGGCCAATTATACAAATGGAAAAGTTTTAACCGGCGTATTAAGACTTCATCAAACTGAGTTCAGTAGGAGCAAAATTGCATTGGCTTCGTCAAATAACGTCATTTCATCATTGAAAATTGAATTTCATCATTCAGCTCAACAAGAAAAAACTTATATGAGGCTGACTGCAATAAGTGAACAAGTGAAGATTCGTTCTATTTGAACAAATAATAAGTACGGTACTTTTATCCATTATTCTCGTTTATTAATTAGTTAAAACAGTAATATTGGTCATCATTCATCTTAAATCACATTTTTCAATTCAGAGTCCTCTATAGTCTATATAAATAGTAGTGGCTGATTAATGTAAGTCATCATTTACTTTGATAGAGCAGCAATTAATCCATCTTGATAAGAATTGTTATGAAATTGAAAGTTATGGTTCACTGAGGATAAATAGTTAAATAATAAATAGAAACTAGTAGGTGTACCCAGCGTTAACTAATTTCTGTATTGTAGATTCATAGAACCGACAGTGTAAAGTGGAATCTGTTACGCATTCTCAAGAATAATTTAGAGGATCTCCTTCAATAATCCATGTTACGAAAAACATAACATTCAATAAAATAAGGCCTGAGCGCTGATGTGGAGACTGTTTATGCAAAATGACTCAATTTGTCTGAGAGGCCGACAGATCGTGTTACAGGAGCTGGCATCATTATAATCCATTATTCAAGATTGTTAACTGATTTTGGAAAACAGATTATTCGTGTTGTATTGGTTAGGTGGCACTCAAGGTGAAAAGTGATATTAGGAGCGGCTATATTATGTCGAAAAGGACCTACGTCAGTTGAAATTAAGAGATAATGGCCATGTTGAACTGAGTTTTTGTGTATTAGAAAGCTACCAGCTAATAATCTGTTCTTATCAGATGAGATATCAGCAATTTGTGGCACGGATAAGGTATCATCAGATTTAGAACATTCTTTTATTGGGTATAAACCTGTCGTGTGTTGTCCACAGGCGAATCCGGGTGTTGATAAAAACGCCTCCAACAACGTTTACATGGTCTGACGTTTTTTCAGTGTTTCCATCCTCGGTCGGGTTCAGGAGTAGAGAGTATACCGGAGAGAGAAACTACGAGAGAGTAAGAGAGGAAAGAACACTAAAAAGCGATCAGAACAGGTAGATTTCGGCTGGAGAGGAGATCTGTTAAATATTCATGGACCAAGGCCAGAGCACCTATTATGCTCCCCTCTTGCAATAGATAGACTACAGATACGGGCCTTGTTTACATCTCACTTTTTAAGTGATCCAGCAAACTGGAAGTGATGATACCACTACCACAAAGTGCGAAGTCTCCTCATATAACTCGATTTCCATTAAACCAGAATCAATAATAATATCATGTAAGGATTTTAAGAAGATGAATATGAAACTTGCAAATTGGATTCAGAAATGAAGTTGAATTGAATTAATTATAGCTGATATCTTATTGAATTTTGAAATTGGATTTGGAATATTTCTCACATATTTGTCATGATTATTTAAACTTGATTGATTGCCAAGGTTGAAAAGTATTATAAGTTTAATGTAGAAATACGAGTGAGCACGACTTTCAATATTATACTAGAATCTAAACCTTTCAAAAAATCCAAATCTTTTCAACCTTTTCCTGTCAAATATCATTATTTTAAATTCTCTCATTAATTCACACTCATTTTAAGCTTGAAAACACTACTTCGATTTATAAAGAGAATACCTATCAATTCTCGAAGTGATAGCACTATAATATTTATGAATTACAATATTACGATATCAAAAGAATAATGAACGAATTTTTACCTTTTGGAAGCTCTACTAAGTAATAAAATAGAAAAGGAGATGATATTTTTTTAATTATCTCTGTTAATTAAACCTGATTTAAATTTGATTTGGTAACAGTTACGAATACGTTTTCTACAGTATTCAGATATAGAAGAAAGAAAGATTTATTGCCAAATCAAAAATAAAACAAATAATTTACAAACATTATAATACATCCGTAACCAAGATTATGGAGATCTACAGTGGATAGAAGTAGATTTGAAGAAGCTATTACAGCATAACATAACCATAAGCATAGAATGACCTGAATTTTCATGGTAGCTTTGCACCATATAAGCTGAGATTTCAATCGGTTGCCAATGCTCATATCCGGAGCGAATATTCAATTAGATTTAAGGATAATGTACTTGGAAAGCTGTTGGTGCAATGTTGTGACGACTACAATAGTAATAATGCCGGTCACGTGATTCAATTGGAAAGAAAATCAAGTTGTTCCCGGAATCTGTTGCATGTTGACATAAGGAAATCTGTTTTCTCCATAAGTAAACGGGAGTTCGCATGTTTGTTCTTGTGCCTTCCATTTGAGTGTTTGTTGTACGGTGGCCCATAAAACGTAGCAGTAGCAGCTGCACGCACCTCTAATCGAATTTACTTCGACATCGGAAATAAGATACTTTGCCCACCCAACAAACAAACCCGATAAATAATTCCGTTCGGTTGCTAGGAGCCATTTCCTTCTATTTGTGTAAGAGAAACTTGAAGTTTTTGTGGAACCATTACGTGAATAACACCATAGAGGAAGCATTATACAAACATTACACTAGTGTATTGGTTTCTCTATCATAACACCCACTAAAAAATTATTGAATTATTTCTGAATAATACTTTTAAAAAATATTAATACATCCACATAATCACAATGCAATGTGATAAACATGAACGAAATATGTTCCAGAACAGTCATTTTTATCACTTTTTGGAGAGGAAGTATAATACTACAAAACAGCCATTAATATAGGGTTCATAGTAGCTGATATTGAATTATGAAAAGCTAAGACAAATCATTTAACAAAAGGTGATAGCTTTTCACAACAGTAACTCTCTTACATTGTTCGTCATCTTCCCAGTTTAATGAAAATCCAAGCGCCCTAAAATTATGTCGTCTAAGGGAGCCAATGCAACAGAAGAGCCAGAGAACGAATGCGATGTCAATCAATGAAAAAACATCAAAATCTGTGATGAATTCAAGTGAAGTGATAACTCTTATGAATGGGAAAAATAATGTGAGTAGCTACTGATTGTTAAAATTTGTGTTCGTGTACTAGTTGTGAAGCAGAGTTGATTTCGGGCATGAATGACACCTCACCAGATTGTTTCTCGGTAAGCTCATTTCCTTGGAAATACCCGGAGAGGACTCGTTTTTCAGCAAGTGCTTTTCTCCCACCAGTTTCCAATAGGTCCTCGACAAAGACAAGCGAAGCAGTCAACTGGCTCCTTCTAATGACAGTGGCGGGACATTTCTCTTATTAAACCCAATTACAGTAAATGTGGGCTCGGAGACTGCGGGTGTTCCCGTCAAATTACCGACTTCCTGCCCTTCGCCCGTGTCATTTACGCGGGACTCGTTTGTTCAGTCGGTTAATTTGTTTGCTGGTGACGGGGACGGTCCGGCACGGATACGGGGCGTAGTAGCATCTCAGCCAGGTAGCAAAGTCCCTCGGTTCACAACTCCGGCTCTATAATTTGACATCCGGCACCGCCGCCATTCACAACACGAATCCTCTTCTTTCCAATTTGTAACAAATCCAATATTAATACCTGATCAAATTTAACAACAGAGCGTTGCAGAGAAAATGCTAAACTGCCGCCGCTGCAATAACACTAACTGCAGTTCTTCCGCTCGTAACAACAAGCCGCCCGCTAATCACAAGCCAAACAATATTGCTTCAAGTCGAAACAATGACAAGCTGGCAGAAATTATCCGCTTCATATTGGACATCATTTTTGACCTGTTTCTCATGATTTACGAGTTGTCACTTATATTAATGACATTGATTCAATGCATTCCTATCTATCCAATACGATTTTGAATGAACATTACATACACTTTCGATTACTGGTACATTCGATTACGATTACGATCCAGATGAAAGCATCTGAATGGTAACATGCGAGTGAATTTTTTCTACAACTTCAATCACAGTTACCTACACAGTTTCACAGTTACCTACTATTATTTTACTTCAATATTAATATACTCAACTTTATTTTACTTCAATAATTATATTTTACGTTATATGTTTACTTCAATTAAATAGTAGCTTTTCAATATCCTATTTTGTTTCACTATCTCGTTGTTCACGTATAAATGTGTGCAGGATGTGAAGTTTGTATCTCTATCCAGAACTAGAAAGTAGGGGTGTATCTACAAAAAATTGGATTCGACTCATCCAGTTCTGGGCGTAAGCCTCTTGGACCATCCAATAAGTACCATTAATTTATTGTACTTAATTGTACTTGTATTCATTTGTATTGTACATTGCTGAATGAGTTAATAAACTTATAACCATTAACTAGTACATCTCTTTCCCTTACAATATTTTTTATGGAAAAATTCCATCCCAAAAATCTCATCTTTTACAATAATTTTTACTAAAAAATTATAATTATTAAAAAATTTATTGAAAAATCCTATTTCAGAAGTTTACGTCCCAATAATTTTTCTAATAATAATACTTTGTCTAGTGTTGAAAGTGAGATGATGATCTTGTGGACCTACAACCAATCAGATTGTGAGTTTGTAAGTATGAGCTGAGAAAAACCACTTGACTAAAAACCACATCCATCGTTTTATTTCCAAATGAAATACCTTGAGAGCAGCAATTTTCCAGTTTGCTTATCAAATCCACTAAGGACCTTCACCAATAACAACTATCCTCAGATGTTGTCGATTCCACTTACTGGTAATATCATCATTATTTCTATCATGACTTAAAGAAATGAATGCTATCGTTCCGAAACAGCAATTACCGCAATCTTTTAAATTACAAATTGCGTTGTAATGACTGCGCGTTAATCTTCATAATTTCATAAACCTATTATGGAATCTAATTTGAAAACATTGTGACAAATTATTGCAATCGCTGAGCTTCAATTTGAGGATGACAAAATTTCGGTGGAAGTTGTGTTTCTCAGTTGAACGTGAAATGAAAACACCAATGCTGTTTTTTCCCGCAACAGAAAACTAATCAAAAATCAATGAACTGCTTGGAGAGCTTTCAATCATTTATCGGAGCCCGACTTTGCAACTCATGTTATGATATGTTATTTATGTTATTTACAATTTGCAACTCATGTTATCATGTTATTTACAGTAGAGCTAGAGAAGTATAATTATTATAATAGAAGTAAATATAATTGAGTATTATAATATTGAGTAGATAAATACATTTCCTGTATTATAGGACTTCTAAATGTTTATGAAACAGGCTCCTTGTTTAAATATTCTACTTGAAAATATGAAACATTATAAAACATGGGCAGACTTCATATAAGTTCATGAACAATGAAAAACATGGGTCACTCGCCACTTAACTATGAAATTCGAATCCTTCCTATGCTACAATACAATATGAAATTAAAGAATGGCTGAATCCGGCATCTGACCATTCTATCTACGGCCAGCAGCAGCTAATGACACGGACTTTATAAATTCGATTATCTCGTAACTAATTACGGCCGGCCAGAGCCATGCACGAAACCAATTCCAACAAATGAAAGACAATTACCTTGCCGTAATTGAGGCCGTCCTCGGTTTGCTTAATTCAATTACATGACGTGTATAAATATGACCTCTGATGATAGTAGTCAGCTCTTACTTTTTCGGCTCTTCTCTCTTTCTCAGTCTTCATCTATTTCTCTCTCTCTCACTCTCATCTTTTTCTCAACGGACGAAACTCAGTCATCAACCTGTACAGGGTTGAAAAAGAATAGAAAATACAAATGGTCAGTTCTTACTTTTTCGGCTTCTCTTTCTTTTTCTCTTCCTCCATCTCACTCGCACACTTGCTCTCTCTCTCTCGCTCTTTCTTTCTCAATGGATCAAACTTACTCCCCAACCTGTTCTGGGTTGGACAAGAATAGAAAATACAAATCGAATAAGAGAATGTGAGGGAGTAGAAAGAACTCGTAGATGAGGAAACTGATAACCTATTCAGACTGAAAAGAAAATTATCAAACGAAATAGTAAGAATGGGTATTAAGTAGAGGGGAATAAAACTGGATGGTTTGAAAGGGAAGCCAAGATGTAAAAATTTTGAAAATACATATTACTGGAGACAATATACTCTGAAATGGTATTGTCTTACCCTTAAATCCCTTTAATAAATAAGTTGATATCAACCTAGTGGTTAATATTATAATATTACCTTACCACTGCATGAGAAAAATGAATTAAACTTTTTTCCCTTAGCATAATGTTTGTTAATGTTAATGTAAGTGATCAATGTGTGAAAAACTCTTCAATGGAATGTGAAGGTTACAGAAGTAAGGCGAATTAAGAAATATGGAGAAAAAATCAATGAAGGAGGAAATTCAATTAAGAAGATACTAATATAGAATATGAGAGAGAGATATAAGCCCAGGAGAGAAAGAATAAGAATGGACAAAAATAATAATCTACAAAATTGTAGGTAATCTCTTATTCAGAATGCGTTTTTCTTAGCATGCATTACTAGCATCAATTTCCATTACACGATCTTTGATTCAATCTTACTTCTTCTTCATGAAATTAAATTGAAAGTAATGCCAGCATTAAAAGTTGAATGGAAGAGAGCAATGAAACGATGCTTCATAAGGTTTAGCCCAGTAGGATAAAATAGCGGAAAGAAACTGGCTGTAAGTTAATTATATTTGTACAATTCTATTCTCAAATTACCTCACAGCATGGAAGAGTATTAACGATATCAGTGATACAATACCTAGTCAAAGATATTTATTTTATGAGGAGTATCGAGCTGATTCTTGAAACATTATGAAACATAGGGAGTTTTATATTGGGATATTGGGCTATAATTATCATCAAATATTTTTCGAAAATGAATTTCTCCAATGAAAATAAGTTGTGTCATCGTATCTATTTTAAAGTTTCCACAGTTAAAATACGGAAGCTATTTAAACCTTCAAGTGTTTCATTGAACAACAAATGGCTAAAAATTCAGTTTCATTATTTAACAAAAAAAAAAACTTAATTCAATTTAACACTCATTATTTCATCGGTTCAGTTATAATATCAATCGAACAATAAAACTCATTAGAAAAAGTAATAGGACAGGTGAAAAACTATGTGGAAAATTATAAAGATCACTTATCCAGTTTTTGGTCTTTGTTTGAGTTGGCCTATTTGTGTTTATGATTGCAGGGTGCCACTCACACTCGCACTAAGATCACCGTCGATAGACAGTAAAAGTCTGGGTAAAGACGGAGTAGTAGTACTATAGAGTGAGCATGGGAGTAACTGAGTGGAGCTGCTAGTTGTATTGTATCACGCGATGGTGACCATACGTTCTTAATTGCCACCAGATTGAGCGAAAAAGATAACAGCCAAACCAAGCAGTAGTCGAGAAGGGACAGAAGCACCAACAAAACCATAATTATTATGATATTGTATCGTCTAATTAATATATCCATTTGGATGCACAGCCTGAGTCTTATGATCCATGATTATACGCTCTGCGGCAATAATTATCAACAGTTTCATACAATAAACAGTATACTAAGTTACTGTCCAATATTTAACGACTCTTGATAAGAGCGTTGAAATAGCGTTCGTTTTTCAACCAATAAATGTTGTTCAACTTCTTCTATGCTATGTATTTTTGATTGGTAGTGTTTGAACATCCTACGTGCAACGGGAGGTGTGGGAAGGCGATAAAAATCAACTTTCCACTTCAATCAAAAAAATTTTTTTCATGGTTTGTCATCCTTTACAACGGTAATCGATGTCGTTTCATGTGACAGTAAAAGTTTATTGTTATTGTTGGGAAATTAATTTTTAAAGCTAAAATTCGAATAAGCAACACAAGAGTGTGAACTTCTTCAATGACGTTCTGCAGTTCATGTATTTAATGTATTTTATTCCTGTATTACTACAGTATAAAGATGGAGAAGAAGAGAAGAGAAGAAGAAGAAAGAAGACAGAAGGGTGTCTAGCCGATAATAATTTCATGAGACGACAAAGAAAAAGGAGGAGGAAGGAGGAGGAGAACGAGGAGTAGGAGGAGGAGAAGAAGAAAGGGAAGGAGGAGGAGAAGAAAGAGGGGAGAAAAGGGATGAGGGGTGGAGAAGGAGGTGACGAAAACGAAAAATTAGAAAACAGTAATGCTCTTAGATGTCAACAATGATGAAATGGGATGTTCTTTCTATCTTCTATGACTATTTAGCAGAATCAGTTTTGAATAGATGAGCCTTTATTCCTGCGACATTATTCCATTTTCTTGCCAGAATGGCAAACGGGGTGGAATGGAAATTAGGGAGACTTGTTTACACGTTGCCAGTGGCATACGCCAGGCGACTGACAAAAAGTGATTTGGACGGTTTTTCTAGTCGACCACCTCAAATTAGGCTAGTGTCGTTCACGTATTGGCGAAGTGTAAACAAGACATTTGAATAATTATTCGTCTAAAAACGATAGTTATAGTTGGTTATCAATTGTTATAGAATACAGGTAGTAATATCTTGAGACGGTCATTTCCAACAATGTGTGTGACACGAAACCTACTGAACTGATTATGGAAGTAATTTTGAAGGCTGTACTGACGATAAAAATTGTCGCTAAGGTATAAGTGAGTAAGTTAGCTGAAAGTTGTGCTTCCTAAAAGTTGAAAGACAAATTGTTGAGTTGGGCGTGCCGGTAACTCCTTCGCCATTGTTGAAAGTGTTCTTTAGTAAACGGAGACGACTCTAGTTAAGCACAAATTACAGGGATAACTAGTGAGTACTGTCACGAAAAGACTTCAATTCATAACTTTAGTTACTTATCATTTAACAGCAATCTAATTTCCAGATAACTTAAGTTTCTTATTGGTCTGTGAGTGCGCGCATTAAATTTATAATGAAATGGACATCTGTTCAGGTTCCCTTGATTCTGGATGCATCAATCATTAGCTAGTGGAAAATTGTTTGCAGCCCTGCTAGGAGAAGTTTACACCAATTATCAGCTCATCTTCAGTCGTACACGCATAGCAGCGAAGCGTAATGAACTTAAACCATCGTGAATTTAAAGTCAAATTATTATCAAGTTATAATGCTGCTTACCGAACAAAGGCAAGCATCAATTTCAAGCTACCTTCATTGAAATAGGCTCAAATTGAAATCACTATGAGACAAGAATCAATTTCAAGTTAACTTCATTGTAAAGGCTCAAGTGGAAATCACTATAAATTGATTTAAACTGCTTTAGGAGTATCAATGTACAGATAGGCCTATATATTTTATCAAACAAAATGTGTCTTTCTATAAATATTCAAGATTGAATATCTTCAAGAATATCTCAAGAAACAAGAACACCATCCACGATATCAACCCATCACCACTACAAAACAGTCTTGTACTGAAAATGATTTTTGAACGAAAGTTTGATGACCTCTCTATTCGAAAACGTTACTATTTTAGCTCTGGCTGCTGATTTGATGAAAAGAGAAGGAGATTGTATCATGGATATGTTTTATCATATCTCTGATACTATCTTTCAGAAAATATTTCAGTTCTCATGATGTAAAAGACAGTATTGAGATTATAATGATATCAACAAATACTTCACAAAGAGAAAATATGAAACTCGAACTTTAGTAATCTAGTTGGTGGCACTCCTATTCCTGAAACATAGTTGAAAGTTAACAGCAGGCTCCAAGCAATTACAGTCTAGTAAGGTGGAAATCGATTAAGCCTGAGTTATTCATTCATATTGAATTCAAGCTCAATTGGAAGGCCTATTATGAACAGCAATTAGAAAGTAGACATTCAATTTGAAATTTAAGTTCTATTTCCGAACTGGAATTTGCATCCAGTTGCGACGTGGAAAAGTTGGTAGCAGGCGGTCATATGAATTTTTCAATGCTCAACAGCTCCAAAGCTGGAGGCTCATCAAGTACTGCAAACTATGAGGTCATTTGCAACTCTAACTTTACAACTAAGAAGTTTAATCGCATTTTGATTGCTCTTCATTATAGGCCTCTTCCAACAACTAGCTATTTTTACTGTCCTCTGAGACCTCAAAAATTTTCGCAAATAGGCTGGCTATTAATCAAGAATTGATCGTTTACCATTACCCACTTATCTTGAATAATATCAACGAATATCCTTATATGGGCGAAAATAACGTTTAAATTCCTATCTCTCACGACCCGTTCCTTACAGATTGATGAAACACACCATTCGGGGAGTGTTTTCGTGAGAAGAATTCAAATAGAAAGTGATACTTCCTTCCATCCCTCTTATCAAATAATTACAATGGAGAATAATTTCAAAGTGGAAACGAGTGAAATAAAATTTCCATGCCAATTCATAATTCATAATTCAATTTCAAATTATAATTTGAAATGTGACCCATACTAAATTAATTACAAAGTATAGGAATACATTTCAATCCCATGAGTGAATGAAAAAACTTTCTCATCAATTTTTCACTAGTATCACGTTCGTATACGTTTTTGCATTACAATGTTTTTGTTTTTTTAACAAGGATTACAAAAAACACTATACCGCTCATCGAATAATCATCTAGTTCGTTATGAGGTGAAAAACTTAACTAGGCTTCTAGAAGTAGAAACTATCGATTTTAAAGTGAGCTCGAAGCGCAGGAAAATCATTCGAAAAAGTATGGAATTGTAGGAAAGCAGAAAACAATTATGTGTTCACTCCTGTAACTACTCATCAAAAACGCGTTAGTGCCCGATAAAACAGAGATAAAAACGAGCGTCCTAATGCGTTTACCACGCATTCGATTCCCCTCTTTCCCTCTTCAGTTAGTTCAACCACCCCCACCCCCTCCCGTCATATTATCACAGTCCAACGACTGGAACTCTTTCACACAATAATTGAGGCGACCTGTTAATTTCATTTGTATTATTTGTTAGACCACGATACAGCATGCTACATGCTCGTTTCTTTGCACTATTAAAATTCGTATTATGTTATTAAAGTCTCTTCTCGACACATTCAAATGAGTTGTGATTGCATCTTATCAGCCGGCATCCAAGATTATCAGACAGTCCTCTGTTTTCAGGGAATTAAAAGTAGAAATTAATAGTCCAATTAAACTAATGTTTCGAGTCCACAACGGCCAGATAATTACAATTCTCGCATTTGAATTATTCACACCTGTATGGTTGTTTTGTTATTATTCTTCGAATACAAGACCCCAATTGAATTCATTGCGATAGGCTAATTGGAAAGAATAGAAAAAGTAGGAGTTGCCTTGGGAGGTTCATTGTCTCATTTGGAAATTTTTTGTCATTAGTGATTCGATGCTCCAAGTCTTGTCTGCTTTATCATTATGTTTCCAGTTGATAATTGCATGTCTCACTATCACCAGCATATTTCTTGTATTAGTGAAGGTGATTCATTCATAATTATCACTCATGATTGCCATTGAACATGTGTTACTGTATTGAATTTTATTCTTGAAAATGGACTAAAACTCTCAAAATAATCTTGAAAAACATGCACAGCAAAGCTTCTCCCATACACCGTTAATAAATGATAAATTATAGGTATACATTCTAATCCCATGAGTTTATTTATTTCAATTGGACAATTTCCACTGAGTCTGATAAGACCCATAGTGGTACAAAAACAAAAATAGTACTGTACAATAAAAAGCATAATATTAAAACTAAATTATAATAAGTAAGTACAGTTTACTTTCTTATTAATTTTTCACTATCACGGTTCCAACATCACTATATTCCATACCATAGTGTGTTATTCGAACTATTTCGACCACTACTCATCAAAAATCGATGGTCCACTTTACATTCAATAAACTACTTCCAGGTCAGAGTTACCTGTGTTTTCACTTTTCGAAGATCAATAGCAAATTAGAATGACAGCGTCAGTTTAGCGTTAGTTCGTTCGTCACATCATGACTAAACAGCTTTCTTTTGATCGGGCGACAAAACGGTTGTTCGCCTATTCAATTAGACGGAATTCAGCAATTGAAAGATCATAGATGCAGGCCGCTCGTCAATGTATCTTTAATTAACGACAACCATGGATAAATTAATTCCAGCTCCCAGGAGTAGGTTGGTGTATAGTATTATAGGTATAGTGTTATCAGGATATAGTGGTTAGTATGGTAGTAAAGAGAAGACCGCTAGTAATGAGTACTCACTTGTATTCTCGCTTCTGTCAGTCCTATTTTCATGGCCAGCTCCTCCCTGTAACAAGCAGAGAAAGATATGCCATCAAGTCAATCGCCATCAATCAAACTAGCATCAAGCGCCGGCAGAGAAGCGGTACATGCGATCAGACCCACCATCACAATGTAACGAATTAACGTTTGCCCATCTAGCAGAGGCTCCATGCTAATCCAACACTCTATTGTCAGGCCTGTTAGTCGGTAATTAGGAATGATTTATTATTTCGTATTCCTATCAGTTAAGCAGGTCCTGTCGTTATTAAAACTTGTAATGGTGCTCGTTAGCCTAACTATTTAGCATTTGTTCCTTCATCTGAATTCTATGAGCGATTCATGTCTCACACATGAAATCAAACGGAAATTAATTTTGTATTCTCCAATCCGCAAAAGGTCAGTGAGGCACCAGTAAGATCTTACAGATCTAGCTACAATAGATCTTGCAAGTCAAAAAGGAGAAATCTCCCAGTTGAAATATTTCGTTTGTGGATTGAGATCAAAGAAAGGTTCATCTTCAATCTTCGATATGTTTAATATTAATTAACAGTTTATGTTCAATGTTTAATATCTTTTTTGAGTATTCAAAATACAAAAGCAGACTTCTGAAGACCTTGAAAGAAAACTAAGCTATAGGCAGAACTATAAACTAAAACTATAAGCAGACCAATGACACTTCAAAGTGCATAAGCAGAGTTTTTCCTTCAAAATAAACTTCAGATAGTTTTTAGTCAATTTAGAAAGGCAAACCAATGTGTCCTACCTTCTTGATTAAACATTAACAATCCTATTCAAAATAGAATAGCCCATCAGTCTTAGACTAGGAGCTATAGTAATGGTTGAAAATCATGATATTCATAATGAATATTACTTAATTCACGAATATGGTATCATATTCTAACTTAATATAGATTGATGTAATTATTGAATAGAATAAATTACTTTAGTCACAGTCAATTTGATACAGACTATGAATATTATGACGTGAAGTTATATGGGAAGAACTTACAAGATATGAGACTCGAAGCTACTGTGAGTACCGAGTCCTAATGATAGGAATATTCATGAGAAAATTAATTTCATTCGGGCAATAACTCATTCTTAATAGAGAAAATTCTAATAGAAATCAATTAGGACTTTAACAGCCTGAGGCACTGATGAGTAACTTCAACAGACTTTGGAGGTTTGGCCATTAATAACGATCAGATTTCGATGCTCTTATCCGAAGCTCAAATCTGCTAATAGCTAGTGTCAGTTTTTTTAATCAACCAAACAGATATTGTAGTCAAGTCTCAGCCTCATCTTCCCAATCATTCATCCTAGTTACCTGGACGGCTTCTGATGTATCCTGTTGTCTTTTTCCATTTTCTCTCTTTCCTCTTTCAAAATCAGTTTCTACCCATTTTCCTCGCTTGAACCTCTTTCTCACTCCCAATCAATCTGATAACCGATTTATTATTCATAGAGACAATCTCGCATACTTTGTAAAAATAAAAAGACAAACAGAAACGCAAAACAACGCCACAGATAGTGTCCTTTCATTTTTCTTTCATCTTTTCAAATGAATTTAGCTTGAAAGTCATTCCATATTCATAACTTATTCAAATGTTAGATGACCTCCCAAATAGTGGTTCTTCGAAGATCAGTAGCAGATCATTGAAATTTATCACAAAGGATCTATAACTTTTTTCTTTCAAATGAAGTAACCTAATTTGAATTCGATTGTTCATTTTGTTACTGACTCTAACTTGGATTTCAAGAAGATTAGAACATGTATTCGTAATATTAAATATCATAATTATTCATATTCATTTTCATAATCATGTGTATTGATTGTCGAATGTGATGTTTGTATAATTTTGACAAAATATTTCTTATGGCAAACTATTCATGGACAGTTTTTCAACATTTATATATAGGATTACATCTCAAATATTCATAATTCATCATATTAATATAATTGGCTATCAGAAATCGAGTTTCATAAAGAAGACTTCTGCTACAACCATCTTCAGCTCATCGTCCTTAAAGATCAGCATTAATGCTGCCTGGATAAATAAGTTTTTAATGCCAAAAGTTTTTAATGATAAAGAAGGCATTATTGCGTTGTCGCGGACAACGGCAATCCCACAGTACCCACACATTTTGGATGGTGCCTTTTGAAGGATTTCCCACCTCAAAAAAATCTTCAGCTCAGAGATGGTTGTGCTTCTGCAAGTAAATCATTCAAAACTCAACGATCTGTACGATCATCAGAATAGCAATTATTGCAAAACATTATGCCTATTAGGGTCTATTATGCATAATCTTTCGAGACTTACAATTGTGACGTAACTATTTATTGATTAACAAGTAGCTCGTGTGTTCAATTACTGGGTTGTTTGCAGAAATAGTTTCCATCATAGCTGGATATTATAATCAACCACCATTCACATTAATTATTAATTTCAAAATATTTAGTATCAAGAAGCAAAAGATTCTAAAAAATTTGATAATTGTAATCAATATACACGTGTAGAGTTGAATACTTGAATTTTTCATCACATATACTAATTACAATCGCAATAATTTGATTCCACTATAAATGACAACATCAAACGCAATTAAGCTTCATCATTCAACTTATTCATAATCAATTACGAGTTTTCTACAGGAAAATAAAACATCTCGTGTTGGAAAATATTACCTATTTGCAATGTTCAAATCGTCAAACTAATTACAGTTAATGTCTGAGATTGGGTCATGAATGATTCAATGAGCAACATGAAGTCACATATTATATTACTAATTTACTTGATCCTTTGTATTGACTGGTAGCTTTTTTAAAGAGTAATAAAGATGGAATGTCGACAGAAGTATGAGTCAACCCAATCAACACAAAAACGCAGAGAATGTTCTACCTCAAACGTTAATAAAGTCTATCTTCTACGTAAAACATGCATTCTTTTCTATCGAAATAGTGTCAAAGTGCTTGAAAAAGCCAATGATCACAGGTCATTATGGGATACTTAATGGGATGATAAACAAACTTGTTCCAAAGCAATTATCTAGGCTTACTTGTTCCGTGTCGACTTGAGGCTTTCAACTTGAGTAATATAATCGAATATGTTCCTTTTTAATCTGAGAGACCTTTTAATGTTTTCCAGAATTTCATCATTCCAATCCTCAAGTACGGAAAAATATTTTGTCATTCACTGATAATTGTGATATTCAATTTATATAGAATTCCCAAATGACGGTAATGAGCAAAAACTGCCAAGAAAAATACAAAAATACCAACTCAAGTGAAAAAATTGTTGGAATATCAGTAGGCCTGTAAGAAGGTTAATTACCAATGTTTATTTTTCCCAAATAGACTGAATGAGAATGAGAGAAGACTCTGTAGAATATTTTGAAAGTTTTCTTTTAAATGAAATGTGAAAATAATTTCATGAATTATTAAGGACCCGACAGGGCCTTATTGCGATCGTACTCGTGTCCGTCTGTCTGTCTAACAAACGAAAGATCGTACACTTTTGAAAATAATATGGAATATAAAATCTTTAAAGATCAAGTGAGAAGGCTATTAATTTTGAACATTAAGGGTTGAACTTGAAGAATTTACAAGCAAAAGAGTAGTTATTTTAACCTTCCAATGTACTACGCATGCTGTGGAGCACTAGGACTATGTTATAGGATAATGTTATAAATTGATTTCTGCATCTATTGAGTAACACAAAATTTAAAAAATCGTTCGAGTCTCGGTCTAGGTAACTTTATTTTTGCAACTAATTATAATATTATTCAAATAGTTATTCAAGTCAGAGACTAAAATTTTATTTTTATAGTAATATTAAGATTTTTTGAGAATACCATTTTATTTATATCAACTGTAAGAAGTAGCACTTATTTTCATTTTTGAACAATATGCCATATTATATCAGGTCCTCGGATACAACGTTGAATTGGTGTATGTTAATTTTTATTTTTCTGTATTCATTACTTTTATAGGACATAATAATGTGATGCGACTTTGTAATAATGTTTTCATTTCGATTAATGTGCTTGATTTGAAACTAACCTGGTGAACACATCAGGATAGTGAGTTCTGGCGAATGCCTTTTCGAGCTCCTCTAACTGGAAGCTGGTGAAGGTGGTGCGGTAGCGACGCTGCTTCCGCTTGGGCGCCGTTGCATAGTCGTCCATCATCTCGCCCTCACTCACCTCCACCTCATCCTCACCGCGGCCCATCACCCCCATGCCTGCCGCCCCCAAACTACCGCCTCCACTGCCGCCTCCTCCCGCTCCGCCCCCGCCGCACTCCGTCTCTCCCTCTCCCTCCACACTCACCGCCTCTGGCGAGCTGCCTGGCGTTGTTCGACTGTTGTTGCTGTATTCTGAAAACAAAACAAAACAAAAAATTATTGCCAACTTGATGACACTTTATATTGATGATACTTGATATAAAGGCAAATTTTACATCAATATCATCTTAGTGATGAATATTGAGACAAAATCATTCGGAAATAAGACAGCATTGAACATTTTTTCCGAAGGAAATGAGATTGTAGAGGTGAGATTCATATCCATAATCTGGAAGGAAATTCGTGGAGCAACAGTGACAGGTCTTGTGCTTCAAGTCATCAAGATTCGTCCCAAATATTGAAACATAAGGTGTCCAAGTTCAATTTTATATATTCGTATTGAAGTTTTAATTTATGAAAATAAGAGGTATGGAGAAAATATTATGTACTTGTTTTAACAACTATTTTCTGAATGAGTGAAGCAACACTAGTCCATCATAACATTTTCTATCGTTACTATACATTGTGAATAAAGAAAACTTGACCAAAGCAATATAATAGGCGGAACCTATTCTCTGTTCATTGTTCATGCGCAACATGAATCTGAGTTAGTTCAGAGAAGGTGATGTCACTTCTATCATACGTGAAACAGAATCTTTCATTTGGATTCGTCTTCTAATCATATCAAACTCTGTTATACTGGTTTAACTTATATGTGTGTGTTTTCTTTGAATTTAGAATTCTTGATTCAGTAATGCAATTTCTGTGTTCTATGAGTATATCGGCTCTTGAATTCCATTCCCCTATTACCCTTGGTTGCATAGTATCTGTTGCATTGCCTTTTTTCTCTGTTTTGCTATCTCACTTCATGCCTGTCTTCCTCTTCAACCAACCTACTCCATCTTATTCTGTTTCTTTTTTCAACATCTGTTTCTTCGTCTCAGTGGAGGACATCAAGTTTCAGTGGTGCATTTCCAATTCTTTACGGCATTATGAAAGATAATACGGGAACGTCTGCAATTAAATTAGCGTAATAAAATGCCATTAAAATTTACGTTTCGAATCGTGTCCGAGCAGCAGCAACATTACAAAACACAGCGGAAAAATAATATTTGACAGCTTCCTGCAATCAACGCGCACTGCGCATGCGCAATCGGAATGAATTGGTCAGCGAAGAATATCGAAATGTTTATTAATTTAGAGCGACGGCTTCTGAGCTTTTTGCCAGCGCGGATTACACGCCAGAAAACTGGTTTCAGGGCGCGCGATCCAGTGCAGAAAAGAACTTCAACTCTTCAATTAATTGTGTTGAAAGCAGAAAATGAATAATAACAGTAAAAATAATGGAGGCAATTACACGGACAGACAGTCCAGTAATATCGATTAGATCTAATTCAAGCACAAACTTGAATCGAGATTGAAAGAGTCATTTGCTAGCAGGCGAAAGATCACTGCTCCGATCAACAAAACTCAAAAACCATACACGGCCAACACCTGAAGCCACACCTCTTGCTGTGTGGTCTTGGTCTTCTGTTAACTCGAACCCATTACGACTTGATATAACGTTCTCTAAATTATCAACATTGTTTGCATGATTTTCAACATTATATTTCATATATGGCCTACGAATAACATCGAAAAATTGATTTCAAAATAATGCGATTTGAAACGCAATATTGCCATAAATCGAATATTGGTTCTAGCACGCTGTAGAGCTAGATTCACATTTCATTTTTCAGAATTGAATTTTTGGTTGTTTTTATTCAGTTGCTGAAGGTAATTTATTTATTTTAATGGCTGCGATTCACATTCTTTCATGCTATTCTGATAGAGTAAATGCAAACTTCAATTTGGAAAACCTATTTAAATAATGAAGATTGAATTTCATGCCTTCCGGACAGGCCACCCAAACAGCTGCCTGCACACGATCAGTACAATAATGCAGCATCTTCCGAGTGTAATCCAAATGAGAAATGGGTCATGGTAATGAAAATAATATTGAAAAATTTCATTGGATCATAAAAGGCACCTATTGATTATAATGCAAGTAAGGGCAGTCATTCAATTATAACTTGATCTCATTTATCCCCATTGCGAATAATAGAAGTTGAAAACATGACCTTGGATGATTTGAAAGGATGTTGATAGTTATTAAAAGTCTCATGATCTTACATTCTTGCATACTTTGCTGGATGTGTATCACATTAAGGATTCTTGATTACACTCTGGAAGAGCTCATCAATTTCAATATCTTTTAAAATTGAGAAAATTCATTAGCAAGTTGTTTTGCACTCGCACTAAACAACTCCAGAATTTCACTCATCGATTCAAGATTCTTCAATACTTTATTATAATTAAAAAAGAAAACACCTAAAGCCTCGAACTACAATAATTACAAATTGTAACTAACATTAACAATTGAACCATTTTATCGTAGATTTTTATTTAATAAAGAGTCATCTTGCGAGCATTGTTAGTATAAGTGAGCCCAATAAAAGATTATAAAAATTTAAATCGTGGGATGGAATTCAAACAATACAAAGTCTACCTTTTAAAAAACGCATACTTCCAAAATGTGCTACACTGCTAAAGAATGTTGATCATGTTGAATGAAGTTTAAAAAATATATATAGGCTACCTACATTGTTTTAAAAGGAAATTAATACGTTCACTGTAGGTGTAGACTGTCAGTGTAAAATTCAACCATTGATGAACTTTACACTGACAGTCTACCAGAATGAATCACATAGTTCCAATAAATCTAATCGCTGATAATTTTTTCAACAAACATTAAAATCATTATGTGAATTTGAATAAGAAAACAGATGAAGAGAAACAGTTGAAAAAAGGAAATTGAAGCTTATTATCGATTCATTCCACTGTCAGTAAAATGAGATGGAATCCTCTTCGCGTGAATTTTTTATTAAATATTATTAATCGCGAAATAGAGGAGTAAACATATTAATTGAGGATTGCAGTAGTGTAAGTGCCGGTAGTCACGCGTGTAGAGCTACACTTCTGTTTAATGGTCATCGCAGTCCTCATCTTCCATCATCAGTATCTCAATAATAATCATCAGAACGGTAGAAGTTGCGCTTTTTGCTAAACAGAGTACTCTTCAGAAGCTGTTGCACGGCTATTCAACTGGAGTTCACAACGAGCCCCTGCAACTACCGTAAATACCACCCGCCACCCCGCTTCATCACTCCTCGACTGCCTACCATGATGGTCTACCATTGTGATAGCAATCAGCAAACTTCCTGTAATTTTTAAAAGAGAGTTGAGACCTCTAATCAACTGCATTTGCGAGTAATTTATCAATAATTATTTTCAGAATGTGACACAAACTTGGGATAGGTATTAGAGAGATTTGATTCTCTATGACTGGTTAGATTTCAAGTTTTTGCTTCAATTGCTCAGAATTCTGATTTAAAGTCAAGTGGTCGAAAAAATTAAGAAATGAAAAATAGGGACAGGAGCTGGAAATTACAAATACAGTAATACAAATTGTAAATAAAACAGTTAAGTGGATAAATAATATATTTGTAGCGTTTCAAAAATTTTACGATGGATCTAGACCTGAATTTCATTAAAAATATAATTAATTTCAAATAATAATTATGGATGTTCTCCTATCAACCCCCAAATTGTGCGAAAAATCGTTTGGACATTAGAGTTCAATATAAGTACTGTATATGAAACAAGACTACTGAGCCCATCAGATCTATTCAGGTTTATTTTTACTTGAAAAATGTCAGACTATTAATCAATTAATTTGAATATTCATACTGCTCTGGACCTTCAATGATTAAGGTAGCTTATTGTGAAATCCCAATTCGTAGCGATGAATAATTAGTGCCAACAGCTCACTGATATTCTTAATGATGCCGATCTATTTAAAAGAGATTTTAATTATTTTGCAACAAGCTTCTAATTCGATTTACAAGCTTTGTGCAAGCGCTCTGCTCTTTCGAATGGAACCGTTTGAAAGCTAGCCGATTTAATTAATTATAATAAATATTTATAGCTTGACAGCGGCAACTGAATAATTATAATTGCTAATGTTATCGCAATTCCCTCAAAACACGATGCTATTAATTGGATACTTCCTTTCACTAGGATGTTACAAAATAGGCTGGCAACATTTTAGCCATGAATTTTATGTGTAGAAAGATTGGAATCGCGAAAAGTCAATGGAAATTACCACTGACACGGGGAAGAATCGAGCATTGTAGACTTATCTAGACACCATGAATGCATGATACCCATCAAATTGATTGAACAACAATATTATGTTGCAAAATAAAATTGCATCCACTTTGTATACATTACTGTGCTGAAAACCGACATTGAAATATTCAAATATTCGACATTAATATTCCAAATTTAAGGGTAAGCCATTCACTTCCCATAAATTTTCGCATCATTCTATTTCTTGATAACTTGCAATATCACTAGGAGACAATATTCATGTTATTCAAATTAAATATATCCGAAAATTTAGTCTTATGTTATTGACTTTCACTAGTTCCTTCACATGATTGTCTCAACTTTTCCAATCAGGATTGAGGATTCACCATTCAATTAATAATAATAATAATTCCGTGTAACCTGGCTGGCTCAGGTCTGGTGTCAGAGTTTTCAGGTCACTCCTGATCAGTTCAGGGTCTCTGACGTGACTTAACGACTGTTTTTAGGCAGCCGGGACCGACAGCTTAGCGTGTCCTCCGAAACACCATTCAATTAACTGCAATTTATTTTGGATAACTCAAAACAATCAACCACTTGAATAGGTAATTATTTGCAATGGTAATTGGGTAAGATATCAATTGTCAACATTATTCATTTCAGTTCAATATATTGATGTAGATATAATATTCCAATGTCTAATACCTCATCAATGCATATCAACAATATTCGTATGTGTAATTATTCTATGTTGGAACATCTACTCTTCTAGCAGTAGCCTAAGCCTTTTCGAAGGCCCATTGTTTAGAATGAAAGTCTAAGATAAATAACAAAAATGTAATGCATTTTGTAACATGTCCAACTACCATATCCAATACGTTCTTCACTTGTAGACGATAATGAGCTTGAAATTCGTCGTGAAGATGCGTTTCCAAATTCCAAGTACGTTAGTGGAAGTTTAATATGTTCTTCAGGAGAGACTGAAATAGAAAAGTAACGTTGGCTTTTAAAAGCTCGTAGTCAATTTGTGGGACAAAAACGAGAATCCCGGATGGCGCCGACGGATTTTTGGCATTTCCTGAACGCCAGGTGCTTTGTTTGGGTGTCGGAGAGGGAGTGGCACGGTGAGGGGTGTTGAGGGGTAATGGTTGGAGGTGGTAGTGGAAGAGATCCCCCTGTCTATCGTCGTTCTTATCACTCGACTGCCCGGACTTAATATGCCTCGCTAATGATTTATTGAAACTAATTTAGACTGGTGACTGATGTTCACCACTCACGAATAACTCTGTACGGTGTTGAAAGCACAACACCACCTCCCTCCTTACCACTCCTTTTGTCAAAAATCAACTTCTCCCTCCACTCAGTCTCGGCCTTAACAGGTTTTGGAGTGAAAATGTCGAAGAAAAAATGAAAACACTAATTCGTGGCTTGTCCAAGCTAAGCGACAATGATAACTACATAGTATCGGACACGAAGCTAATAAATTATCTGCTGATACTGGAGCTGTTTCATCGAAATGTCATGCTCATTTTCTTGGAAAAGTTCAAATGTAGTATAGCCTTCAAGGGGACGGAGAAGAATGCGGATATTGATTTCTAAAAAGCTTGTAATATTTAGAAAAGTTCGCTTATGAAATTTGTCTTGTAGTTGAAAGGTTGTTGATTTGGTAAATTTGTATTTAAAAACTATTACTCTATTACTTTAGACTTTAAACTTTAGACCAATGATCAGAACAGCTTGAATGACATGATTGGAGTTTTCCAGTCTGCTATCGCTGCACCGGTCACGAGTTCGATTCCCGTTTCGTCTGACATGTTTCCCATATCATCCTTCTCCTCATTACCCACGCACAGTAATAAGCAACGAGAACCCCTATAATGAAAAATATTTTATTGCAGCAGTCATTACACCATTACAATTCTTATTTTCTGGAAAATTGTGTAGCTTTATTTAACAAATACTTTTACAAAATTTTCATAACCAATCTCATAATTTTGTTTTGGTTATTACTTTTGCAGTTACACCCTCCAAAATGCCTCGTTGAATAATTTGTCAAACTATTGATCGTATCTAATAAAGTGATTGAACTGATAAGTACGTTGGAATTCATTGAATGATCAGTATGATCTACAAGGTGGAGAAATGACATTTCAAGAATGATGAAATCAATATCTACAAAAATGTCTATGGAATAAATGCTTTCGCAACACGGAACTCTCGTTATTCTACGCACATGTGTTGAGCTCTGAAACTTTGTGCACATCACTGTCGATAAACCTCTTAATGGATTTAGAAGAGCGCAAGAATTATTTGTCAATTGAGGCAGATTGTAAAAACGCCGTTTCACGGCGATGGTGATATGGGGAGGGGTGGCTGGGCGGGGAACAGGCATTATTGATGTCGGATGAATTTAATGAATTTTACTACTTTTTCCAACTTAAATGTGCATTATAGCCGAGATTAGAACAGGTTTGTGCCAGTCGGCTGGCTCCAGGACTCTTCACTCCAACTGCTATCTCGCACTCTCCTTCCTTCACTCTGTCTCTCTCCCTCTTCCGCTCTTTTCCTCTTACGACGGAATGTCGGTCTCCAGAGATAGTGTGTGGTCATTGTAGTATACTATCATAGTAGTTAATCGTAGCCGTGTTAGTATATAGTAGTAGAGGTTGCAGACGACCCCGAGATTGAAATAGAGTAGCTTTTTACTTTATTATTGACGGTTGTGTGTGTGAGTGTGAGTAGCTGACCTTTTAGCGGCTTTTACCTGCCCATACGCACAGGAAGGTCTCGCGACCGCGAAATAATACGTTGTGCTGTCATAACAAAGCAGAAAAACGGTGATAGGCGCGTCAGAACAATCATAAATAAATAAGCCATTAATTTGTCGTCTGGTCGTCAATGTTAACTGATCAGTGTTGCTTCTACTATATAAAGTGAGGCTTTTCTCTTCGGTTCAATATCGGAGAGTAATTATCGGTGGTGGAGCTTTCAGCGAGCTGACAAAGAAATGCTTTTAGAGCGGTGGCACGAGTACTGATAACTGGATTAGCCAGCCGAATGTTAGTGTGAGTTCGCGTGCGTGTGTTCTTGTATTTTATTGTGTGTTTGTAACAACATGTGTAATGGTAGTCGAGTGGCTAAACGTTACCACGGCACTGTTGAAAACATGAGCGAACAGCGCCACCAGTGGTCAAATTGCGAAATACTCTTTTTTTTAGCTATCCTACTTTGTTAGCAGGATCTTCCATGATTCTAAGCATCTACCACAGGTGGAAACCTATGTCAGTGACATCATTCTGCTTATATGAGTTTTTTAAACTTGATTAGAATTGCTGTTTCGGGTTCAGAGTAGTCTAGTGCTAGTCGATTAAACAGCTAGTCTAATAAATAGAACATAATAACATAACATTAATTGAACATGAATATAGAAAAGTATTGAAATATATATACTATGCACTGGAAACTACAAAATTATATGTGCTTATAATGGGATCTGTGTGTGATAAACAATGCATTTATAGAAGTCTCTATCTAGATTCTGAAAAAGGGTTGAGTAGCAAGAACTTGAAGATGTTCTGATTTGTTTGAATGAAAATTCAATGCAAATTATTCATCTTGTTTGGATTTTTTCAACAGAAAAAATTCTTTGTTGATTGATGCACATGATCAATAATCAGATCCTCATAAAATTGTACCAAATCAAAATTTTAAACAAGTTTAGTGAATCAGGTTTAGATGAGTTTCAGAGCAGATGAGGTTCAGAGCATAACGGAGTTCTCATTATGAGCTAGCCCTTTTCAACAACAATTATCGGTTCTGTATCACACATTATAAAACATGTTACGCTTTTTTTCACGTTTTTTGGCAGGTTTTCAGGCGGCACGCCCTTTTACCGGACGAGTGGCGTTCTGCCGTCAGTGGTGTTGATGATGTTGTTTGTGAGAGAAGAGAGGAGAGAGGAGTGAAGAGAGGAGAGAGAAGACAGAAGAGAGACCGGTCGGGTTCGATTGTTTCTCGACAACGGACAGGAAATTAGCGTTTCCGGGGAGCAAAGTCAATTATTGTCGGTGTCCGCCGGTGGCTGGCGAAAACACGGGCTACTATACACGCATCCCAGTGCCAGTAATGGCTTCTTTTCACGGCTCAATTCATTATCTACTGAACAGAGCAATGCCACCGCTCGATTGGGCTCATCGTACTACACATTACTCAATTGGCGCCCATCCAGGAAGTATGGGAAATTATTCAATTAAAAAGAGCAATAGAAAATAATTATAATTCAATGAAATGGGATGCAATATTTGAAATTGAATTAAATTCATGATAAAATTATAATAAATTATAAAATTATGTTTTCCTTCGAATAATATTTAGTAGGAACGTCTTTCAATTTTTAGACGACAAAAAATAAATAGTAATTAAATGAAATCAAACAAAAATCATTTTGAGTTATGTTAGGTTTATTGAGAAACCTGTTCAGATATTAGATATAGTTCATAAGATAAATGACATGGAGACGGAGGTGGAAGAAGAAGATGAAGATGAAGATGGGGATGATGATGATGATGATGATGATGATGATGATGATGATGATGATGATGATGATGATGATGATGATGATGATGATGATGATGATGATGATGATGATGATGATGATGATGATAATGTTGCAAAGCAGAGCTGAGGCTGAGCTGCCGGTAAACGAGCAATGGAATTGAGATCAACACTGTTGATGTCGGTGTGTCCGCTATAAGTGCAAGAAAAATGAGAAGAACTGGAAGGAAAACTTGAAGAATGAAGGAGAAGAAAAGAGAAGAAGAAGAAGAAGAAGAAGAAGAAGAAGAAGAAGAAGAAAAAGAAGATGAGTGAGTATCTTTCCTATCCGCTATAAGTGCAGAAAAGAATTGAAAGGAGTAGATGAAAAACTAGAATGATGATAATGATGATATTGATTGAAAAAATATAGGAAATAAATCGATTGGAGAATTGTATAAAAATGGCAGGAATTGTTTATGATGTTAATTTCGGATTATTTATAAAAGCAGAATGGGGAAGGAAAAGTAAGCACGATTTGAAATAAGTGAACTCAACAAAAACTAAGCACACAGAAGTGCAGATGAGAAGTGGAGGATTTTAGATGCAAGAAGATTAAAAATAGAAGTTACAACTGTAAATAGCAGAGAAATTATTATATTGATTTTGGATGAAACTAACAAGAATGATGGAAAACGAAAGATAATTGAAAATCAGCAAACTAATCGTAAAACAAAGAACACAGATTATGTGATGAGGAAAAATAGACTATTTGAGAGGCAGAGATAAACATTAAGAAAGTGCAATGAGCAGGAAAAATGAAAATGTAAATATTTTGGATTAGAAAATCAAGAATGGTGGAACAGAGAACATGATAATCAAACTAAACAACAGAACAAAGAGCACAGAAAAGTTGATGAAGGGAAGTAGATGATTTTAGGGGCAAGAAGGAGAGAGATTAAGAAAGTACAGATTTAACGCAATAAAAAAAATACAAAAAATGTTTTAAAACTGGTGCTTTAAAATTAAGAGTGGCGCAACACGTACTGACCGGCCAGCACTAGAGCTGACGCTGGTAGCAACGATCAGTGGCGTTTATTAGCGCACGTCACGGAAACGACCTTTCAGCAATAACGCAATACGGAAGCAGTCAGCCAACGCACGAGACGAGCCTCAATCTTTAAAATTAATCCCATTTTCCCGCTGATCAAGTTGTTATTATCAGCTCCAACAGTATCCGTAATAATCCGTTTTGTAGTGTAAACGCCCTCTCTGCATGGCCAGCTCGCTCTTTAACGCTCTATTACGTGTGAAAAGTGCGCTCACTATAATATAATTATTTTGAAAATTATTGAAGCAACTACATGTATTCAGCTCGATTTTAAACCTTGTTTTAGAAGAGCTTAACGCTTCTATAAATAGTTGGTAAAATATCCAAATCAAGTTACCGATTTATTCCACATAACGTTAACAATCTGTTTAATCTCATTCATGTGTGAACAATTCAATCTTAGTATAAGTTAGAACGGTAAAAATTCTCAATTTTCACTTATATTGAGTTCAAACTCATGATTTATATTACAGTATTTTCACCACATTGAGTTTTATTTTTTACAATCAATTCAAAACCATCCATGAGTATACAATTCATTAACTTTCTGAATAGAGGATAAAAAATTACCTCCTGACTCATTTCCACTTTTTAAATTGACTCCTTTACGAGCGAGAGATTACTGAAATTGAGTCAATCTTATTAAGTATATTGACTGTAGTATTGAGTATTATTTTCTAACAATAATTATCAATATTACGAGCATATTCTACAGTATTCTACATTAACAACATTAATTTTTATATTATCATTTACGACGCTTCAATAAGCCTTTATGCAATCGCCGGATAATGTATTGTGTCCATGAGAGTACGACAATCAGTCCATAAAATAAATTACTGAGGATAAGTTTATAAATAAAAGTTCAGAAATAAATATGAGGATCAGTTTCAATAATTCTGTGATACGTAGTTTGATAATAGCCTACATCAATATCAGTTGTTTAGTCGAATATCAGAGCATCAAGTTCCTAAATTGAAGGAATTTTCGTCCTACATTCCTATTTGATTTCTATTGGCAATTTATTTTTGAAGCATGCATCAATGATTAAATTTACCTTTAAATTACATCACAACTTTCCAAAAAAAATTCGACATCCGTTAATTCTTCATAATTGGAACAATCATCTCTGAATTAGCGATATTTGAAAAAAGCGGTTAAAGTAAATGGCAATTTAAGGAAGGAGAGCCTATCCCCCATCTAAGGTCAGTGAGAGGTGTTGTATATTATTATTACTAAATTATACCTCAATCTCTTACGAAGAGTTTTCAAAAATTAATAATCATTAGTCTTCAAACACGTTGAGTATAACAAAATTCGATCCATTATGGCTTATTATGAAATTAAAATGATTAGATACTATTAAGAGTCTTTTAATTTAGTGAAGGAGTGGGATTAGAAAACTGGTCCATGGCGAGAAATTGAATGCAATGATAGTCGGTAGATTACACGAGACTGGAATTAAATTAATCTCATAGTAGATCAGAGCTTTTGATAGTATGATATTTTAGGTAGTATGAACTTTTGCAAATATTCAGGTGGAATTATTGGTTGATTAGTATTCGAATTATACTCCATTTTTTTCAATAATTATGAATTTTTATTATTGATCTACCTATTCTTTTCTTGAAATGAACAACAAGTGGTCCACTAATTTTTTCAAGATACTGGCTTTCTGATAGGTTACAGACCAATTATTTATTAGAAGTGCTACTCATTAAAAACCTATTAGTAAGATTAAGAATCCCGAGAATAAAAAAATAGAGTTTCCATCAAACTTAAGATTTAAATCAAGGTTCGTCTAGGGAACATTGAATTGTCAGTGATTCTTTCAAGTTTGATTCTTCCTATATTCTGCAATAGAACTCGTGTGATCTCAGATTTAGAGTAAGAGCTCTAGAAACATGATTTTTAATTGATATTCGATCAGTTGCCGACAAACGGAGCAATATCAAACTAAGTCAAACGAAAGATTATCTTAATGGTTATGGTACTGTCTTCAGTCATACTAAACGTTGTCAGTTGTAAAGCACTGAGACTCTGTGAATTATCTGTAAATATCACTGCAAAATCATATCCAGACTTGCTCTACACCCGAATTTTTTCAAAGAAGAACTGAAATATTCAGTTTAATTATACCGTCTGCTTCATTCATTTCCTAGAAACTAATTAACTCGTTGGTTGTTTTTGAATGGAAGGTGTGACGACCGGTCCGAGTATAAAGGAATTCCCATATAACGGACTGCGTTTAGTTACATTCATGTTTCTACTACCAATACCAACAACGCAACATTTTGTAACAAGAGTGAATTTTACATAACATTTTCAACCACAATCAAATAGGCACAGTTATTAAAAACTTTGATTAATCTTCCAACCAAGTTTATCCTACAGAGGTGTTTCAATCCTGCATATATGTTTTAAAGATCTGATAACTTTCCAATCTCTGCGCTGAACCAAATGTTAACATTTGCACATTTCTTTCAAATCACATAATTTGTGATTCACAGAAAGAAACCAAGTCGCAAAATAAAACTTTGATCTATGGAGCAATGAAATTTGAAACATCATAACAAAATCAATGTTACATCATTCCAAATACTTTGATTTCAAACGAACATTTAATATTATTAAACCTTTTTTCCATAACTTTCAGCTGAATATTGAAAATCTTGTTCCCCAAGCAGATTGCATAATAGTAGTGATAATACTGTACCTCAAAATGTGATATTTGAACGATTGCTACATTCGGCTAAAAAAAGGAAATACTCAGACAAACTAATAAATCATTAGAAATTTTGTGATTATTTCTAGACTAGACAATGAAAGACTACTACTCATCAAATGAGGTGTCAGTCAAAAAAAAGTGGATTTTAGATCAGAAGCACAATCTCATTATAAACCGTTATTCCACAAAAAAGCAAATCTAATTTGAAATAGGTTGTTTAGAAAGACAGAAAACTAACTGGAACACGTTGAATAACACTGATCGGTATCGGCTGTGTACCGTTTGTGAACGCATTTGTTCAACAAAATTAAAGGATAATTGGTATTGCTATTGTTTGTCAGGAAAAGTGGCAGTGTGAGGTGTACAATGCAATTAACAGTACATAGAATAAAACACGAACTCTGTTGGAATGATTTTTGAATTAGGATGGCAATCGGTTTTTCGTCTATTATGTGGTAGTTTTGTGTGTGGTCAGTGGTGCCTATTTAGAAGTCCTTTAGTGGTCCTGGGTGAAGTTTGAAATGTTGGGAGAAGGAACCGAATAATTAAATAAACACCAGAAGTAATTAAAATTGAAGGATGAACTGAAGAAGAAACTATTCAACATAATGGAAACTTCTTTAAATTTTTTTAGTTCAACCAATTTCCCCTAAATTTTCTATTTTAAAGTCTCATCAAATTATTTTTCATTGCGCACTGTTAGGTTGAATGAGATAGATGAAGCTATTTTATTTTATGAATTATTTGGGTAGTTGTTTAGTTTTAAGTTTTGTAGTTTATTGTAAGTTTAACTTACATATAGATTCTAGAAACCTAATTCAATACATTCATAGAAACCCTTACATATTAAATTCTCGTAAACGTACAAAGAATATCCTTCAATCCTTGTTTTTAAGCTAGTCCACTTACGAATGAGGCATCAATTACTCACAGTAAGAAACAGATTATTGTAACTTAAAGATTCTCGTGAACGTACAAAGAATATCCTTCAATCCTTGTTGGATCAATGCATGTTATTGTGATGACTGTACATATTATTGTGGTGGCGACCTGTTGTTGGACATCATAAGACAGACGAAGTCTGATTTTCAACTCTCTCTCTATCAATGAAACCCTTGAGCTGCTTAAGCATATCTGGATAGCTCATGACTTTTTGCGAATAAAGATGTACAGTATTCAAAATAGATTTTAATATTAGGATTTTATCTCCACGAAGAAGACAAATTCCTTCCAACCCGACCTTCACAACAAAGTATGGTTAGCATGCGTTATTACAAGTTCAACTTGGTTAGCAGAATTTTCGGTGCGAGTCAGCTGTGCTGTTGAGGCGAATTCCGAACATATTACGGGATGGGCGACCTTGGAAAGACATTGAGATGGTCAAGGTGCAGAAAGAACGTCCGACTAGGACCTCGTCATTACGGTGACGGGGCCAAACTGATCGCTGCAAGCCAATGAACACCAACAGACGTGTCCAATTTTCTATGGCCAATTCAACTTGTCAGAATGTTGTGTAAGACTATTCCATCATTTTTTTATTGAAACAAAGCATTTCACAAACAATGTATTTTAACGTTTAGTCACTCCAACAGACTTACTATAATATTATGTGTTTGAACTACATCCAACCTATTCTTTGAACTAAAGTAATGCAATTTTTGGAGAATTTTTTTCATTAATTTGTCCTTCAATGAATGTGAGGCCTTCCAGTAAGAAACTTAAAAAACTTGAATTATAAAATAATGGGAATTAGAACAGAAACTAAAACAGGAAACTTTTGTGCAATAGTGGATCCATAATCAGCGAAGTAGAGTGATTTATTTCTTTTCCTCACCTCAATTAAATTTGCAGCAGTCCTGTTGAGCAAAAGGATTTTCTAGTGTTTCGATAGGAATAATTTTTAGAATGAACCAACAACTCACCCCAAATAGAATAAGAACTGTAATGAGATTGAGAGTCACTGCTGTTAAATTAGTTTTCGGGTTACAGGATTATTGTAACATTAATCTCGGTTAACAAAGAAACAAGTACTGTTCAAAGCAACCGTGTCTTATATAATTGAATTTGAGTGTGACGAAAAAACTGTAATAGAATTTCACGTTGATTGAATTACGTAATAAAACGACAGTTTTTCATAGTTAACGTTAAATGGAGACAGGACAAATAATACTGTTTCTAGTTTTAATCTAGAGTTGCAGTTGCAATGATCAAGGCATAGTTACAATAATCGATGGTTTGTGAAATGCCTATTGTGCTTCGTGACAACATTGTCACTCCTCTCTTCATGTACAAATGTTTCTCAGGCACGCAACCACGTTATAGGCCTCTAATTTGGGCCTACATTCAGCTAGCCTTCACTTGTTTGTACGTTTAATTCCGGCGATGAAATTATACCAAACAAAAATATCGTTCATTTTTCCATTGAAAAAGTTACATCTTGATATAAAAATGACATGCGTGTTCAGCAGCCCTTAAGTCTATTCCTAATTTCGATCAATAATCTAAATTCCTGAATTGAGTTGTTGGCTTGCACAAAACATTCGTATACTTTTGATGGATATTATTAAGCTACATAAATATGGAGAAAATTTCATTCAAATAAAGAAAATGATGATGTTGGGCCTTTCACTAACACTGTTACCTATTAAGACTATTTATTCATTGACTTGAATGTAATAATGGTAAATTTTCAAAACGGACCCAGTTGAGAATTTCAACTGTATCAAAATTGAAAACATTCAACATGAGAAAGCTGGAGATTTTACATAATAGAACTTCACAAAATTTTACATTAAATAATAACGAATAATTTTGTGTAATTTAATTTTTTTAATGACTCATTCTAATGTAGGCCTCTATTCTAATAAATTTTCAATTTACACTAAACCAACACAATTCAAACACACGAGTGAATCACCATTTTTAAGTAATAATGTTATTTCTATTAGAAAGCCATCTTCATTTTGTTGAAGGTGAAAATGGCTATTACTCTCCAAGAATTATAGCCCATTGCATAGGATTGAAAAAATTCAATTACGGTACTCATTCTGAGTAAAACGTCGTATTTTCTTTTAATGAGGAAATATAATTGAGCTGTCTTCATCAACGTTGATTCATTCGTCCCTTCAAGAAAATAATAATAATTGGTGAGTGATAACGCCGTATTTGAAGAAGCATCAAGTGAATCCAGACCATTACAGCTGAGTAAGAAAAATGGGCCGTTCAATTTAGTGCAGTTGCCTAATGAATCGGTCAGGATTCTCGTTCGCCTTGAGTATTGCTTTTTCAGTAGAGGTTTTTCAAAGTGGAGTAATTCATTAATTAGTATTTTCAAATGCAGTTCAGAGAGCGATGAGGGTTTAGAACGTCAGAGGGTATCATGATGATGGTCAAGCTAAATGCAACCAACAATGCGAATTGCATTTTATTCGTTCGATCTGAGCAAGAAAGAGGAGAAGAAGAGAGGAAAGAGAGGCGGAGAAGACGAAGAAGGAGAATATGAGGAAAATTAGATGGAGAGAAACCAGACTTTGAATGAGAAGAAAAATTGAAGAAGAGAAAAGAGAAGTGACAAAAACCGGAGAACGATGATAAGGAGTAATCGAAATAAATTATTCTGACATAATAATATTGGTCTACAAAAATATAACGAAGATGGAGAGATAGAACACTGAAAAATAATAGAAACGCAATTATTCAAGAAGACATACATTCCAAGAATGTCTAGCTCCAAACCAATGAATGTTGAAATACGAAAGAAATATGAAACAGAAAAAAATAGGAGAAGAGAACTGAGAAATTTAATGTACACGATTCACATTTTTGTGAACTCACTAATTTCTCAGGAGTATGAATTGAGTGTGAGGTTTATTCATGAATAAACTGAGAAAATTGAGAAATTGTATGGAGAGCGACTAGATAAGATTAGATTGTTAACATGTACTATACCTGGATTACAGAATATTTAGACTAAAATTATAGACTAAATTAATATATTGATAGTTAGAAATATTAGTAATTATTGGATTGAGAGAAAACGACAGAAAGAGAGAGATAGGAGTGGCAAACAGTCATTATCCTCTGGATTCAAGCGTTGGTTGTTTTCGTCATCTAATCGAGGGTAGTCATCAAATCAGACGCCGGCCACCGTTTGCTGCGCTAAATAACCAAATACGTACATATTTAATTATGGCGGAATTGCAATTCTTGCCAGCATTTAACGGTTCAGAACGGAATTGAACTAATGACAGGGAGAAAGAAGATCAAGCTGGACGAAGTAAAGGAAAATCGAGCGAAGCCGTTCTGCGCTTTGATATTTCAACCGACAGACGAGCGAGCGACCAGTTTGCAGCGAGCAACTTTTTTTCGCAACAGCCGCGAAAGAGGGTTAGTTCAAAGAGACATAAACAATAATTACGTATAATGCGTCCTATTAAATATACTCGGATTTAATTACGTCAAGAATCCTCTTATTGCGTTCAAGTATGTCGGCTGGCTGCGTTATAAATCAATTAATTTGATAGTCGACGCCGCAAGAAGTTGAACCGAACCGGGGCGCTACCGGTACACGACTAATAGACAGCGTCGGCGACAATTTCTCAGGTATGCGTCGTGCGACAAAAGACGCGCATGCCGCCGTCAAACGACAAAAAGCGTCGGCCCGCCTAATCACACTAATGAGCGATCGCAAGAAGTGTGGCCACTTGTTTTATCACCAACTCGTTCAATACTGCCCCGCATCTCATGATCAGTAAACAAGTGGATCTCCACATAAGAAAACGATAACACACGTCTTAAAGAATAACACACATTTATTGAGAAGAAAATTATTATTGTAAAGTTAGGATTGTGATTGATTTTATTGGTTGTAAAACCAATTTATTGATTATAATGGTATGCTATCCTCTTGTTTTCAAGTTTCCCAAGAAAGCAATTGTCGTGAAATTCGAATGCAGTTACAACTGCTTGAAAAATCGCTATTACAGTTTATTCACAAAGGTAAGGAGACATTCAGCCAGAATTGTAACTTTCACCCAGGGTATTCTGGAATAAAACTCTATCAATAAAGCTGGCAATCTAAAGGTTTAAAGGATTTTTGCTAGAAAAATGAACATGTATTCCATTGTTAAGTGGCATGTGTTTGGAGGACATTATGTGGGGAGCATGTAGATAACTTGTATAGCTGATAGTAATAATTTGTTCGCTAGAGGAGAGAAGTCACGTAACTGGCAATAGCAATTCATATTTGATCATATGATCGTACTCAATTATAGAACATAGTCAACTTTGCTACACACCGGAGCAAAGCAGCAATTAGCAACATTTGGATCATATGATGCACTCTATGAACTATGTGGTTTTAGTGTGCATTGAAGTAGACAATCATATGATCCATATGTTGTTAGTTGCCTATTGCTTATTGCTCCGGTGTACGACCGGGGTAAGAGATTTTTACAAGAAAAATGACACATATTCCATTGTATATGAGACATATGTATTCAAGGAAAGAGGAAGAGATGGGGAAAAAAGGGTGAGAGGGAGTAATGGAACGGCGGGAAGCCGAAACAAGTTGACTGGAACTCGGTAGGCGGTCTCGGTATCAGTCAGCCAGTGCCCGGCACTTGATCTTTCCTGGAATTGTTTTATCGGTTGGTAGCTGCAGTAGAGCGAGTGAGAGGCAGTGAGCAACTGGTAATGTGTGATCCGTGTCGCAGCGTGCTTATTAATTACTCGGAACACTCACTTAGCGATGTCACCACCCTGGGCCCCGGGCTAGTCCAGCCGGCGCTAGACTCATCGCGAGTCTCTCTAATGGTCTAATGGTCGATGATCGGTGAGGCAGGCAGACGGTGCCAAAGATATGGTGGCGCTTGGGTCCTCCCGGTGACGCGACGCTCTACCCGCTTGTCACTTACTGCTTACGAGCTCTGATATCGCGACTCACTCACTCATTCTCTCTCTTTTATTCCCCTCTCTGTCTTTCTCAAGCAAAGTAAAGTGATCTAATCTTTCTCTCTCTCCCACTCTCTTCCTCTTTCTCTCACTCAAGTAAAGTGATCTAATCTCTCTCCCTCACTATATCTTTCTTTTACTCTCAAGTAAAGTCATCCAATTTCTCCCTCTCTCCCCCTCAACCTCGCACACTCTCCCTCACCCCAGTCACCCTAATGGATGTCGCTTTGCAGACACTGCTTATCAGCTTCAGTCGAGGCCACCTTTCACCCGCCCCCACCTTCCCACCCCTACTTGTCATTCTCTGCAACTGAAACTGAAGCAAAGTGCGTTCCATCCTGAGGAATGTTCGTGTGGAATTCGATACCGCAGTATTTAGCTTCTATTATTCAATACGTTGATCTTGAATTGACAGATAGGTTTCAGACTAATTCCAATGAAAAGAGGGTATGTTTTGCAATGATTGTCAGTCACATGTGAGGTTTGATTTAGAATTGGTTGGATTTTAGAATTGAAGGATTATGATCTGATTTGGGACTGAAGTTTGATTTAAGTGTTTTTTTTTTAATTTTCTATGAAAGTTAACTGTGGGAGGTAAATGTGGTATGAATGATAAATTAGGAATCAATTCTGAATTTTCTGATCTTCAAATGTGAGGGTTTGAATTATGAAAATAGTAATACAATTAGATCTATCAAATAGATTCCATTTTCATTTCATAACAGTTAATCATGCTGCTTGGAGGTACATAGGATCTAGGACAGGACATTGGAGGTAGGATTTATTGAAAAGCTGAAGAGTTCATTCATTACTCGGTGAAGAGAGAATAGATACACTGAAAAGAGAATAACTGAGAGTTCTAATTTTTTGTATAGATCGACTAAAAAGAAAAGAGCAGTTTGACCTATCAACTATTCAATAGTTACAATGGTGTGGTGATAACAAATAAAAAGCTTGTTTGTAAAGAAATAGTGATTGGAAGCACTTGGAATTTTGCAAAAGAAATTGTAAAGGAGAACAGTGTATGTTTTGAAATTCTTCAAAGACTTGTAGGAAGAGAAGCAGCAAAGAAGTGCCTGCAAAAAAGTAGCTGGAGAAGTATACTGATCGTTTTAGATGGAGTTCACTGTATTGACATGGTTTTGCAAAGTAAACATCCACCGATACTGTGTGTGTTGAGGAAAACATTTTTTTCCCGATCTGAAATGTGGTCAATCCATCTAAATTACTCTTGATTTAATTTGTATGAGAACTGGTTGAGGGGAATACTTGTTGCCAAGATTGATTTGTATTCAAGTCAAGGAAACTACTAATACTCTAGTGTAATTTCATACGATAACAGAACAAGGTTTGAACACTCGCATCATCTTAGCCACAATCATACTTCGACTATTTTTGCAAGCAAGACTTTAATAACAGTGCGACCCGTACTTCTGCCTGTACCACATAATTACTGATTATTTCAAATTAAACTTACAAACACACAGTCTTCCAACTCTTGATGGAATAATCAATAAGATATAAAAAACCATTCAAGCTTCATTTTCTATATCAAAACCAATAAATTGAAGTTGCTTCCAAAGTATCTTTAAATTACAGAGAACCTAAAAAATTATTACGATGGTAATAAACAGTACAGTGAACACGGTTTATAAGCTTCTAACTTGATATTAGCTTCTCTATCAACTACATTACTGTACTGTACTTCACTATTACGAAAATAAATTGTTTCGACTCTGTGTGGATGATTTTCAATCAAACAATCAGTATGCATTCACCAATTCAACATTGCAAATGATTATAATGTTTCAAATGAAGTTATTGAAATGAAGTTTCTAGGATGAAGACAGGATAAAAGTTTTCAAATGTCAAGCTTTGTGTCTCGGCTAACGAAATACCTCAGATTGCTCCTCAAGAATAAATTAATGTTTTAAAATTTGCTTTGAATGATGATTGAATTTCAGAAAATTAATAAAAAGCAGATGTTGTTCCACGGAATTGGACGTAATTATATCCCCCCGCAATTAAAGCTTCACAAATCGATAAATGGCTCTGCAATACGAACTGGAGTTTAATGATTGCATTCTACCTGAGTAAACTCTTGTGATATCATTCTTCATGTTCTGATGAATTCGAATTCATCAGATATGAGACCATGATGTCACGCGACCTTGATGGTTTCCATACATGCCAGAACTCTAATTGCAGCTAATCGCCAGTTGATGGTTTGCATGAAATGTAATTGTTTGCTGTTGAATTGTGCAATATCAGACGTAATAACTTATTAACTTTACTGCAACTGTATTGACTTCATCGTATTATTGCGAGGAAATTGAATCCAATTAGGGTATCTGGGTTTGCAAACTTTAGTGATGGGCCTCAATCGTTCACGTTCGACATTGCGTATGATGGAAAAATTAATCATTTCTGTCAATCCCAACATCGATTTGTTTTTGATTGGTAGGCTTTAATAGATCGTTCAACAGATTAAACTTTGCCAGTGTCTGTACGTTGAATTAGCCTAGAATGCATATGTGCATATCATGCAATAAGCGTGCAAGATTATTATGATTGCGCGAAAAGTTGAAAGAGGTTATGCTACTGAACATCGCTTCTGTATTCACTAAAAATTGAGTCATAGAATAGGTACAGTCCATTTCAATGAATTTTCATTCAATTAAAGCCTACAATATTCTGTATAAATGGAGAGCAGAGATGATTTTCATTACTCAGATTGTACTTACGAGATACTCGTAAGAGATGAAGGAAAACTTGAAAATTATATTACAATCGTTAGTAATACACTTTTTGGTTAATGTATCTTATTACAACAAACCACGCTATACTGCTATACTGAATGAATTGATTGAACATATTACCATGGAATTACTGTAACTTGCATTTGATTACTTGAAGCAATAAATACCAATTTAAAGAGTCCAATCCTTTTGAAATTCCATAAAGATTACACTATTCACTTCTCTATGAATACAATAAGATTAATTTTCTGTGTTATACTTTTAGAGGGATCATTTCAACAAAAGAAGTTAGTATTGGTACAAGCTGGCACTAGGTAGATTGAATAAGGTCAGAGAGTTGGCCAATTGTTGTTAAAATAATATTGTTTTGCTCTAATTGTTCTCACAATTCCCACCAACAATTAGTATTGGGATCCAGGTGGGTTGTAAAAAAATATCAGAAGGTTTCTCGGAAGATAATTGGCCAGTCGCTTTCAATCAAGTAAGCCTGAAGTGACTTATCAATCCTGAAGTTATTATCAATCAACTCTTATTCTAGAAATAAAATATTTTGAGAATCGAGGTGACAAATCAATTTTGATTCCAAGCGTTTCTCTTGAAAGAGAGTATCAACATGTTTCAAAACTCGAATAGTCCTACTATTGAAAGAAATAATTTCAACTCAATAATTGTCATAGTAATAAAGCTTTACTTATTCGAAATGTGCTGATTTGCTTTCCCAATACCAATTTAAAATAACTACTGTATTTCTAGAATCTCGTTTTTTGGAGTTCAATTTTTTCCCCGACACAAAATAAAGTCATTTGACTACTAGGCCAACTGAATTAAAATTAGTTCTTCATTTCACGCCTTTCTCTTCTGCTTCCACCAAAAATTATCAAGTCACTCTAACATCTCCTTCCTTCCCTTTTTGCTCCTCCTACCCCTCCTCCACTACGTCCTCCTCTTCCTTCTCCTCCCTCTTCTCCATCATCTCACTCTCTTTCGTTCCACTCTCGCAATGCAATTATGAGAAGAGGCCTTGTACGCCCAGCAGCAAATTGTTAATTACATTTAATTTACTTCTTCGCGTGGCCCTAAAGAAGCATCACTTTAATTGGAGCTAATTATTTATAAAGGAATAAAATTCTGTTGACTTCGTAAATCATGTTTTTCCGTCCACGTCGACGGTGTGAGAGTGAGAGAGGAAGATGGTCCTGAGCAAAAAACGTTTATCAAATCAAATATTCCTCCTCTACTATCATGAGGCGAGTGCTTCAAGAAGACGAGTTATCGACTATCTTATTCATCAAGTTCTAGATCAGGCTTTGAGAGCTCATTTGGACCACATTATTGATTGCTCTGTTCCTTCATAAGTTTCATGAGCTTTGAACGGCTTACTATCCTACTTACGATGAGCTGGTAGACCATCAGCGCGATCAAGTGAGAGACAGAGTGAACAATCGGTGGGTTTTTAACCATAGTAAGATAGGAACAAAACACGTTTTGGAGATGTAATTCAATTAAACCATTAAGGTATCATCAATATTTTTTCGCTACCTATCTATTATTTAGTGGTTTCAAGGTGTTTTAATGAATGTATTAATTAGATTGAAGTGTTTTTATCAGTATTTTTGTCATCTTCTTGCTAGACTCGGTTATGATGTTTGAAGTTTGAACTTCCCGCGTTTTGCAACAAGTATAAAAAACATGATTATTTCAAAGACATCAACTATTTCACACAAATAATATTTAATTCAATTACAACATTATATTTACATCACATATTTTCCATATTTCACCCAAAGTTTTCTTTAAATACTTCCCAGAACTTCCATGAAACACTTTTTTGTGAAAACGGGTAATTTTAACTGATTTCAATTTAACAGCAGTTTAATTGAGCAATTTAATGCAATTTAATTCATGTCTAACAAATAAGATTTTAACTCTCCAACCCACAATACATTGGAGGAGAGGTCAATTTATTTCAGGTATCATTCTCAAACCTCATGAGAAACATTGGTCAAAATTCTTTCAATATAACAATATTAATAGAAAGTAATTGCGATAAAATCTGTGGACGAGAAAAGAATATTTAATCAATGTAAAACAGGTTACTGTAAATCGGTTTTTGATGTAGTAAGCAACAAATCACTCTTGTCAGGAGTCTTGACTGAGGTACAGCGCACTTCAAATTGATAGAGATGGATGGATGATGGCTGGCGTATTGCTGGAGGGTCTCCACTACTTGGCAACCAAAGAAAAATTGGTGGGTCAGTGATGATGACGAAAAGACGCCAAAAATAATTGGTTTGTCTGAAAAAATGAAGAAGAAGGAGAACAAAATGAAAATGAAGACTGATCTAGAGGGGGAAGAGAAGAAGACTAAGGTGAAGATGGAAGAGGAGGTGGAAAAGAAGATGAAGAAGAATACGAGGGAGAGGTAGAAGTCGATAGTTAGATCAGATAAGGAGAATGTAGAAGAACTAACTTAATGTAAAGCAAGAAGTAGAAAATTGAGAAGAAGAAGAAGAAGAAGAAGAAGAAGAAAGGAAGAAGAAGAAGAAGAAGAAGAAGAAGAAGAAGAGAAGAAGAAGAAGAAAGAAGAAGTAAAGAAGAAGAAAAGAATAAGACAATCCGTAGAAGCACAATAATACAAAGAAGAAAACAGAAGGAAGAAGAAAAGAATGGATGAAACATGGAATGAACAACATGAAAAAGAAGAAGAGAATGAAAAGCTGGAAAGAAAAGAAATACTGTAGTAGGAATACAAAAAGAAAAAGAAGAAGTCTAAAATGAGAATGAGAAGATAAGGAGGGAGAAGAGAAAATGGAAAGGAGAAACAGGAGAAGTAGAATAAGATGGAGGAGGAGGAGGAGGAGGAGGAGGAGGAGGAGGAGGAGGAGGAGGAGGAGGAGGAGGAGGGAGGAGGAGGAGGAGGAGGAGGAGGAGAGAAAGAAGAAGGTGGGGGAGGAGAAAAAGGAGGAGAGAAAGAAGAAGAAAAAAGAGAAGAAGAAGAAGGACGAGTGGCCACGGCCTTTATCCGGGTTAATGGCTTCGCTTTTCGCTGCTGCAAGAGGAAAATGACATCACATTTATATAAGAATTATCTTTTGAAAAAAGCAATTCGATTCCCGGAGGAATATAATTGGTAATTATAGTCAATTACCTACCAGCTTAATCAAAACGCTCAGTCTGTGTGTGAGCGGTACCGACCCGTCATTATCTTAATAGAATTAAGAGAGACGAGGCCGACTGGCCAGGAATCCGCGGAAGAACTCGGCGCAGAGGACGGTATTTCACGACGACGGGTGTCCGATTACCGACGGTTGGGTGGGGCGGAGTGGTGGTGGTGAGGGGAAGGGGGTTGATGTGTGAGTGTGCATGAGCGCGACTGGTTCACCTGGAAGCCAGCTCAAGACGAACAATTACGCAAGTTGTAGGTTCTCAAAAAAATGTGATCTCAAATGTAACGATTCTTGGTGGCAACTCTGTCCTCAAAAATATTACAAGAATATCAATGATGGGCAAAGTTGTAATAATATTAATATTCAAAAGTTAATTTTTAGTTAGACAATCTGTGAGATAAAATGTACCAAGAAATTTTTCATTGTAATCAAGAACATAATTTATTATCAGTCCAGTCAAATCGTACATGAAAAAAAAACAAAAATCTGCAATAATTATGCTGCTATTGTACCAAAAGGTACCGGCTGTTTATTTAATGGCATGGAAAATCCTGATGATTTGCAGTACCTTTCACCCTGTCCACCCTATTGAGGGATCAAAAGCCGTGATTTTTCAGCTGTTTTTTAAGGTTTTGATAATGATATCTACTTCATCAAGCCTTTTCCCCTAAACAATGAATATCATTTCTGAATTTCATTAGAAGGAATGAAGCAGCCAGAATCAAGTCTGAGGAAAGACTGCTTGAAGCAACAATATTATTAATTGAAAAATAGGTAAACTGCATTACAATTTCAAAGAATGATGAGAATACTAAGGAAATGACTCTGGCTACTAATTCAATCAGTAAGAGAAATCAAATCAAGAGAGGATCTCAGATCTCATATACCTTGTAGAGCTACAGTCTCGTTCATTAAATAAGATTGTGATAATCCCACTGCAAGGAATATCAAATTCATTAGGGGTTTATTGCAGCATCATTATTTTTATTACTCTATGACAGTCATAAACTTACAAGATCTCAAAGGACTGACAATTGAGCACAGCTAGCATCTAGCAGTACACTGGACATTTCGTTATTGTTGAGTTCAAAATATTTTATTAACAAGCAACAAGGATATCTGCACTGACCCTACAAGTAATTGGCTGTCGTAAAATTATATCTTTTACAATGAGGATAGAGGAGGATTTACGATACCACTTTCAAATTATCTCTGACATGTGGCAAACTGGAGGGAAAAATTGAAATTAGTCACGAAGAATCTCTTCTAGTAAGGTCAGGTTCAATATTAGCCTCAATCAAGGACAATGATTCATAAGAGAGCCTTGAATTGAAAAAATAGACAAGATTTATTCAATCATAAAATTAAAAACTTGTAATATTGAAAAATCTTGAAGAATCGTCTAAATTAGTTTACTCCTTGTTTGGGGATTGATAGCTGTAGTGATAGAGCATATTTATATATTACTGTAATAAGAAGCCTAAACAAGTTATCAGTGTATATAACTTATCAGTGTTGATCAGTACTAAATAAATTGCCATGTTTTCTTACTCCCACTTTTCCTCTCTGGTACTGTGGTTTTATCAATTATTTTCTATTTTCTATTTACTTTCTATTTTCTATTGAGGCTTCATAAGCACATTCACATTTTATTTTTATGTTCTCCATCCATTATAACTTATAATTCATTACATATAACTTATTACATTATAACATTATGGTTCTTCCAACCATTTATATTTTTCCCATACTTCAACTTGGGATATTTCAATTTTCATCAGTAATGTTATATTTAGCTATTTATTTTGAAAGAGAAACAACTACTGTATCCATAACACAGAACAATGACCATTTGAGATTAAGAATGCATGAGCAATATTCTTTCAAATTTTATTGTAAGAATATTCAAGTAATAATCTAGGACAACTGGAAAGAACATTCCACTATTACAATAGGACTATTATCAAGGTATAATGCGCTAATATGAAATAGCTTATCGCTGTTCCAACTTTTGTCGTTAGAAGGAAAAGAGTATCGGTTGCAGTAATCATATCTTGTAGTTGGAAATAGAAATATAGAAACGAGAATAACGAAGCGGGAATGGCTGTGAAATTGAATCACGTCAATAAACCCAGAAAAATGTTTGACAATTTCCAGATATAATCTGGCCTTCTTCTGTAATTCGCTTTTCTATTTGGTTGGCTGCTACGGCGACAAGTTTGAGTAAACAAAGCGCAATTGTTTTTCTTCCCAAGAAAAGGCAGAAGAAGAAAATATTAATAAATGAAAACGAGCCCACTTTAAGGAAAAGCGGCGGAGAAAGAAGTGAGTTATAACATGATATCCAACAATCATGTAAACAGAATCTAATTTTTCCTGGGGATCTGATAGCATGTCAAAGCCGAATTTGGGGAGGAAATTATTGCAAGGAAGTGCAGAGATAAATATAATGCTTTAACAAGGATGTTGTTTCGGTCTGTTTTTCAATAAACGCGGTATAAGTGGCACGCTATCGCCACCGCTCCGCAACCACCGCAACAACACTAAAACCACCCCATTCACATTATCAACAAAGTTTAAATATAATTAACAAAGTTACACGTAATTAACAAAGTTTCGTTCTCCATAACCTAATTTATAATTACGAGCATTTCAACGAATAGCTTAATGATGCAGACTATTAACATCCCTAGCTTGATCTTCCTCAACTAATAATGTTGAAAACATTATTTTCCAATTAAAAAATTTTTAGATGTATTTATCACTTCCTATAAATCTCCTATTTTTTATATTTATTTATTTATCACTGGTCTAGTCAAATTTTAATTATTCCATGTCATCATGCTCTATTGCACACCATTATCAATTCTTGTTGGAATTAGATTCACGATCCTTATTAGATTAAATTAGATTTACGATTAGGATTATTATTTAATTGACCCTTCTATTTTAATTTGGTAAATTATTGATTATTATTATCATTCAAACTTATTCTTTCATCCACAGGACTAGCAGTTGGTATTACATGATAGGTTGATATAGTTATGTTTTCTTTCTATTTCTTCGAGATTTATCTTGTGCAGAAAGGAAGTTTGAGAAGCCGTTGCTGTAATTCAATCTATTTGGTTGATGGTTAACCATTAATATGAATTGTCCTTTAAAAATATTAATACAAAGTTTATAATTATTCCTGTAGACACATTGTACCAGCATAAGTAGTTGACCTGGCATCAGACCAGAATCTACAGAATATGGCTATTACTGTACTTGAACATTCATGATGATAACGTGACCCTACAATTTATATAAAAAACTACAAATTTATGTTAGTAGTGCTGAATGTGCGACAGCGACCATAAAACCTATAAAGTTGCTCTAAATTATATAGTTTACAAATTAATTGCTAGCAGCCCAACATGTATAGTGGTCAAACGTCTTAGTTTAATCCTACCGTGCGAGGGCTACTTTCTTACAAATTTTATAGTTATGTGTGGCAAACAAATTGATTGCTAGTATGAACTAGAAAAAAGCCATAGTTTAATACAACTGTCTGAGGGCTATTTCCTTTTAAATTTTATAGTTATGTCCAGCTCACAAATTAATTGTTACGGGGCCAGCATTAAGTAGCTGAACGACAGTGTTTAATCCAATTGTCTGAGGGCTATTTTCTTTCAAATTTCATGGCTATAATGCTCGTGGAGATGACAGTATTGAATGACTGTTGTTATTATTGAGGCGGCAGTTCTGTTTTCCAGTGTAGCATCAACACACCTGCTGCTGGCTTGGTAACTGATACTCAGCTATTGGTATTATGATGGTGTGTAGTGCGACTGCGGGGCATAGGCATGACAGCTGTCTACTGTCTCGGAACGGGACTAATGGCCAAGCTAGATCAACTCGCAATCAAACAAACACAAACGGGTTGGCCACAAACACGGTTCACTATTATTTCTGCTCAAACTGATCGGAAAATCAACATCAGGTTGACTTTGCAGTTGACTGGCTCATTGGAGGATCGTATAATTATTGTCTCTGTCCTGTTATTGATTAGAAACTTTATAACTCATTAAAAGCTTTCTACGGTTGTAGATTCATCATTGGAATAGGCCTAAACAGAAATTCAAACATGACCATAATTAAGCTCAAAGAATGTCCAGGTTGAAGTTAAAATCAACATTGTATGCTGATGTATGATGTGCTAGTATCTATTTGTTTATTCGAATTTCAACGGCACACACCATTTACAAAAAGTTCACTAATTTACGGGTGAAAAGTACAAATAAAAATTCAAATTATTAGAAGAAAAACTCAATACCAATGAAAATAGGTTACAAATGTAGTGGAATATAAAGGGTATTCCAAGCTGAAAAATGCATTCTCACAGTTCATGATCATCATCAAAATATGATGGTCATGAATCGAATTCTAAAACCGCGGAATTATAAACCACATTGAACATTGATCCTCTGGATCTGGTTATGTGAATTCTCAGCCGAGAATAGCCTATCTATTTCCATCAATAAAAAATTGTATAACCTTCAATTTCTCTAAACTTTCAATAGAAACGGCTTGGGATACACACGATAATACATAATGTATTATACATCATGTAGCGTATCATACACTGGAGTTGAATAGGAGAGAATCTATGAAGCATTGCAAAGAATTATATGAAATTCAATATGAAAGATGTATTTGTACCTCAGAGACGTTTCCTCAATTCATAGCTTGACCAGTTTTCTTACCTGTAAGAAAGCAAAACGAAATAAAATTAGAGAAAGAGTCACATGGAAGTGATTTACTAAGGAAATATTTATTATGAAATTCAGATTACAGCCAAATCAATGAAACCATTGACTAAAGTCAAATCAGTGAAACCATTGACTAATGTCAAATCAGTTCAACAATTGACCTCAGGGAATTTAGTCCGCCTGAGTTTGATACATTGATTAGGTCTAAGGAGTTTATAATTGAGTGGTCCGTAGCCGAGGGCGATAAGCGCCTGTCTGATAATCCAAAGGTTCCAAGATCGAATACAGTTGCCGGAACGGATTTTGACAGAAACGTCGGTCTCGACTGCCTAAAAACAGTCGTCATCTCTCATCATCACCCCTCTCATTACCCACGCACAAGCCTAGAGCTGATGTGGGCATCACCCTCAAAAAAATATCATAATAGAAATGTTAGTTCAGGCTCATTTAACTCAATTTTAAAATCAAATATCCATTATGTCACAAACAAGTATCAAATAATTTATACAATGAATAAGCCTGGATACATTCTATAAAATGTGTATTTCATGTTATGATTATTTTCGCATTAGTTCTGAGTTAACTAGTCCACCTTACCTGAAAAATCATTTTTAACGTGCAATAATTAGTTTTTGAAAAATTACTAATGACTATCTGTGCAGAACCTGTTGATTAGAGTAAATTACCGACAACAGTGAATAATTAACAACTTTTCTCTCGCTAGCTCAACATAGTTATTAATTAATTATAATGTTTCTCACGCTCTTAATTACCTCAAGATTGGATGGTGGATATGTTAAATGTTGGCCATCAAGCATGAGGAAAGTCTTGAAACAACTCTAATAAGTGCAAAAGAAAGTTGAATTTAATATGTATTTTATGAAAAATTATGGTTGTTGAAATGAGTATTTCAATTTTCATAATTGCTTCTAGTAAAAAAATTATATTATTATAAGAGCAAGAAGTTATTTATTGCATTTCTTTATTGTCAAGTTTGTGAAATTTTGATACCCTATTGCAATTTTCGTGGTCATATTTTTCTAAACAAAATAGTAGCTTAAGGCTTAGCTACTCTTAGTTTCTATGATGCCAGTTTATGATACTGTCTCATCAGCAATAATAATGAGATGATTTTTTCTGGTTATAAGGGTAGAAACCGAAATCATAAATTTTTTGAAATAACATTTAATCTCAGAATCTCCATGGTTCAAGCTTCTTGGTAAATAAGTCATCCTCTTTTACTATTGAAATTATACTATCTCTTTTCTGCAATTGGTTAGGAGTCTGCCTTCCGGCTGATGACCATTCAAAGGCTTGGAGAGAGCTGGACTCAATTTCAGTATTATTAAAAATATTCTTTTGTCACAACTCCTAATAATAATAATATTGCGGTATGATCGCGACCCAAAATGAATTGAAACGTATGCTGGAAGTGTCGCTTGAGGGTGGAATGAGTCCAATTTGCGATACTACACCAGGAAGAGGCGGATAAAATTACTATGTTATTGTCATAATCATTGACACAATGATTTCTTTAGAACGATCTTGTTGAGTCAATTTGACTCGCAATGGAAATACTTTAATATTATTTTTTATTATATTATGAGTGACGGATGTTCTTTATTGTGCGTTGCGTTCAAAAACTATGCTGGAGGCGCATTTGATTGCTGCCTCTAAAGGTATATAGCCAGCAGTCAATTTGCTCCAGCATTCTTCTGAACCGCTAGTCGAGTTGACTATCAACTTACATGCACTCAAAAACGCTCTCATATACATTCAGTTCATTCCTAACGTTTCTATTGCTTGTAACCTACCATCCAACACAATACCGTCCGAAAAGAAGCTCCAAATTCTATACGTTTCGATTGCATTAATGCTACGAATTCTTTCCAGACAACGGAATTCTTCGACTCTCTTGTCCCACTGACGATACAATTACAAAGTAGCTATAGAGATCGAATCAACATGAATGTTCTGGAATGATGTTTCATAAAATGTAATTACAGTTTTAGCAGCTTGCCAATTTATAACACATGGGGAAATGACAACCGCCAATGAAAGACTCAACTCGATTCCAAGCAACACAATATGTTATGCTAGATAATCATAATTCATTTTTTGATCTACCGGTACTTGTAGGGATGGAATTCTTTTCATGTCATAATTTTAGATGATAATAATATGTTCTTCCAATAGAATGAAAGATCCTTTTGATAGACTTTCTAATTTAGAGCTCGTCTCTCTCATACATGCTGAATTTAACATGTGTGGTATTGCCTGAGGAAGAATTTTACATTGACTGTGGGATAATCTTGAAAATACTTTGCATTCAATAAGTGGTAACCTACTGAATATTTCCAACAGAAACTTTTCCTAGAATTATTCTCATTCATTTATCAACGATGGAGTTACACATCTTTGAAGATTTTCAATTATTTGCGACGATTTAAAATTTTTTCAATCAAAATGGCTTTGCAATGATAAAAAAACAATTTCCAACCACTTACGGAACCTTGAAACGCATAGGAATCTTGAAATTCAGGGGCCTTTTGGAAAGCAATATAAGATTTGAAAAACAGAATCAAGAGTAATGATTTTCTGGAAAGCAAAATTTTCCTCGCAGCTATGGTAGAATCACTAGGAAAGTAAAAATTCTGACAATTGGGCGTGTATCGCCTTAATAAGCATCTACAAAAATAGAATACATCATCTTTTACAAGTGAACGTAGAGTATATTCTGTAAAACAGTAAAATTTGATTTCCCTTGGTCTTCTATAAAAGATATTTTACGAGTATTTTTAAATTTGGTAAACAAGATTGAAAAATTCTAACGAGCTCTATGTTGAGATATGACACAGGACATTTATATTTCGTGTGGGCCATTTCGTCCAACAAACTTTTTGGAAGAATGCAACAGCTTCCTCGTTTACTCACGATCACCTCAGCTTTTATTGCGAAATTTATTATGCTTCACGTCTTGTTTTCTTCGTCTGCCGAATACATTTTGCTTGTCCTTTCCCTTGTTCATTCAGGACAACTCCAGCCGACTGAAAGCACCATGATATATACTTTACGAGTCTGTGGCAGCCGTATCCGTTTCACTGGCCAACCGATCTGATTCACATTTGCAAGCGAATAGATTGCTTTATAGTTTGCATATTACATTCGAGCTGTCTTTATGAGATAAAATGTCCAACGCACAATAAATGACACTCGACATTTATTTATCGGCGACAGTTATTAGCGAGACTGTTTGTTGGCTGTTTCAATAAAGTTTGTTTATAAAGCAACTCGTTCGCCTTGTCTGAGGAGGCCCATCCTCTCCTCATACTTTGTATGCAGCTAAGAGATAAAATGCAATAAAATCGAGATTATGGCCACATTAAAGATTTTGTTCATGTACCCTACATCTTCGTTTGGGCTACATGTTCTCTTATTTATCATACTTGAATTTGATTTGTTGAAAGAAAACCTACTTTCAGAGCAATTTTTTCACTCATAAAAACCTAATTCCAAAGTCTATAAACGACCAGTCAAGACCAATTTCAGGAATACTTGAATATTTTTTTTTTCAAGTACTGTATGTGAATATGTGAATAATACATTTCGAGTATTAAAATATCAATTCATTAAAATATGTGAGAATACAATTCAAGTTATCATATTTGCAGTAGAATATTTTCCGTAATATACTTATGAAACCCCATAAATAATGAGATTCATGGATGAAGCTTAGAAGTTTAATTTTCGATCATTAACGTTCAAAACATCCATGAAGTAGTTAGTTATGTATTTGGAATAATTTTTATTCTGAAATATAAATTTGGTAGCTTGCTATATAGTATAATATACAGTAATATATTTAAACTTGCAATTAAACTTTCTAGCTATAGAAGGAAACTGTTATCGGTTATCGTTATTGGTAAAGTTATCTAGGGAAAATCGTCTTATTAGTTACTACATGGAGAATCGCAGCCCCGGTCATGAAAACGGTTCCTTTCCAGCCTGACATAATTTGCATCATCCCACATCCCATTAACTAAGCACAGGTCATAGACTTGATCGGGCACCACCAGCAAAAAAGCCCAAGATTGAGGAATTTAGTCCTAATAGTTATTGGAGAGCTCAATAATTATGGACACCTTTTCGCCGCTGGTATAAATGGAATAATTATTATTACCACCGTCTATAGAATTAATAGTTGCAGATCATTTTTTTTTCTGAATATGATAGTCAGCAACACCGCTTTGAAGTGTAGTCTATATATTGATTATGCCATACCAATTTGGTCAACAACACATTTGAAGTCAAATGAGCGGTACGCACCTAGAATATGAATTGGAAAGCGTCAGACAACAACAAAGCAAGATAATATGATAATAGTTTAATCTCCATAGCCTCAACTATTCACGGCTTGAAACTAGTTTTGAATGGCTAATTTTATATTAGACGATTATTATAGACCTTTGGTCTATTATTTCCGATAATTCGATAGTGGGACAATTTGGACGCATTCTTCTCGAGAATAAGAATCACAACATAGACAACGTATCTAAAGTGGTACATATATGTCTGTTTATCTGAACCGGTATTGTGTATTGTTCACAACATTTGAAATAATTCATTAGTCTTTTAACAAACACGAGAAAGATCATGTTGAAAGGATGAACTGATGACAGTATTCATTTTTCTCTTGGAATGGGCTACTTATTTCGAGTATCGAAGAAGTATAATCAAAATCATCTTAACTTTTATATTGAAGACCTAGGCTCTAGCCAAAATTGAAATGCCTGCCACATAATATAAAAGGTTCTTCACCTGGACCAGAAAATCTTAATAATTAAAAGAAATATGATTGTACTTGGATTATGTAAAAATATGCTTTTAAAACAACGTGTCGAGAAACAGTCATACGCTTACAGATAACTGGTGATCTGGAAACGTGGTAATCTTATCCAGGACACTCAATCTAACCTGAATGAAATAAGATGATATTTGTAAGTCACTCATTAGTCTCAACCGAGTTTAGAATGGCATGTGAACGCTGGGAGGGTTGCATTGCATATTCCATGACAATGTCAACTGAAAAGCAGTTGCAGCGAATCTAATTTTCGGAACACAATTACAAAAACTGTAAATTTCTCATTTTCTACTGATGGGATAGCTTGTCCCAGTATGTTTTCAAAGGGAGCACTCGACATGTATCTTAAACTGCAATGATGAAACGAATCAAATTTCATCAGGTCACTTTTCAAGAGCTGAGAAGACTGAGCGCAAAAATGAACTCAGGACAGATTAATTTAATTTTCGAGTGATGAACCATGTTGTTGATTAGCCGTGCGAACGGGCTTGAGAGAGATAGAGTGCGCACATATGTGGGATAGAGTGAGAGAGGAGTATAGAGAGTTGAATTGGAATGATTTAAAGAGGGGCTGTCTTGTAAGAGCAAGCCGCGGGACGTATATAAAATTAAATCTCAACCGTAGGAACACTCAGAACTTGTTCTTCAGGTTATTACAAGAAATTAAATTAAACTGTTGCGAGCTGCAACAAAAGCCTGGAACGGTTTGGCCGACGCAGCGGCACAGTGCGGTGCGCCAGTCATCTGTCTCATTTTTCTGAGCAGGTGTCTGTTTCTCGCTCGAATTTGTCTTCATACCACAATCACATCGGACCTCAACTCACCACTGCTTAACGGAACAGCAGTACTGGCAGCTAGCAGTTCACTGGGACGTTTCAAATGTCATCAGTCAAAAAATAAAAGGTTTGGCTCTTCAAATTAACACTACGTCAGAGTCAAAACTTCATCAATAATAGTTTGTTTGAGGATGTCTTCACACGAAAATGAGACAAGCGTACTGAAAGTGATCCTATTAGCAATAGCCATTTGCCTGTGCGAGAAAGAAAAGGCTATTTGCCTGAAGACCAAGTGAAATTAAGTTATAGGCTAAAACGTTTTTGACGAGGTTTTTAGTCTGTTTACGATAAGGCTTCATGCTAGTTTTAAACCAAGTTTTGCCCAAGGATTTAACTAGGAGACTGGAAATAGGAGAGTCTACCATTCCTCACATTGAACCACCTTACCCCCCCCCCCCCCCCTAAGAAACCTTCCCCCCTCCCACTAAGAAACTAAGTGAAGTTCGGTACCCATATATAGGGTATTTTAATAAACAAGTATTTTTTACAACAAATATAATAACATTGTGGAACAAAATAAGTTACAGATTACCACCTGATTTCTATTTCCTATAAGATTGTATCCCCTAATTCAATAAATACAGTAATTATCTTGACAAACCATACACTGCAAACAAACTTTGAATCCGAAAGAGTGACTTGAGCATTCTGATTTTCCGAGACACAATGTGAATGAGCCCAGTGTCGACAAAGAGAAAACAAACCACAAGTGAAGCTTACACCAAATTGAATAATATGTAACCTCTAATGACAGGAATGATCAAGGTTGACGGATTCAAACAGCAGCACTCAATGTTTTGCCGTGGCAGTGATCCAGGGACACACCAAACCATCATCTCACCACAAAATAGAGCAGCCACAGCTGGCCTGGCCTAGCAAGGGCGTCTCGCCACTCGTCTCTGAAAGTGAGAAGATGAGAGCGAATGAAGCCAGTTGAGAGTGAGAGAGTGATGACAGATTCGAAAGAGACGATAACCGCAGCAGACAGGTTGATGACGGTGCGTGACAGAGGGCCATCAGTCGACCGACCGACCATTCATGCAGCATGCGGCTCAAATCTCGTCGTCGTCTTCTCGTATTGCCACTTGCCAAATGACCCCCAGTCCCGCCACACCAAAATGCGTCCGCTTTTTTCCATTCAAGCAAAAAAGTGACTCACACTGCAGCCGCAAATTAAAAACGCATGACTGTTTTCAGACGCAGGACTGCTTCAACTGCAGTCGCTCATAACTGCATGGACGCAGGACATTAGTGTACCAACAGATTACGGGCAGCCGGTTGTAGTCTAATTACCGTGCACTGGATTCGGACGAAATTGATGGATGCATCTTCAGTTTGAATTGCAGCTGCAAGGATTGATGATCTCTATCATAACCGTTAATTCTTAGCTTCAATCAAGCAGTGGTCACTTCGATTCTCATCCAAATTGCTAGGGTCCAAGAGAAACTAGTATGGTATGAGAAGAGAGATGTTTCAAGACAGAATAATTAATTGAATGGTTGAGTCAATGAGGCGGTTTTCGTCGAATGGCTCAATAAATAGTTTCATTCCTAGTCACACTAGTGATATTGATTGCATTTGGCTATCTATGGGATTTCATGAATAGCTACAGTATTGCATGGTTACATAGTATTTAGCCGGTATTCTACATTTTGTACGTTTGTAATCCTACAGATCTTACCAACATAACAGCTCATATTTTGTCTAAATAGGCCATGTCTTTGTATAAGCTATATCCCGTGGCAAAGCGTGGTATACTTATTTCCTATAGGAAATATACCCGGCGATGACCAAATAAGCATACCACGCTTCGCCACTAGCTATAGTCCTATCTACTTGGTTTTACCAATAGATACTACCTATCCCTACTTGGTTTTGGAGAGTGTATTTGATACGTCAACAAATACATCAAATCCCTGCAACATATCTGACAAATCCCAAGTTCGGTTTTTATTTTATTTCAGAAGTAAAACAGTAGTATTATAGGTACTACTGTTATCATTTACCGAATCAAAACATTGTAAAAATCATGAAAGTTCATGTTGAGCTGAATAGGCCTACCTCTAATTCATCTCTTCATGCTTCTACACGCTTTGATAAAAAACTATGGTCAGAGTTTTCAAAAATGATTTAGAAAAACATTACATACTTTTTTGATTCAAATAAACGGTTAATGTTGGTAGATTATTCTCGAACAAGTTCGTCATACTTCAATAATTATAAATCATCATCATTCTCAAATGTAATTATTATTGATGATGTAGATGTCCGTCCAGACGAATGACTAGGAAGACGATCAGTTGAGTGAATAAGCTGGACATTCAATCATTGATTAGTGCTCGAATGAGTGTAGCTCGTCATCAATTACATTCTAATTGGCTACGAAACAGGATATGCTTTCAATATCACCTGCTTATTCCCACATCTTCAACAACCGTCATTTATATGGGGGCACTTGCCTTCAGGGCACAAACGTATACAAGCCAACAAAAATAATAGCGTTGGAATATTTTTTTGCGTTCTACCGACGAACCTAAACGAAAAATAATTTTTAGATTCATTCCAGATTGATCTGATCGACTCATTACAGCGATAATGTTCGCTGAAAAATTACAAAAATGAAATTGCATTCGTGATTTGTGCCGGACAAAGGAGCCGAAGGTTCGAACCTTGAAGATTAATGTCAATTCAATTTGGTGTGACCTAGAGTTGCGGTTTCGCAGCATGAATTTCCTTGTTGACTAGATTACTAATGGCTTATTGGAATAATTGAAACAAAGGCTGCTCATTGAATTCGTTCAAACATACTGTACAATATGTTGCCATCTAGTTAACTTGTACTGAAAATTACTTTGTAGTAATTCTCAACAATTATGTAAGACTTTAATGCAATATTCATGTCAGTTTTTAAATATACTACAACATAAGCCTACATCACAAAAATGTCGATGTAGCCTATTGTTTCAAAAGCTCAAACCCAATTTGAGTCGAGCAGTTAAATTCATCTCTCATCATTAACCTTCTCATTTCCCACGCACAAGCCTAGAGTTCTTAACGGCTTCACTCTCCAAAAAACCCCAATGGCGTAATGGCGAAATAATTCATTGAATATCATCACCTGCTCCATTCACTCCTATGGAGAAATCTAATCAAAACTTAAACAATCCATATAAAATCGTAGCATAAAATCAAGAATAATTAAAAACCAAGAGGTGTTAATAGTAGTCCCATGAGTCAATCAAATTGAATTTGAAGGGAAGCTTTTAACATTATCACGACATTTGAAAAAGTAAGTTCATTCGATAACATCGAAATTGTTGAAAATATAAATTATTTGAGAGATTGAGAGTTGGGAATTTAGTGTGAGTTTATAGGGTTGCAAGAGCTTAGACCTAGTTCAAGGAGAAATCAGTATCAGCCCAAGTTATCATAAGCATGTAAAGCGATGGGATATAGTAGAGATAGTTATTTCTTGATCTCCAATTAATTCTTATTAGTAACCTTGAATAACGTTTTTGCAACTTGCCTCAATCTGAATAGTATATTGTTTTCTTATATTGTTTTCCTCGGACTCACTCTAAGAGACTTGGCAATTGCCGTAGTAGAGCCCTTATGCATCATCAATTGATTCTTGATTCTTAGGATTTATGAGTACTTTATGAGTTATGAGTACTCATGAGGATTTATGAGTTTTTACAGTAACTCTAAAGTATAGTAATCTTTTGCAGTATCTTAGAATACAGTGAGGAACATGTAGGTTCAGTGCTAGGTATTTTTGATAGATTTCATTTCAGCAATCAATACACTATAGTATTGGTTAATAGCTTGGTTTCACTACAGTAAATCAATGGTTTACTAGACATGAGCTGACACTGGTGGACGTTCCCACCAACCACCCCTGCGGCCGCCAAGTGGCATAAGGTCCGTTTCTACTAAACTAGTCATAGACTGAGCAAGTTATAGGAGATGATTAAAGGTTATGCCTTGTCAGCTAATAAGTTTAAATATATTAAAAGATATGAGTCACAAGATATTAAAGGCTTTATCAAAACAATTGTTATGAATAACTGTATTAGCCCTGCTTTACACCCAGCTACTTTTTGATTCTGTGCCCTAGCATTTATTCTTGTCACAAATCCTCAATTATTGAAAAGGCCAAACAATGTTTATAGCCTTAAAAGGACTGACATGACTGACTATCCTCTGGTCTAGTCAATAGCATGCCCATACTATCACTCAGTAAAGGTTTAAAGCATAGGCTAAGCAAATAGATACAAAAGATAGTAACCAAATTCTTGTTTTATCTGTGGTTAAAGTCTATCAGGCTTTGAATGTGGCAGAATGGCCTATGAGCTTGACGCATTCTATTGGGGTTAATGAAGAGAAAGATAATAATTCACATTGCGATAAAGTGCTAGTATCTTAATCCACTTGAGAAGCCTAATCGTATTTCTTTATCTCAAAGAGTGCAAGCCTACAGCCTACAACCTACAAGCCTAATCTGCACGAGCAATCGTATCTCACTTGAAGTAGATTAGGCTATTTCAGAGCACTCATTTGCATGGAACTCGACAAGGAAATTGGGCGGCCGTATTGATTCAGGGCGCTACTAAACCGAGAGCACGAGATTAATTAGCAAGTTGATAGTTGGATGTCTTCATTAGTGGTTGTGGTGGTGGGGGTTGTGAATCAGATTTAGAAGGTCGTTAACGAGTGTGAGTTACTGCTGGAGGGTTAGTGTATGCGTGAGAAAGTGTAGACAGAGACAGACCTACCTGCTGATAGATAAACAAAGGGCGGTGTGATAACTCAGTTAGGAGGCCGCTGCACGGTTCAATGGTAATAGCGGCTAATTGGCAGATCAAAGGCGTCCGTGGTTCGTGCCGACCGTCGATAAATCGCGTCCAGAACAGGCGAACAAATAAATCGTAGACGTCTTCTCGAGCGGGGACGCACACCAATGCTTCTGCTGCTACGACAACCGTCTGACTGACGCTCCACGATCGATGCACCCTCCTCCCCCCTCCCACGGCTCAAACGTTGGCCAATCAGAGCGGCCGCTCGTCGCCCCGCCAACCAATCACCACCCGCCCCCGCCCCTCTCAATCGCCGGCCATGCTTCCCTCCACGATGACGTCACCCCATCTCAGCTCGCATCATTTCTTGTTATTACTCCACTTAAGCAGACAAAAAGTCTTCTGCAGCTGAGTGGAAGTATGCCCAATAATACGGTATGACAACAGACCTTCGATTATCCAAATGTCTAAAAAAAATTCAAATCGATGCAAGAATTTCACATGTAAAAATCATGTTCGAATGCTGCATGATAACTATGATCAATGAAAAATTTAAAAGAAGTTGAGTGAAAAATTATTCAGCACGACAATTTTTTTATGGATGTTTTTATGTTTTTTATGTGTTTAAATGTTTTTTATATCGACTAATCCACCAATAAAGACAATTTGAATTTATTTTATCTTAAACTATATTACATGAAAGTGGATGTGAAACTGGCAACCAGTTGGTAGGCCTAAGCTCACATAGGGCTGTTGAGCCATTGACAAACAAACAAACATATTTCATGGAATATATTCCATACCTGTAAATTAATAAGGCTTCAAGAGTCGAACGCTTTTTATATTATTCTCGTTTAATCCTATATTGCTGATTTGATGCCATAACCAACTACTGTATTCTGCAATCTTCGAACCTGTCAAGTTGACTAGTTAGTTTATCTTTTCTATTTAAGCTCACCCATAGCAAAATGTCTGAATCTATAAGAATTATAATGATTAATTGAACAGAATTCCTAATTAATTCACAAATTTCAGCTTACATACTGTACTACTACCAAGTCGTCTTCGAAAATTTAATTTGAAAGAACACATAGTCCATAGATCACTCAGAGGTCCTCAAACACTCACATCATTTCCTCACATAGGCCTCACCCACTTCACTTCTACCCCTTTTACGGTACTCTTTTGAATACTAAAAACAAAACATCTGAATTGCTTTGTGCTCTGCTTGTTGGATTTCCAAATCTCATAAAACGGTATAGATGAGCGGGAAATCGTAATAAACGGAAAAAACAGCACACCAGTTCGGGAAAACATGAAAATATACAATAAATAACCTATTGATCTTGAAATTATTTTCCAATTCCGTTGCGCTTTGGCGGCTAGGCTGGGCTAAATAATATGTCAAAATCTCATGCTTATTGATAGCGAATTCCAACTGCTTTACATTGACTATTATAAAATCACATTCTAGCTAAATTACTTGGTTATTCCCCTTTCCTTTCAGGGAATATTTGATTGGACAAACCCCATCGGAATTCCAGTTTTTCCCCTCAAAGGCGAGAGTCATAACTTCTGATAATGAAGCATTTCTGTGATGTGATTACTCGTTTCCAATTTTGTCTCCAATCAGTTGACAGTCTATTGAGAACATTCCAAGTAGAGAAGAAATTTCCAGTCGTTAGGAACTATTTGATGCAATCATGTCTGGGCACTACACGTTGTTTATGAAGTATCAGGTCCAACTAAACTTTCTGTTCTTCACCAGATGATTTGTCATCCAAGGTACAACACTGATATGCCAGCGCCAGGTCTTCTGTCAAGCTCTTCACTCTAATGAGAGATAGACGGCTAAAAGCTATTAGTGCATTAGTTTAGTTGCTTCCAGAGTGATTGCAGTAGGCCTAGTTGTCTTGACCGCGTTGTGTCAGATAATAAATCTCACGAATACGTTGAGCGGCACTTTTAATTATGTGGACTTTCAAATTCCTTACTTCCCTAATCGCCGATAGTTTGTTTAAGCTTAATGACGCAATTTGCCAACAGTTTATAAGTCTCAAGCTCTTTGATAAGTAACTCAACAAACCAAATCTGGATAAACGTTGTGTCGGTCTCGGCTTCTCGCCATGCAAATAATACCTATAAGAAAGTTGACAAATAAAATATTATATTAAAAGAGCTGGATTATAAAGGTATAAGTGAGTATAGATTGTGAAGATGAGACAAAAAATTAACAAATAGTTGCACAAAAGTATGTTGAGCTTAATCTCCAATAAACAATGTTAATTCTTGTGAAGAAGGACCCACTTCATTATGCCCGATGGTTGTAGCAGTGTTTTTGGCTATTCTGTTAGCTAAGAGAACTAAAATTACTTTTAGGTATGTTAGGAGAATGTACTTTTTGACACACGTGAAAAATATATGTTAGCTGCTCATTTGCAGGGAGAGTTAATGCGAGAAATTAATAATTTATTCTTAGGGAAAATATATAAAAATAAGGAATTCTTTCTTTGAAAACTCGAAGTAAGAGTAATCTCTCTATCATAAATTTCATTCGGTGACTTCAATATAACATGTAGGCTCTATCAAAATTTAAGTGTTAAACTGATTTTGTAGGTACTGGATTGTGGTTAATTAAAGTAAGATCATCCAAGAATGCTGATTTGCTTTCTTTCAGGGAGAAGTGGGATAAATTTTCTAAATATAAAAGTTTTTAACAAAAATTAATTAGTTAAAATGAAGCTCACACTTATCAACTTATTCGATTCAAATATTTTCAAGAAAATTCAACTGTTTACCACCATCAAACTTTGTTACACTATCCAGTTATCTATGAAGAACAATTATAATGTTCAGGATATCCCAAAGAAGCCTAAGAGGCCTTAAAAAGCTTCAAGTTACATTAACACCAAACAATTAAACCAACTAATTGTAAGAACTTAATACTGATAAGTGACTGCCGATAAGAGTTCACTTTTTAAGGTCACATTGCCATTTTCTTCATGGCTTGCCTTTTTGTGTCTTCAACTTTACCGTGCCACTCCTTATTTATTGCGTACCACACACCCTCTCTTCATTCCTGGAGTTTACTCTGTTAACAATTACATACTAACAACAATATTCCATTAAGCACTTTCCGTTATTGTCAAGCTCTCACTTCAATCAACTACTTCCGCTATTTAGCCTCAGGCCGACGACGCCTAGCCACAAAGCATTAATTAATTTATGTACCAGATCAAAGTGGTTGGTAATGCTCGTTTGGCATTACCGAACAATTACTGACATCCACTAGCTGCTTTTAGGGGGTTTCCGCTAAGTAGCAGCACTGGTTACTGACATTAATGCCAAGAAAAGTCTCATTGTCAAATGATATTCATGAAAATTATTAGTAGGCTACTTGTCTCTTTATTGAGTTTTGGTTTAAATAAGTTTTTACCATAAGTTCTTCGAGTAGGCTACTCCATACTGTCAGGCTAATAAGTTACTAACTACATTTGTTAGGGCTGCTTCATTCTTCCATTGACCTTTTAATACTGACTTTAATTTTATTCATTTTATTGGTTTTGAAGGTTGGTATTGATTCTCTGTTATACTCACTATCTGTTGATACTTACTTTTTCTTCTTCTTTCTATTTCTCGGTAAATTTTTCTTTGTATAGATATTTTATTGGAGACTAGTTAAATTCAAAAATTGAATCTTCGCAATGCTAAGGAATAACTTTCAATGTAGATCCATTTTCTCTTCTTTTGTTCAAATCATAAAATTTCGTTCGTTTCAGTTCACTTTGAAATAATCAACAATATTGGATTTACAGTAGCCTACTACAACTGTATTTGTAAATTTTTTCAGTAAGTTAAAACAGGATGTTTGGCACATCTGGATGGTTTCTTGTGCACCCCTATCTGTTAGTTAAGAACCAAAACCTATTTGAACGTTTTTTTGCATTCTGAATATGTATTGAGATATAAACCAAAATTTTTGAACGTTTTTTTTGCACTTATTGAAAGTTCAGAATAGTGATCAGGCGTGAAATTTCCAACCAGATTCAATCTCAATATTGAGTAGGCGTTTCCCTACCCCTATACTTGGCTCGTATTTCTTGTATTTCTCAATCATTCAAAACAAACTTTAAGTAAAGTCATTCAATACTCATATGCAATTAAAGCATTAGCCAGGCAAGATTTGACACAGGCAACAACGTTTTAAATTTGTCAAATTCCTACATCACTTTAATAGGACTTGAAGCATTAGGCTTAGCCGGCTGTTAATGGAGTTTTATCAATTTCTGCGTTTCTTTTTTCCCCTTTTCTCCAAACAACACGATTTAGTTGTAGAGTAGACTGTGCTAGCTAGAAGCATGGCGCCGAAACGACTATGTTGTGAATATTATCGTCGTCGGTTTTTTGTTCCAAGTGTGTACGAGGACGCTTGTGGACGCGCGTGCGTGTGTGCGTCCGTACGCTGTGTGTCCACTCCGTGACATGTCACCGTCCTCTTAACGGCCTACCGTTAATCTACTTCTAATGGACGAGTCGCTTCCATCCCCACTCTCCCTCGGCGACGACGACGGTTTACTGAATATGAAGCTCTTGCCCTCTCAAGAAATGGAAACTACTTCCAGAGATAAGCGAGAAAAGCACACCGAGAGCCATCTCAGTGATGCACTGAGTCCCTCTCACTTCAACTCGAAACGTTCGAAGCCCAGCCTCATTCCCTCTCACTTCAACTCGAGGCGATTGTCACAGCTTATCGGACGACTCGACGCGACTTCTAAATTGTTGTTTATATTGATTGAATTGGTCTTTCAAATAACAACTGTTTATAACCCGTCGTGGTCGTAAAAAACGCGAACTGTTGCCTATGGTTTTAACAGCTGGAGTGCTTTTTACTCCCTGCTATGTTGAAAACGCAGAGCGTTCATGAAGGTAACTGGAGAAGTGATCAATGTTAAACAGACTATGAATTGGAATATGGAGATTCAATCTGCCCAATACAGTCCAAGATGAAAAAAAATGATGAATATTCTGTTTGAAATATTTAGTGCCCTTGAACGTATGCTTCTTGGCCTTTTGGGGCTTCCTGGGCTTGTGTAGGTTCCCGAACCTCACCTTCATAGTACTCATGAAGTAGAGAAGAGATATCACAATTTATTGAGATTGTTCAATTATTACGCCTTTCAAAGAGTTTCCTAAGACATAAAAATTATAGTGAGCTCCTTTACTGTACTCCATGAGAGAGACCCAGGACTTAGGCCTGTTCACTGAATAGTTTAAAATAAAAGTAAAACAAAAAAAAAACGATAAACTAAATGAGGCTGGCCAACGAGCTAAAATAACACTGGTTACAGACACTGAATCATATTATATGATACATACTTTTTGAATGCCTGATACCATCATCAATGATGTCTACTCCCTGGAAGACAATTATAATTATATGGAGGTATTTTAATAACAATTGGTCTAGCCTATCATCATGTTGATTCTATAGATAACTATTTGATACCCATAAATAGAAAATTGAATGACGAATCTTGAGTCCCCAATTGATATTTGAAAATCAGAAACAATGAGAATCAATACAGTCAAAACGGTGATAAACTTTGTTGCCGTGTTTTGAAATGAGAAAAGATTCACTTTCGTCTCAAACTGCCTTTGAAAGGTCTCGACCGAAAAAATAATCATAATGCTGGAGAAGACGTAAGGGAATGAAATAGTGGGAAAGAATGGGTGATAAAGGGTGGGTTGATAATGACAGGCGAGACTCGGATCTGTGTTGGTACGAATTATTGGGACGGGCATTAGGAGGATGATATTGAGGCTCGGCATACCTGTAATTGAATCAAGAGACACAGTATTAGGCGAGTCATGCAGAAAACACGTTAGACATGATGCGTGATGAAGAGAGGGGTGGAAGGGATGTGGAGGAGGAGGAGGAGAAGGCTGCGTTTAGTGTCGTGCCAAGAGGGCGACGATTATTAAGGTGCAAGGGGGTGGGAGGGAGTGTAGTCCCCCGTAATTGTCCATACGAACAGCCGAGATGATATTAAGAAGAAATAATGTAATAAAACAATAGGATAAATCCTTTTTATTTCCTTTGTTTAGTTATAACCGAACCGGGGGAATAATAATGGTCGACAACAGAGAGAAGAAAAAATGATAGCGTCTCCTTTTCTTCAGCGCTATTATTTTGTGGAATGAAGTCTACGTCTAATGGAGCATAATGAGAGGGAGAGACATCTGAGATTCGTTTTTGTGCTTTCAAGAATTAACGATTACGATGTGATTCGGATATTGTTTGAGAACGGACGCGAGCGAAGTGATATGAGCCAATGTGCCTATTTCGAAAGCAATCTGGGAAATATTATCACGTGGAGGTGATCATATAGCAACACGAATGGAATGCGAGAGGAGCACCTAATAGCTCCAAAATTAGATTAGATCCAGCATAACATTCTTGAAGAAGTAATCAGATTATAGGTTCTGATTCTAGATTCAATAGTTCACAGAAAGTGCATGAGACTATCTCAAGAATGTGGACTAAATTCTGGATGTGATTTCCCTTGTAACTGAGTTCGAATCTACTCTTCAGACATCAGATTTTGATTGCCAATAATACACATATTAATAATTTATTTTCTTCTGCTGAGTATTATCATAGAGAGAGCATAGGATAAGTTTTAACTCATCAAATAGGGACGATTGTTTACATTTTCAATGTACGGCGAATATAGTTGGTGTTAGGCGAGTTCAGAGGTCTCGTCGATCGCCCACTTGATTAACACAGCAAGTGTTTGAAGTACTCTCCAGTCACCAGAGATGAGATATCGCCACCATCACATCACTTTTCTATCGTTCACCGTTTTACAGGGTGATGAATAATCTACTTCTATGTTTCCTCTATGGTATTATGTAGACTAGTCCCAGATTTGTACATAAATTCACTGCTACAAATGTATATAACCTACCTTTCAACATTTCACTCACAAAAAATTCTTATAATTTAATTATATAGTGTTGTTCATTTTTTATCATTCATAATAATAAATCTATAACCTTTATTCAAAAAATAAATTAAATTAAAGTTCCTTTCAATGATGATAATCATTTAGAACTCTTATCTTCCCTTTTAATATGAATGAGAAACTACTAGAATAACACAAATGCACTTTGACGATCTAAGTAGAGGAACAATTATTATATTTCCTTTTTTTTAATGCTACTGGTAGTTAAGCTGAACTTTGTTCAGTTAATGAAGAATTTCACAACTCATTAAAAGCCTTGAGTGATCCGGTTCGCTCAAGTCCATGGATCAAATTAATTACAGATCCTTTAAGAATGGGTCAGTCTTAGATTATCTTAAACTAAAATTCGGGTTTTATAATAATTTTACAAACTTGTTTTGGAAGTTAATTGGATTACGGTACAGCAAGTAGCTTGGTTAGATGATACAGGAGATAAGCTGATTTTTTTTACTAATAATAGTCGGGGTGATAATTATTGTTGGAGATCAATAGAGCGAAGTATGAAGCTAGTCGATAAATTTGTATGAGGTGATTATGATTTGATAATGCAGTAATTAACAGCTTCCATGGTTGGCGGGGAGGAAGTTATTGATTCAGTGGCGGAGTGTTTGTCCATACTCGAGCCATTCAGATGACCAGAAAAGATAAATCTGCTATAAATTCATCGCTTGGATATGAATACGAGCAAGAGCTGTAATTAAAAGGTAGGACCAGCCAGCCTTTGAGCTAGAATACTTTTCCCGCTTATTGGAAATCATTATAGTTTAATTGTTATGATTTAGAATCCATCGCGGAAGACGCTCAACGTGGTCTGGTTATGACCGCCAGCGATTGATAATCCCCCATTCTCTTTTCTCCCTCTCCTTTCTCCCCTCTCTCGCTCTCTCTTTCTCTCTTAAAATCTCTCTTCTACTAAATATCTCTATTTCACTTTCTCTCTTCCCAACTCTGTTTGTGGTTAATTGATGAAATGCCGCACTCCTATCTTTCACCAAGCGATTACGAGAAGTTTTCGAAATCTCATTAAATCGGTAAGATGGATGATGAATCGGCGAACTTAGTAATCGGCCGGATTAGACGAGGTGGATGAAGAAAAGGAGATGATAGAGAGAAACGAGGAGAGAGAGAAACAGAGGAGATGTTGGATGGATGAAAAGAGAGGAAGGGAGCACAGAGAGAGCTGAATGTGAGAGAAAGACAGAGGATGAGTCTCTTTTTCACCAGGTCCTTTTCTCTCGTATTCGGCCACTACGCCAAACAAAGAGATCCCTAATAAAACCTCGCCAGCCCAATGAATTATGAGATCCAATTCCGATGCCAGTATAAATTGAAAGGCTAAACTTTCAGCGGATTAATTAGAAAAATTCAAAGTGCAGCTCTTGCTCCACCCCTCACCCCTCCTTCCGCCATTAATTTTCATCGCCAATTCTCATACAGAATATTCTTCTGCAAAAGATTTAATTACGGTGAGTGTTTATGATTTTTAAAGATCTAAAACCCGGAAACTCCAGTCTCCATTGATTGTACCGAACTTATATACAGTATTTTAAATTATGAAATTATCAGAGTGTAGTAGTATTTTATATTCATTTATCTTATCTCGTCATTGATGTCAGAAAGGGACAAAAAGCTATTTATCCTGAAACTGAATAACTTCTAAGCATAAAATCCAAGTTTCATGGGTGTATTTTATCTATCTATATTTAGTACAGTATATCTATCTGTATTTATATATATGGGTGTATCTATCTACGAAGCCTATCTTTCATTATATCAGTAGCTTTCCACATTATTGTTTGATAACACTAATTATTCAGTCTGTAATAAAAACGTCTGATTTATAAACTTGTGTAAAAAATGATGACAGAAGTTTGCATCCAGTACTGTCATCACCAGACCGGTTGGTTAAGGAACAAGACTATTGAAGATATGAAGTAGCCGAATGCAGAGGGTGGAACCATCCATCCAATTAGGAAAATGAAACAGTAAAAATATAATATGGTTATAATCGGGATATGATACACAAGTGATCTGGACAACAGTTGTGCAGCGTAGCTCCGCCATTCCGTGATACGGCCAATTACAGACTAATAGAAGTCGAATTCCTATTTTAAACAGGTATTTAAAGAAGTGGCTCTGATGTATTTAGTGCCCCCAAATAACAAGGGATAAACAAGCCATCCACAATCACCCAGCTCAATTATATGGCCAGATGAGCGGAAAATAATAGAAATAAGCATCTGGACAAGAAGAACCCGTCCTTGTTTGCAGACAGCATGCTAGTATAGGAGAGGGAGACCACTTTCATTCTCTAAATAACTTTGGCACCCCACACCAGACTAGACTTCATTGATTGGCTTAATCAGCCTAATACTTTTTGTGTTTCTTTGCAATAAACTTTTTGATCAGGTTTACTAACCATTGCAGGAAATTGGGAATAAGGAAAACTGACAACTAAGTTGCAATTTGATTATGCGAGTTTGATTGACAAGTGATGATAGATTACATTTTCTTCTACCACTAGTTGGTAGTTTGCAAATGATTTGATAAGGTTCAGCGTTCAGGCTATAAATGTTCTCTGATAGAAAATTAACACAATTTTTGTATTACAAAGCACAGTTTAATAAAATCATAAATAAATATTAATTGTTAAGACATGATTATTCTTATCGAAATCATGGAAGAGACATACTAAAAAGACATAAATACAAAAAAGATATAATAGTTTCATGTTACTTTACTAGTACATCAGCACATTAGTACATCAATAATGTAAAATGAACTTGACGAGTATGAAGAGGTTAATAAAAATGTTTATTTTTGTCCTTTAATATTTGGCTGTTGACATAGATATCAACATTATTTTGAAGTGTTTCTACTTATTGTATAAATGTATATAAGTTCTGAAATATCGTATTCAGACACATTCTCAATCAATGAGCTTATTAGTGAAATTTATTATTAGCTTTGGATTGGAATAACTTTTTCAAAGTCTTCTATCCAACTTATTGATCAATTTCTGATTCCATACAAATCATAAAGTAGTATCTCTTCTTCAAATCCTGTAATTTGTTATTCTAGTGGAGAATTTTGTTCCTTTTAAAAATGGATCCTAGTTATTGAAGCTCTACTATGAATGACGTTTTATCATTCAAGTTTCTAATCCACAGATTTCACATAAAGCCTAATTGGAGTAAAAGAGGAGGTCGCCTCTATGTTACATTCATTGAACTCAAATTTAAAATAAAAAAGATGAAGTTACTTTGAATGTCGTGTTCAAGATTGCCGGTAACATTATCAATGAAATACCAAGTTCAATTCCGTCTTAGACAGATCTAGTTTGCAAAAAAACAATCCAGAGTCATCCAAATAGACCACTCACAGACAGACAAACCAACAAATGCACTCTAGTAAATGCGTTGATAACGGGCTAATTGAAACGAGGTATGCTTGGTATGAAGCTTTCAACGAGTGTGACACTCATAATTATGATAACAGAAACGTTTGTCATTCTACTTCCACGAAATGAATCAGCATAAGTTAATTAGTGTTATTGAAAAAAAGGAGACAGGAAGATTTGTTTCTGCGAAAAGATAAGATTGTAAAATTGGCCGGTGTACTTGGGTTTCAGTTATGAGTTAGCTAAATAGTCTACTTGAATTATTCACTTGAGTAGCCTATATCATAAACTACAGCATTTTACTAGCTAGCCAGCAGAGCATAGTGAAACTTTCAGTATTCATTGAATTTTATCTTGACAAGTGGAATAATTTTTAATAGACCTACTTAGTTAACTGTGGTATTTTGGGAAACGCAAAAACTCCCGATAAAAATTTATATACGTCTCCAAAAAGCACTAAATGCGATTGTATACGATCAAATTTCATTCAATAAAATAACCTTGAATTGAATAGCTGACTTGTATCTTCCCATGCAGTAGACATGGTTTGTTACCTCATGTCACTTATGACATAAGAGTACACTTATACACAAGTGTACCCTTATTTATATAAGTGTACCCTGTAGTGCATGTAATGAAAGGGAACTTTGAAAGTCAGCAGTTCAATTCAAGATCATTAAATTGTATGGAATTGGTTGGAAAATATGTTCGCTTGTTGAAACGCTTTGGGCGATTTTTGGCTTTTGGACGATTGAAAGCGCTTTTGAAAACATTGAATCAAATTCATCATCAGCAAATTGATTCTTATTTATTCACAATTGCCATAAAAATTATAATTACATTATTCGTTCGTTTGCAGTACTGCAGAGATTTGATTTGAATTTTTAATGTTCCTAGATTCACTGTAAGCATCCAACTCAACTAAATGATTGAGCTGAGATAAAGATGTTTTAAAAATCGAGGTTTTCAATTCGCTCTTTCGAAACTCACCAGCTACTGTCCTGTCCTCACGTTTTAAACAATTCAGCCACGCAACATTTTCATTACAAACCTGAAACAGAATAACAGTATGTGATAAAACTCATACGGCACACTTTTACATTTGGAGTCGAGTGAATTTTATCATTAATTTTCTACCTAAACATTTAAAGATAAGCCAAAAACAACGTTACAACAGTTTCTCATATACACAACTAAGTGAAAGTCAGCTATTTTTGACAAAGAACAGCTTTCAACTGAAGACTACCTATTTGTAATAAATCAAGTGTCCATTAGAAATCTTATCACTTCAGGCACGACTCAAGAAAGGTTCTGACTTTTCGGGGAATTGGAGATCCTCTTGCAGAATCGTGGAGCGTTATTATCGACGAGAGTTATTATTTACAGTTACGAGTTAACAGCAAGGTAGGTTTTTCAAGAAGTTGGAAAAAGGTTGACCAATGATCTTCATTTTGAACTTGCTGACTTGGGAAATCACTTGGGAAGCCACCGTGAAATGATGTCATCTAAAATACAATGTTGTCTTTTGTCAATGATGTCTTTTAGACAATACAATAAACGGTAACAATACAATAAAATTACAATAATAAACGATGAAACAATTATACAATATGTAATTGGAAACAATACAATGAAATCACTATTAAACTCCATAAAATGACGTCACCTTAGGACGGTTAAATTCAATTAGCTATTGTGCAATCGGCACTAAAAGTATTCCATATTGCATTGAATGAGAAAGAAATTACCTTTTTTAAAAGTGTCAATGAATATAATTGTTATTGATGTGGTTTTGTCTTTGGCTCAGTGAAACAAGATCTTGGGTAAATTATGAACAGAAGTGTATGAAATAAATAATAATCTATCAAAAATGGCTGAATTAATGGAGGTGTGTATGAAATTTATTCAATCTTTGTGCTACTAGAATTTAGAAGAGATTCAAATTTACAATAATCATTACAATACAGGATTAAATTGGCTCTATTCAATTTATCCCATTATACTTCAACTTGAGAGACGGGTCACATACTTTTCGATATTAACAAGACATGGCTCAATTCGTGCCGGCATGAATCGACTCATAACCTTCCCGGGTTGGCCACAAAAGGTTCCTTAAATGCATTACGGCGAACAACAGGTCCATACGACAATGAGAGGCCTGAGCGCTCATAGCGCTTTGTCGTAAATGCATGACGAATCGGGGGCCACTATTATCGAATAACAACCAATCGAAGGGCGAGAGACCTCAATTAACAAGATGGCTGACGAATTCAGCAGCGTCAGAATGCCTTTTGTTGTGAGGGATGCTGTGTGTAGGGGCAGGGGAGCCACCGTGGTTAATCGGCTTGGGGCTCGGAGAAAATGAACACTCACACGAAGCATCTCTGGCATTCACTTGTCATAAACTGAGTTTTCGAATTTATACTCAGATACTGCTACTATTGTTTCATTCATTTCTTGTACTTGGACTCATTACATCTCTCTCATTTTTTTTGTATTTATCACACAAGATTGAGTAGATCCATGAGATTGAGTTGCAGATTTGAGATTTTTTGCATTTCTCTCATTTTTTGTATTTACTACAATTTGTAGGCCTATAAACTGTATATGAGGAAGGTTTAAGACAACTCTTTGTCTCCATTTCTAGAAATGATAAAATACTAACTACACTTGTTTTATTCATTTCTATCTATTAATTAAGGAATTGCAATAGTTGGAATGAGCTTTGAAATTTATTAGGCCTAAAACATTTGTATTCGTAATAAAATTGTACATACTTTTGGTACTCCAGGCAATTTACAATAAGGAACTGGTTATATTTGAGGAGAGAGTTATCTTTGTTACAGAAGCTCAAAGTGAATATATGAAGAGAACTGAATGGTGAATTATTTAGAAACATGGTCATTAGGAAGATAGGGATAAAAAAGCAGGTTTCTCTCTAGGATTCCATGTTAAGCATGGATTCATGCTTAACACAGGATTTCATGTTAGAGTTTTGGAGTGCGAGACATTATGAAATACTGTATTTCCAACAGTAAGTGGTTCAATTATTGTAATAAATTGTATCTAATATCCAAAATATCATAAGCATTCTATTAATTAGCATCAATCTAACAACCAAAATTTATATCTTATTTGTTTTGTATCTAAAATTTATGAAACTGTGCAGTCAGAAATCAATGAAATTTCTGAGCAGTCATAAAAATCATTCTCTCTCTTTCCCCCTGGATTTCTCTACTAATTTTTACTGATTTCTCTACTACTGCCGAGGATCGAATTGCCTAAATTACATAGTGTCATCCTGAAAATACATCAACATGATTAGTTGAGATGTTTCTATGTACTTTATCAATGTTAATAACCTCTTAAACTCAATATTTAGTCAAGGTGGACGCTGTTTTAATTGTCCTACTAAATGTTCCCCTTCCATTTTGTTCGTGAATTGAAACCGAAAATCTAATCTTGAACGTCATTTGTCGAAATAATAGCTCCGATAAATTGGGCTTTTGTTCATGAACAAGCGTGTCCCGACATGGATAGCGAGCAATACTGGATCGATCCATTGTTCTCTTAGTACTCATTAGTGCTTCGTTTAATCAAGAGGAAGTTATTGCCCCATTAAAACTCCTCAATTAAACGTCGATCAAAATTCATCAACTGGAACCAATGATCGATGGCTACTAGAAGCAGATGAATCAAATAATCTATTGATGTTGTTCCATTGAACGTTGATCGTGCAGCAGTAATTATTTCATAACTCTATTTTAAAGGAGCCAATCGCCTCATCAAAAATAAACAATTAAGTGAAAATTTCCAAACAACTATTCGTTCATCACATTACGGTTAGTAACAGGAATTGTTGAGATGCTCTCGTGAGTAAAATAAAAACAATCTCTACATTAATACACTATCTGGTATCTACAAGTTATGATATGTGTTATTTTTCTTTTCATATAATGAGTTCTGTCAAATTATCACGGCTTATATTATTGAAATGTGAATTGGTGAGTATGTAGCTCATTACATCAAAATCGTCAGTAGAATAAGATATTTAAAGGAACGTCAAGACACTTATGAAAGACGATAGGATATTGTAAGTGTAAAAATGTGATTATTCAAGTATCAGACGTGAATTAATCCTAGATGATTATGGTAAAACGTGCTAGAAAGCTAAGTAAAGCTTTGAAAGAAGAAGAATCGAAAGTAAAAAAAACTCAGATTGCCAAAACTTCTAACATTTTATCAGCTAAATTATGATTGGTAGAATCAGAGTATTGGTAGTACATATTGGTCAGACACTTTCACTGAAGTCTTCAACCGTCATGTAATCAATTCTATGTAGATTACAAAAAGCCATAAATTATCAATGTGTTTTTATAGGTTGAGGAATATTATAGAGACTGCTTCAGGCTGATATAATGAAAACTAGAATGGTTCAAAATAAATAGCAACTCTCATTTATTATAATAATTATGAACAAAGCGTCGTTAACCAACCTTAATTACCTCCTCAGCTACTGGAAGTTGAAATTTTCCATTTGCCAGAATGGTTACTCAATTTTATGAGTGAATAGAAGCTTTTTCAACTTCTAGCACATACTATTTTTTCTATTGTTGAGTTTTCAAGTATCAAGTAGGCCTTTATTATTAATGACAGCTCAATCTACTTCAATTCGCTAAGATTCTATATCCTGCATTCTTTCAGTCAGAAAAAAGCCTGCAAGTGCAAATCATAAACTCGTTAAATGAGAATGTGCTCCACTTTTTTGCCGGTTAAGATCTCAATTAGGCTACTCGCAAGCTTGTTCAAAGCAGGTCATTTCGTGTTCCCTGATAGAGACGTGCGTTTTGATGAGAGATGCTTCGTAATTCAAGGTGTATTTTTTTCAAGGTAGTGATGGAAACTATCTCTGGTGATGGTTGATTGAGGGGGAATTTTTAAGGAAAAATTGAAGAGAGCAATTTCAGCGTACAGATAAATAATATAATTTAAAAAAAAATAGTTATAAGACGTTCCTAAAAAACGTTTATAGGTTTAAGTAGGTTTCATTTTTAGTTTTAAAATTGAAATAATTGAAAAATTTTACATAAACTCATTCCTTCGTAGTTGCCAGTTTGATAATTTTCAACTGTAATTTGATCACAGACAACTACTTATTTGACTCTTTTAGAGTGATTGAGTGCAGAATCTGAGTATTGACAATAGCATCTGAGCGTTATAGATTGTACGTTATAGATTTTTGCCTATTTCTCTTGTCATTTACAACATGAAATTTCCTTTCAATTATACTTTTCTTCAGTACTTCTTCTTCTATTCCCCATATTTCATTGTTCCACCCTTGTAAGTTATCCACGATTGTAAAAATGTGAAATCATGCTCCAATCTACACTTCTTTGATACCGCTCAACATGTGCTCTTCAACAACAATAATTTGATTTGCGATTTGCAATGTGTTTGCGGCTGACTTTCAGGTAGCCAGGTATTATTCAGTGTGGGCAAGCTGGGTGATTGATGGTGTCCGGGTGAGAAGCGACTTTCGTTGTGTGTGTGTGAGAGCGCGGGCGGGCGGGCGTAGCGAGCGTGTGATTAGGTGAGGTGGGTGACGTAAGACAAGGAGCCCCCGCTTGTAATTAGACGAACATGACGAGAGGTTTTCATTCAGACGAGAGAGGAAACAATTGTCGACCGCAGGAAAGCCATTAAAAGAAGGACAGAACTGATCGAAGCTCCTCGATACCTGTCCAACCAACAGCTGATGCTCCCAGCCCAACAACAATCTCTTTCCAAAGTGCATCGTCATTAAGTTAATAAATTTGACAAAAGCCGTCGAAAATTGCGCCTTACACAGGCCTAATTGTTAATTAAAAACACTGCTGCGAGATCAGTAGCGGCAGCCACACAAATTTCATTACAACAATCGACCGTTTCCAACCACGCTTCCTAGTGGCTGACTCCACATCCTCTGCCATCACAGGCAAATAACAAGCCGTTCCACTCCAATGCTCGCTCGCCGCCAAAGTGCTCGCTCCAAAAGATTTCCAAAACTAGAAAATTGCTTCAGCGATCGGACGAGCAAGGTGTTATAGGGTGTGCTTTGCCTGCGATTGTGGTGAACAGGATGTAGGCTTCCCATCCTTTGAGACACACATTCTTCCGTATCATGATGTATTGTTTTTGTAATTCTCACTATTCATCCTGTAAATTTACAATTGAATTGAGATTTTCAAGATATCATCCTAGTTTAAATTTCTTATTTCATCATTGTAGGCTAAAATGAAAATTCAATTGAAATATTCCTGTTTTATCCCATCGTTTCTCCTTTTTGGTCACCCTATCACTCACTGGTACGATCTTACTTGGAATTCTGTGATAAGAAAAATTATGAAAATTTTACCTATTCTATTGATTTTTTTTAAATCTCAATTTGTTGCAAAATCATCATGAATTGGTGACTATTTTGCAGATATATAAAATATAAAAAAATAATAAAGAATATTGTAGGTTATAGCACAGACAATTTAACTAGAAGTAAGTAGTTAATTTGTCTATGGTTTTAGTGTATGACAATAATACATTGTCAATCAAAAGCAGTAGCGGAGTAAACTAACTACATTTACGACAATCTGAAATGACGGGCAATTTTCCGTCCACTCGAGTGGAACCTTAAAATAACTAAATGAGCTTCAAACCCCTTAATAATCAGTTCAGTTCACGTTGAACTCCTACATCTTTACTATCAATGTGTGAAGCGTTGACTGGAAGAGAGGACTCGACTCCAGTCCTAACCCCACCTGATAATATATTAATTTGAAATGGAGCAACAATAATTTGCCCTGGTGAAAAAGTCTTTACTATCAATGTTTACTGGAACGTTCACTGGAAGAGAGGACTCGACTCCAGTCCTAACCCCACCTAATAATATATTAATTTGAAATGGAGCGACAATAATTTGCCCTGGTGAAAAGGTTCCCAGGAAGACTCACGATGGCAATGAACTCGACTCAGACCAGCAGCCTTGTAAGCTTTGTCGCTAGTTGAAGAGTTGAAGTTATTTATGTAGTAATAGTGTAAACGTTGGCTTGATAATTGCATTAAAGTACATTGATAATGGCGATTATTGAGATAATTACCGGTGTGTGGTGTCACAGGAAGGAAGGTCGCAGCAGGCAGGTGTTCACTGCTCAGTGCTCTCATGGTCACCTGGTGAGCCACTCACTGAAGAACACTCAGTGCTCACTTAGAAGCAGAACCCTGTTTTTGGCTTCTCACTTTACCATCACTCATGCTTCAATTTTTGTATTGTTCCATTAATAGGTTAGAATTAACAGTGTCAATTTCTTCAACAGTATTCAATTCTTTAGAAATATCCACAAACGAAATTGAGGAACTTGCAACATAATAATTCTATAATAGAAAAACGCGCAAATTTTATTATTTGTTTACTTGAAACATTCAAGCCCTTGAAAACCAGTTACGATTGAATATGAGTTACGATTAAGGACAAAATTCTGTGTGCATCATAATATTGAATGCGTTATAAACAAGCCAATAACTGGCATTATTTGTTCAGATGTAAGCGATAAACTCCATCCGATACGCTTGCAAGTTGCAAGTAATAAAATGTAGTCTACAAGGCTTGCAAAGTATAAGGATTACTATTCAAGAGGACCATCCGAGGTGTGTGTGGGTGTTCCTCGATTCAAAACTCTTCTCAAGGTCCACTTTAATATCTTCTGAAGTTTCAAGCATGCAATGAAAGGCGGGGAATGTTGAAAAATTTACTCTTCTTTGTAATTATTTTTTTTCCACAGAAACCGTAATACAATTCCTAAATAATTTGTTAATGATTACTATTACTATATTATACCAATATCCTGTTGGTTAACATACTTACATTATAAGCCATAAGTCATGATTTTTCAGGGTGATGCCCACATGAGCTCTAGGCTTCTGAGAAGGTAATGAGAGGTGAGATGAAGATAGTTTAATTTAACGACTTCTTATTAGGTAGACAGGGCCGACGGCTTAACATCTATTCCGAAATACGGGAGAGGTCAGACAAAAATCTGTTGCAGGCAACTGGGATAGAACCAGGAACCTTTGGCTTATATGACCAGTCTAGCTAACTCGCCTACCGACCACTCCAATTTACTGGTCATTCTACTGCTTGCAGTATGAATAATAATTTATATTACGAAAAACAATATTCCATCAGCAGCAATAATGTAAGGGATTCTATTTCTCTTTGTAGAATGCCTAACTTATTCATCCTAAAAATTCAACACTTGTTTTTTTCTATTTTGAGCGTTTCTCATAGAAAATAACTAGCAAAAGTTGATTTTATAAAGTAACTCCAAATTAAGTTATGAATATTGAGGAAATGCATTAGCTTGAACAACATTCGACTCTTGGAAGTGAACCAATTGTTCTCACAAACAGATGCAAAACAAGTAACTTCCGACATGAACATTTTTTACAAAGAAACATAGACAGGGAAGGAAATTCTCAAAAAACAAACTATTTTAACTCCTATTGAACGCCTAATTCGTCCTAAACGGTTGTATTAAGATCAGTTTACTCGGTGTTTTGGAAGTTAGGGTTGTTGAACTTCTTCTGAAGCAAAATAATATACATTATGTTAACATGTAGCAAATTGGTATAAGATAACTTATTCATTTTATAGACATGGTTATTTCTTGACGCATAATTAATCTTGATAGTGACTAATTATGAATAGTCTACCGGTTAACGGGCAATTCAGTAGAAGCGTAGCTGTAAAGTCAACCCTCCTTGTATTGCCAAGACAGTTCTCGCAGCTGTGGGCTGAACACTTTCAATCGATGATTATCTTTTAATTGAAACTCATACTTCAGTTCTCATCATTCAACTCATCCTCAGGTGGAGGCTTCAGGTGTCCGACATTATACCACAGGTGTACGACAATACAATAGAGTTGTGCAAATGATAAACTGAATAATTATTGTAAACACTGTCATCATTGTAGCATTCAATTGATTATGGGTGCTAATTAGGTGAACTATGTTGACAAATTGTAAGGTCAAGCTAATTAGCTCGTAAAATGTTGTATTTGCTGGTAAATGAAATATTTACCTCTTCCAACAACTGTATCAATCACATGACAATCACAACTTTGTAATCTACATGAATAAAGTGGATATTCTTTTCTATTCTATTCTATCACTACCAGCAAATTTGTTACTGTAATATATGATTGTTGAACGCGTTCATCTAAAATTATTAATGAAACCACTTCTCCAGACGGCTATTTGCTTTGGAGAACCAGTCGCTACAATAATAATTGAATCACTATAATTCGTGAATTTTCTTAATATTATTACTCTCTTAGCCTGAAGAGTCCGATGGCAGCGGACATCAAATAGACTTATGCCTTCCGATTCAAACTTTGTCAGTTCTATTCTTCTCTCTCAGCCTGTAATAAACAGTCTCAAAAACTAACAGTCATCAAAATAATTATTTAAAGTCTATTGTTAATTTATTTAATTATGTTCGTTGGCATTCGAAGCAACCTCTCCTCTCCAATCTTAATTATGTTCTTTAAAAATGTATACACAATAAGAAACAGGGTACAAGAAAGAACAAAATATGATGGTATCCTAATAATCAGTACAAAAAGCATTGAGAAGCACTAGCATGTCAAATAAATGTTGATGCATGAGTTGGCAGGGCACGGTAATGATGTGACTAATTGCCATATATCGATCACAAATCGTTGTTTTGTTTTGCTTTTTCAGGCCGGACTCCAATATTGTTGTGTTTGACGATGCCAGTTAGAGACGCTGGTCGCTGGCTGCTGGAGCGTGATCATGCGTGAATAGAGCAGCATGGGCATCAGCAGTGGATGACGTGATGCTTCCTCTGCTCTCCTCTGCTGACAGCTCCTCACTTCTCAACAAACTCACCCTGTACCCTCGATCTCGATTCCTCTCTCTTCTTCTCTCATCTCACTGTCATTTTACATGAATAATTAATGAATTCTTCAGTTCTTTTTCTCTTTATGCTACTGTTTCTCATCTCTCTTTGTTTTCCTTTCCTCCTTATTCATCCTCTGCTCACTCTTTTTCCGGTTTTCTCCTGTTTTGTTTCTATTTTCTCTTCTTCTCTCTACCTGTTTAGGGAAATATTCATGAACCCTCACTCTCACTCATCTCTTCGTCTCCTCACTTTTTCTCTCGCTCTTCTGTTATTTTTTCCTAATAGTTTCCACTCATGTTTCCTTTCCAATGCTATTTTGTTATTTCTTCCCCTCTTTACTAATTTTGATCTTGTCGCCTTCTCTCTTTACTTCTTTCCCCTTTATTGTCCTATGCTTTCATCTTTGTTTCCTTCCCTTCTATTTTCTTGTCTCTCATCCTCTTTTCCTTCCCTTCTTTTGCTTTTTTTAATCTTATCTCTTCCTCTCTTTTCTTGTCTCTCTTTACTTTTATCATCTCTTCTCCTGAATAATAAGCTTTCTTCCATCTCCATTCTCTCCCTCCGTATCTTACTTTCTCTTATACTTTTTTCCTCTATTTTTCTTTATCCTTTCCTTACTCTTGTTTCTTGTTCACCTCTTTTTTTCTGTACTCCTTCTTTTCTCTTCTTTTATACCTCATTCATTTTCTTAACTCTTTTTCCTTCCCTTCTCTCTTCCCCTCTATTTCCGTTTCCTCTCATCCTGCTTGCCATCTTCTTCTCTTCCTGTATTTTATTTCTTTCTCTGTTCTCTTTTACTTATCTCTTCTCTCTGTTATGTTCTTTTTCCTCATATTCTTCTCTCTCCTCTTCTTCACAATTCTCTCATGTTCCTCTCCCTCTCTTTTTCTCAATTTTTATTATTCTTTCCCACTTCCTCTGTCAAAACTCTCAACCACAATGTCCTCTTCCCTCTTTTTCATCCTCTCTCCCAACCAATTTCTCCACAATCTTCTTTTCTCTCTTGTTTTGTTCTTCTTTCTCATATTTTTCTCTCTCCACTTCTTCACAATTCTTTTATGTTCAACTCCCTCTCTTTCTCTCTATTTCTATTAGTCTTTCCCACTTTCCCTGTAAAAACCCACAATCTCATTTTCCCTCCTCTTTTCATCCTCTCTTACAACCTATTTCCCCACTCTCTTCCACAATCTTCTTTTCCCTCCCTTCACCACTCTTTTAACCAATTTCCTCTCTCCCACTCTTTCACCCTCTCTCTGTCTCTCTCTATCTATCTCCTCCTACGTTTCCTCTCTCCTTCCTCTTTCATTTTTCCTATTCTCTGCTTGTCTACCATCTCTCTCTCCTTTCCTCCTAACCACTCACACACATCTCCTGCTTCCATCACTCACTCCTGGCAACGCATGATCGATATCGACGATTCCCATTGCACTGCTCTGGTTCGAACACGCTCTATGCTGCTGCTGCTCCACAACCACGTTCTCAATTACTGACTAGCCTCGATGCCATTGAAGACAATGTGTAATAGCCGGAAACCACGAGCCTCCCTTGCAGCTTCACTCACTGAAGCTGTTTGCTTTGTCCGCCGCTGTCCGCGAGAGCAAATTCAATTTCCAACCGCCACCGCTCCAGATCCGAGACGTTATTTAGTTTTTCTCATCCAATTTGGAGCATTATCTCGACTTCGATTTCCTATTACTCTGATTACCCAGTCCACTGTATGCTCAGATTGATTTCTGCTCCCTGTTCGTGGTTTACTCGCTGCCAACAAGTCAAGGCCTTATTCTAATCAACCGCTTTCTTTCTAACCTGTGAATCCATTCCACGAACCGATGTTTCCCAGGCACCTTACATGGTTAGGACGGCCATGTCCATAAACATGAACAGTATGTTGTTTTTAAAGATTTTGGAACATAAGGTTCAGAAATTCAATTCAATTCTATTTATTTATTCACTCAGAAGTGAGTGACAGAAGCAGGAGATGTGTGTGAGAAATAAAAGGTTTAGTAATGTATAAATTGGAAGAGAAGCTGTTTTTGGCAGAAGCCGATTTTTTCTGCTTTATAAATGATTGATTCACACTGGCATGAATATAAAATTATGAAAACTCCATACTATAGACACCTATTTGCACAAAAATATGGCTGCTATCGAGTTCATGATCGAAAATAGAAACACAGTCTGACATCTTTTTTGCATAACATTATCTAATATTGGCGTATGCAACTTCATTAGACAATTATTATTGAGAAGCACAGTAACAATTATTGAGTTCACTTTTAATTAAATATACTCAAACATCATTAAAATAGTGAGTATTAGCTAGCTTTCAATAGAAAAAATTGCACAATCTTCGCCAGTGATGGTCCCTTTCTGGATGTGTTTTGGATATTAAGAGTGTTCAATAATACCATCGTACTGAATTAATTACTCATACAAGACGCTACAGTCGAAATGACATGGAGAGAGAATCAAAAATGGATTTTATTGAATAGTCTGTACATAGAAATAAGCTTTCTCTACGAGATCTGCTAAGAAACGGTTACACAACAGTCTTCTGATTTCTTAGTCGTTCATTAACTGAAAGTTTGAAAAACGCAGTAAATTCACTGGATCTGTTTACTGTTTATTGTAAAACTTTGAAACTGGGCATTAGAGTCATAGATGGATTATTTTTCAATATCGAATATCACCCGATAACCCAATATAATGATAGTAAATTTATTTGATAGGAATTGTGATGAAGAAGAACGGCTGGATATGGAAACAAATAGGAACACAGTGATGGCCCAGGCCTTGGCATGAATGTCACGCACAGTTCAAGTCTTTTCTGTTGTAAGGGGTCGTGTATGCAATACGTCAAAACAGTACCTCGTCAATATAAATGAACGTTGTTTTGGGTGATAATAGCCTAAAATAAAATTAAGTGATCGTGAATAGTGTATGGATTATTGTCGATTCTTTTGGTAGAAAAATTAGGCAATAATTTTCATGGTTGGGAAGTCATGATGTCGCTTTTTTCTTCACTAATAACTTTAAAATTACTATTAGCCTACCAGCAATTTACTCATACTAGACCACGGAATTAGGTAGTTGTTCTATGTATTTTCATGCACATTCTAGGAAGCTTACTATACCATGTATTTAAGATTATCATTTGCCTATCCATGGCTCTTCTAGATTACTTGTGCAAAGTTAATAAATAACATGATGGTATTTATTTAAAAAATCAATACCTTGATTAACTCATGATCTCAAAAATCTCACTCTGTTGTACGAGTGAACGAACACTCATTCAATTTAATACGGGTAACAGAGGTAATATGTGAAGCTGAAGGTGCCTGTAATTTGAAAAGAGTTTGAACCTCCTGAATTTGTAGCATACCTGTACTACAAATACAAATTCAATATTCGACTGGATTAACGATTTACTTCACTCGAATGATGTTGCGTTATAACTGATTTCACCGTTTAATATTTTCTCATATAAAAAGGCATTTTCCTGTGCTGTGTTCAGGCCACGGAACAGATTGAGTTAATGTTGTTTTTATAGACATTTGTAAATCGATTATCACACTTATCGGCGAGACTGTTCTATATATATGTCAGTTAGCTTTTCTCAAGGCCAGACAAGCCTCTGGTAACTCAATATAACAACAGCAATAGCTTCTTGTAACAACAGCAACAACCTGATATCATGACTGTCTAGTCTCCAGTCTAAGCCAGGTAGGAAAAGCAGGCCCGCTATCAATAGACAACTAATCAATTTCAGTCTCTTACTACAGGTCTCAAGTGTAAGGTTGGGAACAATAAAGGCCTCACGGGTGTTGCTTATCTACTGCACTGAGAAACAACCTTTCATTCTTGTGTTTCTTTTATAGTTCACTGACAATCATTATTTGATCAGTAAGAGGGTATCATGATTCTAAATCTAAATACTATCTTTCATATAGAGTAGCCTACAGATTTTGTATTATTTATTTGATTGTTTCCGATTAATTTATAATTTTAATTTGTAGAAAAAACTGTTGAACTGTCATGTTGAGGAACAGGAAAGTACGATAATACGGGCCAAGAATTATTTCATGCTATATTTTTTGTTTGATTTATGTATTGTTAGGTTTGTAGACATTTGTATGAGCAATAAAAAAGTTTCAAAATGAAAAAAAAACAGTCCAGAGAGAATAGAAAAACAATAGTTATGAAAACAATGAAAATTGTATTATTCCAAACAGAATAATTGCACTCGTGTGAAAGGTTCTAATTTCTGAATCAAAGTTACATGTAGACGTAGATCTAATAAGGATAGCGACTCTATTTACTATTGTATTGTATTCGTACTATTTACCTGTATAGAATATTGAAAAAAGCATATTAGAATAGAATATTTTGGTTTTTGTGGTTAAAGGGGGCGTTTCTTGTCTGAAGAGGCAGAGAGAACCTCTCTCTCCCTTATAACCAAATTTAAGACGAAACGATTCTCTTTTGTAGACAATAAAACTCAAGTAGGAACTGGCTTTGGGTTCAAATAAAAAAGTAGACAGCCTTGAACTCGAATTATCTCGCTACTGGTTAGGAACTAATTACAAGCATAGTCTTTCAGGTCCGCGAATTTCATTTGGCGAGTAATTAGAAGTTGTGAAACAAGATCGTGTTTGAAATATTTCGCAGAATATACTCGGCAGAGGTCTCTGCAACTAATTATGCAAATGAGGCTTGCAGCAGTAAAACAATAATGCCAGGGTTCAGTGGCATAATGGGCTAACACTTATTGAATAAGTGTAGGTTATGAAGGTGGAATTCTTTTCTCATCTCGTTTGATAAATGTAGAGTGTGAGCCCGAGAATTGGTAACGAGACGGATGATTGCTAACCGGCGATGAAATGTAATTTGGGTGATTCGGATTCGAATCGCCCCTTCAAAATGAGGTCCACTGCAGCTGGCCCGGTCACGTACGATTTACAGGTTAAAATAATCTGATTGGGAAGAAGTGTTCTGGTATTCACCCCTTGATAATCGACTATCATTCCGAATGATGTTTCCAAAAACACATCGTATATTAAGGTGATTACCATCCTGCTCATTTGAGTAAGGCGATTTCAACTTCTACTGGTTCACAAATATAAGGCATAAAAATGGTGAATTGGATAATAAGAGTAATCATAATATTATTGAGTTTTTACAATATCATGTTCTCAAATGAGTGGTTGAAACATGATACGAGTACAGTAATAGTTAAATAAATAACTAAAATAATTGGACAAGAGTAAGCAAATGAAGACCAATGAAAATTCTTGTCCCATAATGGTAACCCTTCCAACAGGGATAAGTCGGGCCAGAGAATCTGCCGTAGATGGTTCCAGGTCCCATCCTTATCAGTCACCGACTGCTAAGAGACATGCATTTTCCGAGCACAATTTTACTTGTCATGAATTTTCACAACTGTCAACATTTTTCTTATTTCCTTTTGAGGGTTTCTCTCACTCATTGTGAAAATTCATGGCGAATAATAAAAATATGTAGTTACATTTGGAACTGGTTAACGCAAATGATTTCAATCGAATCCATCCTGAATCCAAGTGTTGATCTAATATGAAACTTCCAGTCGTAGTTTCACGTAGTTTGAAGCTGATTTTTGACAGCGTTCATGCATGACGCATCAGGTTGTCGATCGGCATCGATTTTGTCCGGAATCAGACCCCGATGCTCCACTAAATTACACCGACGTTCAACGTTGCTTCAAGTAATGAGGCAGGAAAGAAAATGTTCTAGGCAAGCACACACCTGCAGCCACATCTCAGCAACTGGCTGAACTGCCAGCCGGTCAAGCAATGAAATTCAAGAGCATCCAAATTAGCTTTAAAAGGTGTTGAAATAAGAGGAAAATCTCCGAGAGTCAATTGAGCGTTTGCTTTCGAGTTCAAAGAACATTCAAGTTTGTGGAGACTAGAAGCTTGTAGCTACTAATCTAGTTGTAACTAATCTTGTTCTAGTAGCTAGAACAAATCTACGAAAGAAATATTAAAAATAGTAAACGTTTAGAAACTGGAAGTCAGTTCTATAATTGCATCAATTATACCAATTCTAATTATCTAATCCATTTATTTCGTACTTTAATTCACTCATTACCATAGAAGTAAAAGATTTTTTTCAAATACATGGTTTGTATTGTGATAACAGGATGGATTGCTTCCCACTTAACAAAGAGAACCTGTGTTATTGAGGTATCTGGTCCCGCTTGAATAAATCAATGAGGAAAGTGGAATTTGATTCATGAAAGATGCGCTGCCTGGTTTAGGAAAACACGACGCTGGCAAGTAATCACAATAATGACATTGGCCGATCGGAAAATGAGAATGTGAGAAGCCAGTAAACGGTTATATTATATTCGGCCAGCCGTAACCCATCAGTCGTGAGGAGCCTCACAGGCCAACGAATTATTCCAATAACATCCACTTCCGACAAGGGTTCTTTCTTGCGGTTTACGAGTGTGAACAAATCACGTAGCCGTAATATGTATCATCATGAGTGAACCTGGTCTAATTTCCTATTTACACGGTCCGATTAGGCAATGCCAGCCTAAAAGAGTCGAGATTTTCCCAACTGAAGAAACCTCCCTACCAACCAAACCAAACCAACGTCAGCTACAATACTTCTTATAACATCACTGAAAGCCCCCAATAAACGTTCTCGATTGCCTCACTACAGCTAGCTGTACAAATAGTCTCCAGTTATTTATTCTTCGGCAAATATAAAATTATCCGTCTACTTCCGCGTGATTAGAGCGTGCCTCGAGAGAAAACACGGACAAAGAAGATAAAGACAAAATCACGCCGAACCAAAACAAACAATCTAATAACTTATACAATCCAGCACGATTTTACTCAGCTGTCAATTTAAGAGAAAGAAAATAACTTGTATTCAACTGAAATATAATACTATTACGACCGTGTAGAAATTTCCTCTCGAAACACTGTTTAGCCTACAATAAGGCTGATCGATAATCATTTTTGGCCGCATTAAGGATGGGTAAATGGATGTAAACATAAATTTGAGAGCCTTTTCGAAATAGCCAGTAACCGACTGTATTTTGGGTCTCCTATAATCTGTGGCGAAAAACCAATTCAGTTTGATCAACAATAGTCTACTAGAAAAAATTACAACAAATTTTCTGTTAGTTTAAGTAGTACGGTACTTTCCGATGTAGCGTTTATCTTGAGTTTTACATCCAGTTTGATACTTCTGTTACCAATTATTGTAAAATAATCCTATTGAATGTTTCAAGGGAACTAATATGGGATACTAGATAATATAGTAGACTATTTTTTCAGGTCTTCGACCGAATTCAAATTATAATGTTTACCCCTATGATTAAATTGAAATACGAAAATTACAAAAAAAATTGTTCTGTATAGGCCTATTCTAAACTCACAGCTAACATACCTTTATAAAACATAGATTTTTATATTAATTTAGCTAAAGTATCCACTTTAATCTTCTTAACTTGTGACCAGTGCACATTTTGAAATACTGTAACCATCTCAGCCCTTCAATTGAAATCTTCTAAATATAAGTTGTAATGGATTCATATCCGGTTCACTTTATGTAGATAACCTCCTATTACTGTTTGGCAAATTGGAGAAAGAGAAATTTCATACTAAAATGGCAAAATGATAAGTTTCTGTCCTGTAACATGATTCATAGCGTTGCCCTACCCTGTTTAAGTGGATGCATTCAATAAAATGGTCCTTCAATACCACTACAATTGTAATTCACTTTGCTTTATGTAACGATATCCATTACAATGATGTGTTTTATAGTGGTGAGTGACAGGCATACAAAAAACATTAACTTTTAGATAATTTATTACAGGAATCTAGCGTTTTATTAGCCCCGGAGATAAAGTTGACTCCAATGTTAATAAGAGAGACAACAACCATGAAATTTTTATTCGACAACAAGCTATAAATTTTCTCAGCTTTCGCGAGTAGACGAGTTAATGTGATATTGTTTGTCCAGATTGTACTGCCAGTTCTCACTAGGATATAGGAGAGTAAATTTAAATTGTACTTAAATTATCACTTCAATAGGCAATGGCAAATCCGTAAAAGATCTTCAATAAACCGTACTCTATTCTATCATAATACTTGGATTTTCTATCGTAATTTAATAGTGGAAATGAATTGAACAATTTCCTTGTTCAATAAAAATTGAAGAGCAAATTCCATTTCATAAGTAGAAATAGAAAATTATAATATAATAGTAGAATATAAAGTAGTAGTTTCATTAAAATAGTCTTAGATCTGAATAATATTTCATAAAAAACTCGGCTATACAGTGTTGAGTGTGATGTTTTTAAAACTGAATATATTCTTTTGATCGCCCATCAACCTTTTAATGTTTCCTATAACTTATTGTTTTAACTGAAGTAGGCTCAAGATTCTCATATCCTAGAATAGTGTCTATAAGAATAATATTATTTGCTTTAAATGTCGATGTATTTAATTAGCAGAGAACCAGAGTCGCACTGAAGATAGAAGATTGTATAAAAATGTATTATGATTTATTTTGATTGCACCACATAGTTAAACCAATATTACAAGTTGTCTTGTCTACCAATTTACGATCGTAATTAATAATCTACAAGTTGATAATTTATTGTATTCAACAAATAATAACACATTACAATCTTATTAACAATAGAACAGAACCGTTAATCGTGTGCATCTTCTTTACTTCTGAATTACTTGCATTAACCATTTCCCGCTTCAGTTAGTAGGCAGTTATTACTGTATGAGAAGAAACATTTTCTATACACCATTCTTCTGGCTATTTCATGGTCTAGATGAGAGAATTTCAGGCAAAATTAGAAAAAAAGCATTACAGTTTAAAGTGAGTATCCAGTTGTAAGTGTATAGGGGTCATATATTGTTAGCGAGAGCTGATTAAAACTATGTTTGTTGTTGCTGTTTCCTGTGCGATCAGTGATGAGAAGGCGATGAATTATACGCCTTACAACACCTGCGGGCCAGCACGATGAAACACTAGAAACACGTCGCTCGGTTGCTAAGCTGCTATCAACTTGAGGACAATCAACTTGAAGTTCTTCAACTTAATTTCAGGATCATACGCTTCAACAATTTTCTACAATTAATTATAAATATTATTCAAGTATCAAATTGATTAATATTGATATTAATTAATATTTGAATAAAAATTTTAATATATATTAGAATATTATTCGCAACTGAGAATACAGATCATAATAGAGAGTCCAAAATACCAACACATCAGTGTAACTGACGTATACCACCATAAGATTCTTCACTAAGTTGGTTGAGAAATGAATAATTTGGTTTCTGATAGGCCTAACATAGAAAGTTCTTGATTTGTCTAGTCCAGCGTAACTTAAAAAAAATGGAATCAGCCAATAAAACAGCAATGGTTTTGTTTTTAAGATAAATAGTATTCCAGTTGATTAATCTAATTTTGTAGGAAATTTGCATCTTGTTTCTCGTTAAATGAGCGTCGAGTCCCTGTTTCTTATTTCTTTTCTTATTTGATGTATTTTATTTCTCCAAGTGTAAGAGAGAGCAGCTGCTCTTTTTCTAGAAAAGTAAACGAGGCTTAATTCAATCCACTAACTCTTAACGTATACAGCCGTCAACTTTGTGAGTTATGTTCGGCGTCCGACAATTTAGGAATCAAAAATTAATCGCTACAGGATCTACCTGCCGCTAACACCACCACCCCTCCCTCAGGTTCCCCTCTTAATCATAATGCCTCCGGGAAACAAAGCCAGCTTACGCTTCATCGGATACCTTACAACTCGACACGATCCCAGCCCAACGAAAAATAGAATAAAAGTAAACATGAAAAGGGATCGCCAGTAAAAGCCGACGATTGAATAAAACGTTTGTTGGAACAAGCGAATTAAATTACCGAAAAACGTCAATTAAAGCGAGTAAGATTTATACGCTCTCCATGATGTGAACTCGAGCTTATTGAACGGGCTTGTTTGTTCAGCGAAGAATTATTATCATAGCACGGCACCACTCTTCAAATTTCTTCGATTGAGAAAAACAGGACAAGGGCCACTAATAACGAATCGAAACATAACACTCCCTTCTGACAGACATTGAAAATGAAAATAAATACTGATACTTATTATTTTTTAAACTTTATTGATGACAGCATGCAGTACTACGACTATGAATAATAATGATTAGGTCTATAACACTTTGGCTCTATGATAATCCTATGTTAAGCTGATTTGGTGGTGTCTTTCCTGAGAGTAGCTTGCTGAACGCAGGCTACATTCTATCATTTTGTGGAAATTGTCACAGATATAGCCCATTATCACAACAAACTAAATTTTATGCAATTAACATTGAATGTTAAATTTTATAAGATTGTATTCTTTTCAAATATTGTGAACCCTCCTGGGGAATTATTCCTCAAGCTAATTCGAAAGTTACGCATTCAGTAATCATTTAAATGATACCTTAAGGTGAAGACACTGCAGATGTTAGATGTCTAGATGTGATGTTACATGGAAATACTCAATTTCAAAGGCTTTTCCAATAATATTGCCATAATGTTTTTATTTAACATGATACCTCATTATGTAGCCTAACCTGCAATAGGGTTATTCAAATGACAAATATTTTCCATAACATTCAATAGTTCAATTAAAAAGTAATGGATCATGAATAATCTTTATCCTCATTGGCAAAGAAATTTATTTTATATCCATTTAGTGGGAGGGGTGAGGATGAAAGGGATTCACAAGAATCACTCCTCATGAAAACTTTCCACGCAAACATAATGAATTCAAATGTTTGTCAAAACAGAACCAACTCAACATAAAAATGACATTCTGTTGGCCTAATGCTGTTGGATATTTACGATGCGTATATTTATGACAAATGGTGGCAATAAAAGCATATTACCGAGTATGAAATTTCGACTGGCCGTTTTATCAGAAAACGCTAAAACGAGCCACAAATCAGACATTTTTAAGCAGGTGGTCTATTCTGGCATTAATATTTTAGTGACAAGGGAAATGCGTTTTAGGCGTAGACGTTTTTAAAAATCCATTCCAAGTTAATGGCTTTGGAAGACCTGTTAAAAACTCAATTCGAACAACTCGAAAACTGATTAGTCTTTTAAAACCAGTCACTTATTAACATCAACTACTTGTCCACAGTAAATTTAACTGCTAATTTCACGTTACTATATTCTCATACAAATAGTCACTGTACAGTAGCCATTATGTCGTAAAATAAAAACTGCTTATCCTAATTACTTGCATTAATCTGCCCCATGCTTCCTGTTCGAAATCCATTTTCACAGAGAAAGTGAAATGGCTGCGTAGCTAAGCTACATTTCATACACCTTTGTCGCAACATGACTCGCCTAATGCAAGGTTAAACTGATTAACGTTGAACTCAATTGAATAGGCGAAAATTTCCAAAAATTGTAGCCTGTTATTTTGAATTGAGAATCAAGACATACAGTATATTATTATTAAATATTATTTCAAGACAATGTAATACAGTATTATCAGTGGGTCATCAAAAGTTAGATCTACGTACCGTATTATTTGAAATCAGCTTTACTCAGTACGGTATTCACGTGATTTATAGCGATTCGTTATTATTATTACTATTAGTCAAATATAATTATTTAGTGAAGCCTGATAATTATCGCCAGATTTCTTTGAAGATCTAATATTAAATTTACATGAACACAATACAGTACTATTAGTTTTATTCCTTGCTAGAAGAGCCTTAATGTATAAATTACCTTACTTTATCCATCCATCTTGGGTCAATCAATAACAATAGAGTTAATTTAAATAAATTTTAATATTTATAAGGAAGAATATTATTTTTATAAAATCTATACAATAAAATCGAAGTAACACTGATTTTATAATTCAATTCAGATTTATAAGAATCCTTGAAATTTGAAAAAAGACCGATGGGAGTGACGGACCAATCACAAACAAGATCCAGATTGCGACCATGCCTACAGACACACCTCCAAGCTCCACCTACTCTCTTCTGATTGGCCAGCTCCAAAGTTCCTGGTTTCTGCCGATAGATCGTAGCAGTTACTGGGTTGAATAATAAATACTTCTGCATTTCGTATCATGAAGATGACAGAAGTTATTGGGTTATTCAATTATTGTTGTTAAATGACTCTTTTTATTATATTGATATCAAGAGAATAGAAACAATAATGGATCAAATTCTCTTGAATCTGCTTCAAGTAAATTAAACTTTTTGAAATCTATATTTTATTTGCATGTGGAAAATAAAATTACTAGATAATTATCGGTATCCAATCTCGACTTCTTTTGTGATGTAATAATGTTAGCAGCCTACATTTGAAAATGAATACATTCAATGTTGAACGACGTGTTGGCACAACGGCAACGACGCTTAAACTTGTTCACACATTCATGGGTCGTAAGAAATTTGTTAATAGTCCACCACGAATGTTGCGTAAAATTTCCACTCGACGTCTTCGTTTTCTTTTCAGCGTGGGGCTGATATCTCAATCAGGCAAAGGGAGGCCAGGCCAGGCTGTTGTGAGGGTTGCTACCCTTTAGCACAGAACGTACACTACTTCCCTCGAACAAATGCTGACAGTTCACGCTCCCCAATTCGCCGAGTCGACCACAAGCTTGCTTCTCCCACACAGCTCTCCCCTGACAAGAACCCCCCTTGGCCCCCTCCCCTCAGCCCCTATTTGGTAGTAATTGAAAACACGCGAGACTCATGATATTTAAACTAAGCTTGCGATATTGCCTCTAATAAGGAGACATTAAAAAGCGATTTCGCTTAACTCAGAAGCGTAGCACAGCGCTGTAATATCGCTCTAATTTAAATAATTTCTTTCATCAGCATGCTCTTTCACGTGTTAGGTTAGTTTTCTTATTATGCGACGAAAGGGGGTGGGGAGGAACATGGCTATTAATGGCTTACCTGAATAACCGCAATCAAGTTTGAAAGTGCTTTGCGACAGGCCTCTCCCCAAAACCCCCTCCCCCCCTCTAGCACACCCTCTCACTTTGGGCGAAGAAGGTATAGGCGCGATTATTATTCGCTGTTCCTTCTTATTTTTCATCTTCCACCCATGTACTGTCAGCACCTTCAACTATCACTCGTTCCTAACCATCTTTCCAAACTTGCCACCGACTAATTGGGCAAGTTTCCCATGACTTGCTACAGCCATTATTATCAAGTAACTTCATTTCGCAGACAGTCATCCATCGATACGACCCATCGTTATACAAACTCCTCCGACGTCCATTAATTTCCCGCTAGACACCACTCCGAAATCAAAATCCAATCCTCCAAAAAAATCAAACTGTTGCTTGACTCACCGCGAATGCAATTTGACCGCTTGTCGTTCCGATTAACTTCTGAAACGAGATCGGTTAGTTTTCTTATCGGCATTTATGGTTCAGTCGCACCTGAATGAAAATGGCTAATAACTGTGAGGTTCTTTATAGCATCAATTACCGGCATGATTCATGGTTGCCAATATAGTTATGATTTGATACACAAGGATAGTTTAGAGAGATTTACCACATCACTTTATTTTATTAGTCATGATTTCTTATAGCTTATCAAGTTTATATCCTTGATGAGTTCAGAAATTACTTATGTTAGCTGAAAAAGGAGAAGCCTAGACTAAAACATATCTTTGTATTATACTGTGTTGAAACCATGAATACATGTATGTCTAGTAATTGATTGAATCAATTTGTTATTAATTATCCTTTCATTTCATTGTGTAGTATTTTTCTGATGGTGATGCCCACATGAGCTTTAGGCTAATGAGTAATGAGAGGGATGATGGTGGGAGATTACAACTTTTCTCAGGCAGTCGGGACCGACGGCTTTTCGGCTCCTCCGAAAGACGGGAGAGGCTGTTTTGATGTGAAAATCTGTTCCGTCAACTGTATTCGATCCAGGAACTTTTGAATTATCAGATCGGCGCTTATCGCCCTCGACTATGGACCACTCCGTTGTAGGTTGTTACGGAAAATAAGATTCATTTTCATGGTATAAAGAAATATAAAACAAGAAAAGCTTACTATTTTTTTTGCTGGGGATGATGCCCACATAAGCTCTAGGCTTGTGCGAGGGTAATGATGATGATGAGAAATGAATGGACCTACAGCTTTAGGTGGGTTCCGAACCACCGGAAGCGATTTTGAAGCTCAAAAACTGTGTTTAGAGGAGCTGGTTACCGTTCTTATCTAATCTTACCGATTAGACTCGCCTTCTACCACTGGGACAACCGCTCCCCTATCCCATTCCAATTATTGATTGGAAACTGCAGTTGCTAATAAAATTATTATTGAAAACTGCAGTGATTCTCTGGAATATCTGTATTTACATACTTAATAAAATCATAGAAGCAATCCGTTTTTCTAGGCGAAATCAAACAGAAATAAAGTTCAATAAGTAATGACAATGTTAAGTAACTGAAGTGATGAAAATTACTATAAGTAATGACAACAAGTAAATATGTTATTAAGTGATGTAATGACTAATGACTAATCTCGCATCTTGCATTCAATTTTACTCATTATTGAAAAGTTTCAATATTTATTTTTTAATTTCAACAAAAATAAATTTTCATCACCGATCATTCATTTACATCTTACCGACTCGTTCTGATTCAAAAGAATTGATCATTCTAGATAAAATACTGTGATACTATGATTCAAAACTCAACTACTAATGATTTTTAATCTATCTTTGTCAAAAATGAGTCTAGAATTTTCAACCAGTTCTTCTAGCAAGATGTATGCCGAGGAAATAGTTTATTAATAATAAATTAAACTTGATTCATATTAACATGTTGAAAGGCATTTAGGGAATTATTTGGTTGTACTAAGAACATCCTCAGTGAATCAAAAACTGTGAGAGACATCTCCTACAAATTGAGGAAAAATTGAAAACATAAAATGACAGATGGTGTTAGAAGAGTCCCCATTACAGAAAATAAGACTAGTACTTTATAGCAGTAAATAATAGGTGACTCCACACTTAATTATACACAAAAATCAGCATATCCTTTGAATATTTATTAAATGATATGTGTTTTGAAATACCCATATTGAGCATCTGTTGAAGGCGGATTGATAGCCCTAATCAAACATAGCTCATCACAATGATCTATCGTTCTAGCTACCGGCAAGTGTTGTCCATGTTATTTGGTATTTATGCTTTCGTCAGGAAGAAAAGAAGCTATTTGAATATTGCCTAAATCGGAACGTAGTCTACCCGGTAGTTAACATAAGCTGTTACCGGCGCTTAAGCATCACGCAACACTCTCATCCATCCTAATAGCCTTCAAGAGCCGCTGACGAAAGCCCCCTCCCCCTTCCACCTTACCAAGTCTTCTTCAAACGTCTCATTTCCTTGGCAAGAAGTCTCCCTATCATTTACTTTCACCCAGAATTCTATCAGTTAGCTGCAAACCGAACGCTATACAAATGCATCCGCTCCTCTTTCTATAAAAATGGCAGCTCTTTTCTCCTCCAAAACGAAACCGTATTATTTACGGCACAAAGCGGGTAAATAATTCGTTTTCTCTTTCATCATCATCTGTTCTGTTTGTTCTTTTCAACAATTGCTGCACGCTATACCGTTGAAAGGGTTGTTCTCTCTCAGAACTACTACTGTATTTGTTTGTGTTCACATCAATTACCTATAATGTAGGCAGCCATTTGATTTGAATACAGAGTTTCTGGTGAGGGATGGAGACTGTATGGATAACTGATTACAGAGTGCTTATTGATTAGAATGGTTGGGGAGTTTACTCAAGATGTTAGAAAGACAAGGAAGGCTAGTAAGCAATATAAATAAAAAACGCAAAGAGAGAATAGGATGTGGAAGATTAGATTAGATTATTACTGATAAAAGATTGATTCGATCTCTATCTAATATGTGCTTTCATCCATTTATTTCCAACATATCAACTAGTAGGCAGATGAAAGATGGAAGAAAATGGAGAAATGTCAAAAGTCTGTCAGTCAAAGTAAATAATTATTTTTTTACTCACAAAATCGAAGGCAATAGAATTTCAAACTCACTCCAGCCATATTGTCAGAGATTGTGAGATAAGTTGAGGTTTACCTGCAAAAGAAACTTTCATTAGACATTCATGATTTAATAATCAATTATTGTTCATCTTGTCGAGTGTAGCAAAAAAGGGCCTTAATTAATGATATTATGTCAGGAAGAATTGGTCTTTATTGATTCTTCATTGTTTACAAATTGTATTGCCAGATTGATTAGCATTGCATCTACTGAAGATGAACATAAACATTCATTTATTCAACTCTACAATACTAGAGGTGAAACAAAAGCAAAATGAATAAACATAATAAGTAAAGAGAATAAGATTCAAATGAAAATAAAAATATTCATTCAAACTGAAACTATATTTATACGGGTTGAATGTGGACAGATAGAAATTTAATGCAGATTAGAAAGGTGTCAACTGAAAATTAAACCGAAATTTATGTCATCTGAAGTTGTGAGTAGAATATCTCGTTCATAATTTTGAATTGATAAATTGGAAGCAGAGCATTGAAAAAATACGAATCAATCTTTCTGAATAATTTAGTATGGTAATCATAGAAGACTTTCAAGAAATTTCAAGTTACTTTTTAACTGAAGCTGAAGTGACGTGATCAAGTGAATTTTATTTGCAGATGTATCAGCTAATACGTTGAGGAGTAATGGAAACTTTTAAACCGTAATGATACATAAAAATAATCAATTGAATGAGATAACCTTCAACTGATTGTGAAATCTACTTAAATCTTGATTGTCATGATCATTGAGATTGTTTGATTTACGATCTAAATAATAGTAATTCTAATTGAAGAACTGTCTAATTAATGTAGTCAACCAGTAGAAAAATTTCCTTGTTAAGTTTATATGAGCGGAAAAGCCCGCGTATTCTCAAACTCATAAACATTTGATTGAACTGATCAGAAAATGATAGACCCATTCAAGTATGCAAACACATCAGAAAAACAGCGAATTAGCAATGGATGAAACAATCCACAAAAGTAGTTTTTACTCACGAATTTCCTACTTCTATAGTTTATTATATACGTTTCGAGATTGGAGATCAAAGTGGAGATACTATAATTCTTGTATCTCTTATAAGTTCATTAAATCTTCAACAATGCAATATTAATGATCTAATAATTCAGTTCTAAACATTTTTCTCCAATCAACTTGGAGGACAAATTTAAACATGCAGTTAGTTATCAGGTAATCGCAGACCTGCAATGAATAGCAATAATTAAGATAATTCCTTTTTCTTACGAAATTCCTCATTATATTTGGATATTTCCTTAGATCTCCCTGGGCATCTCCTTATGTATCTCTTACATCCTTGGCCTATTTTCTTGTCCATTGTAGGTTCATGTTCAATGTGTGATCGTCAACAAACAAAATGTATTTTTAAAACCAATAGTTACCAGGTAATCTGCAGCGGAAGAGTTTCCTGCCGGATTTTTTTCGAAATGGCTTTCGGTTAGCAGCGAGCCTCCTGGAGCGAGAAAGCCGTCGCTGACTCACAGCCTCCTCGGCAGAGACCAGAGACATCTGTTGGCTTGCGCCACAACTAGTCGGCCCGGCTTTTATGATCTCCTCTTCCGTTTGTTTATTAGTGGTGGAAACAGAATAGTGCGGCCATAAATTGCAATCAAAGAGTGCTAATTGCGATGCGAGGCTCGGCTTCATGAGACCATCCGATTCTCCTCAAGCTATTCGGCTAATTCTTTTATTTCTCAGTTCAACTCTATTCTATTAGTCGAGTTTTACGCCTGAATTTTATTATTACAATGCATCCACTGCCACGCCTAATCAGATTTGGAGCTTTGAGACCCCCGACTTTTTTCATCATCGGCGAGGTGGTTAATAGTCCAGTCAATGAGTGGTTTTAGGGCGCAATTTCTACTTTCATTTCCATACTTGAAAGGTAAAGTAGGATCATGTTGGATAAGGACTCAACCATTGTTAGTTAACATTGCCACTAGTCATGGGTTCGAATCCACATCCCAAATCATTTCTTTTTGATGATATTTTTCGCAAAGAAAGCTCAAATAATCTTGGTTAACAAGAGAGTTGATATTCTCAATGTACTGTATAAGCAATATTCAGGCGTTGTGTAGACAACCCGCCTGACAGAGACATTATTATTAAAGAAAGGTTACGGGTTCTAGTGGAAAAATGAGAAAGCATATTTCTGTATTTTATTGTAACTTATTTACGTTGTTTCTTGAAATTTCTAGTCAGTATATTAGAGTTGGTTAGCTGTGATGATAATGCTCATGATTGTTTCACATATTGGATTAATAGTCATCATTCTACTGACTGTCGGGAACTGCAGAAATCTCCTTGTGACTGCAGCAGTGAGTGTCAACTCCTTCAAGCTGGATCCCCAGTACCGGAGTGCAGTGTCTGCAGTCATCCGGACAGTTCAACAAGGATCTTGGAGCAATGCGTCAACACATCAAAACATTGTGCATATGATTTTCATCCATCCTTTACATCGTCAGAATTCAAGCCATCATCAATGCTTCAGTTGAGGCGTGTACACTGCACTGTCAAGTTCAACCAGCTCCACCGCCTACTACTACTGCAATTGCATCTATACCATCTCCAGACACCGTAACAGTGTCCATCAGCAATGGAGCCAGCAAACAGTATTGAAGGATGTGCCTGCGGTGATTGCCACCATGTAAAGCACTTGTTGGATTGTGGAACCATTCTTCAAGTTTGGCTACAATAATATTCTGGAACCGTTTGGGACACCAATAAAAAAAAAATAGCCAGCATCAGTGTTCAACCTGGACTTTAACAGAGGACTATAGAAGACCTGTTTTAGCATATCAATCATTGTGTTTCAATATCATTTATTGTTTATGAAGAGTAAAAAAATATCACTTGTGCCATCTCTGAAACCATGTGTTGACTACAGTTATTTCATAACCTTGAAACCATAGTTTAGGTTAGGTTAGTGATGATGTCATCACAGAATTCATGGAAAGCAAATTGCACACAGTTTACCTCACAAACAGGATAAAACCTGCTCTGCTGGTATAGTTTTAAGTAAATATATAGCTATGAAAGTGTTTGATAGTCATTAGTATGGATAAGTCTGTGATAGCGAGAGAGTTGCACAGACCAGGGCGTAGGAATTTTCCTACAAGGATGGTTACTGTGAAAGGTCTTGATGATCTCTATCAGGCTGACCTTGTTGAGATGATTCCTTATGCTCGTCAGAACAAAGGTTATAGGTACATTATTACAATTATCAATTGTCTTAGTAAGTTTGCTCTTGCTATACCAATAAAGAGCAAGTCGGCTGACAATGTAGTCATCCTATCAGTATCCAATGAAACATTTGCAGACTGACGATGGTAAAGAGTGGTTCAATTCAAAATTTCAACAACTTGTTCAACAGTACGGTATCAATCATTATTCAACATTTTCAGATAAAAAAGCGTCAATAGTGGAACGTTTCAATAGAACACTTAAACATTTAATGTGGGTCAAATTCACTGAACGAGGAACCTATAGGTGGACAGATATTCTAACCTCACTTGTTAAAGAGTACAATGGCAGAGTACATCGTACAATAGGTATGCGACCGGATGTTGAGAAGGTGCATGAGAAGCTTTTACTTTCCAAACTTGGTAAACAGCGTCAAGAGTATCAGCAGGGCTTGTTGGATAAATCACAGCCTACGTTCTATCCGGTGCTCATCAGAAAATTGAGCCAGGTGATAAGGTGAGAATCAGCAAGCATAAAATGACGTTTGACAAGGGATACCTACCCAATTGGACAAATGAACTGTTCACGGTAACACGTGTGCGACCCACAGTGCCAGTAACCTATGAGTTGGAAGATTATAGAGGTGAGCCTGTGCAAGGAGGATTCTATGCTGAAGAAATTGTAAAGACAAAAGTGCCAACTGTATTTGAAATTGCCAAGGTATTGAAGAGAAGAGGTAACAAACTGTTGGTGCGCTGGAAAGGATACGATCGCAGTCACGACTCGTGGATTGATAGAGGTGACCTTGTGTGAGATGAAACAGGTCGTGCAACAGCAAAACAAATTCAAGATAATTGACTTTGATCAAGTGGTGAGAGGTTGTGGCTTGGCAGACCTGGAAATGGACACAAAGAAGCGCCATGGTCCTTTGTTCCCCAACCACATGAGATGCATTATTTGTGGACCATCTGGGTGTGGCAAAACCAATTTACTGTTCAACATGCTGTTTGATCGTAAAGGAATTCACTTTTCAAACATTTACGTTTGGTCAAAGACTACATTTCAGCCAAAGTACAAGTTACTTCGTACAATTATGCAAGGACTAGGTGATGGAATGAGCTATGTCGAGTGTAACACAAGTGAAGAAATACCTGCCCCAAATGAACTGCCAGCCAACTCAATAATTATTTTCGACGATGTGATTTGTGAACAGCAGGAGGCCATCAGACAATACTTTAGTGCCGGTCGGCATAGTGATGTTGACATGTTTTATTTGGCACAGACCTACAGCCGCATTCCAAAACAACTTGTGCGTGATAATGCCAACTTTATAATTGTGTTTGAACAGGATGAGCTGAACATGAGACATTTGTATAGAGATCATGTAGGCGCTGACATGACCTTTGATCAGTTCAAGAGCATGTGCAATCAGGTCTGGTCATCAGCTGCGCATGCATTCCTTGTGATTGATCGCTCATCCAAAAGAATAGAGGCGCTACAGGAACGGGCTTGACACCTATCTAGTTGAGGTGTAAGCTCACTGGAGCTTCAGTACACTGGTGTACACCAAGCAGGATGGATGTGAATCGTAAGCAGACTGTGGAGGAGATTGCTCCCACCATCAAGGAGATTGCCAAGCTGAAGCGTAACATCAAGAGGAAACACAAGGAGCTAACACTTGGAAGTGAAGTGTCAGAGGAGCATCATGCAGCATAAAACCGTTGACTGAACCACTAGTCAACATTGTTGAAGCTCTCAAAACCACCACCACCACCACCACCACCACCACCACAGCAACCAGCAGTGGAACCACTGCCAGCAGCACAAGAGCCCCGCCCACAACGCCTTGCAGTACCTGTGCGCCAACATAAACATCATGCACTACCTACACCACCACTAACACCGATACAGCCACGACCTCTGAAACAAGCTCTAAAACAACTGCAACTGCCTGACATTGGAGGAGACTCCTACATCCTTTGAAGCATTCGGAGATGATTCACACTTTAGTCCAGCTCAAGTACATCCGGTGTTGTGAGAAAGTTGTGGAGCAATAAGGATTCACCTTTGAGTGAGGATGATGATGTTCCAGGATGGTCAATGGATGAGGAGGATCAACAAAATGAAAGTGTTCAACAATTGATGGATACTAGCCGAGATGTGGTGGAATCTGAATTTGATCAAACAGAATTGGCTAAAACACCTGTGGGGATCTATGTTAAAGGTTTGATTAGAAAGGAGTTGAGCTTTGATGATACATTTGGACCAAAAGTGATTGACAACAGTTTTCGTTTGGGTAGCAAAATTTTAACCTTTGGAACTGGTGGTTCAAAGATTGTGTTGACTGATCCTAACAATGTTGGAAATGAGCAGACTTTTGATGCTACACAAGGACTCTGTGAACTTATATTTAGGAAACTTCCAAGCACTTCAAAAGTAACGTTGGCCGACAAAAGGTCTATGTAGACATATTGGGTTTACCAATGTGTACAGAGACGACTATGCTGCAGGTGGCAGAATTAGAGACTACAACAATATCAAGTACAAGAGAACAATACTTCCGCTGTTGAAAAGGGCAAAAGAAAGGAAAGGAATCAGTGGAAGAGGACTGGTGGCGCCATTCAATATGGTGTCAAACAATGATACCAAGATTGAATATGTCTACTACAATGACCCCAATGAGCTTGTAGACAGACTACAACTATTGGATCAATCCAAAGCAGTTGGCAACACTGGCCATGAGAATGAAATTAATTCGATTCTGGAAGAGTTGGTGGAAGGCGGTTACATAGTTGGCAACCCTGCAAACTAGTTGTACTATATAAGCGAACAATGTACTGCCCACTTTGTATTCATCATGGACACATTGGGTAACATTAATGCTCGTCATAGACGGGTGATCAATTTAGCAAATCCTCAAAGCAGCAGAGATGCAATAAATCTTGGTACATGTAGAGATTTGATTGAGGTGTGGCTGCCAAAGAGAAGGGATAAAGGTACATTGCAAGTATTTACAAGCCTCAACGACTCAGTACTGACTGATATGATGGATCCAGTCAATGCCACAGATGGAGTGAACAAGCGATATTTGGAGAATAGGATGGATGAGCATTCTCGTGAAGTTGTTGAAAAAGTGTTAACAGCTATGGTAACTTTGGTTAAGGAGCGTGCAAAGCGGTGATACAAGTTTCACAAATGAACAGGAATGGAAAGATATGGTCTTAGGCGTATAGGACTTGACAAGCCTCCTGAGGGTATAAAAGAGAATGATGGGGCTAAAGTGAATCATTAGATGGCTAGGTGCAAAGGAAAGAAGAGGTACCAGGGAGAGGAGTGTTGTCGGCACTAGCAAATGCCACTGGAAAAATAGTCAACAAAGCAGTTGATATTTTACCAGTTGAACTTCATCTTCCCGGTTACCAATACTGCGGCCCAGGTACAAAGCTGGAGAAGCGGTTGGCAAGAGGTGATCCAGGAATCAACAGACTTGATCAGGCCTGCAAGCAGCACGACATTGCCTATTCACAGAATAGTGATACAGCAAAGCAGAGCAAAGGCTGACAGGGACTTGGCTGAACGAGCTTGGAGTGTAGCAACGTCTCCAGAGGCAGGATTGGCAGAAAGGGCTGCAGCAGTAGCGGTGACCAACATCATGAAGGCCAAAGCAAAGTTTGGAGGAGGAGCAAAACGTCAAGGAAGAAGAAGAAGAAGGTAGCAGCTGCTCCCAAAAAGGGAAAAGGACTCTACCTGAGGCGTCAACAGAAGGCAGGAAAGCAGCACGCCGTCTCGTCAATGCAAACGGCGACGGTAATTGCTCTTCAGATCGGCGATAACTGATGCCCACCTCTCCAAGCATGCGTGTCGTCTGAAGCTGAAACATCTCCGAGGAGCGTTTATGCGGGATGCTCTACCTGCAACAGGACCTTTGAAACGAGTGTGGCATCATCAATTTGGACACCAGCGATGGAGCCGGCACATTGGGTGTGCTATGTGAAGAAGGATGGAGCTGCCATCTACTTTGATGGATTTGGAAACCTCAGACCACCACAGGAGTTTATCGACTACATGCACCATGGTTTGGAGCCAGCAACAAGGATCGAGTACAACTATAACCAAAAGCAAGAGGATCTGTACTCTCATATTTGTGGCCATTTATGTTTGAAATTTTGGTTGATGAAAATAATAAATGAAAATCTTGTACAACAAGCTCCTAACCACCCCCCTTCCCAATAGTATAAATAATGGGCGACAAGGCCTATTGCCAGTCATTGTGCAATAGTTCATTGAGCAGGCAAGACCATGATGCTCTGTTTTGGAGGTAATACATCTGTGCTGAAAAGTGAATTTTATCCGCCGCTTGATACAAGCAGTGGTGAATGGGAAATTGGACTCATCAACTTTACAAGCTGCAATTCAATACCCAATGTTGAGATGAACTACAACAACAAGTTCTATTATGCTCCAAAAATAACTCATGTGTTTAAGAAGAAAGGAGCAAAAGCTGAAGAAGAAGATGATCCATCGCTGAAACATCATGAAATTATAGATGATAGGTCAGCCATATTCAATCAATGGTATAAAGTGCTTCTCAAAGCTAAGCAGACATCAGCTGATGGAGACATTGATGACGAAGATAACTCTATAACAGGTAGTAGAGCGGACTGCAAGAGCTACTACTGCAGCACCCGTTATAAGATAATGGAGTTTATATCATTGCCGGAAGGCAGTTTTGAATTTCAAACAATTGCTAACCTGCTCACATCAAGGCTACATGATCGCAACATAAAACTTCAGATGGCTGTGGACCCATCAACCTTGAAATGTTCAGTATTGAGCAATGCCAAATTGGATTTCACAAAACCTGAGTCGATTGGAAGTCTGCTGGGATTCAACAACACTAGGATCATAGAGGCTGACACAGAGGCCAAAGGTGATACAGCAGTGCAAATCAGTCGACCCAATGTAATATGTTAAGTGCAATGTTGTGAGTGGGTCGTACTCAAATGGTGTCAAGGATCACGTGATCTATGAGTTTTACCCAAATGTTGATCCAGGGTATAAAATAGTTGTGACTGTACAGAATGTAATCTATTTGCCGGTGGACGCCAAGCAGATTGGTAACATTACGTTGGAGGTTGTTGACGAGAACGGACGTCTCATTAATAATAGAGGTGAGGAGATCAATATTACTCTGCATCTGAGACAACGCAAGTGAGATGGTGCTGATATTTGATAAGTGGAATCGTGGACTGGATAAAGAGGAGGCAACATGGAGGTAGATCATCAGCCTACAGAAACAGATAAAAGGCCTGCAAGTGCTGCAAACGTCATTCGTCGTTTAGACTCTGTAGAGTTAACATCGAGGAGCATCAACTATTTGAAAAAACGAGGCTGTCACCTACAACAACAGCAGCAATAATGGGAGTTTTAGATGTGACAAGGAGTGGACCTAGATCAGATAACAGCATCATTGGATACGAGTACCATTCTCATGCTCCCTATACTACAAGCTTCAAAGCCAATGATGAAATACGGATACCAATTCAACAGCAGGACATTTACACAATCCCATCGGAAAGCTATCTACATGTGGAGTTTAAGGTGACAAATGCAGCTAATGCCGCCTTGTGTCTCTGGATTCTTTGCTCACCTTTGGTCAGAGATACGCTATGAGATAAATGGTGTGATAGTAGATAGCATTCGCACCCTGGAATTACCAGCCTGATGAAGAATGCTATGTCATTTGAACGAGATGAGTGGACTAAAATGGAACGAGCTGGCTACAAGTTTGACTCAACAGTTGGATTTGCCACTTTTCCTCCCAATGGAGCTGATACAACAATCATGGATGTGCCTCTCGCTACCTGCTGGGCTTTGCTGAAGACTACAAACAAGTTCTACTGAATGTGAAACAGGAGCTGTTGTTGAGACGCAGTGCTGACACTACTAATTGTTTGAATGCTGCCGGAAAGGTAGTCATTGAAAAACTTACATGGAGAATACCTTATGTTGAAGCGGCCGATGAATACAAACTGCGTCTGCTGAAACTTTTACAGAATGATACACTTATAAGCATGACATACCGGCATTGGGAATTGTCAACCTTACCTGCTACAAAGAAGCCATGGACTGTCAAATCAGCCTCTCAACTTGAAAAGCCTCGCTACATTGTGATTGGGCTGCAGACAGCAAGATATGGAGTGGCAACTGCTAATTCATCTCAATTTGACAAGTGCCACATGAGAGACATTCGAGTGTTTCTAAACAACAAGTACTATCCGTATGAGAGTATTGACGGTGATGATTGTTGTGTATATGGCATGTATGAAGCTTTCAATGGAGCCTACAATCATGGACATTCCCAATTGGTCAATCCCCTGTTTGAAAAGAGTGCTCTAGAAAATGGCCGAATGATGTTGTATGCTTTTGATTGTTCCCGCCAAAATGAGTCACTCAAAACTGGCAGTATTGATGTGAGAATTGAGTTTGAAGCAACTGAAAACATTCCTGCGGATACACGTGCCTACTGTCTGATGATTCATGATGTGACGAAGAGTACAAGCCAATGTCGGGTATTGTGCAATCTGCCTAGAGAGAGGGTATAAAGGTGGATGACAAGTGTTAGGATAGTCATTCTGGTAAGAAGCATTGGGCGAAGCAGGCATCATGTCCACAGCTAAGAGAGTTTTACAGTTTTGGATGAGGAAGGAGAGTTGCCTGAAAGTGATGGTGAGGATGTTGTGGGATGCTGCATTGGCTTCTCTACTAAGCATGGGAAGAAGGATGCAGATACTGCTGCTGCTGCTGATGATGAAGATTCTGATGAACACAAATACATGGAAATGTTGCCAAGAAGAGCTGCAGACATTTTGGACCACTACCACTCTACCTAATGGACTTTCAGGGATTTGAAGGATTGAACAATGAGTTTATTGTCAAGGAGATGGCTATATTGGAACGTGATGATAGGCATTGTGTGACAATGCATCATTATTTCTTCAAGTCACCCTACCCAGACATGCTGCTGAAGACAAGTGAGCTGCTTGACAACAATGCTTTACAACGAGCAAAACATGGACTGCGATGGTCTGGCAATGGAGCTGGTCAGAGACATCTACCCTATTCTGAATTGAGACAGATTGTGTGTGGAACAGTTGGAAGATGGCTGCATGAAAACAACAACTCAATCAAGATCTTTGTCTATGGCTATGAGAAGATTACTCTGCTCAACACAATGCTACAGCTGGATGACAGGGAGAATGTGGAGTATGTGGACCTAAGTTCACCTTATCTTTTCCATGAGATGCCCAATCTGGATACACTGATGAAGAATGCTACAGGAGTCTACTGCCCAGAACATTTCCTGCTCAACTTTGTGGAGACTTTGAGGATGAAGCTGGCTGGCGACAAAGGAACCCTGGATACTCAACCATTTTGTGCACTGAATGTAGTAAATGTTTCGCACAATTGGATAATGCAAACTTTGTTTAAAGATCAATATTTTTGTCGCAACTTGTTTATGGCAATAAAGAAAGAAATGTAATTATTGTGTCATCATTGACTTATCCCCACCACCACCTCTAGTATTTGAGGAGTTGCTGCTGCTCAGTATAGTTTAGTCTGACATCTACAGTCAAGATGTACTCAAGGTATTTGAGCTCAAGGGTGGTTTGAATTTTTCAAATAAATCCTATTATATTAAGCAAGTGTAAATGCTAACCAATGTAATCTAATAAGAAGAGAGAAGAAATTATCTCTGAAAATGTACTTTAGGTTGAGTTCGTCTTGATGAAAAACAATCACAAAATTACTACAGTCCCTAATAAATTGTTTTGGAATTTTAGTATAACTTTGACAAATGTAAAACACATCGATTTTATAGTGTCTGGCTATAGCAAAGTATTCTTGACAATTCATTTGATTCCCAATCGAAACATCATCGAAAATCATAACCGAATTTTTAGGCAGATCGCAAGGTTTTGGAATTGATTCATTATTTGAATAGAAAGAATAAGTCATGCCGGGATTGATGAGAGAGTCTTTGCCAGGAATCGGTATTTATCTTGATGTAGAGACTTTGAAAACACACATACATTTTGAATCAATTCCGTTTGGGTGAAAAATCATGTTGAGAATCGCGTTTGTTTTCCCACTGCCACTGGGATCAACTAAAATACATCTTAAATGATTCGGGAATAAACTACTGTGTCTTTTCTCATAATTTTTGTCTGACTTGACCATCTTACATTTTCTATAACTTCATCAAAATTACTCACCTCCAACTTACATCTATGCTGCTTGCTAATCATACTAAATCTTTTCTATGAATCCAGGAGTCAAAATCTTTTGTATACCCTTTCCAACGAACAAATAATCTATCACCGTCTCTACGCAGCACTTTTTCAACTAGGAATGTATCTGTCAAAGTTGTTTTAGACAATTCCTCTCTATAAAACCACCTTTTATTTTCTCACCTCTGAAATCCTCAATGATGTATGGAGGAGAAGAAAAACAGCCAACCGTTTGGCATAATTTGCTTTCAAAGTGGCTAGCAGAATCACACCATGAAAACGGTGCTGTGTGTATTTCACCTCTTTCATTATCGACTGTTTTTTTTCCTCTCAACATGCTCCTTACCTGTTTTATCTCTGCTAATTCTAGTTTGAACAATGTCTCTCAACTATCGCATAGGCTGGAAATTGTTTTGAAGTTGTGTTACAATCGCTGGTTCATGTCCCAGCTTCCGCGTATGGTTTCTTGTGTCCTAGTCCCCGCCTGTGATTTCTTGTGTCCCAGTCCCCGCCTGTCATTTCTTGGTGTCCCAAAATCCGCCTATGTTTTCATGGTATCAATACCATGTCCCAGTCCCCGCCTTTCAATACTACTCCGGTACTTGTGATTATGAGGTCAATACTTCTCATTTTGAAAACTTTGGAATTACACCTGATTTTAACTCAATTTTTTTCTGCTAGGGATGATGCCCACGTAAGCTTGTGCGTGGGTAACGGAAAGGATGATGATGAGAAAGGAATGGTCCTACAGCTTTAGGTGGGTTCCGAACCACCGGGAAGCAATTTTTAAGCTCATAAATTTTGTATTTAGAGGAGCAAGTTTGAAAAGCATATTCCACCCCAAAATCTCTTTTGTTTAGAGAATTACTATGGAATTCCCGATTATGAGCTTAAAATTCCTTGTTTTAAAACTCACGACAGCCAATTTCTTTGTGAGGGTGATGCCCACATGAGCTTTGGGGCTTGTGTGTGGATGATAGGAGGGTGATAATGAAAGATAACGACTACTTCTTAGGCAGCCGGGACTGACATCCGAAAGAAGGATGTGGCCGTCTGTGGTCAAAATCTGTTGTAGTTGATAGGAATCGACAATATTGAAGAACCTGAATGTTAGTTCAACAAGGCTGGAAGAAAGCTTAGTTGTTAAAACATTCATTTAGCTCTTTCTAAAGTGAGGAAAGTATTATAACTTTTCAGTTTCACCATAAAAAGAACAATATTGCTCTGAAAACGTCAGTAGAATACTATTCAACGAATTATACCTTCCGTAGATAATTTTTCCTAAGATCTCATCACATCCTACCCTTACCATTAGCCTACAAAGCCCTAATAGTGTCAGTAGTTGTCTTGGAATCGTTATTACTGTGTAAACCTAGCATATGCTTCCTCCATCAACTTTTTAAATTGTTAGCTTGTTCTGCTTTTACTGATACACATGGGAAAAATACATTCGAAAGAAGTATTCCCTTGCTTTCTAGTATATCCATCAATCTTAAATTTCTTCCAAACAGATTCTTACAATACATACTATTCACAATATTTGTTTCTCACCATTTTTACAGCCACAGGTTTATCTACTTACAATATTGTAACCTCACAATCATTAGCCTGAATTTTTCAAAATCATTTCTTAATAAATTTATTCACTGGTTATTTTCGAACATTTCATTGTTTATGATACGAAATAATGCTTTTATGCACTTATTAGATGAAAAATGTATAATACAAGGCAACATAACTCCAATACAATGTACAAATGAATGAAACTATTTTTCTAAAATCTCATGGAAGATGGATGTTGCTGAAATTAATATTCAGTGTTTTCCTGCTGATCAACATTTTGTAATTGTTTCATTGTATAAATTCATATTATTTCAGAGGTAATATTATTTTTATCAGAGGTTTCCTCATTCTTTACATTTTGCCCGTAAAATTATCAGATCTTGCAACTTCCTATCACATACCACACAATGTACGCAGAGTTGAGTAATCCAAATATATAGAGATTATGGAGGTATACTTAGGATAGACCTTCGCCTTCCCCATTAAGCTTGAGAGAGTTTGTGTCAGCAATGTTTTTGAATGATCTAACCAAGTTTTCGCCAGCTAATCGAAGACACAAAGTAGAAATAATTTATAATTCTCATAAAGTGTAGTACTGCCATACATTTACATACAACCTAAACCTACTTTATTAGAATATTTACGATCGAAAGCTAATGAAGCAACATCGTAAAATATCCGACCGCAGTATCCAATTTATAATTTTATTTGCCTGTTCGTGAAACATCATCCCAGTTACTTCTTAGCTACTATCTAAATAATTTTATTTGATTGCATCTTAGTTACTTGGCCGATGTAATACTGTAATTATTTTACTTTGATAGCAACTTGAATAAAAATAGTATCGTTAAATGAATAGCTCACTACACTTCCCAGTTTATTACGAAGTGTTAGGTGAGTTTTATTGCGATATAATAAAATTATAATAAGCTCTAAGCCAAGGTCTACGCTATGCACATGGTGCTCCATTTGTTTCCCAATGAATACATTGATGTAAAGTCTTCCTACACATAAGAGAATTACATTCTTGATGAAGGCCTGAATCTATGGCCGTCACTCTTTACTTGTCAGTGTAAACTTATTGAGTCAGGAAAGTATTGTTTGGTACTGATGATGTAGCATCTTAAAATATTAATTCCTAATAATCTAGCATCTAATAATAATCAATAATAATCTCAATTTCTAATAATTACTCATTCTAGATATTACTTATAGAGTACTATACTTACATCTCTTTTATTTTCTACTCCGGTAATATTTGATAATGGAGGCATTGACTCTACGTACTCTGTCAATCCTCCAAAGTCTAATTGAAAGTCCAATTTATTTTGCTCTGTCGCCTCAATACAACAAGACTTCAGAATTCAGTAGAATACTTCTTCGCTCCCTGAGATTCTTATCTTCTTTATGCTTCTTGAATGTCTGATTCTTTTTTATTTGATACTCTTTCTAGATACTTTTTTAGCAAATTTTCAGCTTTGTGTGGCGTCGAGGTTAATCCTGATCATTTTTCATCTCTGATAAATAATCTATATTAATAAAAGAGAGTTGGTGTCTGTACGCTCGCTTATAACTCGAGAACGGCTGAACTGATTTAGATGATTTTAGATTAGTTTGAATTGTTATAGCACTGGTTAACATAATATGTTTTGAAATATTAGAAAATTCCTTTATAATTAATAAATAATTGGTAAATTAATGACCTAACCTATCAAACATTTCACAAACCTATGTTAAAACTTGCCGGCCAAGCGGCTACGGAAAGATGATCGTGTATTTGAAATCAGAAAATCTGCTATTTTAAGTCTCCGTAGCTCAGTGCACAAGCGTCTGCGATGTGAATAAAAAGTTTCGGGTTCAATTCCCGCTCCGAAACATTTCTTTTTGTACTAGGTTTTCTACTCTAATTATTTTTTACGCTACAATCATCAATTATTAAGAATGATATATCGTTCGTATTATGCATGTTTTATTGTTTCTAATAATAAAATTGAAAAACGGGAATAAAATTTAAAAAAAAATTAAAAAAATTGAAAAGAAAGAAATAAATATGAAAAAAAAATTCTTTTAATTAGAATAGGACTGATAAAAAATTGAAGAACGGAAATAAAATAAAAAAATATATATAAAAAAAAAATAAAATAAATTAAAATGAAAAAATTAAAAATAAATAAATATGAAAAAATCTTTTAATTAGAATAGGACTGATAAGAAATTGAAGAACGGAGATAAAATAAAAAATATAAATTAAAAATATATAAATTAAAAAAATTAAAATTAAAAAATTAAAAAGAAATAAATAAATATGAAAAAATAATTGGTGGGAGGAGAGGTGACATTTGATGGGAAAGAGGGGTTGACATGAAGAGGATATGTGGGGGTGACATTTGGGGGGGGGAATGGAGGGGGGCATTTGTGGGATGACATTTTTTTGGGGGTGGCATGAAGGGGGGACATTTGTGGGGAGAAGAGGGGGACATTTGGGGGGGGGGGGAAGAGTGCGATACGAAGTTCGCCGGGACAGCTTGTCTTCAATAAATGGGATGGGATTAATACTCTTCAACAGGTCAGACCTCAAATGTGTTTTTCAACACATCAGAAACAAATCAAATAATAAAATGTGCATTTTGAAAACAAACATTATCTACACTATAAGAAATCAATTTAGAACTTGATAGATAGAAGTAGAAGTAATATAATTATAACTGCATAGTTATTATAATTATAATTCTGTACTCATTGATATTCATTGTAGTTAGCTATCCTTCAACAAACCATTGAATAATTTCTTATCTGAACATGTTAACTGTAGTCATTTGAACTTTCTTAACCCTGTTAAAAACCATGAATACTCCTTTTTCATGAAAAAAACTAGCTTGACAACGTTGTGTCGAACAAACTTGCCGAGCTATTTAGAAATGATATAATATTATCTCGTTAATAACACATTTCCAATCGCTAATAAGCGAATGCAGTTCATTTGCCCCAATTGGAATGGAAAGGACAAAAAGACTCGACGATGAAATTATTGCAAGTAAAAAAAGCGCAAAATGACAGGGAATAGCACTGAAGAAGAGAAGGAATTGAAACTATTAAATGAATTCATTTGAAATTAATCCGCTCCTATTAAGTAGTATCTTACAAGCGGCTTATAACCGATCTTGTCGAACCAGTTATCGGTTATTATCCGGTTACATTTCCGCTGTTATTACTTCAGTATTTTGTAACTCAACGGCTTATTATTCTACAACATTCTTGTGCAAGAAGCTGCTCGAATTCACTATGCTGTGCATACCTATTCACTGAATAAGTATCCAGTTCTCTATAACTAATAATTCTATTAAATACTACCTTCTCGCCTAATACACATGTATCATCGTATCATGTTCCAGTAGATATTCAGGTATTTGAGAAAAAATTACTGCAGCTGCAAATTAGGAGCAGAAATAATCCACAATTCACAATACTGTATAACAAATTTGATTTGATTTAAAAATTGAGCTGCAAATATAGATGTATAGATAAGAAATACTCAAATACAGGAGCTGTAAGTCAAGTTTTGTGAAGGTTGGATAACTTTCAACTATTAATAAATCTGGGCAACTATGATTCAATAAAGTCAGAGATATAAAAATCAGATAACAACTGAAAAATAACTGTTGGAATTTATGCTAAGAAATATGAGAGAACTGTCAATGGAAATTTCATTAGGTACATATCACACAATAATATACGTAGGCTACTTTTCTGTTGAATAAGTAGCCTACGATGCCTACTATCGCCTACTATACGCCTACTATCAATGTTGTATATTTTCTTTAAAATTTCAGGTTTTTGTTTAAGGAATTCTATTATAAACTGATTACAGGGCATTTCAAAGTAACATTTCAATAGCAACATTGCTTTAAGGGTCGGCATTTTCATTTGTGATTTTTCCTGTATCAAAATGTCATTATTAATTATTGATAATACTCGTTCCACCGGAGCATTTGTTCCTGGTAAAGATAGAAAAAAAGTCATCAGTTCAATGTTCTTTACAGGGACATGTTGATTCAAATGTGGAAAAAGATTTTAACCCATCTTTGATCCAAAGGAGTTTTATTTTTGGCCCAATAGAAAATTTCTTGTGTCACATACTTCTTTAGATAAGTAACTTCGTCGGAAAGTTCACTATCGACAATCTTCAGCTTGCTTAATTATTAGCAACCAAATCAATTCCTTCTTTGATCTTTACTCACATAGGATCTTCGTTTAGAGCAATCCAGTGGTATTTTTTCATATCATTGAAATGCCAAGACAACATATTCAAATATTGTAAACAGTTCTCATAAAACGTTAAAAGTAGTATATTCACAATGTACTCCTTGTTAACTGCTCAATCTTTCTTCATATTTCTGATCCAGAACAGACAAAACTGTAGCAACTTCAACTGCACACCAATCCTCTAATTCCACAGCCATTTCATCGTTCCAGCTTGTTTCACTGTGATCTAGGGTTTGAAAAGCTATTTATAATATTCAAAAAAGACAAAAATTCCCATGTTAGAGGTAATAATTGAAGAATACAGTCTTTGAAAGGAAAAACTTGATCAAATTCTTCATGTGAGTTTTCACTGTCCAATCAGTCTTTCAATCAGAATCTAAGCAGAAAAGCTTTCCTAGTTTCTAATTGGTGGATTGTCAAATAGGTAACACAGTTAGAGGCTGTACCACTTGAACTTTCCATTCATTAGCATAATGCTATCGACCTGAACCTGGCATTGTGAAGGTGGCATATCGGAAGCTGTCTGTGACAATGGACGAATTTCTGAAAAAGAAGAAGAGCAGCACGACGACTTTGTTTGAATTAAATGAAGCGTTAAAATGAAACAAAGTGAATAAAAAGTGGTGCCAACATCTAATTTGTCCCGGCAGAGCGCGCAAGTACCGAACACTCACTAGGAATAATTGGTTGGCTGGCCTGGTCAATTAGCCTATCTCGGTTTCAGGTTAAAGCTCTTGGAAAACAAGGCAAGACGATCATCGAAATGACACAGCTAACACAAAAGGAAGAAATAATGAGCTGCTGCTACGAGGAGTGAAGGAGGAGGTGATGGGGTGGTGGAACAGGAGGAGGAGGCCGGTGAGACCGTGAAAAGCAAGAACAATGGAGAAGAAGAAAACTTTCGTGTTTGCTCAAACAGCGTGGATGAATCACGTAGAAGAACTAAAGGAGGGGGTGAGCCCTTGAATTGGTCTCCTCTTTGATTAATTGAATTTTGTTCAGTTCTGTTCTGATCACTTCTAGCTTGGGGTATAGTAGTGAATTTGAACTACTTTGGATTTAAACTATTACCAGACGTGAATCCTTGATTGAAAATAGTATTTATAAATAATGAATTTTAATGAATAAATCGTACCAAAATACTCACATGCCAATCATAAAATTCAGCAGCAAATTTCATAAGAATTTCTGCATATTATTCCGAAACTCTTGGTTGCATCTCTCAAGTAGGATTCTTAAACTATTCAAAAATGTGTATTCAATTCATAAATTACTTTGTATAATGTTCTTCGCAATTTTCTAAATCTTGCATAAAAATAAAAATTACTTTTCTCATGTGGCTGCAATTTCTTTTGAATTCAAGCCAAGAAACAGTTAATAAAAAGCCGTAATTAAGTTGAATTACGAAATCAAACCATTAATATTGAAAATATTATAAACCAGAAGCCACCCGTGCTTCGCAACGGAGATTTACAAAACACTAAATTCTCCCCTACTGTGTGTGTATCAAAGATATAATTCAATTCTTATCTGGATTATTCCTTTCAAATGTTGTATAATATTATTCTGAAATTGATTTTATCATTTCTGGTCGATTGAAGGTTGGCAAAAATGGTGGATTACATTGAGAAATGAATCCCACCCCACCAAATGAATTGGACCAAAACAGAAAAATGGAAAAATATTAGTATTTATTTATAAAAAGTTATAGGAAGAAGATGGAAGAACATGACATAATATTATGCTTCAAGTTGTTCTTGATGGGTCAACGTCAACACAGCTTATGCTTGTAGTATGTAGTATAAGCATATAGTGTCAAGACCTTTTCCGTGCATATTTCCATTCCACTGGAATGGAGAAGGTCTTGATACTGTATACTATATTGATCTTTGTTAAGTGTTTAATTCCCGTTAGTGGTCAGCATTTTTCAAGAAGGGCCAGTATTATTTGCATTACGGTACTTTTGCATCAATCCCACTGCCAAAAAAATATATATTTATAATTATCTTCTTCATCATCGACTCTCATTTATAAGAGTTTCTGAATTATTTTCTATAGGTCATGGATGAATCTAAAACTAGATTTTAAAATGAGTTTTTCAATAATTGATTTACTGTTCGTATAATATTTCTCGCATTTTTAAACTTTTAAAATCTTACTATTTGAATAAGAAATATTCAATCTATTAATATTCAAATATTCATTCTTCCAAATATTGGGAAATGTGACATTTTTCAACTCAATGTGGAGATCTTTACAGGCAATGTGATCACAGATAGAAATAGAAGTGTTTATAAATGTGCCATCTGAAACCAATTATGTAAGATTTCTGACTATTTATCTCATACATAATCAAACAATAACCACAAAGTCAGTATATTCAATCAGGAACTGCTCAATAGCTGAATTATTTCAACATTTCAAACAATTTTTAAACCAGTAAGTTACGTAGCCCATTGTAATTTTTACTTCTCAACTTGGAGTGAATAATTCAATTAACATCAAAGATTATGCAGGTGATAATAGTGTATTTTAAAGATGATAATATTGGGGTAAAATTTAAACTTGGAATAACTCTGTCATCCTTTATAAATCAGAGATAAGGGTTTGTTTGTAAGGAGCGCGGGCTTTCTGGAGAGTGCGCACTACACTGGAGCTAGCTGATGAAAATCAATAACTGGAGGCTCCAGGGAAGCGCTGTTTTGAGGTTATGATAGACGTGTAAAACTCAATATGAATACAATTTATGATTTAAAATATAAAATAGTAGCTTCAATTAATAATAAAAATTTGTTTTGTACCACGTGAAATATTTATTTTCAGAAGGAACAAATTCTTTCCGAACAGTGATGGGTTTTTTAGGCGATGGAATCGGGGAGTTTGGAAAGCTAGGGTTAAATTCTTGCTTTTACGCTTTCCTGCTCAATGAAAACTTCTAAAAGGGATTGATTATCCTTTGGATGAGAAAACCAGTCTGCAGTCATTATTCAATTCACCACCATCAACCCCTCGGCGAAGTAACGTTGAATTTCGATACCCGTATAAGGACCGTGTGGCCTAATGGATAAGGCGTCGGACTTCTGATCCGAAGATTGCAGGTTCGAGTCCTGTCACGGTCGAAATTTTTTTATAATGTGATTCGCTGTAAAGTGTGTTCCTTCTCATTGGAAATGGATGGATTATTGAATGGAATGTAATTTGGAAGAGTTTTACACGATGAAAATATTAATTATTCACGCTTTTAGTTCTTTTTTTTGACTATGCATATTAAATTTCAAAGATTTGTAAATTTAATCTGAGTCAGCTTAAAATATCAATAGCCTACATTATTGTTGCATGAATGCAAATCAATATAGGGAATATTTTCAAAATTATAAATGTGGGACTGACGTTAATAATCAACACCCTAGTTTTTAAACAAAAAATTTCAAGTTCAATAATTTGGTCAAGGATTAAATAATAATTAATTCAGTTCATATTCTCATTCAAATAATCCTCATCTCGTAATTTGTTATTTATCCTCATCAGTGTAATTAAGAAAAAAGTTCTCCTATTTTTTCCTCATACTAGAAAATTATTAACATTATTTTCCAGACTAAACAAAAAATTAGAAAATGGAGGAGTATGGGGGTAAGAAAGTTAATGTGAACTAACAATTCATGTCAAAATCCGTTTATTAGAATTAGGAACCTTAGATTTTTATTAGACATTTATTTTGTTTTGTTTAGGTCTAATAAGAGAACTAAAACAAAAATAGTACAGTCCGATGATTATTATCTATCAATAGAGTTTATTAGAATTTCAATACTCAATATACGTCTCAATAAATTCAAATTTCAATAAGTTTTTCGAAATTTCAGTTTGAAAAATTAGATAGGATTTCGTACATAAAATCGTCAAAAAATGTCTTTCATTCCCTTATTATTATGATTTTCCCATCAAGTATTATTATTTTGTAAACTTCCCCATCATTGAAGTTTCAGGGTCAATTTTTAATAGCATGAACATGTCAGTTACTCATTAATAAACAAAGCACCTCAATTGAATATTCCAGCTGAAATGAGTATAAGTCATTGAATTGCTCAGCATAATTCGTACAGGAGAACATTAACATCAAGTACAATTTCAACTTAATTTTTATGACTCTATTCATTCCCTTTTTCGTTTCTCGCAAATTAGAAAACAAATTACTCTCATAATAAGGAGTATTAACTGGGAATTGGCCAGTTTTCTTTTGATATTCGCAATTTTTAATAATTGTAATCATGTTTTACTTTTTTCAAAAGCGCTGTGAAACTTCCTTGATTTCTAATTTGCTACCACCCTTCTCAGCCTTCAAGTTGGAATAATAAGGCAGTTTACGGTCACTCACTACAACTATTAGCATTATCCATTACATTAGATCAAGACCAAGTGTTTCATTCGTTGTCTAAATAGTGCAGCTAGGTTGCAATTTATTTTTTACGGGTTATTTAACGTAATATGATGACAGAGCGCAGTCAGACTAAATTGCCTATTGTGTATGGATATTTATCCAGCTTTGCAGCCATTCAATTCGCACCATTAATTTCATTTATAATATCAGCTGCCAACCACTTTCTTGTTCATTTGCACCAGCCAACCAGGCTCAAGCTGAAGAGAAGGACGCAAAATGCTCTTAATTAATTCAAAGTTGTTCGGGTGCAATAGCACAGCCAAGATGGGACGCAACAGACCGTCTTGAGAATCAGATTTTTATCTGCGCTCTTCTGAACAATGTTTGTTGAATTAATTTGTTAGGGTTTCCGTCTAATAAATTAAATTAAAACATATTATGTTGTGAACTTGCAGTTTTGATTGACATTTAGACAAGATGATAGCCTACAGGATACTATGGAAGCCAATTGTTACAACATTGAATAATTTTTAGTCTCACTGAACCGATGTAGCAATCTGCAATCGTGTTTAACAATATTGATGATATTCATTCATTTTTCATTAAAAAAAATTTGTTCATAATCAAGACAACCCCAATCTCATCATAGAATGTGAAATACATTCCACAAGCCACGTGAAGGCTTATCTTATTCAATTCATAAATTTCCAAATTATTTTCTGCTTTGCAGGGAATTGACATCGACTATTTATTTATTCTATTCATTGAAATTGTATAACACAATTATTCTATTGTTTTAAAATTTTGAAAGTTTCGTATGAAAGTGCCGCGAGCCGCGAGTGAGTAGCTGAATATTCTGAAACCAAGCTGTAGGCTACAAAAAATTGTCATTGGTTTAGCATATATTATTAACTTATCAGATTCCATACCAACATATTGCTATATTTTAGAGAAAACCCTATGTTCCATGTACTTCATCTCTCAACACGCTACCACGTATATCATAGAATATCACAGTGAGATGAAAAGCAACATCAAAACAACCGAAATGAGAACAAAACACTTTGTAGAAAAAAAAATGTATGGAAATATTCAATCATTAACCATAGAAAATTCACAGAATATTATCAAAGTATAAACGGTTCATTATAATTACAAATGGACCAATGTGATTTGGATACTATTATTTCCTATCGTTAGCTCCACAAATTCAGGAAATTAAAATGAATAGATATAGACAATAAAACATTCTGTATTTTGAAGTGCTTTCAACCAATAGTGTTAATAATGGAGGTATCCACATTCGCTATTCTCTCTTGCTGTGAGCAGAGCAGAGCTTGTATATCGAACGCATTTTCATCTACGACTATGTTATACCGCAATCATTACAGTTTCATAATAATTGAAATCGAAATAGCTTTTTCGAAATGGAATTCGAAACTTGTATCGTAATGTCGACTTTAAAAAACGGGTTCTAGTTTTACGTTTCTAACCATTGCGTGAACTACTATTATTGTAGTTTGTAGAACAATAATTCTATCACTATTAAATTTCATGTAGCATTGACAATAATTGATTATATTGCTGATATTATATTCCAGCATAATTTCTCCTTCCCACTTCAGAAGTTGAGGGTAATTTTTTAAAAACTTTTATTGAAGGTGATGTTGTCCGTATCGAATAAAAAAATAAAATAAAATTTATTACAATCACATTTCATTAATACATGAAGATATCACTTTCGGTTGCTACACCACTATCAATCTCAATGAAACAGTACTTCTAACTTCAATAGACGAATGGTTTTCCATAAAAGTGGATTACTCGACTTTTCCAATTGGATTGATGGCACCTTACTATTGCCAGGCAATGTTGGGTAATTGCTTTGAAGGAGCAATTGAACGGTCTCAGAACTCGGATTGAAGACGAAGCTGATCATTAGACAGAGGCTTCGATGGAAAATAAATTATTTTCTCTGTTTTCCTCATTAGCAGACCGGACAAAAACAGGAGAGCTCTTCTTCCAGGGGTTTGTAGTGGTTGACAGTAAAAAGTGAAGAGTACCGGAACTGCAGTTCAATCATTGTCACGTGTCTACCATTCAACCGGAAACTGCCTGAGACGCACGTTTGACTCTGTTCTCGGCTGCGACTAAGTAGTTAGTCCATTTAAATGCTTGAGCATCCGCTTTTATTCAGTGATGTCCTCCAAAAAAGTGACTCTGAACTTTCGTTGAAACCTCTTCAATTCAATTCAAGAATTTTGAATTTCTAAATGACTCTCAAGCTCTCAAAAACAAGAACTCTTCAAAATGACTAGAATGTCTTTTTTATCCATGTGCTGTATGTTGAGTAATTTTGTCTGAATGTTATATGTTATTTTTGGAAAATAAGTTTGATTTGATTCCGAAATGAATTATTATATTTTATAATTTTGTTAGCTCTCGAATTCTCAAGCCAATTCACAATTATTGAGAATGTCATAGCAGTTCAATCTAATATCTGGCATCAAACAATTTACTATGTATTGTTTGTAATGAAGTCGTTTAAACTGGACATACGTAATCTAATTAGCAAGATAATATTCCCTACACAACTATTATTTTGATTGACGAGCATAAGGAAACTAAGTAGCAACAGTGTCAATCTTTTGACAATTTCCCATGCATGTAACGTACATGGACCTTCAAGCATTGAATGTAGACCGTTGAACGATAGATTATTTAATTAGTTGACTAATTGAGTGACAAGCTGTCTCAGTCAGGCCATTATAGATTCAGTTAACTTTGTTATCAGGTCCAATTAGAAAAATAATCTCTTCGATATTTGTAACTTTCACTCATGCAATATTTCATTATTGACAAAATGGGAACACCTGTACATACACAGACACACTTGAAATCTTTGTTTCTATTGGATGGTATAGACTGACTATCAGTTGGAGTCAGAGAAGTAAAAAAAGGAAATTATTTTCCATTTCATTGAAGGGAAACGTTATGGTTGTTCCACTGTAATAAAGAATGGACATGTACTGCCATACAGATACAAGGTAAAAAAATATCCTAGAGAATTCAAATACCCTAACCGAGCAATATATATCGAAGAACGATTCTCACGTATATAATGATCAGATATGTAAGACGTTAATACAGAATACAAACTTAATGACATATCATATAAGTACTGAATTGAAAAATTTAAAACCAAAATTCTATAAACGGAAATAATGTCTTGCCCATGACAAGCGATCCAATAAAAACGCATCGATAATCACATTCGACGTCTGTCATTGTCTGCCTGATGATTACATTATTTGTGTGATGGTATTTATGTTTATTTAAACTTTTTTTGAGTGATGTTAATCATTATGAGTTTTTATGATATCATTCATTATTTACGCACGTTTCTAATATTGTGATGCTATTTTACAATAAAAATTCACAATGTGGGTTTAGTCAAGTTTTTCATGCTGTTCATTTTAACCGGTGGATTCAATTTTTGTGATCTCAAATAATATAGAGTTTTCCACGGAGATTAGCTTTCCACTGTTGGTGACGCTTATGGTTTCTCCAATAAAATCACTTTACAAAGTCCTTGGATTGAATAAGTATTCATTAGAGATTGTTACGTAGACTGCTACACACTTGTGTCTGCCTGAATAGAAGCTGAATAGTACATGGTGAAAACCTCTTAAACTGATTAAAGCGGCTTAGAATTGCGTTTCTGGCGAGTCATCTGGGGACAATTTTCAATCTAGACCTAATAAAAGGTTTCCACCGCTAACAAAGCACTGATCAAGAAGCACAAAGGCCTACTGTCACACGCACCGTCAACTATTATCTGCATCTTTCACACTCTACTTTCCTAATTTACTTTTGTGATGAAATTCACATGTTGCTCGAGCTCATCTCCCCGAGACCAGATAACACCCGTTCCGTTGACAATAAACGGAAACGATTCAGTCCAGTAAATATATGTGAGCCTTTTAGATTACATAGTTATATTTTAATAGGCTTGCCTACGTGGAAGCGACGGAGAAAAGCCTCCGAACAATCTCACACAGTTGATTTTCAATTTCATCGTGTCATGCGTTTCTTATTTCTCGAGGCTAGTTGCGTTCATAATTGTACGCCATTCCCAAATTACCGTCGTAATTCAATCAGATTGCTGTCATCATAGGTGAATAACCCAATAGAAAAATCTCAACTGCGGAGGAGATCTCACCAAAATTAAATAAAATAACTTATCGTTCCTCATGTTATTGAAATTTGGAATACTTGATGAAATTGCAGCTTGCAATTCGCTTGAAAATCCTTGGTATGTATTTCGAATGGGGCTTAATAGATAATACAGTAATTATGCTATAATAATTTAAGAAAGTAACATAATAATATCCTAATAATAATAATGAGCCCTTCCAGAAAAGCAAAGAAGAACTAGGGAGACTTATTTTGTGAAAATTGTTTATTGTGAAACTTCGGCTTTAGGACAGTTTACCACCTGCTTCGTAAATCCAACCATTTACACTGTACGTGATACTGATTCCCATTTATACTAGAATGTTGAAACTCAGAATTTCAAGGAATTACTTTTTTGGAAGCTATCCGGTTGATAAATGATACAATAAATTAATACAAAAATGAATTGTGATTTTAGCCTGTATAGATTGTTCATTTTTGTAAAAATGTATTATTTTGAAAATATACAAGAACTATTAACCCCACTTATCTAAATATTTATTTGAAATTCTTGAACTGTACTAGAATTTAACAGTTTTTCAATTAACAATTTAATCAGCCAATGTGAAAGTAAAACGATATCCACCATTTTCTCTATTGAGCAATTGATCCATTAGAAAATTCAACCAAGTTACAACAGACAATATAATCGTCTGTAAGAAATGGATAATTCCTGCTCCTAAACGCCCCTCTAATTCTATATATTATTGGTTGATTTCAATAACAAAGTCAAACTCTGACGCACAACGTCAACCAATCACATGCAAGCCCACGCCCACAACGCGCTCTCATTGGTTGATGCCATTTAGTCATTGTATTTACTCCATTTTGTCGACCAATACAATAAATTCAGATTCATAGGATGTTATCGAATTAGAATCCTAATTTGTGGAGAGGTGTGTGAGCTAGTGGAGTGATGTGTAACATATAGTGATTAGCAGCCATAAAAACTATTTTATCAAAGGAAAATAATATTAACAAAAGAAAATAGATTGAACGCTCTTGTTATCATTTTTATTCTCATGAATAAAATCAGTGCAATCAGGGCAATCCTTGCTAAAATTTAAATGGTAACTAGGTAACTAAATTTCACTTATTCACACTTTTTGTGGAAATGTGAAAAGTTTGAATCATGAATCTATTATTTTACTGACAAACTTCAGCAAAGACTGCAAGGGCCCACATGCCAGACTTTAATTGAATCTGGTCCAAATCGTGATAAAAAAATTTCTAGATTGATAACGATCCCCGAGGATTCTTCTCATTTCTTCATAATTCTAAATTATTACCAAACTCCATCATTTTTTTAGAGTTCCATCAGACCATCATTTCTATTATAGGGGATCCCATACATTTCTAATGAATAAATGAAAGAATTTCATTTATAATCTGGGAACTTTACCCTTTTCATCAAGGTAATTAGGATACAATTTGTATTCTACTTACCTTGCTTTGCATCACATGCCTGCTTGTCAGAAGGATAGTTCACAAATGAAACGTTAATTTCAGGTAGTGGTAGGGGGAAATCAATTGATGATTAGCCTAATTCGATAGAAGAGCTGCTTAAGCATGTATCATTAGATAGATCATTTTTTCCATCAACCTGGACTTTATTAAATGTTTTACAGGATGAATTTAGCTTGAACTTCATTTGAATGATGATTATTAATCAATGACATGCTTTCCATAAAGGAGCCAGTTGCAAGTTGAAAGAACAGTTGAGTAGACCTATCATTACTGAGCTAACTTCCGCGGACTTGGGCGCATCAACTTGAGCTGTTCTCCCAGTCTTCTTTCTCAGTTGCACTCATTCATCATCTCGATTGCTGCGCTTGTCGGCTGACGTGTCTCCAGGGCGAATGGGGATCTACCATTCCTCTCATTCTAGAGTTTGAGTATTGTAAGAAAAAAGGCTCAGTCATACTACAATTCAAAAAAGGTTGAGCAAGAACAGCATGTAGCGGGTGTTAATGTTGAGGTTGAGTTTAAGAGAGAACTTGTGAGTCCTAACTTCGTCTTAAAAATAATAAATGAATATGTTTTCTCGAAAAAAGTAGCTTTGAACATCCAGTATCAGACCTGGATTTCATATTGTTCTGAGTCCGAGACTATAATTCACATAATTATGACTACTGGTTGCATCTGAAAAAGATGACATTTTGAAAGAATGCGCTGCATAATAAGAAAACGGTGCTGTGAGCGATTACCAGAAACCAAAAAGCTAAACTAAAATATGATATAAAACGAAACTGGCATAAGAGGCCTACCATATATAGGCCATCTTCTGAGGTAGACCTTCTGAGGTACGATGGGAGTCGGGAGTAAGCTAGCTAGGTTCTTGCACTTCTATTGCATATAGGCCTACGTTATACCTGCGGTTAAATTACTTCCTCTTTTTGTTAGTGGTGCCAAGATTTAACTTTACATAAATACATAGAAGTATTATTATAGAAATACATAGAGTAATTATTTTTTACTTGCTTATTAAAGCTTTCTAAAGCTCCTCTAAGAATATATTCACAAAATAATCACAAACTTCTTGGGGGAATCTCACTCCAACAAAATTGTGCTTTCAATGTAAAAACCTATTGTTGTTCAATCTTATACTGTAGGCGTAGGCTAATAACAATACCAATAGTAATGTGTGTTTTCGAGTATGGTTAGCCTGCGTGGAAATGAAATTGATTGGATTTCATATCTTGATACAGGCGAATAGATATATTTGTGAGTGCCACCGCTATGGCACCATAACTTCAACGTGAATTAAATAAATAATAGATCCGGCTCTATGTCGATGCAGGGGTGCATCCTGCACCTGAGAAATACATCATTCAAAAATGAGCCATACTCCACACAATGATTGAATGAGTGGGGTAAGTTAATCTTGGTTTCAAGCACCGAATAAATAGTACCGGTATGTTAGCCCTAGTGGCGTAGCAAGGCGGGGCGAGGGGGGCGACCCCTTGTGGGGTGACAAAAAGGCAATAAATAAGAAAGTTTTCAAACACTGTGTAAAACTTCTCAGACGTTCTTCCATCTTTAGCAAAGAATTAAGTTGATAAATACAACGAGATCTCCAAAGAAGATATCCTCAGAGAAATACCACGTTTCAGAAGATTGCTAAAGGAAGCCCAAGTCTCTGATGAAGTGTCTCTTGACTGGAGTGCACTGCAGTTGTTGCAGTCCATTGTAGAATATTAACTTTCAGAATCTTCACCCAATGTCATGTTAGCATTCAGGTAATTTTTTAATATTGTGTGCTTCTGTAGCTATGAGAAAAATATTCTCTCAGGAAACGGACAAAATTCAAAATTAGAAAACTTTAAGAAACACAATACTGTATTAATCATGTGCAACCAGTAGAATATAAGTTTACATTTCTTTATACTATTTTTTCTCAAAATTTTATCTGGAGAAAATTCTACACTTTGCTTTAGAGTGCCTATTTTGTGTTTTTACTGCCTTTTTGCCTGCCTATTCCAAGTATCATAAATGCCTGAACATCCTGTCTCAACTCATTAAAAACTACCTGAGATCTACGATGAGCCAATCACGCCATCCCAGTTTGGCTATTTTATCTATAGAAAACAATGTATTGAACATGTGGATTTTGATGAGGCAATTTCGTTGTTTGCAGAAAACAAAGTAAGAAAGATGAATTTTTAAGTAGGCCTACTGTCGGATATTTAAATAACTTTCTATCAATGTACATAACGTCATAACTTATTCATGATTTTTAACCTATCATAGCAAGAAATCGAAATTATAATATACAAGAGTTTTTTTTAAGATTTATCATCGTTAATAAAGGGAGGGGGGAACCATGTTGAATTAGCATTAAAAACTTTTTCATCTTATAACATACACAAAAAAAATCATACCCCCGCTCCCACCGGTTGGACCCAAGGGAGGGGGTGCCAAATTTACCATCCGCCTCGGATGACAAAAGACCTTACTACGCCACTGTTATGCTCAGAGATAAATATATTCTATTGTTTCTGGTTATTCCTGATGTCGTGCATTATAGATCCGGCCGGCACTAGTCGGATGCTCCCTTGCACCTGAACTATAGACCTATCACTTAAAAATGATAATTGCTTGAAAGAGGTATGTTAACATGGGTTTCAAGCACTGAATAAAAAGAATGTTTTACTTGATGTCGTATATTATAGATCCGGCTCTAGTCGGTGCTCCCTGTGAACTAAGCTTATATCACTTGAGAATAAATGACACAATTCCTATGCCATACTTGGTCGATTATTGTGTGCAGCATGCGGCCAAAGCTTTTAAGAATGTGCAGCATGCTCAAGTCGCACATAAAATGGACCAAGTATGGACATAGGAAATGATTGCTTGAGTGGGGGGGGGGAAGCTGTGAACTATATCATTAATGAGAAAAAACCATGATTGCTTGAGTTGCGAATACCATGTAAACCGGGGATTTAAGCACTGAATAAGAAGCGTACCTGATGAAGGCGCCTGATCCTCTTCCAGTTCGACAAGACTCCTGATGGAGAAGACAGACTTGGCTTGACGGGGCTTGGCCTGGTCGGGACGAGCGTGAGTTCTCAGATCCATGATCACGCTGCTATCCGTCATGTTAGACAATCAGTCAGTCGTCGTTCACTGGCGACGCCGGTACATGACGCGACGCGACGCGGCACACAACAACAAACACTCACGCACAGTGCGTCGGTACCTGAGAGGTGCGTGTTCTAGCGCACACTAGCCTAGATGCTCTCGCTTGGCTACTGGCACGTGCGAAGACTAAACAAGACCGCCGCGGCGCGCTCTCCAAACTCCCTTTCATCCACCCCCCTCCCCCACCGCAGAACCCATTACTTTCGCGGCTCCGCCCACAAAATGGCCGGCCTTCCAATGTCCGAACGCGCCGAGGGCGGGTTGGCCTATTTCATTAACAAGAGAAGGGGTTCCGGCACACCCCTAATATTCTACTTAGCCTGGCGAGCTATTACACTCGCTTATCGGCCGATTAGAGCAGCTTGTCGTCTCTTCAACCCGGTTACGCTTCACCGAGTCGCCTCCTCTCTCTTCTCCTATCTACTTCATCCTGGATCTCTTCGATTTAATGTTTGACAAGTAGAATGACAATGAACGTGATTGAAATAAACATAGATTCGTCGCTTGGAGCTCATAGACTCTTTATACTTTTAATACTCTTTACTCCAAATACTCAAAATACTCTTAATACTTGTAAAACTTACCTATCTTTACTCTAAATACCCTTAATACTTATTGTAAGTATTAATAGCCTACTTAGGCTAGGCGTACACCGGTTAGTCAAGACAAGACGAGATTAGTCACGTTTAGTCACAATATTTCACATAGTTGCTTATGAAGCAACACACACCGACTAGTCATTGCATCAGTGTGTGCTGCTTCATAAGCAACTACGTGAATTACTGTGACTAAACGTGACTAATCTCGTCTTGTCTTGTCTTGACTAACCGGTGTACGCCTAGCCTTATCTAGCGCCTAGTATCCCAATACTTTTAGGGTTTGAATGGTCTGTATGAAACTCACAGAAGATTCATAGGGCTCGCGGCTTGAGATGTTTGAAAGATTGCTGGGAAGAGGGAAGATATTGAGATTATTGTTTGAGATAGCCCAATATCATGGAAAATGTTTCAAATAAGAGGGGTATGCAAAAATTCAGAAACTATTATTTGACTAATAGGAGTTTGGAGTTTATGACTGAACAACCAACCCCTTTGGCTTTGGGAAGCCTGCCCTGTCTGTTGATTTTAGTCTACCGACGCAAGCAAAGCTCTGGGTCTTTTTCTGGTCGAGCCAGTCATTTTTCTTCATGTTGGAATACGATTTAAATTAAGCTGCTGATTTTTTCCCCAGAGTAATGCATACAAGCCTAATAATGCTTGTGCGAGGGTAATGGGAAATATGATAATGAGAGATGAATGGACCTAGCTTCTGGCGGGTTCCGAACCACCACGAAGCGATTTCGATGCTCATAAATTGTATGTAGTGGAGTTGGAGTGTGGAGTACATCCAGGAGTAGCTACAACCTGAGAGGGATACAACCAGGAGGGTTACATCAGAGAGTAGCCTATTCAGGAGGAGAACTACTTACTTCTCTTCTATTCTTCTTACTACTTATTTTTATTTCTATTCTTTCTGTTTACAACGGGTTACAAGCAAATAGTATAGAAGTATATTTTCTTCTTCTATTCTCTCTGGTCAAAACGGGAATACCAGGAACACGTCTCATCTAATATGAGCGATTAGATATACCGACACGACCACGAAGGCAATCGCTCCAGAATTACTAATAATAAAGTAAAATAAATCAAAATTATTATCATTTATTAATATCATATTAATATTTATAAATTAATCATATTAAATATCATTTTCAATGTCTACGTCTTTTACGTATTAATGCGGAAGAGCTTGAAATAGTCATATTTCTCAAGAAAAATAATTATAAAAATATTAAAATACTAAAATGTTGTAGGTGAAATTTAGGTTTTAAAGTGTCGGGTATTCAGAATGTATCTATTTGCTTCCAGATCGTGTGTACTATAATTATTATAAATACAGAATTTATTTACATGTGTCAGTAGTTTTCGACTATGTATTCAAAGTCAGGAATATTGAAGAACTGTATTCTGTTTAATTAAGAAAATGAATTATTAATATAGGCCTGATTTATTCTTCACTTGATTTTAAAGAATATTTGAATTTGAATCTTCAGTGCATTTCCTTTGTATTGTTTAGTGGAAATAAATTTGAATTGAAATATTAAAACTATCCTTAGTTAAAGACGAATTATGTAACAGGGTTATTAATTCGAAAAGAGGGTTGAATGTCGCTTGGTAACGCTTGCGTGACTTAATTTAGATCTTACACTTCATGTTTATGAGATACACTTTACCTCATGAGGAAGGTTCGCGCATACGCTCAATGTTGAAATGATGAAAATCACATTTAATAATAAAAGAAACTAAGTATAAATAAGAGAGTTCAATTTACCCTGAAATTAAATAGAATATATTGGGGCTCATTCTCTACCGATTCTCGAAAATAGTGATACTTTCAGCAGGGAGAAGACGAGCAGGATAATCCTTGTTACAGACTGCCAAGAGCTACTCATTTTCCTATCATAATCTTCCTTGTCATGAATTTCCACTACCGTAAACATTCTATTTCTTCCTCAATGGGTCTCTCTCCTTGTAAAAATTCATTGCAAATAATAGGCCTACTTATAATAATCTATATTAAAAGAGTTTGGTGCCCGAGTAGAGTAGATTTTGGAAAGTTCGTTCCAATTTTGATGCGGTTTGCGCCAAAAGAAAGATGAAAAATAGAGTTTCTGGCTCTATTAGTTTTTCAAAAATAATAATTTTGAATGGGAGAAAAATGATGAAATCCAAAAATAGATAGGTACCTGAGGCGCTATCTGTTGGCATTAAAATGTACTGAGTTAGTTTGCAGAGCTTAGAAGCTAAAAGTAGTACAGTGACCAGTAATTACTGTACAAGGTAGGATTTCATTGGTATGACTGAGCTGCTGTCAGCTGCAGATAGTCAAAATAATTATCAACTATTTAAACCTAAGAACTGAAAAAATTCAAGTGAGCGGCGCTTTGAGCTGCACTGGGTGAGCTGGTGAGCTCGTTATGTACTTACATTACATTACTATTAATTTTCAATATAAATGGTCAAATTGTCAAAATATTCTAATTAATAATCAAATATTTTTCTGGATAGAAAAATACACAGATGTCTTTCTTTATAATTGTAGAATTCTTCTTCTGAATCTAGTGATAGTGATAGTAATAACATGAAAAATTTGAAAGAAATAAAAGAGATGATAAAGAGGTTTTGAACCCCATTCAACTTCTTATTCAAATCAATTTCTTCGTCGCTTTTTGAAGACAAAGCTTATAAAACTGAAAACTCAACAAAAAATAACTTACCGTATTTCAAGAGGCATGACATTTGAGCCACAGCCACTTCCCACCTCTTTTGCATAATACTTCCTAAATTACTTACAGTTACATAGTTACCACGTATTTGATTTATTCGAGTTGGCTGGAGCGTCACATCTTCAGACGTCAATGCCAGATGCAAACACTGGCTCTGGCTGGCTAATCATAGAGAGCCAAGCAGCAATGCCATTCCCAAAGCAGCTCAACCTTACATTGTTGAGCGTGTAGCCTACTCGCCTAATATTAAGGCGCACAACGGAAAAAGTAACGGTTCAAGCTAAAAGAAAAGTAGCATTCTGTTGTATATGGCTTGTTTTGATACAATGAAAATGTATTCTTCTTTTCATGAGTAATTTAATTCTGTCATTTCCACTTTTCATTAATTTGAGATGACTCAAGATTCGAGCGAAGCCCAAGAGTGTCTTGAAATAATTATATCATGAGATATTTATAGACGAGTAGCTGCCAAACACCAGCGCTCAAATGAGAGACAGAGGAACAACTTGTCGGGATTGAAGATGGGTTAACATTGAATCAAATGTAAAAATGTCTGTTTTCAAACCCATCGTATTTGATAAATATTCAGCCAAAATATTCCAGTACGGTAACTTATAAAATCAAAGCTAGGATGTTTAAGAACACTTCAGTTGCCTTTTTAAGAGAGAAAAAAACAAAGATAATTTTAATTTGACCCTCTTTCCAAAAGCATTCCTTTCCAAAAAAAGAGTAAGATAGGTGCTAAGGTATATGAGCAAGTTTCTAAGCATTTTTCTCAAAAATATATGCTTTTAAAGTCAATGTTAACAAATAAGGTTTCAATCGATTTGTAATTAAATTTACTAAAAAAAGTTATTCTTGTGACATTTTAGTAACATCAACGGTTTTCGAGTTATTCAAGAAACAAAATTATAAATGGCACAAAAAATTGTGCAATTAGGCGAGGTGGAACCTACCCGTAAGGGTCTCCCCACCGATAAAAAAGTACATTATTTTATAATACATTTTGTAATTAAGATCGACTAATTGTGGCAGCGACTCTACTTCGCTTTAATAATGAAGTGTGCACAGAGTGATATTAAAAGATCTTCAACTGAATTCACCAGCGGTTTTCAGCTCTTAGGAAATCGGGCCTTAAAACCAAGGGCGTAGCCAATTGACATTTGTTGTAATTTTGTCTCTTGTTCGCTTTATATCCCATGAAACTATTACATCCTTATAACCTTCCTGCCTATTTCAGCACCCCCCAAAATAAAATAGAGCTACGCCCTTGCATAAAACCATCGAGCGGTTCTGCTTTGTGATATGGTCTGGTAGTCTGATTGAAAAGGGAATTAAAATAAAATACCTTTTAGAATAAAAATCTGAAAAAGTTTATTGATCAAGTTCATCAATCAAACTGAATATAAAAATTCAGTTCAGTTCAGTTTTGAACTAAACTACCAAAAAACGTAAGGCACTGGGCTGAGTCGAATCGATCTTAGGCTATACTAGGTATAATATCATATACACACAAATGAACTAAATAAGGTTTACAAATTCTTAATAAGTGAGTTTTCACATTACTGAGCTTCACATAATTGAGAGCTCGTCATTATTCAACAGACAACAATATCCTTGGTAAACGGTAACTAAATTACAATTATATTAACAATATACATCATCTACTACGATTATGGCACTTGAAGTTTGGAAAAAACTCATTGGCAATGAAGCATAAAGTTCACATACAGCGCTTTTAAAAAGTCGTCTTAAAAAGAAAACATTTTTGTACGGTACGAAGAACAGATCTTGAATAAATTCGAATTTGAAAATATCAGAGAAAATGTACAATAATCAGTAGAATATTAATAACAAGTTAAGCTAGATGAGTGTTGGCTAAAATATTATAAACAGAGTATGTTTGAATCATTACAATACAATACAATGAATGGTTATTGATTCTTGTAAGCGGTCTTACTTGTTCATCATTATTCAACAGACAACAATATCCTTGGTAATATTATACACATTTTGAAAACACAAATGATTAAATCACAATTTCTAATTTGTCAAAATCGACAGTCACCAAAACAAATTTCTATTTTAAACTATGAATTGTGCAACAAACGTCAGAGCGACGACTATTCTCATTGTCATTAATAATTATTATTATTGGGTAAGGAATACTTTACAAAATTTGTGCTTATATTTAATAAACTTCGACATGAATAAAACACAGGATTATTAGGAGTTGTTAGAAGTAAAGCATGCTTCACCTGTTTCATTAAAAAGAAACTTCATTAGAGTGGACTTCATCGTCCAAACTTCGCAGTCAGAAAAATAAAATAATTCATTGTATTCTATTCTAATAGCTTGTTGTGTCTAGGTAGCGGGTGAAATGTCCATTTGGTTGGATGCAGCGGCGAGAGCGACGCACTTTCGAATTTCGTATCCGAGAGCGGCGCCCATGGGAGGAGGCACAGCGTTGCCAACCTGGCGGTGCTTGTCGAGCACAGTGCCGTAGAAGCGGTAGGTGTCGGCGAACCCCTGTGAGCGAGCGCACTCACGCACACTCACCACACGCGTCTCCTGCGGGTGCAGCACGCGGCCCTGTTTGCCCATCGGCTCCGGATTGGTGATGGTCGTACTGAAGAAGCCATCCCAGTTCAACCGGCCGTACAGTCCGGCCCAGTTGTTGTGCCTGTTGCTGGTATGTGGCAAGCACCACGGAATCAGTGTGTTGAACTGTCTATCGACGGGATCACACGACTTCCCTGACGCGCATGCGCACACTCCACGCAGGGCGCCAGTCGATGACTTGCCGTGCTTTTTATCTTCATGCAAATACTGCAGCTTCTTTGTCATAGTCCCGTTGGACAACTTCACTTCAATGTTGGGCAGGTCCCTCCAATCAGAGCCCGGCTTGGTCGGAATCTGCGCCATTCTTGCCACTACAAGTGGCGACATCTCTTTACAAATGTGATCCGTCAATACTGGTTGATACTGGTCACCTCTGATCAATCTCTGAAAATGTGATTGCGGGTCCAAATTGTAGGATATTTCCAGTTCATTCGCTCCATTACCTATTTCTGGCAAATCTGACATTGCATCACGGACAGTGATTGTCCTTCTGGGCGCTGATTCCAGCCACTGACAGTTGGACACATACGTTTTGTTGTCGACATTGACAGTCAGATGCGTAGCCTTTGGACTGAACGAATGAGTGGGCTCCGGAAAGATTGGAAGAATTTCTCCCGGGGCTGCGGCTAGAATAATGGCTCTGCGTCGTGTTTGAGGTACCCCGTAGTTGCCAGCTTGCAAGACTCCAAATGTGCATTGATAACCCATACGTACAAGACACCTCAACGAAAGCTTCAATATCATACTTCTTTTAAAAGATACAAAATTCCTTACGTTTTCCAATACGAAAAATCTGGGGCGATAGTAATCACAGAAAGACAGATAAGAGACTACAAGTGAGTTTTTAAAAAGTGTGTATTGTCTCGAGTTGAACCGGTTCATTCCGCTGAAGCCTTGACAAGGAGGCCCACCGCACAGTAACTCAACTTCGCCTTTTAAAGGTAATGATTGTCCTTTCGAAGATTTTGTTTGCCCATTCATCACCATTTTCAAGATATCGTTGCAATCATCAGTCAAAACGACTGTTTCAGGATTATTGAGTCGGAAAGCATGAGCTGCTGTCTCGTCTTTCTCAATCGCCCAACATGTGTGGGCGATGCCAGCTTGATGCAAACCTTCTGAAAGTCCACCACAGCCGGCAAATACGTCCAAACACTGCAGAGGTCTTGAAATGTCCGGCCACGGTTTAGCACTGTCGCCTCTTTTCTCACTCAATTTAACACTGCTCTTTACTTTACATTTATTGCCTTTTCCTTTTCCTTTTGATCCTATGTTCATGGCTAACGAAGGCGGATCATTGAAAATTTGGTTTGATGCGTCGTAGGATTGATTGAAATAAAATCTGTGAGGACCTTGTTGGGTCCATTCATCCTCACTGCACTCGAAGTTTTCGTTATAACTGATATAACATTTTCCAGTCACTTGAGTAAAATCGACATTAATTTCTGAAACAAAAAGAAGTATTCTTTGAAGGGCTGGAGTTAACTGAATAGAAATGATCGAGAATAAAACAAAGTAGTTTTTTATTAATATAGTAAAATGATGATTCTGAACTAACATTAAAAAAAGATTAAATTAATCTCTCATCATCACGCCTCCCATTACACACGCACAAGTCCAAACCCAGGCTCATGTGGGCACCACTATCAGAAAAATTTGGCTTAAATTATTTTGAACGCCTAAAGCTCATATAAACGGCATTTTCTTTTTCCCAAGGTTTGTTTATTTGGAACTTCAATTTACAACTAAAACAATACGATCAGTTTTCACAAATCAATTATTATTCATTCTTGTCATGAGGGTCCACCAATAGTTTATGATTTGAAAAAATCAATTTCACATACAATAAACAACATAATTTTATGAAGTTCTGAATTTTTGGATCCATAACGAACTGCGAAGTTAACACTATTGTTTCAACACTAGAATTTACGACATGCAGTCAAATTTTACTGTAAATAACATAATTGTTACTCACTGGACTGTCCATAATTTTATGCTATGCAATACATCAACAGTTTCAATTTTGTTTTCAGTTTACAAATTGATCACTTCACTTGATATTTTAATCATTCCATTATTGAATTCTGGAGTGTGAGTTTCCTCAATTGAATACTTTTTTAATTGTTAAAAACATTTACATATTGATATGTAATTTTAATAGGGAAACTGAAACATGCACCACTTGGTATGTTCTAGGCCCTAGGGAATACAGGGCGAAATTATTTCTGATTCGGTGTGAAATAAAATACAAACACAATTTGGAACTTACTTTCATCAGACCAATAGAGCAAGTTGAGGTCGGCTTGATGAACATGGTTAGAGCCCTTGTGAGTATTCTCAGGTCGGTACATTTTGTTCACCGTAATTACAATATCAGTGCCATCTTCTTTGGCCATTATCGCAGTTATGAAGCCGATGTTGAATGGCTGTGGTGTGGCATCGTTGCAGCCCTTCACGTGGTCTGACGTTTTCCGATAGAATTCTGGATAAATGTTTTCATCCACCTAGCAAAAAAAACATTTCACCATTAAAAAAATGAATTCTCAATAGAATGGAATATTCTTATATCGAATAGTTTTGCATAACTAGTTTCAGTCACTGTGACCGTTATTCTGAGCCAATTTAGATGCAGTTCGCGCCACTAGAAAGGTTAGTGGTCCTAGATGTGCAGGTTTTATTTGTATTTTAGAAAAATTACGTTTGAGGGGTGAAAAATTTAAAATAAACTCAGCGCTATCTCTTGGTGTTTGGAGGAATTACATCTGTAGTACTGAACTATACGCAGTATAATTAGTTAGTCTAGTTTTATTGAAAATCGCTTTTAGACTGAAACCTATTGAGAAACAAGAGATTCTGCAAAGCATCAAACAGACAATAAAATCCCTGTCTGTCAGTTCAATTTTTGAATATTTCAGAATTGTATTTCATATTATTTTAAAATTAATTCATGCATTAAAAATCAGAAATTATTTTCTTTTAAAACAAACAATATTAATACAGAATAATTTAAAACGACTCCAAACCCCCCCCCCCACCAATTTATACATTTTATAAACTTTCTCGGGGGGTTTTGGAGTCAATTTTAAATTATTCTGTGATCAATAATAAGAGAGCTAGGTAACTCCTCTTTTCATATAAGTCGATGTGATTATTGTACTGTATAGCACAATTTATAAAAAGAAACTATTTTTCTTCTTATCAATAATTGTTCGATAATAATTTATCAACTTTTCTCGAGGGTTTTAGGAGAAAGATTTGAAGTTTTCTGTGATCAATAATAAGAGCCTTTACAACTCCATAGTTTGGATAAATTTATAAACATGAGATAACCTCTTAGCTTCATCATTCTATTTGGTTGAGATATAATTCTAAGGTAGTGACAATCCAAACACTGTATCCAAGTTTCTTATGAATTTAGTTTCTTAAGTATTCTTTTTTACTTTGCTGATAAAAAATATCAGCTTGGCAAAGGGTTCTATCATATTCAGCCGTGATAAATGTGTGATTTATTAAACTTAATTTCAACTCCAAAATTATAATAGATGTGAATTTTAAGCTAATAGGAACTCTGTAGTAAGTGGAAAATGTTGGGTGAAATAATTCTATAAATTACTTGATCAATTGAGATGTCCTTCTTCTGTTGGGAAAAGTTCAGCTGATTTTTGAATTTGAATGTCCCAGGTTTCAAATATACTGATGAGCCCACTCTGTACTCTTCATCCAACCATCTTACAACTCCATACTGAACCTGAAAAAAAAAATATAAAGAGAACGTTGAAATTCCAGAATACCTCTATTTCCTACAAATAGTAGGAAATACCATGAATCTTATAAGCAGTGATAGTGGATATTTCAAAGACTATTGTAAATTCCAGAAGAGCATAATGTGTAACGGCAACGATTTTAATTGATAAGATGTTCAGAAATGTAATAATATTTCATTCATTCATAGCGCGGTAGGCTATACGGATTGATTTAAGAATGAGGAAAACTAAGACTATAAAAACGGCAATCTTTAATATTGTTGAACCCTATTCAATTAAAAATTCAAGTAAACTGCGCATAAGAACGACGCTCAACTTGCAGTAATATCGCTATGTATGTCGTAATTGTATAACAATCGATAGTCATTCGATATTATTGATTATTGATATATTAGTATCGATCGTCATTCAGTCGGTTTGTGTCATGTCATGTCTTTGTAAATAGGTAGTCTTGTCTAATTAATAGTCTTCAATAATCGTCTTTTAGACCAAATACTCGCAACCTCTTCAAATCAATCTGTCGGCCGCGCGCGTTAGATCAAAACAAAACAGCTAATCGTTTTGATTAGCAAAAACTTAATGAGTGAAAAATGTCACTCAAGATTGTAAACCTGAACACAAAACTGGCCCATGTAACAGTGCAGTACCAAATTCAACCAATAATCAACATTAGGGGTATTCACGATGTTGAAATTAGTTAAGCTAAGTCCAGCTATTTGCTATTCAATAAGCTGTTTTCTCTGCTGTCTTTTTTTCCAACGTACTACTATAGCACAGACTTAGCAAATAGCAGGAGTTAGCAAATAGCTGGCTAAGATTGTGAATACCCCAATAGCTATGAAATATATGCAATATAAGCAGTTCTGAAATTGGAAAATAACAAGAAGTCATAACAACTCTTATTCAATTGATTAAAACATGAGTTCATACTTGTTTTGTTGACAGCTGAGAATCCAGTTTTTCTTCAACGCATGGAGTTTTCCTTTTCTCTTCGCTAAGAAGTTTCTCACATGACTTGCAAAACCTGAAACAAGGATACTTATTCCATTTACTTACTCACAAAATTCATTTCATCTTCATTTATTGACACACAATTTCCTAGAGTACAATAAAGTAATACGGTGGGAAACAGTGTCAGGTACTTTAAGATTAGGAAAATCATGTTGGGGCACCATTCATTTGAAGGATTTCGAATACATTGACATTGAGGAACTAATGGTTAGTTGCAAAAACGTTAATCAAGGTTAAATTTCTGATGAATATTTAAAACTATTTTCTATTTTTATTAGATAACATTTAATGGAAATCGTACAAATGGCCAAAAGATATCAAGACAACTGACAGACCATTGAAAATACAAACTCTACAATGGACTGGAAGTGAGTTCAGCTCATGGTGATTATTAATGATGATGAATTTTTCTTAAACATTAGTTTTTTTAGATAATTATGTATTATTTTGAAATTACATTTATATAATTTGACAACACTGATTATTGTAGATGAAGAACAACAATAAAAACTATGAATGACGAAAGGTTTGGTACTCAGTCAATAGCAAGCTCATTAAATGTATTAATCGTCAAGTCAGCAATTCATGTATGTTATTTTTTTGTTAATAGGAACAACTAAGTCAGTAAATGCGACGTTGATAACGAACAGGTTTCATGCCATTTTTCAAGATGCATCCCCAACTGCTGTGGAAACATATTCAAGGTGGGTACCAACAAATACAATTCCGAATTTTGGTATATTGATGGACGACAGAAAAATATGAAAAGGAGAGAAAGCCATTTGACTTGAAAAATATCAAAGATAAGGATTTTATCCTTTAGTTGTGTATTAAATTTCACAGAGTTCATAATCTGAACTCTAATAAAACGTATTAGAACAGTGTACCTACCGGTAATGATTCTCTTTGTCATTGCATACAGGTTCCTCTTCCAATGTTTCAAAACGGCAATGCACTGGATTGTATCTGAAATATGACAGCAAACGTAAATATTTCATAATCCACAATATTTTGATAGAGATATTATTTCTTTACGTTGCTGATGACCGTTTTTGCCGTTCCTATGGCAAGAAATCTCTCTTATCTATCTATCTAATGCCATCCGGAAAATTAAATGAATCCTATTATACATAATTATAATCATAAAGGTCCCATCCCAAGTCCTTCATTTTGTTTTTAGGATAAAGAACAAATAACGTTTCTTGGCTCAACGTCTCAAACAAAATAATTCAGTAAATAAATAGTAAGATAAAAGTAAGATAAATAGAAAATAATTGGAATTTCAACAGCCGATTACATAACAGCCAATTAATAAAATTCAACCGCCATTAAATTGACATCTAAGGACCCAGTGCGAAATCCCTAAAAATGACATTTTTAACGAGCTCCTACAAATGACATTTTACGATGGTCAAATTTGATCGACTTGCGAACAATCGGACTATTTCAAGTTGCAAACTTACCTCATTTTATAGAAGAAAGTTTTTTCGTCATATTTATCGGTATCAGTTAGCAATTCCGAGAAAGATGATCCACAGAATTCATTCCAATCGGACGGTGGTTCGATCTTATGCACCGTTATTTTTTCAGATATAGAGCTTATTGGAACATCCCCACATTCGTATAATAGAAAAAGCTCCTGATTGTCGGATGTTTCCCCTAGCACGGTGTCTATGCCTCGACTGGAAAAATTAGAATCAGTATTGAGCATTGGACAATGTTAATTCTTTATCAGCAGAACAATAATAACACATTATGTTTAGGGACGTTGTAACAAAACTAATATATTATACAGTGATCATAAAGTCTCTTCGCAGAAGCTGTGTTGTGGTATATTATTGGAAGTAAGAATAATAAAGAGAAGTTTTGCACTAGGAAACATCAACTATAATGGTAAATGACAATGGAGATGGATACAAAAAAAAACATGTATATTTTCACTGCTCAGTGCTCCAGCATTACAAATTATTATTTTATCCACTTCAAATATTGCGTGATAATATATTGTACCTACTATAAATGAGTCAATTGGCAAGCAGTGTCCAGTCCGTTAATCGGTCCAGTATTATTCAGTCGGAGAAGTGGCAGTCGTCCTATTTCGGAACAATTTATACAAATAATTGCCACTTATAATAACATAATAATCTAATGTCAGTTATAATAGTATTTTCAAGAATAAATTAGCATTCCCGCACAGGAAATTTTAGAAATTAGGCACTGGCAACTTTCGATTGGCATAAAGTGAAGCATTCAATGATTCACTTGCAACAGCTGTCGCCAATAAAGTTAGTGACTCAAAAACCGTACAGGACAACTCCACTAACCTCATTGGCAACAGCTGATACTGTCGCAAGCGAATCATTGCAAGTAAAAACGCTCCTTAAAAACATGTAAACAAGGCATTACTCACCAGAAACATTGCGCGTTCTGTCCAAGTTTACATAGTAAAGTGTTAGGTTTAAATGTCGCTTGATTAAAACTCCTTTTGGGCCATATTATAAGCTCACATCAAAATCATTTCCATCTACAGTATATATGAAATGAAAAGTTCGTAATCTTATCAAAAGCAACAAGCTAATTGATGTCTTGAGATTGTCAATTTCACTTAAATCTCAACAAGGTTTATCAGTTATGGAAAGATTTCACAATATCAACATTTTTATTCTACAAAGCCATGGCCTACTATAGGCGAAGGCCGTGTATATCTATAGTAGGCCGTGATAAAGCTCGTAAAGTTACATGTAAACAAGGCTTCACTTACCAGAACCATTGCGCGTGGAACATTTGTTCTTTGGAGAAGTTGTCATGCCACATGTACATGACAATGCCAACCAGCAGGGGAACTCCAGGTTCGTTGGGATCGATCAGCACCACATCTCCTCTGGTGATTTCCTGCTCAGCCACCAGCACCTTCTCGTAGAAGGTCTTCTTTTTGGCGAGGTGCGTGGCTTCTCCCAGCCATGTGGCCGACTTCTTCTTACTGGACTTGACTTGGATGGTTCGCTGGGCGATGGGGGCGGGGGCGGGGGTGTTGGTGTCTTCGGCGTCGGAATTGTCGTCGTCTGCCTCCTGTACGGCCTTGTTCGGACATCTGCGGTTCACGCACGACTGCTTGCTGCGGCCCGATCCGCCGAACTTCACCATGTCCTTGCAGCTGATGCAAGTGCCGCAGTCCGGCTGCTGGCACGCTTCGCACACGCCGCAACGCAGTCGCCTCTCTTTCACCTGAATTCAGATTTTAAGATTTCGATTAAAAATTTAGAGAGATTTATAAAAGTTGAAGATTGAAGACCCAGCATTCTAATAAAAATCAATCAATTAAAGCAACAATCACTTTCCATTAACAAAGTTACCTGGTTTCAATTCTACTTATTGTCAAATCACTGCCGCCAGTCTGAACGACTGAGGCCTGTATTATCAATCATAGTTCAAATGTCGCTTAACTTCAACTCCCTTTGGGTCATGTTACACCTTGTATATCAATCCCAGCTAAAATGTCGCTAAACTTAAACTCTCTTTGGGTCATATCAATGGGCTCGCATATCAATCACAATTTAAATGACGCTCAACTTTATTATAATAAATAAATTGATAAATTTAATTATCAAATTCTATACAATCAACGACTAAAATTAATTTTGGTCCGGCGTTATTTAAAAAGTCGCTTTACAAGCTTATAATATGGCCCAAAGGGAATTCAAGAACTGTGATTGATAATACGGGTTTAATCGTATAATATGACCCAAAGGGAGTTGAAGTTATAGGAAAGCAATGTTACGCCACAAAGTTAAGCGACTTTTAAACTGTGATTAATAATACGGGCCTAAATTAGTTTTAGTAGTTGATTGTGTAGTTCAATAATTCATCAATTCATTTATTCTTAATTATTATAATCAAGTTGAAAATCATAATGTACACATAATGATGAATAACAAAATATATTTCAAGTAAATATAATGTCAGTTGAACAACGCAATTGATCAATACGATTTAACGCAAATATGATCAATTTAAAAAACGAGATAATTATTATTGGCTTTCATCGGTGGGGAGACCACGTGGGTAAAAAACACGAGATCGAAAAGAAGTATTGTTTGGTAGAATACCTTGACGTTAGAGTTGGCATCAAGTTGATGTTCGAACATAGATTCGAAAACACCTCTGACGAGGTCCGTGGTGGTGGCTTTGGTCCAATCTTTGTTCTTTTGTTTCACTTCTTTCTGTTCAGCTCGTCTCATTGCACGCCTGAAAACCAAAATCAAAAATATGTATCTGAAATTATTATTATTATGCTTATGGCTTTTATTAGCGGGGAAACCCTTTCGGGTGTTCCGCTTCGCCGAATCATCCAATTTCCGTAATGGGAAATGTATCTGAAATATGATTGATGAATTAAAATTGTTACTAAATTAATTTATTGTGACATGCTATTATTGGAGGTTAATTAATTATAATATAATTGGAAATTAATCATTCATGAGAGCTGAAATTTTTAAAGATACCATTCATAGAACCAGTAAAAAATGTGAAAAACTTGGAGAAATGGAAATGAAACATCTGTGAATTGTATGAGGTGAATTTCTTTGCTGTGGTGATGCCCACATAAGCTCTTAGTTTGTACGTGGGTAATGGGAAGGATGATTATGATGAGAGATAAGTGGACCTACAACTTTAGGTAAATATAGAAAATTAGTAAAATACAGTGATAAAAAAGTATAAATAACAGAAAATTGAAGCCTAACACAGTTTCTTAAAATATTTTCTCATAAAGTACAGGACTATATGGAATTTCAATAGAAATTTAAGAAAACTCAAGCATACATTTGTAAAGTAGGATTTTGCTTCCCATACAATATGTGTTTACCTTTGGCTTTATTGTTCATGCAAATTTTTTGTTATATTTATGTGACTGCTACTTTTGTATGTTTTTGATGAGCAATCGTAAATCATTTGGTAGGTAGTGATGCCTAATTCAAGTATCGTTACCTCTTTCCCAGGGTAACACCAGCCAACTGCACTAGAACGCGCATACAGTTGGTAGTTATGAGTCCCTCATCCTCGAATTGCCTGTCGGATGCCGAATCGAAACTGCTCACTTGATCGCAAATGAACTGAGCATGGCGCAGAAGTGAATCTTCACTCAATGATACTAAGCCTGGAGGTGGAACGGTAGTCTGAAATATGAACGATTTACCCCTTAAAATATGATGAAAAAACAATATTCAGAGCTCACAGTGATGTGAAACAAACTTATGCTACTAAAATAAGTCAAGTTATGGTACCCGGAATAGTACAAAAGTAAATGTTTAAATGACTTCCTAATATAAGGAGCAAGTTTTAAGGTTTACCCAAATACTCCCGCATTTTGATTGAAAAAATAAATTAATATTATTGTGAAGTGATGAGGTTGATTGATGAAATCTTCAAGATAGAAATTATAATATCACTTTTCACCTTCTAAAACAATACAGATTTCTCACTATGATAATCTCGACAAAATAAATCAGTAATAGACTAAAATCCACACAAACCAGATTAAAAGGCGTCAAAAAATATAAAATAACCCACTCGAAAAATCAGAATATTGATTAAAAAACCAGATTTATGAGATAGATTACTTTAGAATATATTGCAGTATAGACACTTGAATATTGATGGACTGAACAATCTATCTCTATGATAAACTTCTATGAGTTCAAAATATAAATTCATCAATCAAATAACGATTATGTTAAAAATCTTTCAACTTGAACGTCACATGACTCGATAGCGACTGTTATTGACAACATTTTACAGGATTCAATGGATTTATCCGCGAATTCAACATAGGGTCCAAAAATTTACATCCCAAGTAAATGAGGAATAAGACCTATTAGTATTCTGACAGAGCTCTGGGACCCTTCGCAAATACATAAATACATTTATATATTTAATTGAAAATGATGTATTGAAAGTATGATTGGAAAAACTTCTTCCTTTATTTTGATTAGTACAATCATCCCGAGAAGTTTTGGTCACTCAATGCGAAACACTTTGTTGTCCATGAGCCAACCAAACTTTAACCCACATCAAGAAAAACACTTTTGAAAATTAGGAATTATTTGAGAGTACCTGCAGCATATTGATGAGATCTTCATAGGAAGGATTGTCGTTGTCCAAGAGAAAGTCGATCACCAATTTTCCCATGTATATTTTTTCTTTAACGGTATCAAATATGGGCTGGTAATCAGGACTGGGCTGCATCAGATAATAATCGGCATAAGGCGTTGAGAATCCGATCAAAGCCTTCTCGCCTCCGTCGAAGCCTGACAACCACCATTCGTTGATTGGGCCAATATCGTGGGCTGCCACGCCGTCTACAAAAATAATTCAAATGATTTAAACAAAAATTAAAAAATATCATATCAAAGTATAAACCTTATTCCCACGCAGACAAGGATAAACAGAAATTCTATTTGTCATCCTTTAAGAGAAGAATGTCACCGTAATTTGATTACAATATTGAGAGTGAAAAAATTGGGTATAGCTTCTGTAAAAATTATACTATTGTAAAATAGAGAACTCATATTTCTCATTTCCATATTGCTCTATTGAGCAATCACCATAATGGGTGTAAATCCAAAAATTGTCAAATTCTATAAGTATAATGCCCGGTTTTTCAGTCGCTCAATAGACAGTTTATGGATCCAATAGCACTATTGAATCAATAACCATGTGTTTTCAAATGCAAAAAAAGTTATCGATTCAATAAGTTTATTGAACGACTGAAAAACCGGGCATAAGAATGATTATCAATTTACATTAATAAAATGGCATATAAATCATACTAAATTACAAAGCAATATGTTTTTTTACCTTCAGGTTCAGGACTTTCTTCATAAATAGCTTTTATGTAGCCGGAGAAGAAGAGTAGAACATTGCGCTCTATTAATCCGGAATCAAATGAACATAAATGACCTTCTTTGTCGTAAACACTGAAAAAATTGAGATATAGATAAAATTATTTTACATTGTATTTGGCAATGATACTATGATGTAATTATTCGTAAAAAAGGAATTGCTGATATACATTAGGATGTAAATACGATAGAGTATAAATATAATTCAGTATAATTCACTGAAACAAGCACATGAATATTTGGGAGAGAAGATACTATTTCAAATATATTCAGCATGAATAATAAGAAACAAGTAATTAAAAAATATGTTTTGTGTTATTTGTTTTCTTTTTAGCAGGAAAGAAGTGCATCAATTCTTTTTTCAATACATTTCAAGAAAATTAGAGATGAACAAATTTATTAAATCTTATAAACAAATCTTATTAAAATTTATTTAAAAAATTTCCTTCATGAGGAAGGTGAACCAGTAGGTTGTAGTTAGTTTTCACTTTAACTTTGAAAAAGGGCTCTTGAATTTTAGAGTCCAAAATCTTATAAAACCGAAACAACACAAAACCATCTACAGTCTATTCACCGAGAAGAAAATCTGCGCGTGAACATAGAGCGCATGCGGGACTCGGAAACCAGTCAGGAAGTCCGATTCACAATTCACTGTAGTGCGTGTTAGATATGATTCTCTCTCATTCACACAAACTCACTCCACTCTCGTCTATTCTGAAATGTGGACATGCCGTCGAGCAAAGAGCGAAAATGATTCATGCAATTCACGTACAAAAGGCACGCACACAAGCTCTCTCTATGTTTACACCCACTTTTTGTTCTTGATGAACAGGCTATGGGCAAGTTTGAAAAACTAAATTTAAAGCCACAAATTCATATCAATTATCAATTTTCACTGGTGTTGTGATAGCTTGAATAAAAATTGATTGTTTTCCACTTACCTGAAGTGAGTAATTTTATTTTGTGGTCGCTCATCCTGTTCACTGACAAAGTTTTCGTCGCCAGTAAACAGCGACAATTTTGGATCGGTCAAAGCGATGAATTCTTCGACCGAACCATTTGGATGGCCCGCGTATGCAATTGTATCGGGACTATTCAAAATTTGATGGCACTCCCGACACTTGGCTGGCTGAGGATGGTTGACGTTTTTCTTCTGGTTTGCAGATCTGAGATAAAATACAAACAAATACAGGGTGGCGCACAGAAACGGGAAAATTTGAAATAATTGTAATAAACCAATTAATTGTACAAAACAATCAATGCTCAAAATCTTAGGAAAAAGTGGAAATTGAATTTTTTGGAAGTCACATCAGTTAAGTGCTGTCCATTGCTTTTTACACATTCATTCAATAGATTTTGAAGACTTAGCATTGTGCGACGCAATGTGTCCTCTGGGATGTTGGCGACGTGTTTTTCAATCTGAGTCTTGAGCTCAATAAGATTTCTTGGCCTAGTCTGGTACACAAAGCATCATTACCTAGTCTGGTACACCTCTTTAGATGGCCCCATAGAAAGAAGTCGCATACTGAGAGGTCTGGAGATCGTGCAAATAACGTAGAATAATCAGTATTATTCTATTCACTAGTGATTCAATTAGTGTAAATTCTATTTCAATGTACGTTAAATTTCCTGTGATGAAGATGACGGTAAAGTGCTTCTGCTAATTCACTCAGGTTCCTGTGTGAAACACTTATAGGGTTCTGTACACAACCTTAAACCGCTCTCAGAGTGGTTAAAGAATTACTTTTCCGCGATCAATTTTGTTTGAAGATGGGCAATGTAGTTTACGCCAGTCTCTCTTTTCCGTGGACAAGCTTTCTACGATCATAAACAGCAAATAGATCGATTTTTGTTCGAACTTGGTGGAGAAATTTTAGCCCTATCTTAAATGTATTTAGGTGGTCAAAACTTCAATTGGCAGAAATTCAAAGTACAAAAACTGAATATTATGAATGTATATTAAATTCAAATACAGTAGAGAAGAGTTACCTGATTATTTTAGATTGCAAAACATGATGGTTGTTCTTCTTTCTTCTTTTTTTAATATTGCCCGATTCTTCTGGATCAGACTCAATTTCTTCAGACTTTGGCGAGTCCAACTTTGGATTTTCTCCATCAGAAGCAACCTCCGTCGATGGTGAACTACAATTATCATCACTGGATTTTTCTACATCGTTGCCATTTGTTTTGGGTTCACCTTTGACAGGCAGCAGCATGCTGGATATTTTCCTCTGAGTCGCATCCACTCCGTTCCGTCTAGTTTCGTCATTTGAACGGATTTTCCCGTTAGTTTCCATGTCACAACGTTCGATTTTGACGACAAGTCTTGGCGATTCAACTGCTGATAACAAATTTTTCACATCAATTAGGCCTAATTACTCAAAAACTCAACTACCATATTGTACACATTTTTAAGCCGAGTTGTAGTAAGAAATGGAGAGGAAGTTCTTGCCATAGAAAGCACGACTATCAACGCAGAAAACTCAACTAGCAAGACAAAGATAAAGATAACAGACTAGAAATACTAAAATGAGAGTGATTAAAATCAAGGCAATAGATGCTTATAATCTCTAATAAATTTTCCTTCTCAACTTATCATGTCACAAAAATGCAATTGTTCAAGTTAATTCATGAGAAACATTAAATATAAATACTAATACAGAATGTAGATTGAGTACTCATAGAGATAGGACATAGGCTATTTTTTGGGATGCTCCACTAGAAGTTTGATCAAGTAGCCTACTGGGAATGTATGAATTTGTTAACAGTAATTTCGGTGTTTTTAAAAATAAATGCATGATAACGTCGATTAATATGTGAGTTTTTATGGATGGAATTATTTCAATATTCTCTATATAAGCAATTCTATTTGTGTTTGCATTTTCTTGGAAACTGATCAATACCACAGATTAATTAAATTGACCTTTTGAGATGTTCAGACTAATGTAATATTTACTTGAACTTTGAAGTGTGGTCCTCAACGTTTCGGTTTCATCCTCCAGTTTGATTTCTCTTTCGTCAATTATTGAGCTCTCTGATGAATCATCTTTCGGTTGTTCATCCAATTCTATGTTGAGCAGTTTCATCATTTCCTTGACATAGTCGGTCTAAAAATAAAAATTATGTTCTCAAGTCAATTATCAAACAACATCAACATTATCATAAGGCAATGAGGTTTAATTTTAGGTAATGATAGAGAACTTGTTTGAGAAATCAGAGTCCTTGAGGAGCTCTATATAGGCTAACGTTTATCAAGCGTTCAGATTATTTGAAAATTTACACAGCAAGATAATATAATTCAAAATAAAGTTGCAGATTGAATAAGTATAGACTAAGCCAAACCTCGGACAATTTAGCATTTTCCAATCTACTCTGCAGTAATGAAACCTGCTCGCTGAAACTCTTCTCAATAAAAGGCTCGAGAAGTTTCCATTTGCGCTTGCAGTAGCCTTTAGCCGTCAGATCACCCTCTTGATACTCACTCTCTAATTCGGTCATCCTAAAAACAGAATAATACATCAAGATTATGTTTGGTAAGTAGCAAAATAGTTTTTATTAGTTTCATAAAAGATAAAAACTGAATAGACGCGTGGTTGGGACGACCGGGGCCAGGGTGCGCCGCGGAAGCGGCAACTTGGGGGACGGCGCGGGTGCCTCGGCAAAAGTAATAAAAAAAATTAAATTAGACGTAAATAACGTATTTTAAAAAGTTATATATAACTGAATTTCAAATAATAGCCTACATTTATTTCAATAATGCCTATGCATTTATTGAAAAAATTCATATTAGGCAACAATCACTTTATAAGATCATCCTTTCAATCTCATCCATAAATGTACATAATATTACCAAAAATAAAAACATATATTGGCAACTTTTCCCCAATATCAATGGCAATAAACTTTTTTATGAATTGCAACATGTGAAACTCCATCTTGGAACTCAATGAACCCCAAGTTCGACCAATCGACGTGTTGCGAGCAATCAAGAAAACAGGCAGCAAAGACTTATTTATTAATCTCTGTATTGCACTAAGGGCTTTATAAACTGCACCAGTGACTGGGGCGCCTGACAACATCGAGCCCCGGGCGCCAATAAACCACGTGACGGCCCTGTAGACAAGAAGGATCATGCAATTTGGAACACATTCAATCGGATAAAATATTACTTAATTATTATGTGGGATGGATTCAATATCCAGCCAAGAGTGAAGTGAAATCAGAGAGAAACCTGAGGATGCAATTTTGAGAAACAACCAGTAAGTTACATGTTGAAACTCAGGAAAGCTTATTAAAATTGAATTATTACTTCAACAGAAAACTTGAGCAGATTGAATACTCACTTATTTATTAAATATTGTCGCAGAGCATCAGATTTATTTAGAAGTAAAGAAGGCATCTTCTTGATGGACTGTCTTATTAGTTAAAAGGATGCGAAGTTAAACTTGATAATGCTTATTAAATTTACATGGAAGCTTAATTTTAGGTTCAGGTTCACAAGTAAAACTTTCAAGTGGACTTGAAAAGAAAACATGAAACATAAATTCCAACATGGAAGGTTAGGTTAGGACTTTGAACGCGCCAAAAAATCAACCGCCATTTGGAGTTCTTCGTCCAATGTTTATTCTAAAAGTCTCAGAAGTTACAATTGCTCTAATGCAGGATTTACTTCAAGAATACTACACAGATTTATTTTTTTACACAGAATTAATTTTATCTTTAAAATTAAGTATCTTCAAGAAGTAATATGAATTTTATGGGATGGCGACATTTTGTACCAACGACATCTTGATTTATTTTATGGACCAAGATGTCGTTGCACGCAGACGATATATTAGTAAATTAGTCCAATTATTTTATACTCAGGAATCGGAATGTGGTTCACTTTATCATTAGTAAACATTGTTGGAAAGTAAAGGAATGTAGGTTCAAGTGAATTTGATAGAAAGTCGTTGCACGCAGCCAAAATTTTGGTTCAACTCAAGAATGTTGTACACTTTATCAATTCATTGGACAACGACAACGACATTCTCATTTCGTTCTGCGCATGCCTGATTGGTCCATGTCTATCTTTGTTTACAAATGAAGCTCTCAAGTCTCAAAATTGCAGTACCGGTATGACTTGAAAATGTATTATAATTTATTTACTGATTATTATATTTATATTGTCGTACCAATATTATTAATATTAATTGACAATTGATTGATGGACCAATCAGAGCGCAATGAGAATGTCGTCGTGTCGTTGTCGTCAATTTATTGTTGGTACACATTTTCGGAAGGTGAAGGAATATAAATTGCACCAGAATGTCGCTGAACGCAGCCAACATATTGTTTCAACTCAGGAACGTAGTACCGTACAGAATATCGTCAGTGTACAAAAATGGCGTTTTGAATCCTTGGAATTGTAGACTATAATGTCGTTGGTACACTTTGGTATCATCCCAATTCTATATCTTGTCATCTTTCTGGACTGACAAGTGACAACCAGGTCTACCACTACACCCTAAAAATCACGACCGACAGGGTCCAGCGTCCAGGGACAGACGACACTACGACCCACCGGCCACCTCACAATATTATTTATAAAAGTAAACAACGCATACTATTCACTTATTATTTGAGGATGTATCAAAAGCTGCAAATGAAATCACATAAGAAGATTTGAAAAAATATCTATACGAAGTGAGTTTACTCTATTTTGACATAATGATGCTGGTATTACACTTATAACCTCAAAGTATTACTTTGTCTTTTTTCTTATTCATGCTGTGATTTTCAGTAAAATTCACCTTTAACCCGATTTCTCATGATTGTTTTCTAGGCACTAATAAATGTCTTCTAGGCACTGAATCAATGAGATATTTCGAACTGAGGTTAGCTTGGTACTATTAAGAGTTGTATACCAATATCAACGTTCACAAATATTAATGCTAGTTGCATTAAGTTAAAAGTTGAATTCTCCTGTACTCTTCATAAAAATGATCCTACTCTTTATGCCGCATCCACACATTGGCCGAGAGAAGACCAGTTTGTGGATGGTTCGCTCCATTTTTTGTCAGTCGCTTAGCGAGATCAAAGAAGACGAGCGTTGGCGAGTGGCTAATCAGTCGCACTTCTTGCGTTGGAACTCGTGGTTACTGGTTAGATCTCTCTGCAGTGTGGACGGCCTACACGAGTGCGAGTCGCTCGGGCCAGTGTGTGGATGCGGCAATATAGTAGGACGTTGCACGACTTCACACTGGATGAGGAGTCATGATAAGATGGGCTTGTCCGTTGCTACGTCTGATGTCTTCTTGAGACCAAAAGACAAATTCTACTTGGATTGAATTGTGTTTGTTGAGACTATCACGCCTGTTGCATGCGGGAGTGGACCATAAGGCTAGGCGTACACCGGTTAGTCAATATAAGACGAGATTAGTCACGTTTAGTCACAGTAATTCACGTAGTTGCTTATCAGGCAGCACACACTGATGCAATGACTAGTCGGTGTGTGTTGCTTCATAAGCAACTATGTGAAGTATTGTGACTAATCTCGTCTTGTCTTGACTAACCGCTGTACGCCTAATGTCCTTAATGTCTGGGGCCTGGGATTATATGTGAGCATTGGCTGTGTCTTTGATAAAATTCTACATGCTATGGCAGGCTTGTTGAACAAGACATAAGTTGTGGTTTTAACTCCTTTTCCTTGAGCCTTGTAAACCAGAGCAATAATTTGTTGGGAGGGGGGAAGTAAGGTCTCACTTGTCATATTACTATTACAAATATATGATTTCAGCAATAATTATTGGAGTGGTCCGTAGCTGAGGGCGATAACCGCCGGTCTGATAATCCAAAGGTATAGATGGGCCAAAATTTCTTGGCACTTGGCAACTGGCTGCTACTAACTGCATTAAAAACTTTGCCTGCTGCTTAAAATCTTAAAATCCACCCTAATGTGATCATGCTCTCAGCTGATCGTTGCGTGTAGTAGCCCAATCTTCTGATGCCGCGTCTACACCATCGCCGAACTAGGCGAACGCCAGCGTGTAGACGGGGTCATTCGCGTAGTTCGCCTACGCTAGGCTCGGGCTAAATCCCTAAATCTAGACATCGGGCTAGACTCTCGTTCGCCTAGTTCGGCGATGGTGTAGACGCGGCATCAGAAAAGTACCCGCGCTACCCCCTCACCATAGCTCGACCGGTTCTCGCCAAGTGCCAAGAAATTTTGGCCCATCTATACCGGGATCCATCTCAGTCTACAGACTGCCTGATAGGTAGTAGTCATTTGTCATCACCCTTATCATTATCCATGCACAGTCGCACAAACCTTGAGCTTATGTAGGCTTCACCCTCAGAAAAAAAATTGGCGCGCCAGTAAAATTATACTTGCATGTGTAAACTAATGCTGGCATGAACGTTTGAACATGAATCAGTCATTCTCGCCAGCTTCTGTTCACATATGAATGTATAATTTTAATGGCGCTCTAAACTTAGTACCGGTACCTACTCTTGACGTCAAGACATTTTATCCAAGTGTGCAATTATTACTAGTCAATGTCGTTAATTAATTACTTATTATCAATTAGGTAATTAATTAATTTAGGTCTGAGAGGAATACTTGTAAATTATTAAAAGCTTTATCGAAAATATTTTTCAATCTTCATATTATTGTAACTAAGGGCTCAACCACACGATGCAATACAATAGGAATTTAAATCCCATGATGCCATTGTATGCATGCATTCTTGTCATCGTGTGGTCGCCCCATACGTGAAAGTGAGAATGCCTATGAAACTTCGCTTATAAAAACAATGTTAATTTATCTCGGATGAATGCAATTTTATGTATGTAGTTGTAAAACTTGTGAATGTTGTGAAAAAACTTGTCTCTTCAGTTCGTATATTGTAACCCAATTATAAGAGTGAAATTATCAATTACTTTTCTACATCAGTCATATCACAGATATTTTAAAATGCTCTTTGTTTTAGATTCTAACCGAAATGTTCAAAAAGAAGACTGATTTGGCACCTTGGCCTAAGCCACCTACCAATGATCAAGTGCTGGAAGATGTTAATTCTGCCCCAAAAGATGATCCTGTTTTTGAAGGTACGACCTCACCAATAGAATATTAGGCTACATTAGAGAAGAGACCTGTAATAATAATTGAAATTATCATGATTTTCACATTTTGAAGAGAAAAACTTTTATTTGCATGAAATCTTAAAAAATAAAACTTGGTTTAATTTCGTTGGAGAAACCGGCCCTTATGGTTCTAGTTCAACTAAAATCAAACTTTTTTGGAGAATAATCATGTTTTCACCTTATTATTCCCTTATCCAATCTTTACCTGCCGTTGAGATCATCGCCTGTGGGTGGATCATATAAAACTGATCATCACCTTGCGGTGATTCAAAGCCGTCAGAGTAGATCTTGAAAAATCAAGATTTCACCCATCTGATAACGAAACAACCATTCTCAAATATATCCACATTCATGTTCCCAGTTGTCTTACATTTGTACTTAGAACACCCCAGAAAGCATTTTGAAACTTTTCTAGTTTTTCTTAATAGGATTCAATTTAGATTGGAACTAACATGATTTTTACCGCTCTTATTATATTATCAACTTTTATTATTTCAGAGGAATCGACTACGAAGAGTGCATCTGCCTACAGGAATGAGTCTGATGCAGCCTATGAACGTTTGAAGGGGTTTCTTAATGTTAATAAAAGTCTAGAAAAAGTTATGTGTGATCTGGAAGATCGAAATAACTGCTTGCAAGGATACAGTACAGACTTACAAAAAATGGTGGAAGATATTAGGCAAACAGCATTTGAAGCTCTTAAGTAATTTTCATCAAGATATTTAAAATATTGTTCTAATGAATAAAATTATTCATTCAATGACTTGTCTCCGTTTGTAATATCTATGTAACTTAACTGAGAACTTAACTTTGTAGATGGGTTTTCATCAAAGATATGGCGAGATTACACAAAAATATTCTTCTAAACTTTGGTGAAGTGTCTGGTGAACAGAAATTCAAGAGTATTTGCGAGTTTATCCCAGCCACATTCAACAGTGAGAAGAAGCATGTCAATGGCCATCTCCTTGTTCCTCGAGCTACTGCGTAATTCCCCCCAAATTGATCAACGGTATCCACCCCTCCAATATTCCCTAACATTATCAATCAACAACATAAACCTAAACTAAAGCCCGTTCTAGACGCTAGGACTTGAGTTGTACAACAAGTCCTAGCGTGCAGATCGCAAAAGTCCTAGGACTTATGTGTATTTTGCCATCTACACGCTAGGACTCGTTGTAGGACTTGGGTACTAGGAGGACTTAATCCCGACTTATTACAAGAAGTACTAGGACTGTTCCTACAACAAATAAGTCCTAGCGTCTAGGTCAGTGGTTTCCAATCTTTTCTGGTCCATCGCCCCCTTACAAGAAATAAGAAACTGACATCGCCCCCCCTTTATTTTCCATATCCATTGTTATTCCTATCTGCTATTTCTTATTCAAATTTCACTTGTTTGATGTGAGTAATCAATTTTGAGTGACAAACATTTTTAAAACATTTATTTGAGATTAATCAAATATGAATGGAAAATTAAAATAAATTAATTTTAAAATAATTTGTGTCTTTTGAATCAAGTTTTTAAATGAGTCCAAGAATAATATGAGACTATTGTTTCTATTAATCCTAGTTATTTCTTATTGATTTTAAGTACAAATGTTAATTCGACTCATAAGAATTATTTTTAAGTAGACATAAAAATTACAGATTGAAGTACCGTAACGGCCGTTTTTCTGCGGTTGACATGCATCATCAGGCTGAATTGGAACTCTGATTTCAAACTAAGCTATTCTTTATTCCTGTCTTGTTATTCTTGTAAAATTTGGAGGGGCAATATATGAGTGGATTTTTATTGCTGGTTTGGTGTTTAATCCAGTCTGAAAAAAGATTTTCCTCAGGCTCAGGCCACTCCTATGTTATGGAGGACACGAAAAGCCATCGGTCCTAGGCTACCTAAAGTTGTTTAATAATTCATCTCAAATCATCACTATTTTCATTACCAACGCACAAGTCCAAGGCTCATGAGTGCATCATGCTCAGAAAGAAAGGTACTAATATTTAAGAACAAGACAGATTTAACATTCAAATATAAATAAGATTAATTTATTCAGTTATAGCAAAAAAGGGGGTTTTTGAGTCTCCATAATAATGTTTCTGATTATAAAGATATGAAATGGAATTGTTCTTCAGTCTGTGGTCTTGAATTTGTGTGCGAATTAAAATAAATCTTGGAATAACTATTGAATCTTTCTTTATAAACCCATATCGCCCCCTCAGTAGCTCAATTCGCCCCCAGGTTGGGAACCACTGGTCTAGGTCTAGACCGGGCTCGGGCTTTACACTAACTTTGATTCAAATTTCAAACGACCATGTTTCATCTCAATGTTGAACTTTCATTTTTTCTAGGATATGCCAAATTAACAGTAAGAAACATTAATGACCGGGAAACATTAATTAGTTCAACATTAAGAAACAAAAACTAGACCGGGCTCGGGCTTTACACTAACTTTGATTCAAATTTCAAACGACCATGTTTCATCTCAATGTTGAACTTTCATTTTTTCTAGGATATGCCAAATTAACAGTAAGAAACATTAATGCTTAACAGAATTGTACATCATTGTCATTAAAATTTGAAAAATTGAATTTGTTTTACGAAATCAGAAAACTTTGTACAAACACATTTAAAAATTTCAACATTTTCAACGGGAGACCAACTACCAACCCAAACACTTTTTCCTCAACCTGAACAAAGTAGTTTAAACTGATTTTTTGCTAGTTTAGAAAAATAATATTGTAAGAGAATAGTTATATGAAATATAATAGAATCAATGAATCAAATTATAAGCTCATCAGCTTATAATTTGAATTTATATTGGGAAGACAGGCCGGACAGTTGTGGCAGCACTGGGTTCTAAGCGCTAAGCCGGCAAAATCAGATAAAAACAAAAGTATAACCTCAATCCAATCCAAATACTAAACTTTAATTAAACTACTCAAGTAATTTTTTTTCTCTTCAAGTGTCAGATTCTTATCAGTAAAAAACAAATATTCACTTTAATACTTTATTTATTTCATTGGAAACTTGTGATATTCACGCAACTTTACTTTATTCAAGTTGGTAAGTGCACAATACATATTGCCTGTACTACAGACTACAGTGTAAGGTAATTTTCATCTTGTAATTATTCTGAGTTCATCTTAATTATTTTCATCTTTTTCAAATACAGTTTTAATAGATTATTAAAGCTGTACTATTACTATATTATTAGCTGGCCCGTATGCTTAAGGACTATTCCCACATAAAACATTTTGACCAGATTTGTTATCTAGGTAATGTGTTGTCTAATAATTATTAAATAATGTTAATGTTATTATTAACCCGATCAGGGTTAAGGACCCGATTAGGCCTTGATGCGTACCGTCCACTCTCTATAACAATATGAATGGCTGCTCCCTTGGATATCCTAGAGAAAACTGTCGAGAGGAAACTTACCTTGGAATACCTCGAATAATAATCAGTAATAATTAATGTTTCTAATGAGTCTGAAAGAAGAAAAATGTAATGACTACAATAATCGACTATAAAATTAGGTATAATTAAACTTGTCCCATATCATTAACCCTAGACACAGGGGGAGATGGAACAAGATAACTGAAAAAGGAAATGTAGATAATGTAATTATGTAAATTAGAAAACTTGAACTCTTCGGCAATGCCAATACTTTATAACCATGAGAGAGGCTTTTGTTCTATAACAACAGATATCAATCAAGTTTTATTAATTTCCATGAACTCAAATGTTTTATAGAATAATTCACTTTATTCAATTTTGAAAACATTATGATAGTGAGAAACTCAGTCCACTGGTTTGACAGAGTATGGCAGTAAATAAATCAAACAAAATTGATAATAGTTTATTTGTGTTTTAGGCATGGCGAACAAAGCAGTCCTCAATTATCTGGCTGCAACAAATCGGCCGTACAGTTCCACTGACATCACTTTGAATCTTCATAAGGAGTTTGGGAAAACAGCTATTCAGAAGGCCCTTGATCAATTGACTGAAGAGGGAAAGGTCCGCGAAAAGACTTATGGGAAGCAAAAAGTTTATGCGATCATTCTGGAAGACAACAATTTGAGCAATGATGATGAAAATAAAGAAAAGGAAGCTCTGGATGCTGAGGTAAATATATTTATGAAAAATATTATTCTTTGTTTTTTGACTTACAAAAAACTGTTAAAAGCTAAATGAATGAAAAAATGAGCCATAATAAAGAACTTTCTACAAGGTGGCGCAAAAAGATGGGAACTTTTGGATGTGATGATGTCAGGACTGTGAGGGGCGGAGAAACAGGAGAAGCGTGGCAAGTTGTACAGTAACATTGGAGATTTAGTAGCTATGGAACAGTGGAACATTCAAGAATGTGTAATAGCCGTGCGCGCTTATTATCGAAATGGCGACAGTTTGGTTCAGGCCTGGTTCAAACTCTTGAATGTCATACGAAGTTCATTTTCACCTAAATGGCTACGTGAATAGACAGAATTGTCGCAATAATTCAGGGGCCAAGAAAATCCTGTTGTTCTCCATTAACGTCTCCATCTTTTATATTCCTCTAGCCCCCAAGGTCACTATATGACCGCTGTGCAGAAAGATCAGAGGGTGGATAGGCCGTAGTTTTTGAAGATGACCAGAGAAACACGGTGAAAGCAACTTATGAGCGTTATGTTACTATGCTTGAGACATTTTGTGGTCAGAACGCCTTCATTGGAAGTTTACTCAACATTGACATTTTAAACATTTGTTTCAACAAAACGAATATGCAACCGCACATTAATTACCGCAAGAGTGTCGTGGGCAGCGGTCCGGCGCCTGTTTAGTAAGGGAAGTCATTTCTAGGAACAGCGACATTGTTTGGCCATTACCTGTTCGCCGAATTGTCGTCGACCGCTTGCATTTTTATTTAAGGGGTTACTTGAAGAGTGTAGTCTACAATACACGTCCCAAAACCCTACGTGCACTCAAAACAAAAATTGCAGAGGGAATTGCAGCAATACCGCTAGACACTTTGCGCAAGGTAATGGACAATTTTGAAAATCGACTGGGTTCGTATTCCGCTCGACAAGATGGACATCATCTTCACGATACTATCCTCAATACTTGAATTTTTCTTTAATTTCCAATGTTGTAGTGTACATTGAGTACCCTGAATAAATTTTTAAAGAAATTTTTCCTTGTTTTTTTCTTTCTTCAAAAGTTCCCATCTTTTTGCGCCACCCTGTATCTCCTCGAAATTTTTCGAAAAAAACAAACGCCCCAGCTTATAAACTTGATTACTCCAGAAAAATCACGATACTTTCCTTTTCTTACAAATACGGCCTGGCAATGACGCACTGCAATGTTGCCGAATTTAACCGGTAAATGGAACTTGAAGCCGTATTATACGAAGCGGCATTGACGCGGCGTCAATTATCTGAGCACGCGTCAATTATGTTGGACCAATCACAGAGCACGATTGGTCCGGCGTCATTAATGTATGCACATAAAAATTGACGTTGTATCTATTGATACTTTTCATCGGGTGGTTGAGCCTTCAGTGAGTTTTTTGTGTTTGATACACTAAAAATGAAAATAAACTTTGATTTATTTTCAGATATTGCGTCTTACCACGGATTTCAAAACGGTTGAACGTGAAACGAAGCAATGTGAAGCCGAATTGCAGGCGTTCATTTCGCAACCGACCAACGAAGAGGCAAAGCCGAAAATAGTGGAAATCGAGAAACGAATTTCTGATCTTCGTTCAAAAATCGGTTCAGTGTCTGCGAACTGGAATGATGAGGCCGAGGCAAGAATGCAGCTGGTGAAGGAGGAACGGGCCAAGCATGTGAAGGAATACCGCAAACGGAAACGACTGTGCATGGATATTCTCAACGCCATCATGGAAGGTTATCAAGGAAGTAAGAAAACTCTCATGGAAGAAATAGGCATTGAAACAGATGAGGATGTGGCAATGCCTCCATTACAATAGGGTAGTTCCATTAACTTGAAAAGTGAACGGCAGTGAAACTGGCGTTAACAAAGACTAAGTATAAAAAATCTAAAATTACTGAAACTTTCAAAAGAAAATGTAAATAGGCTTTGTATAATTGTTTCGTTGTGAATTTTGTACATAAATGAGTAATATAAGTATTATCAGTTTTATAGTGATGTAGTATAATGATCAGATTATCAGAATTGCTTATTATCCTTTCAGCTTTCTGCTAATTATTCTATTTTAAGTATTACATTTTTATTCTCCAATTCTATCATTCGAATCATTCAGGAAAATTTTTGATTGATTAACATGAGGCTTCGTTTTCTTCCATTCAATTGCTTCAAGTAGTGTACAAAATATATAAGTTGAGAACAGAAGTGTCTCAATAATGTGCTCGTTTGATTTCGGGGTTTTAATTTTCAAATTTGCTTCCCAGTCACTCATTAAATGAAGTATAACCTGGTTAATTATTACCTTATTATACAAGCCGTGTTTGAATAAATTTATTGCATTCAACATTTTTTGTAAGGTAGCCAACTTCTCCGTCATTAACTTCTGTGAGTTTTTTGTGAGCCACTTGTGAAACAAATTCGTCTTGTCAGAAAAGTTGTACCTCAACACTGAAGTTTCTACTCAATTCAATTGTATTCATTGTTTACTTTTAGTGTAAGGAACCAATTAAAATGCTATTTTTTCAATATTCATCCCTATTTTCTTGAAGTATAGTCAATGTTCCTCCAGAAAGCGATCCACTATTATATTAGCAGGCTAATTAATCATTAGAACTTATTTTTCCTAGTCCAGCTAGAAACATGAATTTACAGGAATGCGTGTGGATTTTTTTTAGAGATAATTCGAAGTTGATAGTTTCAAAGGTATGATTGAAAGACAAGACTCTAGTATATTCATCAGTGAGATTCACCCAAATAAAGATATTAATTCTTATAGAATCAGTCAAATGATGAAATACTTATACCGTACTGCTTTATAGACTCTAGTCGCAAAGCAAAGGAGTTTCGTACAGCATTTTTTTTTGCTGGGATGATGCCCACATAAGCTCTAGGCTTGTGCGTGGGTAATGGGAAGGATGACGAGAGATGAATGGACCTACCACCGGGAAGCGATTTTTAAGCTCTTACATAATTCAAGAGTCAATTATTCAAGTTATTATTATAACAGTTACATTATTATTAAGTTATAATTATTTAAATTTTTAGTCTATAATTTAAATACGATAAAATTATTGTATTTAGAGGAGCCGGTCACCGTTACAACAGGAGTGGTAGGCGCCGTCTCTTATCTAATCTCACCTATTAGACTGGCCTGCTACCACTGGGACAACCGCTTCCCCAATGTTTTCATAAATTCCAATTTGTTTTGATAAATCAAATGGATGATGAATGTGATTATATTCAAGATGTAATATGCAATCTTGCAATGTAGTATGTGAAGTGAGAGTAACCTATTGGCTACTGCTAAATTCAACTTGACTTGATATTTTGTGTGGCGTACTTCGTAAGCTGCATTGACACAGGAACAACGAAGACTTGGCTTGATTTTTTGTAATAAATTTTAACATAAAACTTGACTATTATAAAGAGTATTCAAAGTTGATAGTAACTTATTCACAAGATACGAAAATTCACAATTATGATAGAATGAAAAGACTTCAGTATTTTCATGAGTTTAATTCATCCAAATAAAGATATTTGAGTTTCATACAAACAGTCATATGGCACCTATTTTAGAAAATTGACATTGAAAAGAATTCCTATTTATCTATTTTATCTCTTTACAAAGGCACATATTTTATGGAACACTAAATCTCTCACAACGTGCAAAATACATCCAAAAAATCAATATCTACAAAAATGCAGTTCTATATCTACTAATTATATAATTTAATATTGATGGAGAGAATATGAACAACTTTTAAGACACCTTTTCCAACATTAAGCATTTGGTGCAGTAAGCAATCCGTCTATGACACAGCTTGGTGCTCTGCTGTATTTGGTGGGGTCCCTACAAGTAGCCTATATTCTATTGTATTCCAAAGACACCCTATGTGCGTTATATAAAATTAAGTCCTCAACAACAGTGATTATTTTTCAGAACAATTTTACCAGGTATCTTGTTTCGATTAGTACAGTTATTATAGGAATTGAATACATTCATATTTTATTGTACTCGAAAGACATTGAATAAAAAATAGTGAACATGTTCCACTAAGTTCCAATACCGGTACCTTTTTCACCACATTTTCTTCCACATGATATACTCAAGGTAGGAATGGACATTTTTTATAAATCTAAAAAAAATATTATCAAGCTCACATTTGTCTAGCAATTCTGAAAAGTAATTTAGTACGAGATGAAAAACAGTTTATTTCATGAAGCCTGAATTCATATTAAAATTCTTACATAACCAATAACAATACTCATAATAGATATTAAGATTACAGGACGGAATAAACAGCACCTTACATATTATATAAACTATATAACTTACAATAAAAAATATTTAGAACTTGTTTCAATAAATCGATATGTCAGGCATTGACCCATTGCAAACCGATCCAATTCACAGTCTGAATTGTAAATTTATAATACTATTGTCTCAAAATCAATTAACATGCAACACAATTAAAATTACAGTAAAACAACAATTAATACACGAAACCGATAGAAAATAAAAACCGTTAATAAAAATTAATAAATAACGGTATATGTAAACATATATGATACATAAAATAGTTTTGAAATTTATGTGATTTTAAAAATTAAAAGAATAGTGAAATTCAACAAAATATCTTTTGCTTAAATAGCAATACAACACTTTCTTATAAAGGTAGTGTAATCAACTTTTAAGACTATTCTATTAAATTTATACATCAATTCATGTAAAATTTCATTAAATTAAAATAATAATCCAGAGATTCAGTTCTGTAATTGGAAACATATTCTAAACTATCAGAATATTCTAATTTCTGATAATATTGACAAAGAAATGAAATATTATTGATGTATCTGTATGTTCTAAAAGCTACTTGTTCACACTGTATTGGAAAAAGCTTAGATCTTTCACTTTCTATTACTGATTACTTTTATTATTCTACCAATAAAACAAAAACAACATTACAAAGTTGATTTCCATATATCCAGCATTATTCATTTTCAACATTCATAAATTCTTCTGAAAAAGTCAAATCTAATCGATAAAACTGAAAAACTAAAATTTTCAAAATTCCAATAAAAAATGTTCTTAAAAGACATTTCTCATTACCACAAGTGTAAATAACTATCTATAAGAATCTAGGTAATGATAATACAACATGCTGTGAATAAATACCTTACGGTATCTATTAAAGAATTCCGTTTACAATAAAAAAGACTTGACATGCATTTTTAGGCAACTCAATTGATTTTGGAATGCAACTAAATAAGCCAATGTTGTTAATTATACTTGATTAAAAAATGGTTTCCAACTTTAAAAATATTTTTAAATGCGAATATACAACAGTTCCAAAGCTTCAAATAAGATCAATTAAAATTAATGAATTGCGCAATATAATTTATTGCATAGTTTGTCCCTGGAGCTGGTTTTATGTATTTTTATTATTGCTCTCAATTAATACAGATTGTAAAATGCCAATTTCCCAGGTGATTGAAATCCATTAGCAAGCTCTAAAATAATTAAGATTAATATCGATTTTTAATAATATAAATAGCGCATACATTTAAAATGTAGGCTATATACCGTAATTGAATTGATAAAATGCTTCGATTACGCATATAAGGTAGCCTAACCGCTATATTAAATCTATTATTTATAGTTACAAGAATGTACAAATGAGAAAAGTATGTGATATAAATCACGATGGTGCAATAATTAGGATTTATAAATTGTTAGGTACTCTTCACACTATCAGATACTGCAATCTTTCATCCATGAATAATGACGCCATTCCCATGCATGGATCTGCGAAAAGAATCCCATAGTACAATTTATGATAAATTTGCATACATCATTAATTTAAAAAAAAAATACTAAAAGTTCGAAAAACTGCTCTTATTGTCCGTTTTTAAATAATAATCTTAGTACTGACTACGTGTTGATACTTCAGAAATCGTTAGTGTTAACGTAGCAGATCCTTAAATGGATCAAGAAATCACAAAGAAAGGATTGACAAATAAGAAATCAACATAAAAAGAAGATCAAGGGCCTGTTTTATAAAAACTGTAATACAGGAAAAGGGTAGGTACACACTAGACATGCATAGCACGGAGTACAACATAATAAATTGATATCTAGTCTGTGCCAGTCTTTTCACTGTATTGCAGAAATTCTATTTTTTATTAAACATTTCTCTGTTTTGGAAATTGATAATATTTCTAGATAAAAAGAATAATCAAAGTATGTTTATTAAGAAAATATTGAACATAACATTGCAGTTGGTTATAAGGTTCAAGAAATTAAAAGTAATGCAAAACATGTTCTCACTCAAATTAATTGAATCCATTCAACATTGTTAATGTTTATTCATAAACATTTTTAACCTGGGCCTGTTTCATAAAAACAGAAGTCCTGTAATATAGGAAAAAGGCAGGCAAACACTAAACTTATCAATTTCATCACATATGGTACTAGGTGCTTTTCATGTCCATTGTGATGCATCTTTTCCCTGCATGACAGCATTTCTGAATTTCTATGAAACAGACCCATGAATTACGGTATTAATAAACATAAGGTAGGCTATGTACAAACGTTATATTTTAAAACTAATATTAAACGAAATCAAGTTCAATGATAAGTCCACATAAATCATCACTCAAGCACAATCTCTTATTAGGCTCATGCATTGAATATTCTGTATAATTATAGTAACTTGCAAGGTGAAGGTTAAAGATGCACACATTAAAAGCACTGATTGATAGCAAAAAATTCAGTCATTCTCGATTAACCAATTTAAAGTATAATCATTCAATTTATGACTAATAGTTACTCTAATGATTGCTGTATCTTCTTGTGGATAAATACGAATTTGCTCAATTCATATAAAAAAGTGGGTACTGTACCACAAATATTTTTGAATGGAAATTGACAGCGAAGCATAGATCGACACCTCAAGTGACAAAATATGAGTTCATTCTTCCACACCCATTCTATCATTAAATAAGTTGTTTTCTTATCTTCAAAATAAAATGAGAAGAGCCGGATTTTACAATAATGTAAGATTTTATTATTATTTGAGAAATTTGTTTTGGAAATTGGGTTTTGGCATTTGCGTAATTGCAGCATAGCAACAACAGGTAAAATGAGTCTCTGTTAAACATTTATTAATTAGCATTAAAAAGATTGGATTTCCATTAGATTATATGCCTTACCCTGATAAATAAATGAGAAATGTCCAAAATCAATATATGTTCATGTAACATTTGATTCTCTGAGACATGAGATCATCTTGTTGGAAATCTGCAAACGAAAAAAGCATAAAATTCTGCAAAGATAATATTAACACTTACCAACTGGACAAAAGTAAGGAAATGATTGCAAAAATGATATGAACAAAATGACTGGACAAAAACAATAAAGATTTGATTTGTTTTTTCATTATGTGGGTAACTCTTGATTTCATAAGCCGTCATTCATGATTTAAAACGTAGGAACATTTTTTTTATTGAATGTTTTTAGATAGGAAGAAGTTTTTCAAAATCATGTCATTCATAAGACACATTATCATAGGTCTGCCAATCCTCATTTTGAATAAATCATTAGGTACTTGAATAAATTTAATGTTGTAGCTCATATCAGCACTTCAGATTTTTATTACCTCAGAATAATAGTTTTCCAAGATACCTACCTATTTGTCTCACGGTTATTACTTAATTTTGCCAGAACCTTCATGACCTATCAAAAGCTAACAGGCGCTAGCATGGCTGGCGTGGTGTACTATACCAGCAACGCACGCCACATGTAATGTGCAATGGCCTTATCACACATTCTACATTACTACAATTAAAAAATACTGCTTACAAATATATAAATTATATACATATGTATCGCAGAACCAGAATCAGTTAATTAAAATAGTGTTGTTTATTGCAAACTTCAAATAGGAAATGAAAATTTAGGCAGCTAAGCTGTCGATTCTCATTTTTCTCGAAAAGTATCTTGTAAATTCAAACCTGAGGCCTTTCTTAAAATTAAACAAGTCCTGTGAAACAGAGATAAGGCGGACACCCATACACCTGTGCAATCAAAAAGTCACGTGTACCTAGTCAGCCTTCTTCCTGTTTTACAGAACTTCAAAAATGTTAAGAAACTGACCCCAGATACTAATCAGGTATGCTATTACTATTTTATAAATTTTAGTTTATTCACAAGTTTACATAAATGAGCTGAGTGCTGATTAATCACAATAAGTTACAAAAAAGCAATGTAGGTCCCGTACATGCATATAATTAAACTACATAATGAAACACTTTACGACTGGTTATTAATCTACAAAGAAATAATAGCGGATTGAATAGTAATATGCGAAAAGTAGTGACGTGAATAGTATGAGATATTAGTTAGGAATTGGAAATGCTTGGGAACAGGAAGTGCCAAGGATTACATTCAACTGTGCAGGGTGCTTTTTGAAGTATGAGTGACTAACTGACCTCCAAAGCTGGAGAAACTTAGCCAGATAGTTCATAAATTGCAGCATGGTACAGCTGCTGGCTATGACCTGTACAAAATTCCAACTTCAAATCACCTCAATATATACACAAAACCACATATTAACAGATAGTCACATTCTAATAATTAAAATAAGAACACAAAGATTTTGTCTATTCTACACATTTATGGTTCAAGGACCAAGGTTTCATGACCACACATAGGTCACATCATCAGCTTGACTGCATGCATATGTAACCTGTGTGGTCATGAAACCATGGTTCTTGAACCATAAATAAATGTGTAGAATAGACAAAATATTTGTGTTCTTATTTTAATTATTATGGAACAGTTCTACAATCTCAATAGACTCTTTTTAGTCACATTCTAATAAATACATCTATTTTATTGAAAAGTGGTCTAGTTTTAATTTTGGGTTGCCTTTGACAGAACTTATTCGCTAAAACTATGGCTCTATAAAAAACGCCAAGAATAACTCAACAGATGCCTACAAATGATTCAATAATGAAGATGATATGAGTCAACTCGAACAAGGTAGTAAACTAGAACTAGTACTGTCTTACCTAATTATATTTTCTCCAACTATAATTCAATTGGAATGACAAAACATGAAAGTTCTCCCACAATTATTCATACAGGCAACACACGATTATTTATTTGAATTATCTACCCCGTTCTCTACCGTACTTAAAAACCTCAACTCAATAGAATGTTAATATTACAAGGTCAATTTAATCGTAATATTACTAAAATAATTTTTCAAATAATCTCAAGTAGGTACTTCAACTATGAGAGATGAGGAGAGAACCGAGTGAGATGGAATTTTCCTCTAGATAAAGCAGTTTCCCAACTGAGACTGACCAGCCTTAAAGGAATTATTCGATGTATTTTTGATAACACACCATTTTTTATCCTTTTGACAACAAAAAACGTCTCTTCCTTACATGGAACAACAAACTCATCAAGGATTTGGATTGCATTTTTACAATATAGGCAACACTGTAATTATTGAAAAAGGAAAACTTTTTAAATAACTCATTAGATACTTACCGCGTTAAATAATTTGACAGACTAGTTGAATAATTAATTATTGCAGTAAAACATGCACATTCGTGCTCAAAATGCATTAATAAATTGATTGTGATAAAGTTAATAGGCTCCTTTCTCAATCTTACATGCTAATTGAGTCATTGGTAAATTTGATTTTAGTTTCAAGAGACAACTAGGAAATTCTGTAATTTATAGAATAAATTTAGCTTATTAGTAGTTACTGTTTTATTTATAAAATCAACGTGAAAACAATTTATAAATTATAAAAAACGCTAACTAAAGTCAAAATCGTGCAACAGCCTTAACTTATCTTGATTCCTATTATTCAAGAGAAAACTAAGATTAGGGAATCTAGGAAAATATTTTGAAAGATGTCAATTCGCTTAGTCATAGAAGATAGAGTTTAATAATAGAAAATATTATAGACTAGAGTTTCAATCTGGGAGAATATTTTATAGGATGTATACAGGTATATGTATACCTGTATTTTATCTACCAATAAGTTAAGATGGATTTGAATAATATCTATTAAAATTGACGAAGTTATCAATGAATATAGGAGATTTCAGAAATATGTCAATTTGATCTACCATGAAAGATAAAGTTTAAAAATGGTGATAGATAGTTTTCAATTAATCTGGGAGAATAATCATGAGATGTCAAGTTTAATGTGATCCTAAAGATGGAAGAAATCATTGGAACAGTGTACAGTGGCATTCATCGAATATCCTCTTGTTATTTAGATCTGTTGTCAATAATATTTGCATTAGCAGATGTCTCCAGATCTATTTATATAGCTTTCAGGCTTTCTTTGGATTTTCGTTTCTATAATTATTCAATATCATAATTTTTTTAAAATTAAAATAAACACATTTCATTGGGTTAAATGGAACCCTTTATTTTTTCGATTTGTTTAGAGTGGGCACGTTAGAAATTAGCTAAATCGTGAACAGCGATGTTCTAATTTATGTGTATTAATCACGATGTCAGCTAAAAAATACTAATATGCTACAAAAGAAACTTAATAGAAAACTCACCTCAACGAACCATCCGTCAGCTTCAATGAGAAAAATGCAAAAAAATGAAATATTGTGATTAAAAGTGTTTTGGGAGCAGTGAGATCTAATGAGCAAGTGCACGAGAAAAATCCAATTAGCTGGTGAGTGTTGAGCAGCCTCCGTGGCAGGGTGAGATTGCTGGTACCGGTACTCACATCTGCTCATGTCTGCCCCACTGAGAAGAGAGACTTGCGCACGATTGCTGCATGCAATCAAGAATAAACACACTGCTCTTTAAAAACAAACAATGTTTCGTGAACACAATTCGATAATATTAATGTTAATAATGATTTATCGAATATTCAACTATCAAAAAGCAAACCGCTGATGACGAATTTAATGCGACGATTGCAACACTCCGGTTGTAATCTTCTTTCATAAATATTATTTTTGTAAGTTGGCAAGGATTTATATATATATTTTAAGAATTTTTAGTAATAATATATTATTATTACTAATTTTTTGTAATAATATTGTAATACTAACATCGCAGTAAGTTCTCCTCGCATAATTTATTAACATAAAACATCAACTTGTTTCACTCGTATCTGAGCGGCTCGTATAATATGGTCCGCATTGGACCATATAATATAATATGGACCATATAATATGGTTAGCATTGTGTGTCTAATCCAGCAGAGGTATCTTCTGAAGCCGTGAAATCAATACACTTAGATGATACCAAGACAGAAGGAAAGTGGCCTAAATAAGGAATCAGATCACTCAATATATTAGGATGCATTCCTGTTTGAAAAATTGGATCGAGAGAATAGGCAATTCCAAGAAGACTCCTTAAAATAATTATACAAACGCCAGAAATATTTCTGTTATAGGGTTATATATCATTTTTAATAATAAACATCATGATGATTCTCATCACAATGATTTTGATAAATTATTACTGAGACTCTTTTTAGAATGTTGAATACAGCTGAATATTAGTCCTTATTAATCAACTTATTGATTTATTTTTCTCCTGTCAAGGTTGAAACCATTTGGTTCCCTCTAACACCTAACCGAGCCAACAAAATAACATAGGCATAATCATAGAGAAAGATATTAATGTTTTTTCTCTGGGATAATTTCTTGGGTCTACTTCTAATACATCAACATTAAGGTTGAGTGTGAGAGAGGACCTGAGAGTCCTAACTTTGCCTAGTATTGAAAGACAATAAATAAAAAACAATACAGTATTGCAATATTAGAAAAATGTGAAATAATCTTGGAGTATCTAAGAAATATGTGGAAATATTCATTAGATTGAAGTTCTGCAGTTATCAGCAATTTTCCACATAGTTAATATACAATTTGCAAGATTTCTTCTAACAGCTAACAAACTATTGAAAATAAAGTGGACTAGACAACGTACTTTTTGAGCATGACAAAATGACATTTTTGGTGTTTTAATGTGCTAGTGGGAACAAATCAATGTGAAAGATAATTTCCATTATCATTCATTGGTGTGTTATATTTTGTAGCAAAGATGCGGATTGCACCGTAACGAGTATTTTAAAATAAAGTTTCTAAAGCAGTACCTGTGATGTGAAAATATTCTACAAGCAAACTAAAAAAATATATTATTTTTTGCTCAACTGCTGCCTAATTGACTAAATTTTATTCATCTGTGATTGGGTATGAAAGCCATTTTAGCTCATTCAGTCCTCCAAGTGCCAGTCAGCGATTGAGCTAGCACATTGGAAAATTAGAAAATGTGCGTCAAAATTATCACAATGTACTGACATTGAAGACATTGGGCAGTTGCAATGATCATGTGAACTGTGAAGCATTATCACTAATACTAGCAATCATCTCTTAGATGCGTGATAATTAAACAAAATGTGTAAGAATTGTTTCAATGCAACATAAAATTGTGATTGTGAAGAGGCTCTTGTTGCATAGAATTATTAATCTTACATTAACAACTTGAACAGAGGTTGTTGAATCTTGTTTGACGCCATATGCTGTGAAAGGGCCAGACAAATTTGTATTAAATCACTTGAATTCAGCAGAAAAAGCTTTAGATAGAAAATTCTCAATAATGTTCAACTCCATGAATTTCCATCAGTTTAGAAATACATTTGGAATCCAAGTTCCGAAGTTCGATTCACTTTGTACAGCAGAATATTGAAGATAATAGTTGCAGATTACTTGAAAAAATTAGTTGAAATGAATATTTTTTACTTTCATAATATTTGAAATGAAAAATCATATCCTTGAATCTGCAGTTTGTGTTAATCAAGGTTCTCGAGAAATTGAGAAATAAAAAGAAAAATGGAAACATTCAAAATGTATATTAATATTCTTAAACAAAATAATGTTCTGCACTTCATTCCAAACATGTTCTAAAATAATATATGAACAAGGTAATAAAATATCATATTTTCATCATGAAAAACTCTGAATATCAGATAAAAGTGTTGAGTAAATGTTAATAACTAATAACATATAACAATGTGCTAAAATGATTGATGAAAATGGTCATATCAATCTCAACAATAAAAGATACAATATAATATGAGTGATATTGGTTAAGTACATTTTTGAAAAAATGATAAAAATAAAATGATAAATCTATATATAAAAATAGAATTAAATACTTATACTAACATGGACGGAATATAATATCATTTTTAAAATATAGTTGCCACATATAGAAGGGTCTTAATATCATTTTAGAATCATCTAGATATTCTTGAAAAATGCAAGAGTAAAATATAGTGCTTTAGAAAACAATAATGTTCTATTTATAGGAAAAGGAAAAATTAGTTTGGAATATTCGAGCAAGAATTTCAATTTTTCAAATACAGTACATGGGTTTACCAGATATGATATGGCAGAAAAATTCTAGTTGAAGTATTTTGGAGATGGGATGGTTAAAAGTTTAGAGATAAATTTAAAATGTGTGCTTTATCAATAGAGACGTTTGTCTCATCTAAGTACACGTACAAGGCATGAACTAAGGAGAATAATGATAAGAATGGACTGGATGCAGTAAGCGTAGAACTCAAGTTCTAAAAGGTTTGAACTAGTCTAAAACAAATCAAAGATAATCTTGAGCGGTCATATTCAGAAGAATGAGTAAAATTTCAAATTTACGCAAGAAACTTTTTTTAAATATATTTCTCGATAAGAAGAGTTCATTATCAAAGAAACAAGTTGTCAACAATATAAGTAACGTTAAAGGCGATGCCAAATAATAAGAGATAATAGAATATGAATACAATAAATCATAAATGTTTGTATTATGATACTTCCACCACCTTAGTTGACACACAATACAGGAATAAATTATTCCAAATGATAAGCCTATTGTCTATTAAATAGATAATCTATGTATTTCGATAGCCTATCTACTTGAAACATATATAATAATTTCTCACAAGCAATCTAATCTTGAATATGGCCAAATTTTGAAGTGTACATTCTCATTACTAATGAAGAATAATAGGAAATTCAGTGATATGTGATACGCTAACACAAAATAATATGTCGTAGTCCTTATAACAATGATTGATGAAAGTATTTTTAGCATACACAAAGATATGGACATTTCCATAATAATATCTATCTTTTAATTGCTGCGCAGAACGCAGAAGTCAACATTCTCAAAACGAATATATCAATGGTTTTTATACAGTATTTTTTGAAGTACTAAAAAATTAGAGATAAAAATAATATATTGAAGATCTTGGTAATCGTTCGGTTTATGGATCTATGAAGAGCATACATTTCAGAAAAAAACATGAATCGGTGAGAATCCCCGGTGAAATTCTAATGATGACATTGACAAAAATTACAAATTCATTACACAGTATCAAACAGAGATCTCTTATTCAAGAACAACATAATCAAAAGACCTAATTGTTTAAGAATACTGTTAGTATAGCTCATCTACAGTAAAGAACTAGTAATACTTTAGATTAAAATAATACAATGATGAGATTATGAGTCTATTTACAACAAACCAAATTTTAAAACCATGAAACAAAGCGTGAAACCAGAACCATTTTGATCCACAACCTTAGTTATTGTTCATTCATTCAGGCAAACCCTTTGTCGAAACAAATAAATAATCCGTGAATTATGTGCACAGAATCAGCCCTGCTTCCACACACATAAATTGCTCAAAGCTACAATGCTCTACAGCTCAACTCTGTATATTTTGATTTTCATTAGACTAACACAATAATAAAACATATTCAACAATTTAGCTATGTTTAGAGGATGATTTTATGGAGACAGATGCCAGTTTCAAAGGTATAGGGGTTTACGATTTCAAGGGTTCTAAGATCTAGAAAACCTAGCTGTATATTATGTCTTTATTATAAATCAAGGCACAAGTGAATAAATTTATGTAATTATTCCAAGGCACAAACGGATAGTAGAATATTGAATTCTAGTTTTACAATACTCATTATTTGAACAAGAAACTGTAAAATTTTAATACTTTTCTGGTCGCTTTTGAACCAATGGTAAGTGATTTTGAAAGGACATATCTGAGTGGTACAACGGAAATAACGTGCGCTCGTCATTAATCTAATTTGAGTTATGGAAACCAGCTGGACATTAATGCAATTTGAGTTTTTGGAAACCAGATTGACGGCTGAGTCAATACTTCCTTGAAATATTTCACTATAAGGCCGCCTTCATACTAGGTCACTGTGACCAGGAAGTGACCCAGGCAATGTTATGACTCATGGGTCACTGTTTCCTTGCCAAGCAACAGTGAAAGTTGCTTTAGTGTGAAATGCTATATAAGACTATATAAGGCTATAGTGTGAAAGGCTACATTTGAGGGCTACATGGGTCACAGCCTGGGTCACTTCCTGGTCACAGTATGAAGGCGGCCTAAGAAGCTAAAAACTTTCTGTAATGGGAAAGGAAGGTCCGTCCTTTGCAGCAATGATATGAAAAACATGAGAAATGGTACATGTGTGATGATGTGATGATTATAAAATATAGTAAAATATCGCGTGGGAAATAGTTTTTAAAGCTTCAAACTTCGTTGGGAAATTTATAAACATTTCAAACAAATTATTGCACAATTAAAACTTCCAACCTATTCATGAAATGAACATGGAATCATAGAATATTGAAGGAGGATGGAACCATGGGATATTGCAACCATCCATTTGCTACTCAATATTCATTATCAATGATTGAACGAAAAACCTAAAAAAAAACTATCAAATATAATCTGAAGACTTCTGTGATTAAGTGCATTGATTTCAGAATAAATAGCTGAAGGATAATCTCTCCTGGATAATAAATGCTCCTCCACAAAAATCATTTTCAAACTGATAATAATATAATAATAGATATTCATTATTTATTCATCAATGTACAATCGATACAAGGAAAGGTAAAATAGGCTCTCAGTCGTCCAAATCTGTTCCTTTGCCAAATTTTAAATACATTTCAAATATAATAGGTTATGTTTACTTCCTACTCATGGAACAATGAATATAGATCTGTGTATTCTGTTTAGTTTTTTTTTTAATTTTGTTGTTAGTATCTAATGCATGTTTTTTGGTTACTTTAGTTTAAGGCACTACTTAATTAATCAATATTCTTGTGAATTATCATTCATCGATTATCCTTCAACTGTTTATTCTTTAGTCAATATTTTTCCAGTACTGTTACAAATCTGTATTCTTCCAATTTATAAAAATACTTCAAATAACTTAATAGGTTATGTATCACATTCTACTGAATCACCGATACATCAATTACAAAAAGTTTTCAGATTATTTGATAGCATTGTAAGTATTTTCGTTCAACTATAGTACTATTTTTTCAATTTGGCGGATGGTGATTGACTTTCATTTAACGTTTCTATGGTAACGGGTGATGTTGAGTTTTTTCACATGAATACTATAACATGTAAAAACATACAGTGATATTCATTTAATTTGACGCTTGGGATTAGATAGATGGATAGATAGATATTATTTCTTCGCCATCATACTCTACTGTCATCAGCAACGTCAAATGGTATCTCTCTATCTATCTAAAGACAAGCGTCAATTTTTTTTTCGTATGGCTTTTTTTATCGGTGGGGAGACCCTTACGGTAGGTTCCACCTCGCCTTATTTTATGTGTCGGTCACCCATCCAAGAGCAGTCTTGAATGTTTATTACTCAACCACATGATTACTTAGCAACCGCTCTCACCGAGTGACCACCTAAATGTTTTTATGAAACAAATGAATGTCACTGTATTGAAAAAAATCAACATAACATCTCCCGTTACCATGGAAACGTTAAATGAAAGTCATTCGCCATCCACCAAATTAAAAAAACAAAATACTATTATACTAATAACGATAAAATATTGCACAAAATGTTCGATTCAACATGGAATGTATAGTTTGAGCGTGGAAGCAGGTGGTGAGGGTCATTTGAAAGAGAAGTCAGGCAGACAACAGATAGTGGCTAGATTCAACTTGCCTCTAGGCTTGTACTTGAGATGCTCCTCGATGAACTGACAGGGACAGCGCGCCGAGACGCAGTGTCGCGGCGCGGCCGAAGCGGCAGCGGCCATCGCGCGACTGTCGCCGACGCTCAGGTCGAGTCGCTGTCGCACGTACAGCTTGGCCCAGCGCGACGAGTAGCGCAGCAAGAGCAGCGCGGCTCGCTCCTAGACACACAAGTGCACACACAACCACACATCAACCCAGTCTATCATCCCAGCCCCCATCCACCACACTTCACATACTACACACTTTCATTAGGCAAGCAATAACTCTCGGATACGGACTGTCAAAATCATACATTCAAAATACGGGAATTTTAGGGAAGATACATTGATACCTAGTTTCAATAGAATCTATTATAGTGCTTTTCATCCTTATGGCTGGTTTTCACGATTCTAGTAGACGTTTTGGTTACTGGAGGCAGGTTACTGGTTTATAGGTACTGTAAGTAGATAGGCTTCTGGTAACCTGCCTCCAGTAAGTAGAAAGTCTACTAGAATCGTGAAACCCAGCCATTAGGCTGGCATTACACTATAATAGTTCTATGTCATATATCTATTATCAAATATATAATAATATCTTCTCTCTAGGAGAACATAATACATAGAACATATACATAGATAGTTGGTCCATTATATACTGTAATATTTTTCATCATAGATATTTGATAATAGATAATTTACATAGAACTATTATAGTGTAATACCGGCCTAAAAGACCCACGGCCAGCTTGGTGCATAATCCAATAGAATGTCCGGTTATTGTCATATTGTGTGCTATTTAATCATCTGGGCACGAATGCTTATTAGACTGAAATATCAGTCTGCTATCAAAACTTGGTGTGTTAATTTGGATGATTTACAAGTTGAAGAGATGATCAGAAGTTTGTCGCGCACATCTGCCCGTCAATACGATAGCAATCATGATAATTCGTATTGGCAACGCTGCAGGCGTGTGATTTGTATAAGAACTCTCAAATACGAATTATCAAACAAGTTTCGTCGGAATTTGCTGGATGATGTTGCTATCATTTTGTGAATAAAAGCAAATCATTTCATGATAGTGATCAAAAGATTTTGGACTTGACCTGACTCTGACAATTTTCGAGTAAATTTTGGAATAGAATAAGTTTTGGGCTAACGCCTGTTTTTCTTTTCTTGATATTGTATTTTTTATCAAATAAATAAATATATTTTTCTTGTTTATGACAACTCTCAATTACTGTACTGATTACAAAACTATATTGGTAAAACGTTTTAATACCGTACAATCTGCTAGGTGGTTTCATTAAGCTAATAAGTAATAATGTTTCCATTTTTATTGAGATGTTGTATTGGTGTTCATGGAAATGAACGTCCTAGAAAGTTCATTATTCATGTTTGTTATAAATGAGACTCTCACGGATTACAGAAATTATAAAAATACAAGACACATGAAATGACAAGACACAATTTAGGGAGGTAATATTCACGTGAACCCTCAAATACTGATTATCAAAAGTATATATTATATTTATTTCACAAAAATTAAATAAATATTACCTAATTTGTGAAATATATTATAACGGAAGACCTTGAGAAACGCCATTCTCATTTTATTTAAATTGGCTAATAATTTAATAATCCAAATTAATACTCAGCTTCAGGCAATTTCCGTAGACAATTTTAGTGTTAGGTTCGAATAAAAAAAGCTCTTAAATAATAAAAAATAGCAATGATACTCTTCAGAATCAAAACATGCAAATAGCTTATTCAATTTTTCAAAATAAAATTCGCATACTACTACACCATGTTAAGAGACTAATTGCTGTTACTCAATACATCCATAAGCAATAGAAGATACTACATAAATTCAATGCAAAAAACATTTAAAACTTGAAGATAAAATATAGTATTACAACCATGCGATTCGCTTCTACGGTAACAAGCAATATCCAAACTTTTGTTGCAAGTTGTTTATCGAACACTACAGAATTTATAAGTTGCAATTAATGGACATGCCCATTCCACAAATACCAACTAAAAAGCATTTATCGTTGATGGTACATCCAAAATTGTATCAGTTGAGAATCACAGATTATACACAACCAATAAATTGAGCTTTTGCATCCAGATAATACTAAAATATTACTTTCTAATCTTAAAGAACGAACAAAATACTTCATGAATGAAGTTCATTACAGCAGTAATTGGAGTTATAACAATAACAATGCTCCATAATGAATGAGAATAGAATTAATTATTCATGAGTAAAGGCATAATACAATATGAAATGTTTGATGAAATGAAAAAGTAAAACACAGAGTTTCTTATAAAAAAAAATCTAGGAAGGATTCTCGAACATGTCATACTGCGTTGTTTGTGTAAAATCTGGTGTTTAAAAGAATAAAATGAATAATACCTAAAACCAAATTATTATTAAATAGCCTCCTCCTACTACTAATACTACTACTACTAATAGTATATTCATTGAATATGAAAAATTACAGAGTTATAACAATTGCATAAATTATTTTGTCTTATGGAATGTTTATGATGAGCATACTGAATCTAGACTAGAACGTATTTTGATTAATATTTGAAATTGAATTAACTCAACTGTGATTTTTTCTTTCAATTATCAATAAACTTAAGTTTTCATGGTTAAGTTTCAATAAACGTAAGTTTCAACTTAAGTTTCAATAAACGTAGTTTTCATGGTGGAAGTGAGAGTTGTGAAGCCCATATGGAGGTCTAAAAAAAGCGATCTGATTCCTGCAGTGGCAACTTTCATAGCTTGCCTTCTCCTACACTTGGAAATCGATATTCTAATCGGCATAGGACTGAAACTCATTTAAATTTTGTATTTGAGTCGAGGAGGCGTAGAGTACCTGTTATTAACACCCGACCGTTGCCTAATTTTCCCTTCGGTGGATTATGTAAGCGCCCTAGTTACCAAGCACAGTGTCAAACGCGGATTAAATTATTTATTTATTAAAAAGGTGCTGAAAGCCAACAGTTGATGTTTTACTAACACTCGAGTTTCATCAACTTGGTAGAATCAAAATATAAAATTTACAGATAAAATAGACGTAGGTGTTGAAAATTAGCTATGGATACTATGCTGCTCTTCTTAATTATTTTGATTAACTTGAGAGACTGACAATATACAATTTACAGATAGAATTGCAAAATTTACAATAGAAGTGTTACAGTAGATGATGTGTTGCTGTATTTGCAAATCAGCAATAGATGATGTGGTGAATAGTACAGTCATATTCATTTAATTTGACGCTTGACATTAGATAGATAGATATTATTTCTTTGCCATCGTACTCTACGGTCATCAGCAACGTCGAGAAATGATATCTCTCTATCTATCTAATGCCAAGCATCAAATTAAATGAAGGTAGAAGTTTTTTAATTTGGCGGATGAATCAGCTGATTACAAATGGGGAAACAGACAAATAATGTTAATTGGGTACGCGCTCAGACACACTTGCCTGTCTCTACAAAAACATCGTGACTTTATCTTACTAGAAATATTGCAATGTCAGCTTCCATGTGTATCAATAAATTTTGTTCACAAAATTGTATATTATGTGATGTAATGCTGTAAACAAATTGAATTTGAATGTTTTTCAAATAGAATGCACTAGACAGCTGGACCGATACGGTATTGCAGATTGCTCGCAGACAATCCTGAGCATAACATAAGCTGTTTATTGAATAACAATCATTCAAATCCGCCATCCGCCAAATTAAAAAAATCTACTATATTTGCAACAAAGTGTAGCAAATCGCAATATGTTGCAAATCAGCAATGGATGATGATGATACTTGTATTTGCAACAAAGTGTTGCAAATCATTTGCAACGGTGGCGGCGACGGCATATCAATCGATGCCTCTCTCGCGAAGATAAGAGGCCCAGCATGGACAGCAGGCTCGCGGATCGTAGTGCACCTTGTGCGTGAGGTACTCCTGGACGTACTGGCAGGGACAGAGGGCGGAGGAGAGGTGTCGCGGGTCGGGGGGGTTGCCGCCCTCCTCGTCAATGGTCCAGTCCAGCCGTCGCCGCAGGTAGTCCTTGCTCCAGCGCTGCACGTAGCGCAGCAGCAGCTGCTCTTGCAGATCCTTGTCCACCCAAAACTTCATTCTCAATCTCACATTCATAGCTTACATCGTCATCAACAAATTGTGCCAATTCTCAAGTTCACTGTGAAACGGGTTTTATACGGACAAGAGTCTTGGGCCTCTATACACCATCTTCGTTTAAACTAAAGGAGTGTTTATACGTGCAATGATTCGCTTGCGACAGTATCAGTTGTCGTCAATGAGATTAGTGGAGTCGCCCTAAAAGGGTTTCAAGTCACTAATGTTGGGTTGCACCAAGCAAGATCAATTTTGATCCAGGATCAGTACAATGCTAATCAAATGAGATCAGCTGATTCAAAATAGTTGATCCCGGTTGGTGCAGCCCAACATTAGCTTATAGGCGACAGCTGATACTGTTGCAACTGAATCCTCGAGTCTAACAAATGGTATTTTCAACTACAGGGACTGTATAATCATAGTGTGGCATTTGATTCACGCTTTTGATTGGTTAGCTCGATTAAATTCATCCATACTTTTGCAAATTCCCATAAGATTTGCATTGAAATGATACGCAAATCATATGTTATGTTGAGTGATCCACTTCTCACCTACAATTTGCTTTTTCCAGTGTTAGTTTTTCATCATATAAGCTTTGAAAACAATACCAAGGAAAGAGAGACTATTTTTAATGTAAGAATAGTTCTTTTTATTGTCGTTCCTCTTGAAAAAAGGTTGACGTAATAAAAAATAGGTTCATGTTTGCGTTTAATCCCACATCAAAATTTAAAAATTTGGCAAAAGTATGGCGGTGGCGGGAATAAAACAAGTTCCAACACACTGTTAAGGGCCTTTTCACACCAATGACCACACTATGATTATACAGTCTCCGTAGTGCATACGGGCATTAGACTTCGATACAGATTCAAATCATAATAATATGATTCGGGAAAGAAACAGCAAGTTCAGCTCAAAACTGTTCCAAAACAGAGCATTTTCAAAAGAGTTTACATTTCTTAACATGAATTTGAAATATTCAAAATTTAATCATTTTTCACACAATACTTTACAAGATGAAATATGAATCTGTTTATTTACTCTGGAAAGGTTCATCACATCAATAAGAAGACTGAATCATAAATTAAACCATTACAAAGGAAATTCAAGGAAATTTAGAGTTGAAAAAACTACAATAATTAAGTTTGTTTCAAATGAACTTGAGAATTTTATTTAAAATAATAAAAATAAAATAAACCAAAATGAAGTTTCACCCGTCATACATCACTATTATCAGAATGTTCACATTCTTGAATGTTACAATCATTTCTAGAATGATTTAATTATGGAGATTTCAATACCAATCTACATCAATTTGACATTATTTACTATTATCAAACACAGATATCGATCAAGTAAATACAATATATAGTGTAATTCAATTATTTTTTATTGCAAATATTTTAGATGTACCAGCAAATGCAAAATTTTATTCTCTAACATTTAAAACCTCTAAGTATTGGATTTAAATTATACGATATCGTATCTCATAAAATAGATTATTTATGTGATACAGTAATAGAAGAAACTTCTTACTAAAAAGGAGAATTTGATTATTTTATACTTGTTATTTAAACTGCTACACCCACTTTTATATTGATTACGAATACCCATTGAAAGATCATTAGCAGTCCAAGTATTGAAACTTGGTCCCAATTAACTTATTTTGTTTGTCGTCGAGGCATACCACTATGGAGAAAAAAGTATGACTAGACTTACTACAACACAGAAAAATGAGAGTTTTCTAGATATATCTAATTCATTCTCAAACACAAAATATAATGTTTTTATTCTACTCAACAAACAATAAATTCAAATATACTTTTCAACACGGATAAGTTTTAATCTATTGGAACTTCTACCAGGACAAAATCAAGAGCAAGTAAAGCAACTGAAAAGCAGCTCACTTATAAGTGAAGTTCTGATCGAACAATGCATTTACAGTGCACAATTTCGGAGATGGTTAGAACCCGTAATAATACTGTATGTAGTCAAGTTTTAAAATCTAAAAATGAATAATAATGATACCTTACCTGTTTGCGAGAGCGGCGCTGAGGATTGGTTCCCTGAATAATGATATCTCCATCTTCTATGTCCATTCTTTGAGCAAACTCTTTTCGAGAACGTTCTTCATCCCGATTTACTGTTCTACCTTCAGCCTCTTCCCTATCTATTACTTCTTGAAGTTTTTTCTGGAAATTGGAAAAAAATCACTATCAAACCCACACTTTCAGCACCTGAATGGAACAAAAACTGGAGGAATGAGTTGTTTTGTGAAACGATCAAACCATGACAGACAGAAATAATTTTCAATAAAACACTTTCAATTGATTTTAAAATCACTTTCAATTCAATGACAATTATTCATGTAACAATGCATCGCGCACATACAAAATATTATGTCAGTAGAAAATTGTTACTACATACTTCAGACAAAAATGAACAGCTTACTGAGAAATACATAGATTTCTACAATTATGCTGTGTCCATATTAAGAACTATCATCAAAACTATTAAATATTCAGTTTTTATCAACAATAATACTTTTCGATTCTTTTTCAAGGGATTTCATTAAGTGATGGCAAGAATTATGATGTCCTTCATTCTCGATTAAATTCTATTGAAATAAGCACAATATATTCCAAGATGTGGATTAGAAAAGTGTTCAAATCCAATTAATAGCGAAACAATAAAACATTACAAACAACATCAAAACTAAATAATAAATAAAGTTATAGAATAATATGAGTTTATTCTATTGTTTATGAAATGACTTGACACTGCAAACTTATATAAAATATTATCATAATATTAAGGGATAGAAGAGGTAATATGAACTTACAATGCACTCAGAGGTATCAAAAAATATAAAGCAAAGATTAACTTTATGACACGACATTTTCCCTCTATCATCCAAGCCGAGTATAATTCTATGGCGTATAAGGTGCTTATTAACGTTCGCCATGCAACGTTCTAAGTGATAATTCATCTGTAACAAAATAAGCGTTCACTATTAACAAATGAGGATAAGTATGAACACATCAAAGCTTATGATACAAATGATACTATTTGGAAAACTCAAAGAATTTCATAAAAGTGAGGGATATCAGAGATGATACGGAAAACTCTCTAGGAATTTCATAAAAGTAAGGGATATGGAAGATGTGATATCAAAGATGATACGGAAAACTCTCTAGAAATATCATAGAAGTGATAGATATGAAAGATCTGATATCAAAGATGATACGGAAAATTCTCTAGGAATTTCATAAAAGTGAGGTATATCAAAGATCTGGGCAGAATGAGAAACTTCTAAACAATTACTGAAACATAATAGATGAAAATGTCGAATACAGATGAAATTTAGTCCACAAATGAAGGAAGATTCATTGCACTTTTTAACTATAGGCCAGAAGAAAAGCATCGCATTTCGTTCAAGTTACAACCAGTTAGACTGCCCTGGAAAGGGTAACTATTTGTGGTTCAATAATTAAACTGTGGGCCGCACTGCAAGTGGCTAATTGGTGGATGGTGGATAGTTGTCACCGTTTATCAAGAAGGCCGTGATAATTTTCTTCATGTTCTATTATTATGGATTTTGTATGATCTATAGATAAAACATTTATCATCCAGGTAACAACCCAGCCTCAGCTTCAGAGTCATCTGATGGATGATGATTTCCCAGAGGTTCGGAGTCCATTTAAAATGTGTTTTATCATGTATTATCATTTAAATCATGTATTTGTGAGTACAATCACGATGAAAAAACCAAAGATGATAATGAAATATCAAATATTGAAAAGATTACAAAATTTAATTTAATGAAAATTTTTAATCATAAAACAATAATAATTATATTACACGTTAAGCTTACCTTGTATTTCATCCACATACAAAAGAATATGGCTGAGGCATTCATAACCAGCCATAATATTCCAAAGCCAAACAAAGGGAGTCCTGTTAGCCCCGAGAATAGTAAACTGAGAAGAACTATAAATGCGGTGAAGATCCACAGCACTAAAACTCTCTTGTAGCAAACATTGTAAATGGTGAATCTGAAGTCGTTGGTGAGGATTTCCATTATGTGAACATAGTCTTCTACAGTCAACTGAAATTAGAAAAATAGATTAATTCCATTATTAGAATGCAGTACCGAATATATCACAGAGGATGGCAATTATCATCTTATTTATTTCAAATTTTGAATTGGTTTCGCAATCAATACTTGACAGTACAAAATCCTTACTCAATCCCTACAAATTTGACAATTTGTAAAAAGACTTGAGTTTTCACCAAAACAGATTAGTTTCATTCTACTGCACAGAAAATACGATTCGACGAAAACAAGAAATTATAATTTTCAGTATACTCACCGACAACTCTTGAGCCATCAGCTCTTCTGGTACCAGCTCGGGTCGGAATTTTGCTGGTGTTATCCATGGAAATTTCGAATTCACCGGTAAAAGTGTAACAATTATATCACCATTAGCTGCAATAGAAAATTGAATAAAATCAAGTTTGAATATACGTCTGTTTATTTTTCAATAATCTAATCTAATTCATTTTTGACTAATGCATATTATTAGACTGTCACTATAGCCTATTTGGACTCTTTGAAATTTTGCAATTGACTTGGTTTTGGATGAAAAACTGTAAATCCAGATTCATTTAGTTTAGGTAGGATATTAAGTTGAGAAAAATATCAGAGATTCGCTGTAATAGAATAGAATGAATAAAGGACAAATAATGGGCTACACAGTTTTCTATTTTTAGTGAATAGTTTTTTTTTTCAATAAAAACTTGAGAATACATTTTTTAAGCAACCAATAATGGAGATTTTTTGTGAAATGAAATATGATCTTAAAACCTCTGGATGATAAATAAAAATTTGGGATAGGAGCTGTTTTGGGTGACTGCCTGTTGTTACTTCCCTCTTTCTAATGTACATTTCCCATAAATGGAGATAACTGTAGTTCCCAATTTATCAAAGAGTATGCAGAGTATTCAGATGGATTTGAAATTAACAGTACCGTGATTATTGAATGATCAAAGGACAAGAGGGCTACACAACATTGGTTCATGAGGTACATATTCGGATAAAAGCTTGAGAATCCACTTTATAAGCAATTCTTATTATTTGATATCAACAAATAAGTTGGATGCTTAAATAATATCGTAGCTCTCCAACATCAAAAGCAATAATATTTGTTTACATATTTTGTTTATTCACGTGCAATCGATAGATCGATTTATTGAAATATCAATTAAAATAACTAGTATATTTTCATTCGAGAAGTATCAATATTTTTTATATATACACCGATATTTTCAATCGATAGTAGCGTGGCCCAGATAAGAAACTTCAACAAAAAATTGGCTACAAGGCATTACAAATCGTGGGCAACACAACATTCCATTTTGATGATCCACTTTCTATTCGGATAAAACCTCGATAATATTATTTCTTGAATTAATTCCATAGAAGACAACCGAGAATCAACTCACCAAATCCTTGTCGAACAACACCAGTTGAGCTGGTAGCAGAGCGTCCGTTGGGTGCATCATGCAGGTCGACGGTTCTCAAGTTGTTGACTCCGACTGCGGCATCTATGGGGCCATCGGTGGACGAGAGGGAGCGGTTCAGACCGCCGCGGTCCAGGGTCACGTGCACCGACTCGGTTGAGATGATTGCTCCACTGTAGTCGCCCGGATTCTGCGCATGGTTCTGCAGATTGGCTCGAATCGGCGCATCCAATGTTTTCAAGTTACTCGAGCCATTTCGTTCACCCTCTAAAACATGTGAAAGAAATCAATGCATGTAATCCATATAACCTATATCTTTTCCACATTTCCCATTACGGAAATTGGATGATTCGGCGCCATAAGCATAATAATGTAATCCAAGTGTTTTTAATAACTTATTTTTCAACTCTCATTACCCAAGCACAAGCCTAGAGCTCATGAAAAAATCGCTGAACTTCTACCGGAAACAATAAATTGTTTAAAAAAACTGTATTATAAAAATATATAATCATTATTATTAACTATAAACTACAGGTTAATTATAGTTTCAATTAATTATACAGTTTTCTATTATAAACTATATCTTAGTGCTCCTAAGGTGCTCCAGGTACCATAGATGGAAAAAATCCTACAATGAAGAAAGCATGAAACAAGATAATAAAGAAACAAGTACTTCTGTCTTCTTTGCGAATACAGTAATAGGCAGTGTTTTAATACAATTAGATTGCTTTAGGTTACTTGGAACTGGACTAGATTTATAATTATTGTCAAAACGACTTGTTTAATCAATCGATGATATTTCAAATACTGTAGTAAGAAAATAGCTAAATCTGGATAAAATGCTTCAGAGGAAATCAAGGGATTTCTGCAAGGGACTAATAATCTCCAAAGTCTGCAATTATTATCAGGCTCATGGATAACAGATTAATCAGTATTGTGTAGCTCCAGTCAATCTGAGAATACATTGTAAGACTTTTTTTCAAGAAATTTCAAAAAAGGACTAGCGTCATTATTAAAGTTCATTATTAGCGTCATTATATATAGTTGACTCGACTGTGATATTTGCATGCAGTATCACAGTTCAAGAAACAATGTAAGCAGCGAAAGAACTAGGCCTAATTGAGAAAAGTTTCCAAATTTAGTTTGTATTTGAGAAGAACCTGCAAGTTTACTTACAACATAAAGTAAGCGAAAAGTATATTACAGCGGAATCCGAAAGTGTATTATTTATACTTTTATTTGAATATCAATAAGGATACACAATTTAAACAAAAATCAAGTCAACCCCCAGTTGAAATAGAAATCAAATACAATAATTCGATTATCTAATAAATTCATTCGCATAAAATAAGAATAGACCGACGAGCTAGTAATGAGGATCTGCTTTAGCTCTCCTAGCTTTAGTCACCAAGCGAGTCGCGTCGCTCGCAGGGTGGCTATCTGTAACTGGCTAGTGCCCAATGCGTTCGTTCACTAGGATCTGTCACTAAGTGAGTAACATGAATCTTAGCCCCAAGCGAGGCTCCTTGTATATGGCCTTAAGCTTAGGTTTCAATTTTAGTAGTTCGGTCTAAACTATGATGTAAATATTGAACCTAACCGGTTTCTATTACATTATAATCAGTTAAGTCCGAACTATTAACATGGAAACCTAATAGGCTATGCCAATATTAATTATAAAAATTTTACTTTAAATGATTCAGTATTTACTGTAAAATTTGCTGTGAATTTAATGAAATTTCATGAAACTGTATTTTTGTTTTAAAGTTTGTAATATTATTTGTTTTTGATTTGCCAGTAAAATGTTTCTTTCTAATAGATCCTTATTACTTGTTCGTCATGAATAATTGAATTCTAGTATTTGAGTGTAATCAATATTTAAGTTTCCTACACCATGAGTAATCATTTTATTGCAAATTAAGACTGTAGTGAATGATTATTGTTCTGAGAAAATCAATTGAACGAGCCGAATATAAAACGTGTTGAGTCAAGTTCAAGAAGCAATGACGCTTCATCGATCGCACGAAAATCGCCACACATCATTAATAATTACATTTGAACAGTTCGTGTTGGTGAGGCTTACATGGAAATCAATTACTGTATATTGATAGAATCATAGAAGGTAGTGATTCCACTGGGGCACGCTCTAGTTTGCTTATCAAATCATGCCATGATTAAAAAACTCTTACAAATTTGGCTTGAACACTTCATGGCTTATCCCTTTGTCAGTCATGAGTAATAAAAATAGGTTACGAACCAGCAGCAGCTTTAGATGATGAACTATTTGATTCCGATTGCGCTCTGAGTTTTTCATCTTCTTCAAATTGGACCCATTTCTTAGCCGGAGTAGCTGAGTTTCCAGCTTCATTTGTGGGACTGGGGGAGCTCATTCCACTGTATTAAAACCTGAAAAAAGGAATACTGGAATTAAAACTGGAGACAATTGCACCATGCGTGATTATAAACATACACAAAACAACACCCTCATCATACACAAAACATTGATTGATCAAAATAAGATTTTTGCAAAAACAACACCTTCACACCATTTGGTTGTTGTTTGTTATTGAGCAGTTTAGTTCCAAATTATCACTTTATTTTTTTTAAATCAGTCATTCTTTTTTCAAGTTGACCTAAGAGTTGGATACATTTTTTCATATTGAGTCATAAGAAACAACGTTTTCAGAGAATGAGAATTCATGATGTAATAATTCCAAGAGAAGAATCAGTTGGGAACCGTATTTCGTAACTACTGTATTCCTAAAAAAATAAAGTAGTGTAAGTTGAAAAATAAATACTAATTACTGATAAGTTCAACAATGATTTTCATATCACTCATTTGGCTTCCGTTAAAAATATGTCACGAGGTAAAAAAAAATGAAGTCTAATTTATTGCAAATTCCAAAATTACTCCTATTGGCCTTAGCAGTTGTAAACTTCAAGGTTTGTAACAATCCAAGGTTGAATAAGATGAGAGTTATTTATCATACTTTAAAAAATGCGTTTTTCGTTGCATAGTAAATTAAAGAAACCATTTAGTTGGCTTAAAATTGATGAATCACTTGATATTTTTCAAGAACTATGAATCTGAATCCGCATAATTATAATGATGAATACACCTGACCAGTAAACAACAGAGAATTTGTAACTTTATTAATAGTGTATCTAAACGTTATTAATGGTTCTTCAGTGACAAAATACATAAAAAATCATGAATATTAACTAGGTACTAAAACAGAGGCAATGTTTCATTACAAAAGCATAAGTAAAGTACCACAACTCTGTATTTTCAAGACATTACTATGATAACATTAGGTTACAGAAGCATAAGTACCACTGCACTTTATTTTCAAATTATTGTAATGAATATTTGATTGATGGATCGAGGTAAAATGAAGCTCACACCGGAAAGAATAGCAGAGATTGCAACATAGGTTTACGACTGAATTTCCTCCATCTGCTTTCGTGAGTGTGTGCATATATGTGAATGAGGCGGAAAATGATTAGTTTCTATTCAGAGACATGTTTCAAAGCCAAGTTCAGCATGTTTTGTGTGGCGATCGATCAAGCAGACAGTGAAAGATGATGACAAAGACCTTTCAGCCAAAAGCACACCACCATTCAAGTCTATTCGCCATCTAATAGCTACAAATCAATGAAAAAGTGAATTAGATGGTTTTTGTGAGCAACGTAGTTGGATCATTTCTACAAGTCATCGAAGAAAAATAATAGTTCTTCAAAGATCTATGAGATTAGAAAGTTCTGCACTGTAGTCAATGTGTAGATATTAAGCTACGTTGTTGCGACACCAAAAATCAATAATCTATCAATATTATATATTTTCCAACATGTTATTTAAATAAGAAAATACATTTTTTGTTTATTTTCTTATCCTAATTCTACCAATGGGTGATATTAAAAAAAATTGTGAGTGAGGAGTGATTAATTGTAAGCTTTTAAAAATAATTTTGGTAAATAAATGTAACAATTCAACGTTGAAAAATTCCAAGGTAATAAATTTCTGTAACTTTTCACTATATTGATTTACTAATAATATTATGAAGCGCTGAAGCTTGTTGCTGTATTAATACAGTACTCGTACTAGGAAGTGGAGGAGGTCGTGAACGTTATAGAATATTATTTTCCAGAACGCAAACCTACTGTTGGCTCTCATTAATTTTCTATAATTTACATTGATGGTTATGAGATGGTAAATTAATTTTATATTAAGTTTGTTTGGTTGAGGCAGCTAAATATTAAGATAGGTTGATGTTATCATGGATAATAATTTTTAAACAGTTTTAAAAGCTACTTGGTAACATGAATATAAACTAGATAAGAAGACAAACTACTTTGAAGAATTTAGGCTTAATATTTCAACAAATATTCGAATAGAAATAAAAATTTCACAGGATTTCTACCTGATTTCTGACTTTATTTTGTCAAATTTATTGTAAGGCTCTTTTTAGTACCACTATTGGATAAGTATTGTACATGGACCTAATTAAAACAACTAAATTGTCGAATACATACAAATAAAGACCCAATTCCACTAAAATATAGCAAGCCAAAGCATTTTTAGAATGTTGCTATCAGTTTCAAATGAGCCGGACATTCCGCACCTCAATGCTATTCTATTAAAAACCGCTGATTGTCAATTAAAAGCATGTCTGTGAACTGTATAATATAGATGGGAGCTACTTTTAGTCTGTTAATGGAAAAATTAAATCAAGAGAAAAATGATATGGTACCGGAAAATTCATTGGATTTTGTTCTATTGGGAATATAGGCCTACCACACATGGATCTCTTGGGTGCGGGCAAAATTTGTATTCCTTATAACCCAGTGTTAATGGCTATTGTAGAAATCTCTATTATTGGAATGAATTGTATAATAGATCTCTATAGCCTACATAGAATGAAAAAAAAATACTGTACTTGTATGTACCGCTATTCTAAAGTGTTCTATTAGTGAAACTTCGTAACAAATATTGATTTTGAGAATAATACCACATAATCATAAAATAAAAATGGATTTGGTTACTAAAAACATGATGACTATCAAGAGAGCATTTCTTTTCTCTGCAATGAAAAAAAAATGTAAATAGTTACTCAAAGCTTCGTCACTTGTAAACATTTATAAACTTTCTATCACATTTTTCTTTGATCCAATCTGATAAAAGACCCACTACAATTTGTAATCTTTGAGCTTCTATCATCTTATTAATTAATTTCTATCTCAAAAAGCTTTTCCTTTTATTAATAAGAATGTATACTATTTTTTTTATAATAAATAAAAATTTTAACTTTCATTGTAGTAAGATTCTGTAGAATATACTACAAAATAAGGCTGAGGGTAAATATTGCCTATCAAAGAACTCAATGAAAAAAAAGAGATAAATTGAAAAATCCTTATTCTATATGCTGAGAAACTTGTATGTTGAATGGTTTTAATGGAACTGAAAGCATTTTTCTACTATGTACGAAAAAGTAAAATACAACAACTGAACATGATAAGTTGATCCGTATTAGAATTAGTGTTATTCACCTGTATCAAGTCAAATTTTCCGTGTTAATTTTAATTTCAACATACAAGTCGCATCACGCAACCACTTTGGTTATTGCATTTCCAACTAGTGAGTTGTATTCTTATCTATTCGCCACTCATTAGAAAAGTGAATCAATCATGCCATGACTCTTAGCAAGGAGAAGGTGAACTTTATATGTTTTTTTTTTTCAACTTGAAACAGGCAAGAATTATTTATAGAAATTATTATTACATTGTAGTAGAATGAGTAAATTTGAATAGGTACATTACATCCATTTCATTGTAGGAAAATAATAGAGAATAATCTACCTATCTACCTCATTAACAACGCAAACTTAGGTGAGCATCATCCACAAAAAGAAAAACTAAATAATAGTAGGCTATCAGACTAGACCTGTTAATGTGCCGATAAACACATGATCACTAAAATAATCATTCAAAATAATAACTTAACTGATGGAAAATCAAACCATTATTAACTTTTGCTTCTCTCCATTGACTTTACTATTCCTTTTAAGCCAACAGAAAAGACTGAACAGCGATTGAAGTTCAGCTCTTGTAATGAGAATGTCTCCCGCATTAATAATTCGTTCAAGCATTTCAGTTTCTAATTTCACCTCAACACCATACTTCCAATAATACAATACCCTCATGCGTGTACAATAATATTTATGGCTATACTACTTAAATTTCATATTTCAATACTAGATTTGTAAATTATGTATTATAATTATTCTGATTTAACTTACTTATTTCTATCGTTATTTTTTATTTAGAACTCTAGGAAATAGATAGACAGAATATTCTATGAATCAATTTTTATGTTACAGTTATTATATCTTGAAACACCTGTCTGCTTGGATAATAAGATTGCAAGGTGAAGTGTACAAAGTACACAGCCTACTCAGTAGTTGAGATAAACTTTATTATTGAATGAAATCTTGATATTTTATTTTAGACCAATCTAATAAATAGGAGTGTTCAACAATAATATGATTTCTTTGACTATGCATCCTATTCAATAAAGTGAAATGTTTGCCGTGGATTAGCTAGTCTCATGATTAACTTAAATTTATAAGTCACTTTTCAAGTCTAATCATAATGCCGGTATTCTTCAACTACTGCCTTGGGTAGGATTAAGCTTGCATTTAAGCTTGAGCTATTCCCTTCACTCGTTTCTAAAAAATTTTGAAACTTATTTCTTGTATCCTTTACATAAACATCAGTGGTCACTCGGTGAGAGCGGTTGCTAAGTAATCATGTGGTTAAGTAACAAACATTCAAGACCGGTCTCGGATGGGTGACCGACACAAAAAAATTGTGCAATTAGACGAGGTTGAAACTACCCGTAAGGGTCTCCCCACCGATAAAAAGCCATATGATAAAAAAATTCTTTTGTACTGTATTAGTTACAATCAGGCCTGCCCAACCTACGGCCTACAAGCCGATTTTATGTGGCCCTTAAGACAAAAACATCAACAAAACTGAAACGTAAAACATTAACATGGTGTTTCAGCTAAAATCAAAAATGAAAAATTACATTACAGGAAGCATTAAAATGTGTTTTATGAGTCCCTAGGGGAGACCCCAAGACCCCTGCTTTCCTTACCCCCCCCCCCAGCCCGCCTTTTCTTTGAATGATGACAATGTGGCCCTTGATTGATAAAGGTTGGGCACCCCTGAGTTACATTATCCACATAGATTTTCCTGGAGACTTCCAACTTTTTCCATTATCAGGGACAGCTCTTAATATTAATTGTCTGATCCTTCTGATATGCCTTTCGTTCATAGAACTTCCACTTCTTCACCACTAACTTATAGGGTTGTCATTGACTTAATAGGTACCGGTAATACTGTAAATCAAATTCATTCCTGATTTTTGTCGCTTTTGATATAAACTACGAAGGAAGAGCTCAGGATCTGGGACGGACACAACACAGCCTAATATAATAATTCAAAGACACGACTAAGAGGTTCAAATTCCATTTCAATTGAAAAACTGCAACTTGACTGAATTTATAGCAAGGCCGAAATTATTTCATCAAATGTATTGTAGGTGCGGTATGGTATCCACTTCATGTTCTAAGTCCAAGAGTAATTTCAGGAGTAAACAGGCCATTTAAATAAGCATAAAACAAAATTCTATGAACCTCACCCTCTCACCCGCATAGCCAACGGATGCTACTGTCAGAAAATTTTAAAGAAGAGTTAGAGTACGTTACGATAACAGTTTGAAGTTATTCAATACCCTATGGTGAACTGATAGAATATCGTATTATGTTTTAGTGGAATGTCAGCAAAGTCCATAGAATATTAATATCAAAACTAATATATTCAACAGCTAAACCTTATGATAATAACCTCACTCACAGGTTTTCAGAGCAGAATTAATAAATCATCAACATGTTGAAGCTTGATAAAGATAACAGGGATTGCTAACCTATTGCTATTCTACAAAACACTGATATATCACTATCGTGAAATGGATACTCAACTTACCTCTTCATATGAGAAATATATTGGTGAAATGCAATCACTGAGGAAGATTGTACAGGTAAGGAGTTATTCATAATAAATTGCAGCTTAAAAATATAAATGAAATGCCATGAGTTACGTTCTAAGGCCTACGGTAACACCCTTTCATCACACACATACATACAAGGGAATGGGCAAAAATATGTCATGACCAACCAACTGGACTGGACGACACCTGGGTACACGGCACGCACACGTAAATAATCGTCCACAGAAGAACACCTTTTCAAAGCCGTTTGAATAGTTGTGCACTGTGCAGCAGCATTGAACAAAAAGATGACAAAGTGGGTCAACGGCTTACTTGGTCGACAGAGTGCAGCCCTGGTTTGCAATGCAACTTATCACACGGCAGCCATTGAAGTGATTAAATGCTCTGCTCAAATGGTTTTTTATTTTTTCTACAGGTAAATGTACTAAATCTTTTACTAATATTCTATTGATTTCTGGCTATTACTCGGTTACTCCGAACCTTCCTTTACGCTTCGAAACTGGTCACGAGATCCCATATTATTTGACTTGGGATGACACATGAGCACGAGCAGTGCTGCCAACCGTGTAGAATCAAAATACACTAAATCACAAAGTATAAACTTACGTTTAAAATATTGGGAACGTGATACGATACTAGCGCATGAAGAAAGAAATTTACAATTTGTGTCCCAAAATAAAAAGGAGAGAGATTACAACTAATAATAATTTATAATTAGACCTAAATAAAATTATAGGCTAAATAGCTATCTTAGCTCGAGGCTATCTTAGCTTATCTAGCTCTAGGCATAGCTCGAGGAAATCTTTTTCTCAGTTCACCAACATTTTTGTTTTCTTTTTATGAACTGGTTCCAAAGCACAACCTTAAGTAATACTTAATCAGGAACGTCAAGAAATAATATCTTTCTATCTATCGAATACCATCTGCCAAATTAAATTAATCTTATTATACTTACTGCCAAAATAATACCTGCAAATTGGTCACACAAGTGCATAGTTCTATCGCTGATATGCCAAAGCGAATGCAAAGAGTGCCAATGCCAAACTGCACAAATACATCAATAACCATGCTGTCGTTGATGGTATTTTTTTCACTACAGCTAGTTTTCAGTTTATTTCCAACTAAAGACTGTATAATAACAGTATTTGTGTGAAGCATTCCATAACAATATGTGTAGAAAAAATTTCCCATCGCCGCCAAATTTACTTTGCCAAATTATTGAATTTTGATACCGTATGGGATTACTGGCAAACATGAACCCATTCAGTCATTTTTTTCAAACTTATTTCAAGAGAAACAACAACAAAAATAACTTTTCTAACATTAAAAATAGTCTATCTACTCTTGGTATTGCTTTAAAAACTTAAAATTTGTCCGAGCTAACCAATCAAAAGTGTGACATGCAATGTTCACACAGTTATTATACAGTCTCAGTATTTCCAACGCAGTGCGTAATATTATAATAATAAGAATATGTATATTTTATTTAATTAACTGATTTCACAAATAGGGAAAAATGTTATAATCTCAACACAAGCCATATATAATGTATGTACATTTTTAAATAAGTATGTATCTATATTCTTACAGATCTTCTACAACGCATTAAATGTTTGCTACGAAGAAATAAAATATTTCCAGTTACTTTCAATGTTGAATAACATGTTTTACAAAATGAATGAACGACTGATATATAATTATTATAAATAACAATTATTAACGATAAATTGAAACCTAATAGCTTCAGGTTTTTAAACAATAAACTAATTTAAAAATGGATAATGAATTATTTACAAAACCGAATAATAATTCGTCTGTCAAAATATTGTGCAGTATTCTTACAAGTTATAAATCAGATTATAAAATATCATTCATCTTTTCCATTTAATTTTCCGAACTGTACATCATAATGATATTATAAAATCATGAATATAAATCAGTATGAAGCATTTATTTTGAGATGTAGACTGACCAAAGAGTTTTTCAACGATCAATACACATTTACAAAGTGAGAAAAAACAATAATTGACTAAATATATAATTCCAAACTTTATTTAAGGATTGGATGGGATAAAGTAGCATTGATAAGTTGAGTAATAACTCGACAAATATTTGCAATAAGCTCACATATTGATTCAACTAGCTGGTATGCAAGTAATGTTCAATCATTCGAAATTCATCAGGAACCAGTTGAAGCAATCTGTGACTAATCATTGCACAAGATCGCTGGCACATTGGGTGACAATCTTCTTGTTCAGGAGTTTAGCAAATCTCATACTTATCAGTGTAAAAAATTGTTTCAGAAGAATACTTGACAGGTGTGTCATCCTCAACCAAAATAACATCAGTCACCTGAAAGTGAATAAAAAGTTTTGTTAGCAAATAAACGTTTCCATTTTTCAGTTCAAAGTTTGAGTAATACTCAACCGCCATGTTAATTCGTGGAGCGTACGTTTTATGTGAGTGATTTAGTAGATTGTCAATTTTTAGAATGTCGTTTCGACAGCAAGCAAACACAACAAGAAAGTTTTATGCTCTGCTTCAAGTCACCTTCTGATTTTCATTAGCTGTTAAATTATTTGAACAGCTATTAAAGTACCTACTTTACTTGTACTTTGAGCAATACTCTATCTACTATCCCTTCCTAGGAGTAGTAATAATTGCTGCAAAACAAAATTTCTGCTACTAAAGCTTGTGACTGAAAATCAATTCCAGAAACATTTTACTCTAGTATAGTAGTATGTTAATACTGTCTTTCGGGAGTAATACCACCCAAATATTTGAATCTTCGCCAACTAATTATATTGATTACATTATTAATGAATCTTTCAACAAAGACTTCCGTCTTTTCCGATAAAATTATTTCTACTGAAAGAATAAACTAAAACTAATCTATTGTAATCATTGGATCAATGGATCTTTCCCAATAAAATTTACTGCACTAAAAATAGTAAACTGAATTTCATATAGGTATCCCAGTATAGGCTACTCACTCTAATGTCAGCGTAGGGCTTCTTGCAGACAAATGAAATGTTGAGAGGGAAAAAATCAGACGGAATGGCTGTGGCGGCTGAGAACTCAAGGGCGCCCGTTCTGTTCGTACTGTCTATTAGTGCCAGATTCCAGGTCAACATGTTTTTCCTCGACTCATGAGTGTAGTCTCCATCGCACTCTGTCACTACTGGAGAACAGCCAATTCTGAAACACAAGAAAATCAACAGTGTTAAACAAAAACTCCAAAAGAAAAGCCCATAGCCGAATATAGCCAGTCAAAACAGAATAGTTGGCCGATTGGCAAGGTTGAGCAAATATACTTCTGGAGAGAAATGGGGCGTCTACACGATCCAGTTGACTGACTGACATCCAGTCGATTAGTTTTCAGAGTTATTTCCAAAATTCCATGTTCGGAAACTTTAAATTTTTCTTTAAAAAAGCATTTTAGATGTCATCGGAGTATTATGGTATCATAAGTGGCATTAATTCTCATAAATTATTCATATTATTCAAACGAATAAGTCGCCAGTCGACTAGCAACCAACTAATAGACTTACTTATAAGAACTATATACGAACAATTTATGATACCATAATACTCTAATGTCACCCACAATACCATTTTAATGAAAAGGCGTTTCCATACCTGAAATTTTAGAAATAACCCTGAAAACTATTCGACTGGGTGTCAGAAAAATTGACAATGTCTGACCGCTCCATGATTATTGGACAGAGAAGTTACAAAGATGAGAGTTATTGATAATCTACACCTATGTAAAAAGTATCAGAGACAAAACTTTTAATATAGAATAGAATATTTTTATTTGCTTTTGTTCCTTCGAAACATACAAAGAAGTTGGTAGAAAACTATCAATGTACACGAAATTGAAAAGTAAGGAGAAATTAAATTCCTTTTGTTCGGTACCTATATTAAAAGTTTTAGTTCCAAAACTTTTAATATACAGAACAAAAGGAAATAAGAGGAGTAATTTCATTCTGGAATATTTCAAACAGGAATAAAATATTGAGATAGTTATTTATACAAGAATATTCATATGAAATTTATTAAAAAAATAATTCCAAGTGGGTAATACTACTTCTTATAGCTATTATAAGAGTTCGTAATAAGAATAGTACGTGGTGAGATTTAAGATGGACTTATTGTAATGAAATACGGATTATTAAGTAAAGATGATGACAACATAAAGTGATGAGATAGAATTGTAATAAAATAAAATTTTGAAATAATAATTTGCATAATAATAATATCAATTTCAACTACTATAAGTTAAAACATCCTCATCCGACCATCATAACTTACATTGGTTGAACGACTTATTTAGGGTTTAATTATTTAGTATATTATCATATTTGAATTGATTAAGTGCACTTACGGAAGAGGAATGTTGATAGCTACGTCATTCAATTCTAGACGATTGTGTTCCAATTCGTATTCAATGTTCACATCGCAACCACCTTGTCCATTCTCTGAAGGCCAACAATTTACTGTAACAAAGTAAAACTCATTCAATATCCGCCACTGGTTCAAAAGAATTTGACTTTGGAAGATTTTGCAGAAATTATAAATTGAAATTCATTATTGGACTACTTACCCTATGAGTTTTCCATATTTCTCAAACCATTAGGGAAATTTTGGACCATTCGGCAAGGCGGAACACCCAAGAGGGTCTTTCCGCCAAAAAAAGCTTAATTATGTTTCAAAACTCTTTAAAGCTTCATTTCACTTTCAAAGTTGATTGAACCAAGTTTCCTAAACGCGAAGTTAATTTGAAGTAATCTTTCATCCATTTGACCAAAATAGTAGAATAGAATCAGGGCATCAGGGAACCTGTTTCATAAAACAAAACTTAGAAGTCAAGAAATAGAGGTAGAATGGCGAACTGACAATAAATGTCCAAAGATAGGTTATGTCCAACACATCCATAATTCACACTCGAAAAAATAAATCATCGATTTAAAACCTTGAAAGGTTGATAAATAACCCGAATTAACAATTGAAAATATTCACAAATATTGAATAAAACTTGGAAATTTTTTATGAGTTACTACAGCTGATCTGTCTGTTTAGTGTGAGATCGCCATTTTACAAGTATTTCTTGGCTTCTACGTTTTATGAAACAGGCCCCTGAGTGATAATAAGAAGTTTGAATGTATGTACTTGTAAATTATTTTTAGTTCTAAAGTTTTTCAGGGTCCATTAACTAGAATCTAATTTGTTCCGAAATGAAGGTGACATTTCGTGATTACAAAACGAAATCATGTATTTATTTTTCAAACTATGTAAATGATTGTGACTATATTAATGTAAAATTGTATTTCAATAAATTCAATCCAATTCAACATTATTACAAATATATTATCGAATATTAATGAATATTATGTCTTATAAAATGTTATAAGAAAACAATCGTACTCTGTTGATCGAAGATATCAAATAAGTTCTGAAATCATACTCAGAATGAATTTTCCAGCTCGTTGTAATTTATATTAATGGGAGAATAGTACACTTTAACAATGCTCTCAATAGAAACAAAAATAATCTCTTGCTTTTTAATCATACTCACTTGAAAATGGAACACAAGAGTCATCCTGCGACTGGAAACGCCATTTGAGTACACCGACATCAGTGCTCAGTGGGAATGGCTTGGTTGGATTCTTCAGTCCGATCTGAGATTTCGCTTTGAACAGTTCTTTGTCTACATTGGGATGTGTCTGTGGAAAGTAGATTATTACAAGAATATAGCAATTTAGATGTAATGTCATACTAACAAATCACCTAATAACAGAATAGTTTTTTGATGATACCAACATCGCGTCATTGTGATGTGAAAAAGTGAAAAGTGTGCTGAGGATTTTACATGGACAATGAAGGCACTGAATGCCAGGTAAAGGTGCAAATTTAATACACCTACATGGTGTTATTGAAAAGTAACCGAACTTTTGCTGTAACAACAGTTTTATTCTACTCTTGTACAAAAACTCTTGAAACTCTTCAAAATACATCCCTTGGGCATCGATACACCGCTGATAGCGGTCTTTCCACCGTTGGAAACAATTTCTGTACTCGATCTCCGGAATGTCTTTTAGCTCATCGGTTACACTCTTCTGTATCGCTTCAATTGACTCAAACCGCCTCCCCTTTACTTGCCTTTCGATGTGGGGGAACAAAAAAAGTCTGGGGGAGACACATCTGGACTGTATGGGGGGTGTGGAAGCACTGGGATGCCATGCTTGGCCAGATAGGACATGCAGACGAACGCAGTGTGGGCCGGCGTGTTGTCATGATAAAGCGTCCATTTGTCAACAAGAGCGGGCCGGCACCGAGCAACGCGTTTCCGGAGCCGTTCGAGGACTCCTTTGTAATTTACTTATTCACTAATCTCCTGGAGTATTGTCCGACGGTCCAGGTTCAAGAAATCACGAACTCGGACGACGTTTTCAACTGTTGTTGATGTTGAACGCCTCCCAGAGCGTGCTTAGTCATCGGCGTCCTCCCGGCCTTCCTTGAATGCCTTGTGCCACTCATAAATTTGGGTTTGGGACATAACATCATCTCCGAAGGCTTCCTTAAGCATTTCCTGGGTCTGGGTGAACGTCTTTTTGAGCTTGACCCATAATTTGATCGCAAAACGTTGATCAATCTTTTGTTACCACTTGAAAAACGTAACACACCGCTAAAAAGGCTATTGCGCGGACGGCGATGTAGACTCAACCACTGCTCGCAGCGTGCTGAGCAAAGTCACACCTGAAAGAAGAAGGTTCCGCCTACATTTTCCCCTCATCCTCACATTTCTAGGATGCCTAGGAGCCATTTGGCGGCAAAAGTTCGGTTACTTTCCAATAATACCCTGTATAACAACTCAATTATCATTGATACTAAGAATTCTTTGGTAATTAACAGTAAATAAAAATTACGACACACTAGCTGACAGTGCCACACGACCGTAATTGATAAGCAAAATATGAATATATTTCAAGATAAATGCAGCACATTGATATTGACCTTTTAATAGTACTGTATTCACTTCAATACAGAATAAATTATTATAAATTGTATGCTTGAAGCGTTTAAACCTGGCCCTGAAGTTGTCAATGAGCTTCACAATAATATACTGTTTTCTAATATTTTGGAATTTGGAAATTTAGATAGGAGGGGGCTTTACGGTTCGATCTAGATTTATGAGGCTTTATGCTTGGAGTGAAATTCAAACGTTTCAAGACAAACAATAATTTCAAGTAATAAATGTGGGTAGTAAATGGAGCCAGGGAGGTTAAGAGCGTTGATTTTAAATAATACAGGTTTGAGTAGAGACATGATTCGATAAAAAACTAGTATATGAAAAATAATACTTACTTGCAATTGGATTCCTCTAGTGTCTTTATTATCAAGGACAACTTTGATTTTGCCCCACTTCTCATCAGATATGCGCAGGGTTATTAGGCCATGTAGTTCGAATGTTTGGACTCCACCATCTCTTCCCACTCGGAGCATTAGTTTCTCTTCTTGTCTTATATGAACACTGAAAAGTTCCAACATGAATTTGGTATTTGGTTCGTTATAATAAAATATAGATTTATAAATGAAACTCCATTTGATGACAAAGATTGAGAACTTAGGTGTTTTGACCTAGCTGGTGGTGAACTTTACAACTAACAACGCAACTACAACACACTTCACTTTAGAACGCAGCTTGAGAGGTTAAAATTGAACTAAGCTAAACCTGCTTAGCAACGGAAAATGAGAAAAAACAGCATGTATTCAAATTAGTAAGAAGCCTACAGCTAAAAAACTATTTTAAATGTTCAAAAAATGGATCAATATGGATAATGTGTTAGATTTAAGGAAGTAGAGTACATACTCATCTATATTGGCTAGAGACTGAACAGGAATCTTTGAAATGACTGATGATGGTTTGTTGGCAGCAGGCGTCACAACATTCTCGCCTTCAGACTTCAATTGGTCTACAAACGATTCAACATCTCTCGATTTGCTTCCTAATTTCATTGCTTTTGTAGAGGCAGCTGGTTTGCTGTAAAGTAAAGATTAATACACAATTAAAACATACAATAGTACAGTAGAAAATGATATAGAATTTTCAATTGCATTCATTCAATTAGATGAAAGAATAAAAATAATCATACTTACTTTATTCAAGAGTTATTGTACTTTACATACATATTTATTGTACTTACACTCCATCATGAAACATTCAATCTGAAATTATTAATATTTGAAATGTAAATAATCTCGAGTAAAATACTCATACACTTTTCATCATGACAAAGACTGACATAATAACGAAAGTTAATAATAAGCCAAACAGATAAGAAATTATGCTGCGCTATACTTGAATATATATAACTTCCGTATCGGCATAGTACGTTTAAGATAGGGCATAAAATGTATTCCGATACGGAAGTTACCTCTATTCAAGTAACGTCAAATGACTCATAACATTTTTTAACAAGTCATTCTTCAGAATGTTAGTTATTATGGCTTATGGCTTAGTTATTATTTTGAGCTTATGGCTTTTTTGGCGGGGAGAGCCTCTCGGGTGTTCCGCCTCGCCGAATCATCCAATGTTCCCTAATGGGAAATATGGAAAACAAATGCTCAAGAATGAGTAAATAATGAATAATCTTACAGAGCAATCTAGACTACAAATTAATGAAAATTCAATAGTTAGCCTACATTACATTACATCTGATCGTATAGAAAAAAATTCATTATTCCCCGTAGTCAAGACTATGGTCTTGCTGATATTTCAAACTATAACTATAACTTGGAAAAGTATAGCTACATTAGAATGGTTTTTGATACTAACCTAATATTGGAATAGATGGATTTAGGCTCAGGCGTTTCTCCAATAACAGTTGGAGATGAGAAAGTCGAAGAACTGCCAAAGCCACCAGTGTGATCGAATCCTCCCTGGCCGCCCAAACTGCTCCCCTTGTAGCCTTTCTTATCTGCCTCCATTCTGGCTCGTTGCAATTCTTTCGCTCTTTTGCGCATTTGATTCATGGCTTCACGTTCCTGGGTCTGAAAAACGACAATAAGCAATCAAGTCAATCATTATTCAATACATAGATACAAATTCTAAATTGATAGGCTAACTCATAGTTTTCAGCTTCGAAAGTGGAAATTAGTGATTAACAGTGAATGTGAACATAACCTTCATTTGAAATATTTACCAAAATTAGGAAAAAAAGACGTTTCGGACATTGTGTCTGTGTTTTCATCCTGTGAGTTAACTGTGCTTTCTCAATCAATAAATAAAATAAATAAATATATTATCATAGATGTAATGTGTCATGACGTTGGGAATTATTAAAAAGATAGTAACCACACAGTTATAGGCTCATGTTCTTGAAGATAATCTTTGATTTAAAATTATAATGAGCTGTCTGAAGGTGTCTTCTCATTAATAAGAAAAGGTTGTCAGTGAGATTAAAATAGTTGAACTGATAAAATGGGATTGAAATACAGTATATTATGCATTTCTACTTCCAAGTTATATATTTAGTGATTGCTTTAAAAAACTAACGGATAGACTTGCTTTGATTGAAACTCAAACTCAAATACTCAAAAGGAGAAGGTAGAAGATGATGGTTGTACAGAAGACTTCAAAAATAGTTTGCATTTATCATCCTATACACCAACCAAATTTCACTTGATTCGACTAGATAGCTTTTGAACAATTGAACTCTTGAGAATATTTTGATTTTAGACTCATATTGTGGAAGCTTTCAGAAACAATTCATGATGAGAGCTTATGTACAAATAAAACTTTGGGTAACATAATAGTGCTTGAAACAACACAACTATTTCTTTCATTCTTGGAACACATTCCAGATGGAAAAAATAGAACCATTTCAATCCATTTTGTCAAGATTCTGAATTAAATTTTTAAAATCCTCAAATTGGAGCCAAGCAAACATTTGAAACACCTTATTAGTTCCTAATAAGTGACTATAATTGAATATATAAGTGAATATAATTTCCAATCCACTTCCATTTAACATCAAGTATTTTAGACCTATGTACAGTACGAGTATAATGAATAACTGACCAGTGATACACTGAAAAATCTGAATAAGAAATCGTGTTTGAGAATGAGAACATGAGTGAATGAACGCTCACCTGTCGCACGGCCTGATAAACCTTCTCTTCGTGAGAGTCCATCTCGACAAATGTTCTGATTTGCGCTAGATTTACACTCTCTCGATAACCCAAAGCAACAATCTCATCAAAAGCAAATATAAGATTGAAAGCATTGTCAGCTATTTCAGCCTCATCCATACTGCGGCAATACTCTTGGATCTGGAATCACAGCAAAAATTAGTTATTCAGTTACGGTGATATTTTTTAATTAAAACTTAGATTAGAATAAATAACACATATAATTTATAATTTTCATACGCAGAATAATATACTGGACTTCTGATATCTGATCTAAGAAAACGGACTTTAGCAGTGCAATTTCTTCTCTAATTTACATCTACTTATTGTGTCACGTGATATTGTAACATGATCCCAATTTCGTGCTCTAAATTTAGAGTCAGAATTCAATATTTTCCAAAATTGAATTAGAGGTTTAGTGTTGTGTTTGGTTTTATATTAGCGTTACGACTTTCTGAAATCAGAAAGAACTTTTTCAAAATTGGGTGAATATTCTGAAAAGTGATATCGAACTACAACCTCCATGCTTCACCAATGTTCCTCATCAAGGGAATTATCAATTGAGTTATACGGCGAGGTGGAACTACCCCATTGTTCAATCCATAAGCTAATAATAACGTATCTAATTCTTTTTAAATCAACAAAAATATAAGAGTAGGCTACGTTGGAAAATACTCAATTTCGAGCATATTGTTATACAGTAGTAGACTATAATTTTCATTTAAAATTCATTTAATTTTCGGATTGCGAATAACTTTCATTTAACATTTCTATGATAACGTGTGATGGTGTTCTGTTTAATTTTTTCACATAAATACTTAATATAACATGTAAAAAACATACTTGAAAAAGAAATCAACAGAACATCACCCATTACCATAGAAATGTTAAATGAAAGTTATTCGCCATCCACCAAAATGAATATACCTAAATTTGATCAAATATTTGCAAATTAACAAACAATAACCATTTTACCATAGAAATGTTGTAATTTTACCAGACGAATTGTACTAAATTTGTTCTGCACGTTCAATTGTATTGAGGTTTCACTTTTAAATCAAACATTTTCCAACATTCTGATTCTCAACAACCAATTTACTAAATGAGAATACATGAAAAAAATTATTGTACTTACAACTCTTGAGAACAGTCGCAGAGTCTCAAGGTCTTCGAGAATATTTGAAGCTTTTGTAGTAATGAGCAGCATATAGAGCTTTTCCAGCGGTTGATATACATAGCGGACAGATTCCGTTTCTACAAATGTGTGTTGTTTGCCCGTTGACATCAGCTTGGGGAAAGCTGCTAGTAAACCTTCAATCCGAGCTTTCGTCATTTCGACAAACTGACGTGAAACAATGGCTGTAAACAGACAGAATCAATTAAGAATGTTCCTTCAAAGAGTAAAATTAAAATTAACAAATGCGGCTGAACGCCGCACATTTGAAAAAATCATGATTGAATTTATTGACAATAGTTTCTTCACAAAAAGAATTGTAAAGTGTAGTTAATATTTACTTTAAATATTTTTAAAACAAAAATTAGCCTGTTCGTCCACTACAACCGTTTTGGTCAGAAAAAGACCGATCATCCGAAATGCTATTGAATCGAATGGCCAGCTGTTTGGACATCGGACGCTATCTGACAAAAACGGTTCCAGTGGACGACTAGGCTTAGGGTGTATCTGGCGTTTTTTAGTTTTTCCAAGAGAAAGGAGCCCGATCAACGTTTTTAAGCAGACCTTTTTTGTATACAGGTATTGATAGTTCAGTCTTGAGTATCCGTCGAAAAGGTCAGTGGAGTAAATAAAGGGGGAACAGACTGGTGCGTATGCGCGACTCTCTTACTCTGTTTCTCTCTTCGTCTGTTCTACAGAGCATCACCATCTACTACTGTTCCCCCGTATACCGCAGAGCCTACTTTGCTCCAAACCTATTCTCGTGACTGAACCATCAATACACTTTCAAGAATTCTTCCAAGAGGGCAGGAAATAATTAAATATCGAATAGGAATTTGAGAATGTGTATTCATAAATGAATAAATTTATCTTAGATTGTTTTCTAAAATTCAATTGACCTCGACCTTTTAGGTTTTCTATCAAGAGTTCAACATTGAACTATTGTATTTTTTATTTCAACAATTTGATTTAGAGCTTTAGAAAACTCAAGTCATCCAGCAAGAGCTTACAGGAAGTGTTATCTACATGAGCAAACCAAATAAACTACACATGGACTTACTTTTTCCTGCTTTTGTGCAGACAGCAGCAGCTATCAAAACCTGCAACAATAATAATTAATTACAATGAGCTAAAGATTATTTCTTCATTAAGTCATTTTTCGTTATAAAATAGAATGGGAAAATCTAGCAGTGATGGAACCTGTTATTTTTGTTTGCTTTGTTTAGAGGAATGAAGTTCATTAATTTAGTATTTTATTGCATAACCGAAAAGCTATAATATATTATGTGATGAAAGAAAGCTCTTCATAGTGGCTGCTATTACAACTCAGTTACGAATTAGGAAAAATTGAATATAAGGTGAAAAAAGAATTTGATTATGTTTTGTATTTAATACAAAATATTTGAGAGCTGAAAGTTATAATGTTTATTCTTTTCCTATAAAATATAACGTTATACACGAACAAGAGTGAAATAACAATCCTTATAATATTGAAAGAATTTGTCACTTATTTAATAAAAGAGCAGAGTGACTGTAATATAAATTACAATCACTGTGTCCTTATATAGGCAAATTTAGATATTATGATCTGTGCCAAAATAAAGGTTGGTGGTTCTGAATGTGCAAATTTTATTTGTATTTTGAAAAAATACATTCAAGGGGTAAAAACCGTAAATTAAACCCAGCGCCATCTCTTGGTGTTTAGAGGAAATACGCCCGCAGTACGGTATTGAACTACATGGAGTGTTAGTAGATTAGTGTAGTGTTAATCTATTCGCAGTAATGATCCGAGTTTGCTATCATATAATCATGATCCAAATTTTGTTACACGAATATTTCGCAAATTGAGGAAGAGGGAGATCCATTATTCTAAATAGCCTATTGGAAGATTACGACTATTGGATGTAATCTTTACTGGCTACTGCTTAATTCTTGTGTTTGATTAAGTACTTACACGAAATTGAGTAGTCAATGTATAATTTAGCCAGTTATTTATCCATTTAACGAATGGATTGGAAATAACCTATTTAAACTATTACATACAGTACTATACATATATACTATATAGGTACATGAAATCAAGATTTTACTAACCTGAGCAAATCTTCATCATAATCTAATATGAATATTCAAGAACTAACCATTTAGATTATGAATGACGATTTATCAAGCAATCAGTAGACTTGAATGGAACAAAATTTGATAGTTTGTAAGTAGACCGGACAAGCCCATTTAGCATGAATTCGTACAACCGTACAAATGGAAAGGTTCTATACCGGTCCCCATGTAATACCTGACTGATAGTATTTATCTGCATGGAAATCTATAATATACTGTGAAAAGTAATAAATAAATATTCTTTAGAGTATGATGACCATTAAGTCAAAGTTTCATTTCAGTTAACTGTTTATAAACTAATAATACGATTAACATTAACCCCCAGTTTGATAGCTAAGCAGACATGAAGTTGATTATTGAAACGTGGAATATAAAAGTATTGAACACTTACCATATTGAATATTTTAAATAAAATTCGATAGAATAATCACATAAATATGTAATTCACAGATTAATCTCGGTACATATCCTGATTTATAAAATAAATATTAATGATTTGGCATCGACATTACGACACAATCTACAATACAGCTGACGTGGGCCCTGACACAGCCTTCCGAATCGCTGTTTCGTTCTGTGTAGAAAGATGCAATGATATAATTATTAACAATGAATTTAAAGATTTTTAAGTAAGTTGGTCTGTTTCATTTTAACAAGTATTCAAAAAATTAATAGAAATCAAAAAAGTCCAGAGAGGTGAAAGAGAACAGGATGTTGACAAAGTTGATCGACGACAAAGTTACGAAGTTGGGACTATTCCCAACTCCCATAAGGGCAGTCTCCGATCATTTCGGTTCCATTTTCGGACATTTTATTCTGCGCATGCGTCTATCCAATATTTGGAATTAGCCCCTAAAGCCCGGTCTAGACGCTAGGTCATGTAGGACTTAAGTCCTAGGACTTAATTTGTACAAGTCCTAGCGTGTAGATGGCAAAAGTCCTGGGACAAGACAAAAGAGGTATCAGCGTGGATAAGTCCTAACGTGTAGACGCGATGCAATTCATCCATAAGTCCTACAACAAGTACTAGCGTGTAGACCGGGCTTAAAGGACTATTTACACATATCAGTGCAGTGTCCGATCATCTCCGGTCCGTTTCCAGTCATTCGTTCTGCGCATGCGTCAATAAGTACGGACCAATCACAGAGAGCTAGGCGTATCGTCGCATGCTCAGAACGAATTGCCGGAAACGGAACGGAGATGATCGGACATGACACGCATGTGTCTGAATAGTCCTTTAATCATTTGAGTCACAAAAACTTCTAATTCCAACTACGGCTTGGCCAACTAATGTTTCAACATATTATTTCAACACAATAAATTCATTATCTTGAATTTATTGTATTATTCTCTATTTCTTGCAGTATTGTTCAATCTTACTTTTGAACTCAAAAATATATGCATGCATACTAGACTACGTTTCTAGAAACCTTTTAACCATCATTTGTCATCTGAAGGTGATACAAGGGAGGTTTTTAAAACCTCCCAGAAATCCTTCATATTATCTTTTTAAGGCCTGAGATTCATGGCTTCTCTATACAAATAACTTGCTGCTCTCTCGTACCTGATATCTTGACAAATATTAAATTTATTGATACAAAAATGAATGAATATATCGAAACTGCATACAAATATTCAATACGAATAGGAAGTTACATGTCATTGAAAGAGATTTTTATGATTTAAAGATGGAAGGTAATGAGACATTGCAACCATACAGTTGCTTTTAAATCATAATAATTAATTGAACGAAATTCCTAAGTAATGCCATATAATATTCTGAAGACTTTGCTATTTGCAAATATTGACAACAGATTAATAGCTAGTAAGGAAATTCGATGAACGCTACTGCACAAAAAACGTTCTCCTTACTAGGACTAAAACTTTCTCGAATTTCCTTACTAGCTATATCTGTTGTCAATATTTGCAAATAGCAAAGTCTTCAGAATATTATATGGCATTACTTAGGAATTTTGTTCAATTAATTTTTATGATTTATTCATAAGTGTTCAATTCAAGAAAAATATCAAAATACTCACATACATAGTACTGACAGATAATTACAGGTATGTTGATGTTGATCCACCCTCTCACTGATAATATATCAAGTTGAATTGAAATTGAAGAAAATTATACTCCAAGTGAAAAATTACGGTTTTTGTGCGACAATTGTAAAGTGCGGAATTACACATTTTATTAAAGCATAATTATACCGTATTCTGTTCTTCTCACACAGTGTCTGGTGAGAAGTTGAAACCTAATGAAAACACAAAAATTTATAAACAAGTGATATTTGACTACATCTTAGTGTTTACACTTTTCATCATATTCTCTGCAATGTTCAATACACCAACACGAAACAATTGTCGCGCAAAAAGGTGAGAAATTTTTCACTTTAGTGTGTATTTCCTTCAACTTTAATACGCATAAGTAACTAATGAAACTCCTTCATTGCACACATATGAGATTTCAAATGACAAGGATGGGGAAAACTTTTGTAACAAATTATACACAGAATTCTTTTCTTTTTATTTTATTGTTGTCTTCCACTTGGTCGAGTTTGATGTCGCTATCCTTCATTGAATCACTCTCTCCAGATGCAGTTCTCTAAGAAACGTCGCTCTGTTTACAGCTTCCTTAACAAAAGAGATCAATTTGTTAATTTTTTAATTGATATTTATAAGGACAAAACTGGAAAAGAATAGTACCAGCTAAATAGCACTTCACGCTTATTCAATTGAAGTGATCGCTTTGCTCGATAGAAATAAACGTTTATAATGTGGATGATGACAATTATTATGATGCACAAAAACTCAAAGCATCTTATACTATCTAAAAAATATTAGTGCATTAATTGGTGAACTGAGAACAAAATAATACTATGTTCAAATGAATAAGCGGTCACACCTAGTATTGATAAAAAAATGTAAAATTGGGAAAAATGGTGAGTAGCCTACCATATTCAATAGATTACTGATTATGATATAGCTTTAAAGCTATTCATAAAACATGAATAAGAATAAAATAAGTCAATATTAGCAAGTAAATGAAAAACAATATTTAAAAAACACGGGGATTATCGCTAATACTTCATTACTTGTAATCTACGAATAATTTTTCAAACTCCCATATAAAATAATAATATTAATATTAAGTTATCAGAAAATATTGTAACTTTCAACAAACGAAACTTCGTTTGAACCTTTTATATGAGTTACTAGACAAATTAATTCTTGTTAAAAAATCTAATTTATATTGTGGAAATGTAATACGGTACTGTGTTATCATTCTGGTGAAACAGTCCTACTGTCCAGTGAAGAAAATCTATTTTTTCAAGATACGAATATATTGATGATGATTTTAGAAATAGATGGTTTATTTAATATAAGAGTTCACCCCGTGAAACGCAAAGCGCCGCTCACTTGAATTTTCTAAAATTCTTAGTTTTAAATAGTTGCTATTTTGACTACCTGCAACTGAAAGCATTTCCCATTTTCATAAATGGGGTCGGCATTCCTGTCTCGCAGTCTCCTCCTCCACAGCACCATTGAATATATATCCTTTAAAGCTAGCTTTATTAAAGCTAAGATATTTCAGTTCGATCTTATCCAGCCTGTTGAAAGACCGAATTTAGAAGACTTAAAATTTTTATTAGAAATTTATTACTTTAAATTTGAAATACATTGAACGTGTAGGATATTAATAAAAAACGATAACTGCCAAAACTTTTTTCCAGCTCAATTCAAAAACATTATCAAAATGAAGGTAAGTGTAGCAATTAATTTTACCACCGCAATGTTCCCCCTTTAAAACAAAAATAATAAAAAATAAAACTAAAGCTTTACACATTTTGAATTCAGAATAATTTCTTTATATATCGGCAGGTGGATTTTCTGCATCCTCCTTCCAGTGTCTGAATTGAGACCGTAGTACAGAAGTTTCATGAATAGAAGAGGGTTGTTAGTAGAATGGGGAGTGCTCAATTTCAATAGAGTGAGGGTTGGTTTTGATAGTGGAGCAGGTCGAGTCTAAGCTACAGGTGCACCTTTATCCCAGTTTCCTCACTGAATCCGATTAGTGCAGCTTGCACCTTGCATGTCTCATTTCTAAAGTATTCGTGCACTGATTAGTGACTATCTTGTAAATGCTTATGCACCTCATTTTGCAGACCTAAAGTTCGAGTGCCTGTATATCCACTCAAGTCAAGGTAGTTTCCAATAACGGTAAAAGACAATATAAGTAATATTCTTAATTTTTTTACTAACTCCTAGTTCAATAAATAATTATAAATTTATCGACACTTGAGTAAGTTTGCCACCTTTTTTGCTCAAGACAAGAAAAAAACAGTACAAAACGAAAACGAGCGAGCAAGTTTATTAGAGTTGGTCATTTCAGGATAATGCAGAGAAAACCACTGAGAAATTGAGATTTGTAATGTAATAAAACATTTAAGCTGGCTGCTATTAGCATCCCTGAAAACTAAATGAAATGAAACATATCAAAATTTTAGCAGGGGCTACTCTAATAATTTTTGCGCTAGGCTCATGGGCGCCCATACACGGGGGCAGGGGGGGCCCCCGTAAATCCCCCTAGCTTTAAGGGGAAATAATTTAGGCAAAATTATTGTTGTTAAAACAAATTGAATGATTTAGTCATTTTTAAATATAAATTTGGAACAAAAACATATAGTAAATTATAATATTTATTGCAGATCAATAAAGGGTATACCATATCTGAATCGCAAACAGTAATCTGTGTCAAGTGTTTGAGTTAATGTGTAACGTTTTCAATATGTAAAAAATGATTTAAAAATCTTCAAAAACACCCTATTCTAGCTCCAAATTTTCTGGGGGAGGGCCCCCGGATCCCCGTTTCCTTGGGGGGTATTCCATACCAAGGTTTGTAGAGACCCACCAGACCCCCGAAGGTCACGTCTATCCCCCCCCACAAATTTTTGTATGGGAGCCCATGGCTAGGCTACTACAAGACGCTATGTAATATTATATTTTATATTCTATATTGTTTACAAATTTAATTAATTGATTTTTTTTAGTTACGGTATTAGTCTATGGTACCGGTAATAGTCAAGTTAAAAACGGGTGTAACTAATCACTGTCAATGCACAGCGTTTAGCAGATAAGAGACGCAGCGGTACAGGACAGGCGACAGGCTGAAAAGCAAAAGATAAAGGCGCAAAATGCTTGATAAATTCAAATTCTGCGGTTTGCGGTGCGTCACGTCAGGCAGTTTACCTGATGATGGAGCGAAAAAAGTCAGTGAAATTAAGCTCGGCAACGTTGGCAGCATGTGGTATTCGACAGAGAGAGACAGAGACAGTTTGAGCTGGCGTTCCGTTGCCATACCTACAAACATAGCATTCCACTTCCAGTTGTTACTTCCTTCGTCGCCGTGTGAGTTGAGTGTTGTCTCCGGATATAGAAAACATAATACAGTAGTTCTGTCAGGCTGTCGCAATGACGACTTCAGCCAAACAACATGAGGCAATGCAGCAAAATTACCAACCCTTTTTGAAGCCTCCCCCGGAGTCGGGGATGACAAAATTCAAAAGGTTTCTGTACAATTCTGAGACTGGAGCAGTCTTCGGACGCACCGGGGAAAGTTGGGGTGAGTACAGTTTATTTGGTGAAACTTTCATCAATTTCTAACTGAAATCTATAGTTTTAAAACACCAAACAACGTATATACTCTTAAAATTAGAATTATGCTTCTGAAGAAGCTATTTTCTAAGTAGGACACTGTTGTCCTTCCACCTGAAGCTTTGTTTCTTTCTATTTGTTTATACCTGCCTCCTGGGCGTTGTCCTTGCTTTGCTAGGCAGCGTTTCATACCTGCAAAATCTCATCAACGGACATAACCTGTACTAAACAACATTGAATGCTATTGTTAAATTCAAAGTTTGTGTTTTTGCATATTTTTTCTTTCCAGTACCTAAGTGTTATCATAATTCACGAATATGGTACCGGTACGGTACGTTATTTGTTTTCGGTAACAAATTAATGTTTTGTTCGCTTTAATACAGACTATAGATTATTATTCTTGTATTATTTGAAAGTGACATATAAATATTATTCCATGCAATAAATTTCTGTTTAATGGTTTAGAAAATAATTCAAGACCGTACATTCATGATTGAAATACAGGATAGTATAATTTTTTAATTTGGCGAATGAATCAGCGGTTTACAAAGGGAAAACAAAGATATGAAATCTCCCAACATTATTATTTGCCATCCGCCAAATTAAAAAACTTTCATTATTTCCCATAAAAATGTCCGGATCTTAATCCTTAATATTTTTTTTGTTTTTTGATTCTTGTTGTATATTGAATTTTTTATTTGCTAATACCTAGTAAGTTTGATCTTTTGCAAACTCGTGCTTGCACGATTAGGTACATCCTAATAGGATAGACAAAATTCAACTGAAGCAAATTCTCAAGGTGTTTGATAAACTGCCGCAGCCCTCTATCAAATAATTCAAGTTGATGAATGATCATTGATACTGTCAAAAAAAGTTTTTCCACTGATGTAGGTTTATAGTTGAAGGTAAGTTGATTGACATGGGAAAAGTGTCAAAAGTTTTCGTATGAATTGCATATGAAGAATAAAGATGATATGATAAGACCATAATTTATGGTTAGCACCATATTACTGTATAGTCTTATGGCTATGATAAGACTATATAATCATGGTACCGTATCTGTATTGAGAGAAAACAGATCCTCGCGGCTTCATTAGTTCAGGAAAAGTAATCTTGCCTCCCTTATTCATGCGACTCTATCCAATAAAAACGCATCTTTCCAGAATTATTATAGTCTCATTTTATGCTACATAATTTTAAAGCAAAAATAGATATGAAACTAGATTCGCCGTTCTATGCTGTTTTTCATCTTCAGCTTAAAAATAACAACTGTTTTTTTACTATGTTCAGTTGAATATAAATGAAAAACGAATTATCAATTCATATTAATCTACTTAGATCATTCAAATGAAAGTCTAAACTTAATCACTCATCTTATAGAGTGGATTTTATTTATACAGATGGGTCAACTGAGAGATTGCGCTGCTGACAACTGAGCGAGAAATCTTATGATAATATTATTCTTATAAAATGCCAATTGATTTCAATTTCAGAATATTCAAATTTCAAACTGTGCGTGAAATTACCGCTTGCCAAATATATTGCGACTTATTCCATTTTTAATTCAATGGTGTCAGATCCATTCTTAAAAATTGCACAATTGTCAATATTCCTAGAATTGATAATAAATTTGTCGAATCATGAATTTCAATTGAAGGAAAAACTACATAATTTATTTTCGAATGCATTTCCGATAAACTTCCAATTTCTTCATTTTTCCATTTGTTTACTAAAAAAAGCCAAGTGAACTAAATAATAATTCAGTAATATGAAATAGATTTGAAGATAAGAGCAAGCTCAGTAAGTATTCGATCAAGCCAAAATAGTAAATTTTAAATGTGGACTATTGTTGAATTTTGCCTGGAGCACAATTAACTATGAAGTTTCACTCAAATTATTAATCGAATTGCAATAATTACTCTAGTTTAAAGGGTTCATAATGTATCATTATTGCAAATTGTAAGAAACCGTTATAAGATTGTTCTGTTAATAACAAATCTGGTGAAACAGGGAAGTCTGGTTGAAAATGATATCATAAAGGGGGGCCTTGGGCCCTATGTCTCGACTGCGGCAAATTACGCAATAGATAGGCTATAGATAATAGGAATTTACTGATATGCATGGTTTAATCTGCAAGAAATAATATTGAACGTTGTTGATATACTGTACTACTATTTTAATAGGATGAAACTATTCATTCAACATTTATGATTATGAAATCTGATGTAAAACTATCAATGGTCTACGTTATTCAAACACCAAACTTGTTCCCCTGGTCCATAGTAGTAAACTTGACCCACATTCAGCTTGGATAAATGGAAGAAGAAGAAGAAATGTGATTTCAAAACACTTTGAAATAACTAAGATTATGTAAATGAGCCGACGAATGACTTCCAATAAAACTGTCCAACATTCTAACAACAACCATTGAATCTAAATATTATTGGAAATAGTTGATTCAAAATATTTTATAAATTAAATACTTATCTACTAATTTATAATAGCCTATATATTTTCAACTAAAATATATTTATATTTTAAAAATTATTGTAATAGCCTACAATTTTTGGAGAAAAATATCTTCATCGGAACGAAGAAGAGGCTTCTCCTTTTCAAAATTTCCAAAATTTACACTATTCACATTATAGTCATGGTTGACCATGCTATGGTTGTATCCATACAAGATTGAACTCACGCATGCCGACTATCGAATTCTGTGTACCCGAGTGACTCATTTCCGCAATAGATTCTGATTATGATTGACTGTTTTGCCTGCAAAGTAACCGCTAGTGAAGGATTAGTAGTCACTCAATCTCAATTCAGTAGCTCAATCATAGATTAATAAAAGTAGCATTTTTTTTAAATGTATGGTAGCTTAATCGTTGTCATTCTTCTATTTTCCTTATTAAATTTAAAATTAAATGCGATTTAATGACTGCGAAGTCGTTTCCATGAGAATAAATGAGACAGTAATTGAGTTTTACTGTCATCATGGTAGATTTGTGATGGTTGTATAGAACAATAACTCATAATTTTAATTAACACAATTAACTCACAAAAATAGTAACTTTAGTGCCATTCATTTAATTTGACACTTGGAATTAGATAGATATTATTTCTTTGCCATCGTACTCTACGGTCATCACCAACGGCTAGAAATAGTATCTCTCTATCTAATGCCAAGCGTCAAATTAAGTGAATCTGATTATAGGAATAACTAGGGATATCACAGCTGCTACCCTCGTTCATAATTTAATCGGATTAAACAATCAAGTCTCTAAACTCGTTCAAAGCACTTGGAAACATGATTTGCGTTTTAAATTCATTTGAGCCCTCATCTAGATAAAACAAGCAGTTGAATGAAATTGCGTGATTGAAAAATTAGTTGTAATTGAGCTTAGTTTAGTTTACAAATTCATTTCATGAGTTCGGCTATTATCAAGATAATTCGCGTGGATATAGTAATAGTAAAGCAAGTTAGCCTACTTATCAGTGAACTAAGAAGAAGTGCTTTCAAAAACTTAGCACTGAATTATGAGAAATAATTATAGAGGTCAAGGGATATGTCATCCTCAATTTATTCAAGTACTGAATTATTTTATTTCATGTTACCATTTCTTTATTTTGAAAATTTGTTGATTTTGGAATGTTAAGAAGTGATTGCTTCACCTTATTTAAAAACTAATTATAGACTGCCTATTCTCATAAATTGAAAGATAAAAAGATATTGTGGAAATAAAAATCAGTATGTGGCTGGAGACAAACAGATAGTGTCTTTCTCATAACATTTTATTAGCAATTCGTGTTTCAACTAAAAATCATAGTAAATTATGAAATTAGTCGATTAAATGAGTTCAGTTAAAATGAATTAATTGTAAAATGAATGAATTAATTTATTGAGTTGAAATGATTAATGAGTTCATCAATCCAAAAAGATAATTGATTGAATATTTGAAAATCAAGTTTAATCTTAGACAACTACTCATTTTTAAATATTTTGTCTGTTATAAATATTGTCATGCTGTTATCTTTCCATGCTAACTAACCAGATAATACACAATGCTTTGTTTTAAACTAGAGACATTAACTGCGGTATAAATGAGGAAAGCTAATAATGCAACTGATATTATTTTGAATAGATAAGAGCTGTTCCATATTTGTGAGTACAGTTAGCAAAGATGAAATAGATTGTTAAGTTATTCTCACATTCACATTTTCAAATGTGATGAATTAATTTTCAACTGTTATTAGTTATATTTTTTGGTATTATTTGTCACATACTGTATTTGATGAATTTCTCCTTATCGTGACCGCTGCAACTTTCTTCTCATAAATATAGGAATATATTGGCAACATAAGTAACTAATGTTGGCTACTTTTGATAGCCTTTTTGATATGTTGGAGTATACTGTGTACAACACATATTTACAAATTATAGCAGAGATAATGAATTTGTTTGGATTAATTTATTGTATGATTAAATTTGGGGGATATCGGTTCACTAAAATTTTATCACATTCCTTCTCTTGACCTGATGTAGTGTAACATTTGTGTCAGGAGCAGAACACAGTTTGTCTAGTTTCTAGTACATAGAGGTGGTCAAATCTGATTCAGTAGCGAGTGTATTGAAGAGATTTAGTGGACGCCCAGATCAGACCAGTAGAGCAGCTATCCACCTATCAATGGGCTTTTCTTGTTCTGCATTATCCTGTGCAGGGCTTGTCGAGGTCGTTGATTGAGTGGTGCAAGGCTGCCTGAACATTTACCTCTGAAACGGCCTGACAATGGCTTTTTAATGGGGTCTGAGGGTATAGCATCCGCACATTTCAGAATTGAATTAATCGTTTCTAATGGAATGTGGGGACACGAATGGGGGCCTTCCATCGAGCTGTCGCAAAACTGCCATTCACGGCCCTTCTCATTCAGATCTTCATTGATGTTACACACGATTTAATAGGCCATTGATCATTATACAATATACAGCTATTTAGATAAGAAGCATCACATCTTCAACCTCCCCCAGCCCACATGATGCAGAAATAATATTTTTCTATATAATTAAACATGTTCTATAAATAGTACAACATGACACTTTATCCAATCACCAATTGACAACTTTGTTGCCAATTAGGTAAGTGACATAGTTTAATGTTTAATGCAACAAGAACAATATACTTTTTATTGTAATGTATTGGTAAAAATCGAAGCTTTTTTGTTATTGAAACTCGACTAGTGAGAAGACCACTTTGTTTGAATAATGTATATCCTGCGTGAAGAATATAGTGAACGACAATTACTTAATTATTGACAATTTAATCAATTGTTGATGAAATCTCACTTCTTGAATCCTAGTACAGTATATAGGGTATAGATATAACAACAAAATGTTTTATTATAATTACCAGTTCTGGTTTTCAAGTATTTAGACCTATAGCGTTTCACTTTAATATAAGTTGAACTACAAGTTCACTCAATTTATTTAAAGTGTGTATTCTCGTATGGTAGTTGTTCTCCAGAATTAATAGAGCGATTTCGAAGAATAGATTTTCTCAAATGGCGCGATGGATGAAAAGTTCAGTTACGAGGATAGTACTTCTAAAATAGAACAGGCTTGACGTATCTTCATAAACTGGCGGCGATTCAACAGTTTCTCGTTTGTTGTAAATCGCATTTTTGGCTGAACTTCTTCTATTTAGCTTTAATGAAGTATTCAAACCAGGCTTTGCATTCACAAGAAGCTATAAGAGCATGACCGCATGAGTTCAGTTCCTAGAAAAAAGCAAAAAGGTCAACTACAGTACCTACTGTACTTAAAATTATCAAGTCATGTTTATTGATGTAACTGTGGTGGGGCACAACAAGCCATTCAACTACCAACCCTTATATTCATACATGATAATAAAAAGTTATAGTACCGTATTCACTGAAAAGCTTGGAGAACTTGAACTGGCCAGCTCTACATAATAATACTGTATTACCAGTTTTTAAATCTCATTCCATTCCAGGGGCGGATGCAGGATTGAGTTTGGGGGTGTTCATTTTTAAAATTCCGGTACAGTATTATGGAAGTCCCAGAACATGCTTGTAGAGAAGTACGGGCTCATAGGGCCGGCGACTCCGGAGAATTTTAGAGTTTAAAAGCCCCTGGAAAGGAAATTTTCACTCTATTTTTTCTTGGCTCTGGGGAGCTTTTAAACTTATGTTGAAGCACTTATGATTTTTGGGGGGTCATGAGATCGTGCATTCAACAGGTGCATGTACTTATACCAATTATATGAATGACTGATTGTTTGAGTAAATCTCATCCTTTCAAATTTATCTCAAACCAAATTTTCACGATATTTGTTCAAAAATTTTGTCCAAAGTAAGTCTTACTTTTTATTCATCTACCTAATTCATTTAAATTTTATATAAATATTGAAGCCAGTATCAATGTATCTTTCTTATTAATTATTTCAGGAATAGTAATTTTACATGGATGGTTTTTTCTATTCTATTTAAACCGAAACTAGAATTATCATTTACATACCATATAAGGACAATAAATAAAGTGAAGCAGCAAAAATCCGTTTTAAAATTCCCTTTTCAAATTCTGTACTTGCAGTTGAAATGTAATCTTCAACCATTTCTATAAAGTAGGATACCTGACTAAGATAGAATTTGATAGTAAACATTTTTTTACAATTTTTATTACAAAAGGAGGTTAGAATGGAATAGGTGAATTCTATCAGCTTCTTGGCAGCTTGTTGCAGTAGAGGGAGATGTAGTCTAATGTTAGAGGTCGAAACTGATCTAATTTTAGATCAAATGTGATTTGCTAGCTGCAGTAGACAAACTTCAAGATCTAGTCTAAAATTTCCTTTCAAATGTTATTATTTTCCCAGTTGAAGTGTAATTTACAAACACTGTTCATACTTCTCCCATGTTCTTTCATTAACATAAAATATTTAATAAAATCGTCCATTGCCTTTGCAGAGGCTAAAATACATTTAAATTGCAGATAAATGGCATTCCCTCTTACAATTTTCTATTAGTAGTAGCTGTAGTAGTAGGTATCAAAATGTCATGATACTGAAAATTTTTGCTTCCCTTAGAAATGCTGCAAATTGCTCTCAAACAAAGCCAGAAAGTATTGCGTAACCTACGGTAACCTACTTTCAAATTCGTTTCTCAAACTTGCAAATAATTCAGATTTGTTCAGTTTCTATTATTGGATTAGAAAAAATCATTGCTCCCGCTTTGTGAGAAATTTCTGTTATCAACATGTTTCATGTGTATAAAAACTGGTGATATATTCTATAAGTTCAAGGACAATAGATAGACTATATTTTTGCTTTGTTCCTCAATATTTATAGGGCATCACACTCACACTATGTTGAGTAACAAGCTCTTCATGGACTGATTAAATGAACAAATAATGTTTGATCTTTAAAAATTAGTTTTCTCAATTGTTGCATACGCCCATACTGTACACTTTGATAGTCATTTATATTGTCCTATTGATTGTTAATATTCTTTTCAACCTTGTTGTAGTTAATCCCACTTAATTTACGATTGAATAAAAATTTATTTTTCAAATATTTTAACTAATTTTAGTATGTATTTAAATTGTATTTCTATTGGCAGTATATTTTAGTCTATAATTGGGAATTGCAACTATTGAGTCTCCTGTAACGGCTTTGTATTTTGCTGCAGGTGCTTTGCCGAATGTTAATTCAATCATATTAATTTATTCTTTGATTTAAACTGCTTTAGGACCAGCCTAGAGCGGTCTACCACGCCTAGCGGGTCTCAATCCTAAAGCAGTTAGTATAGCAGAGTATAGTAAGAGATGTGAGCCAAGTACATTATTAAATTGATTTCCTGATTTGTTGTGAAAGGGATGATTTGTTTTTGTAATAGACAATGTCGGCCTAATTTATTTTTTCAAAGGCTCATTGTTGTTTGGGCAAAGTAGGAACCGAAGCCATGTAGGTGTCAAGCCATATAATTCTGAGGATAAGATTTCGATTCTTTGTTGGAAAGAGGCTTTGGGGAGGTTTTCTATCTACAGCTTTCGTACCTATCTGCCTAAAACCCAAATCTGTATTTTTCACATACTGTATAAAGTTAATGCTGTAATTTAATTATCTGTCTTATCCAGGAATGATATTACTGTATTCTTTAATAATATCCTAGATGATTTTCTAAATTTGTTAAGTCGTGCAATTTATGTTCAAACAACCAATGATCAACTAATATTCTTACAATAATTTTCATCGTTACTCACTTTTGTAGAACTATTTCTCTTTCCTCCTGAAATCATCCTCTATTTTTCTGTGTTATCTTCCTTTCAAATTACTCGTGTCCGTGCGTCATATTAAGTCCTTGATGGCATTCTCTCCCTTTCGAATGTGCCTACAAATGAATTAACCTTTGACGTTGATGCGTTAGGGATACAGAAATAGGGAAAATTAGACAAATTTTAGCTACAATATTATACTGGAATGAACCAGAACATGCTTCCTTATTATTTTTACCACTGGAAATTGAAAAAAAAAACAAATAAATACCTCTAAACAGAATTTTGTTGCTGTTTAATGTAACTGGCACTTTACAAAATTATATTGATGTAATAATCTTAATACTTGATTAAGAAAAATTTGTGTAAGTAAATTCTTTGAAGAATATTTGAAATGATTTGATGCTTCAATAAATTATCATTCTAAAAATTTAACTTTTTTGAAAATTTTGTATAAATTCTTCAAAGAATATTATTGATATGATTTGATGCTTACTGGCCAATTGATTTCTCTCATGGTAACAATAACAACTCTAAACCTAACCACCTTCGAGCTCTCACTAGCTTCAATTCACTTTCTATACTGACTTTGAAAAATTATGTCTAATGAATGCGGATTGATAGATAAAATTGACAAAAAATCAATCCGGTAAGAACCAGTTACTAAAAGTCTTTGAAGATCTTTCTCATCATTAATCTAATTTGATTTTATTATAGAATGTAAAAAAGGCAGATAATTCTATTATTAATGAAATCTTTAACTAAGCCCAAATCGACATTCTAAACTTTCTTAGCAGTGAATTGGAAAATATTACTTTAATAAAAATATTTTTTAATGATCAGAGGATAGGCCTGCTGCAGATTTACTTCACATCTTGTACTTCTACAAATATTTCTACACATTTTTTCTTCAAATGCGATATTCCACACATATTTTCTACACAGTAATTGAAGGCACTCCCGATAGTTGTTTAAAGCCTAGTATTATATTATTAAATTAAATATTAGTTGATAGCTATGATGCTGTGATATATATCTAAATATCATTCTTGTAACTATGAAAGACAAGACAAGATTGGACTGATCAAAAGTATTGAAACGTTGAGAAATATAGTACAGTGATAGGAGAATCATTACTAACAGAAACATTTCATGGACAAAACTTACATTTTTGCAGGAATTTTAAACCACTTTTTTCAACAGTTCGGATTTTTTTGGTGTTCACTCAAAAGAGTTGGCTCATGAAAATAACTGAAGCCTTTTGGGTCGTTCATTGTGTGTTAAATAGGCTGTCTTTAATGGATTTTTTAAAAGACATTTTCTTAGTTGTCTAGCAGTTCAGTACAATAGAGCTACTAATACGTGTCTTTTTTGTTGTTTGAGTGAGGGCATTCTTTCACAGAAGACAGTTTTGAATGGTAGGCGTCTGCCAACGCTCAGCATTTTTCGGAGGGGAGGAGTCTTTTGGGCGCCTACTTGATCGGTTCAATGCAAAACTATTGTGTTAAGTGCGCTTGTACATTGCTTGACTTGACATTCAATCCTTGATGCTCAACCGTCGATAATAATCGACTGAAGTTGTAACTTAATTCTTAAAATTAATTATCATTCTTGATATAGCAGGATCCTTTTAACTTGTCAGTAATCAGCTGTTTTGGTAATAATTAAACATTGATTTCGACACAATAATCAAAAGGCTTAAAAGTCTTAAAGACCTTTAAAGTCTTTAAAAGACCTTTTTAAAGAATACCTTTCAAAGAATAACTTTTTAAAAGACCTTTTCAATAATCTGCGAGATTCAGCATTTGTAGGTTAAGTATTGTGATATTGCTTGTCGATCATATGTTTTCTGACAAGTTAAATGGATCCTGCTATATTTAAAAATGTATTGTTAAAAATACATAATAATTCTTCTATTTTGAAATTTTATGTATTGTACAATTGCATGAATTGTATGTTACAAATCTGTGAGGTTTTTGAAGTATGAAATGAAATTCATTTCAGAAAACACTTCATAAATTTTCTAATGTCGGATAATCTACCGTATTTTTATTCTACAATCGTGTAAAACCGATTGAACAAATGAAGTAAAGTAGACCGGGTGATAAGTCAGCTGTTCAATTCAAGGTTGATGTATTGGATTTAATTATATTACAATATCTGATCGGGTGCATTTGAGCACTGTTGGATACTGAAAATTCAGTAGGCCTACAGTATATTGATTTTAAACGGAAATCAATAAATGTTAATGGTATATGTAACTTATATCCATAATATTTGATATCAACCCAATGTTTGAGTAGTAGTTAACAGTAGTTAGAGAACTCTAACATCTTTTTAAAATTGTTTTGTGTGAAGTAAACAAGTGATTAGAAAATGTATTGTATTATTAGAAAATTTTATTTTCTCAATCGAGAATTTTTAGAAGTAAAAAATTGATGTTATAATACTTATAATAGATGTGTTTCGTTTTTGATAGTTCCACATTTTGATAGTTCCATGTCAAACATTGAATTGTTCTTTTCTTCGATTGAAATGATTGTGCAACCATGGTAATAAGTGAGGCGTGAAATTAATGATTTATTAGTTCTTGCCTACCTCTCAGACAATACAATCATTATTATTCAAATCATGACTTTTCCTGACTAATAGTAGTGTAGAGTTTATTTTCGTTGTCATAGTTATCTATTCACTTATAATTACTTAAAAAACAATACAATGTTGACACTTACCATTTTAATTTACATCCAGTTTGTATTTGTTTACATACAGTAAAGCAAAAGTTTTAAAAACGTTATTTATAATAACTATTCGTAATGTAAATAAACGTATATAATGAATATTGAAATTTACTTCAATATAAAAAATAATTGAATTCTATAGCTGCCTTCATTCCATTCCATTCAATTAAGAAGAAAGAAATATAATACTATGCACATTGCAATTTGAAACTTAAAAACTTTGAGAATTATTATGGAAGAAGTTTTTATTATCATAAAACTTTGAGAATTAATTTATTATGGAAGTAGGTGATTAATATACTGTACTGTGATAGTTTATTAATTAAATTATGGTGAAGCCACAGGTGGGTGGATCGTGGATTCATAATTACAGTGACGTAAATTACATTATACATTGTAGTTTAATAAAGCTTCACAATATTCAAGTAACCTTGGTCTCATTGTGTTGTCACTATCAATTACAATTCAATTGTAGTTAAAACCACTATTGTTGGTTGTGATGCTGAAGAGTACCCCTGTTAATTATCTTGGTACTGTAGAATGAATAAGTAATAAAAGTACAGTAACGTTTATCTATGGAGATGGAGGTGACCAAATCTTAGAAATAGAAATATTTATTTGCCAATAAATACATCAATCTTCACCTTGAGCCTTGTCATTGAAGTAATAGTTACTGAACTTTGAAGGATAAAATAAAAATCACAGATTTATTGAATGAATCAAAATTGAAAATAATTACAATGGTTTGCACCATTAAAATAAAAAATTGATATGTTGATAATAAGTATGGAAGTAATCACGAGATATTGCAATATTGTTAAATTGCTTTTAAATTCTCAATAATCAGGTGAACGAGAATCCTTTCATTTTTCATCGATTATCCTTCAGCTATTCAAATTTTTTATTTTTATTTCAACAATAAACGTAGTTGTGGAAGTCTTCAGAGTATTTGATAGCAGTAGTAATTGTATTCTCGTTTTGATGAAAATTTTTATTTTCTATACAACCATGTTTCTTATTAATTTTATATTGGATCTATATTTTTCGTATTTATATTTTATTATGCTTTTATTTTGGAACAAACTTTTTTGAAGTACATTCTCTGAGGCGAATCTTTTACATCTATGGCGGTATTGACTTCTTGTTGTAAATTAGCCAGGAGCCAGAATCCAAAAGCTCCATGTGGATTCATCTGGAAGGAAATTGACCTCTGAACTCCCCGGCGTCCCAAGTTATTAACCCGTGAATGCGTGTAAGCGTGGGTGATTCACTTCTACGGCTTCATGCCCTCAGCCCAGAGTCGTTAATTTTATCCTCAAGGCCATCTAGATTCAAGTGTAGCATAATTACTTTTTCAATATTCGATACCAGCATGATTTGGTTTGAAATTGTTTATTTCTAATATTAAATATTTTATGCTTCTTATGCTTGTCCATTGCTAATTGTTAAAAATTTAAACAATTAGCCATATTTGAAAAGTAATTACATATTTAAATAAACCATATTTAATAAGGTTCCTATATTACTGTATATGCTCTTTTATATTTTATCATTTTATGCCCTTCATTGGGTTGAAATTGAAATTGTCTATTGCTAGTTTTTGAAATATGTTCATGCTCCTCCAGCTTGTTTATTGTTAATTGTTGAAAAATGTTTATGCTTCTTTATGTTGAATTGATGCTCAGTGAAAATATTCACAATGTTTTTCTGAAGTGGAATGATGGATTCTGTACTATTAGAATCGATGTGAAGTTACTATTTTCTAAAAAAAAAAACATAAGCAAATGTACATTCAGGAATCATTTTACAAGTAATTTTCAAATTACTTCGTAGACTTAATTTTTTTGATGTTGCACGTCTGAGTCTGTTTTCTACATCCTTCCATGTGATATGAATTGAAATATATCGATTGCACCATATATTTTCCAAATAAAAGCAAAATCCTATGCTTAAAGGATAGAAGTTCATAGAAAATTTTTATTTCGCTCCAACATCTATCATCAAAAAATTCGATGGTTTTCTTTGCTGATTTAGTTGCTGGTGTCACAGTTAGTGAGATCTGACTCTCCGTGGTTGTTCGTTTGTATTAAAATAGATCATATCTTTTATCAGGTACTAGAATAGAATAGCACTCTGATAACTTGCACTAAAAATTCAAAAAGTGTGATTGCCATTAGTGTGCAATAGTCACTAAGAATCAGTGCAACACTATTACAACGCTGAACACATTATGTCTTATGTCATCAGCTTATTATCATAAAACTGTAGTTACCTTACGCTGGCTCACTCACTATAATAATTCACTTCTTGTCCTTGTTCTAAAATCTAATAGATTCATGTGGGACTTGGATCTTGAAAATTAGGTTACTAAATGTCTCCGATGTAATGCTATCTCATATTTTTAGCTGTCACACCAAATACCTAGGCTCGGGAACATTCGCATATAGGGTTTTAAAGTAATGTCAACATAAGTTATAATAATCTAGTTGATTTTATCTGTGAATGAGGAGTTTCTTCTCATCCTCATCTGAACCTTGTATAGGCTAAATAAATATGCACAGTTTTATCAAATATTATTATGCTTTCATTGAAGAAGCATTTAAGACTGATGGACAAACATTGCATTTAAAAAACGTAGATACAGTCATGAAATTTGAAATAGTATCTATCAAAGGTTGAATTAATTGTAGGTTATATCTATCTTGTAGGTCTATCATAGATTGAAGTAATTAATTCACTGTAAAACTGCGAGATATTAAATATTCTTTGAAGTATGTGCTATCTGCTATGAAAATGATATAAGAAATGATGAATTGAACAAATAGATGTTGAAGTTTCAATAAAATTTCCTAAAATATACTTTGTTATCGTTTTATACCCAATTTGAGGGAGCGCCAAGTCAAATTCGTTCCAATTTCGAATGAGAAATTCATAGCACGATATTAAAAAATAATTGTTTCAAAGATTTTGTCGTCAATGATACAACTGATACAACGAGAACAAGGACACTAGTGTTATGTCAACACTATAGAATACTAGTGTAGATCCACTAGAAAACCTATAATATACCTACGGTAACGGGTCATGTTCTGTTGAATTTTTTTCACATAAATACTCTATATAACATGTAAAAAACATATTTAAAATATAAATCAACAGTACATCACCCGTTACCATAGAAATTGTAAATGAAAGTTATTCAACATCCGCCAAATTAAATGAATATACTGTACCTATAATAAATAATCTGATGTATAACTAAAATTTTCATTTTATGTTCGTATGTATCTAGCTTATGAAAAGTTCATAGTATTTTACTTTTTTTATCTTTCTTGTTTTTCGTCTTGTAGCTTTATCATGTTGCTTCTGGAATATCATGTCCTCATCCGATTATTTTTTTTTTACAGCGAAAATCAGCCTATTCTACATTATATTCTACATATGCCTTGCTAGCATGTTCCTCTTCCTGCTCTGGTTGTTCCATTTCACATTAGACCCAAGGATACCAAAGTGGAAATTGGACGAATCTCTAATCGGAACTAATCCAGGTTGGTAAAAAATAAAAAGGTCCTGTAAACTATCTCAATTATTACTAACATCTTTAAATGTTTGGATAAAAAATAATTATTCTATTAAATTAGATAATTGTCAAGTGGATGAAGAAAATATGAATCTGTCATAATTTTGTTAAATTCCATTAAAGACTGCTCTTGGGTGGGTGACCGACACAGGAAATTGTGCAATTAGGCGAGGTGGAACCTATCCGTAAGGGTCTCCCCACCGAATAAAGCCATACGATAAAAAAAGCACAGTTTGTAAAAAATGTAGGCTATCATCTTTATAGTTTTTTTTAATAGTTATCGTAGTGACTTAGCGTAACAACTAACTATTCCTTATTGATGAAATCTAAGAGAGATATTACAATCTAGAATGTAATATACAGTTTTATAAAATAATTTCAAATCATGAAATGTGTAGATTCTCATAGAATAGGTTAGTTTTTAATTGTCATTTGAATAGTATCACATTACATAAGACTCGAGCAGAATATTATTGGCTTATGGTTGAAGCTAAATATATTATTTGCAGTCGGAAAAAATGGTTTCGTTGGAGCTTCATGCTCACTTATTCAATTATACAAGCAACACCTGAACGAAAAGTTTGTCTGAAACTAAATATGAAAATAATTGAGAATTATACAGCCAAATTAGTTATGAAAAACAACTCATCGCCTTTGAACTTGAATCATTACCCATTTGCTACTGATTTATCAAATTATAATTTTTAAAAATTGATATTCTCCCTTTTTCAACAATGAAACCTTCAAGGACTTTTTGAGAAATTATCAAGCTTTTCAACCTGAAGTAATAAAAAATCAATAATAATTAACGACGAAAAACATTTTTTCTTTAAAACTTGTTGAGTCTTTTAATCATTTCTGAAAGTGGTTCGATATGGTTTCTTTATTTTCAATTTTTAAAGTATTGAATTAGAGGGGTAAATGAGAAATTGGCAATTATAAATACATCATTCTGGGTTGTATGTTCTTCTTCTTGTTTAATTTAATCATCCGATGAACTGTGTGTTCATGAGCTTGTGTTGGGATAGTCCTATAGAGTGTTGCTATGACTAATTTATTTATTTATTTCCCATAAAACCTTCAACACTATTAAATTATTACGGTTTACAATTATTGCAGGACTTGGATTCCGACCAATGCCAGAATCAGATAATGCTCTCAGCTCTTTGATATGGTACAAAGGAACTAAAAAGGAAGACTATCAATACTGGACCAGCAGCCTGGAGAAATTTCTCGATCGTAAGTTTAATTTGAAAAGAATTTCTTGAAATTTTCAAATCTTGAGAGGAAACATTAATTGGCCTTGCAAATAATGTTTAACTATATGTGAGTCATTGGACAGAGAGATATGAATTTCACTTTGAATAAATATGCAATTACAATTATTGATTGGAAATTACAAATTCTGAATCTTATAAACTTATAATAAAATGTGTTTCTTAAAGAGCAATTTATAAAAGTGATGCCTCTTAATGATTCCCATATTCAAAGATAATTAAAATTCTCCAGTTAAGTATTAATACAACTGAAATTTTTATTATTATAAATCGTTCTTGGAAATTAATTTAGATTTACAAAATATTCCATCTCAGTTATTTACATACTAATACAAAATACAGTATACATAGAGAGAAAGGAGCCCTCATGAAAAATCGCCAAGACAAGAAAAAGACCAAAAGACTTTAGTTTTCAGATTAGTTTACTCTACCCTTGGTTGATTTGTTTGGTGTATCAATTCATCTTTCGGTTAGAACAGGCTTCAGGCAATTGAATATGAAGAGAAATAATATAGTCATCGATTATGAACTGTTAATCAGCTCATAACCAACTGAAAAGCTATAATTGAATCATATTCAATATCACATTGACTGTTCTCATAAATTGAAAAAAAGACAGTTTTGGGCGCAAGCCTGTTGTACTTTTCATTAAGTATCAATTAATAAATTAATTGAATTACTGAATAAATATTTTGCCAAATTATCATCATAATTGGCTGAAATTATTGATTTTATTTTCCAGCATACAGGAAACCAGGTTTGAATCCCGGTAGAGGTCAGAACATTTACAACTGCGACTACGAGCATCCACCCAGCAAAGGCAAGGTGTGCAACATTGATGTCAGGCAGTGGGCTCCATGCACCTCTGAAAACAACTACAACTACCATGTCCAGAATCCCTGCATCTTCATCAAACTGAATAAGGTGTGTGTCCATTTGATTGAATCCTCTTTATTCAATAAATGTACAAGTACATTGAACAGTGTCACATAACTTATAACTTAGAATCAAGAATCACATAGTCCTGACCAAATTCCTGGAAGGAGTATAATGACAATCTTACTAGGTATTGCTAGTATTCGCTCTTCTTTTATTTTTGTGTTACTTTGTGAATTCAAGAATCATGCAATATGCTTTCTAATTCGTCAACACCCTCACTATATATTTTTCTTTGCAACATACAACTTGTAATAGAATTACAACATATTCGCTCAAGTTACAAACTCCAATAAATTTATCTATTCAATAATGTACAAGTACTACTTAATGGAAGATCCAACAGGCTTGTGCCCAAAACTGCCTCTTTCAACAGTCCAAATCTAGATTATGTAGCATATATTATAAAGTTACGTCCATAACTTCCTGAACAACAGTTCAAATGTATTCCTTCTCTTTGATAACTTTGAAGAATCGGTTAAAAGTAATCTATCAAAATGACTCATTAATGGATATTTATATTATTCATTGTTAACAGCATTGTTAATAGCAATTAATCACATTGTTAACAGCAATTAATCTCAAAGAGCTTCAAGAATATGAAAAAAATTTCCTCCAATATTTCTGGAGGTTTAACCTTTATAATCTTTACTTGGCTTTAATTATGATTTCAATTAAATTTGTTTTAAACGACTTGATAGATTCAGATTTATCTTTCCATTGATTTTACTATCATGTAAGCACTAGTTTCGCTTATCCTCTTAAACACTTCAATAGTCTTCCAACTCATGGCGTAGCATCAATATGATCTTGTAAATACACACCTAAATTGTATATTTTTCAAATAATGGTTATTTCTTTTTCAGATTTACGGCTGGACGCCTGAATATTACAATGATCCTTCAAATCTACCAGCAGAAATGCCTGAGTCTTTGAAGGAGACTATCTATCAAAAAGCAAATGAAAGCATACCATCTGTAAGTTAATAATACAATATCTCTTTCAAAATTCTCGATGTTCAAGTATATCAGTATACAGAGTCTGTATAGTCACAGTGTGGCCATTTGATGTCACATTTTTGATTGGTTAGCACGGACAAATCCACCATACTTTTGCCAATTTTCATAAGATTTGCATTGAAGATTGAAACGACACGCAAATCATGTGTTAAGTTGAGTGATTCACTTCTTACCTACAATTTGTCTTTTCCCGTGTTAGTTTTCATCATTTTATGCATTTAAAACAATACCTAGAGTAGAGAGACTATTTTTAATGTTGGAAAAGTTGTTTCTGATGTTGTTTCTCTCAAAATTACTTTGAAAAATGAGTGAATTGCTTGGGTTCATGCTTGACTGTAATCCCATATCAGAGTTTGAAAATTTGGCAAAAGTATGGCGGGGCAGGAATAAAAAATGTTCCAACACACTGTTATGGACCTTTTCACATCAATGACCACACTGTGATTATACAGTCTCTGTATCAGTATAAATTAAGTTCTTCATTCTTGAGTGAGATATATTAGATTCGTAGTTCTTTTAAAATGAGAGTGAACATCTTGAACATCAAAGTTTAAGTTTCGACTGAATAGGATCAAATTATTCAAGATTTCTACAAATATCAACATTCTCATCTAATGATTTGTGATCTATTAAAATTGAATTCAATTAATTTAAGAATGTACTAACCATGCGGTAATGGATTCCGCATTCATTCTGTCTATGAATTAAACACTTTGGAGTGTTTAATTTGTGCGGGAAAATTCAGTTTATAATTACATTATAGTTTATTATGGATACAATTCTCCAGTAACATAATACTCCAATCTCACTTATAATACCATTTTCAATGTAAAATTAGCGTTTCCATACCTGAAATTTGAGTAATAACCCTAGAAAGTAGTTGACTGTCGCCAGTCGACTGTCATCGTGTGCTTGCGCACAATCAATCATAATATTACAGTATTTATGTATTTACCTGCTTTCATTCTAGTTGAATACAATTTGGGTATCCTGTGAAGGAGAGAATCCAGCTGATGTGGAATTTATTGGTGAAATCGATTATCTACCGCAGCAAGGATTTCCAGGCTACTTCTTCCCGTTCGAGAACTCCGAAGGCTACCTAAGCCCTCTGGTTGCAATCCATTTCAAATCCCCAAGAAGTAAGTGAAACCTAATTTCAGATTGAATTCATGAATATTTTCAAATATTCCGACTTTAAAATAATTGGATTCTTTGCACAACTTATGGCCCCTCAGCCTCACGGTCTCCCGATTTAATGCGTCCAGATTTATTCCTGTGAGGCTGTCTTGAAGGAAGAATTTATAAAAATTGGTCTAATATACTGAATGAACTAAAAATGGTAATTTTTTGGCTGGGGATGATGCCCACATAAGCTCTAGGCTTGTGCGTGGGTAATGGGAAGGATGATGGGATATGAATGGACCTACAGCTTCAGGTGGGTTACGAACCACCAGGAAGCAATTTTGAGGCTCATAAATTGTATTTAGAGGAACCGGTCACCGTTACACCGGCGCTCACAACAGGGATTACAACAGTAATTTCCAATATTAGTGTTGACGTACTTCACTAAGTGTCAGCAAACGTGGTAAAGCAAATTCGTGTTCGAATTGATGAACAAGGCAGTCATTTTGATTATATGTATAACACTTGAAATATTAGAAATGAAAATATTTATTAGTTAATGAGTGCATATTTCTATAATAGTTATAGCCATAACAAATAACCAGTACAGTACCAAATGAAATACATTCATTCAAAACTTTTTGATGTGCGTGACTTAATGAACGCACTGTAGATTAGAATAGCTATAGTTAATATGTTGCATTTAATGAAATAAAAGTACAAAATGATTCTATAAAATTTGAAAATTCACTTTCGGTTCAAGGTTTAATAGAACTATAATAACTTGAGTATAGGAAAACATGAGACAGCTTTTCATCATGCATGCTAGAAATTGAAAGTTTTTTACTTAATTCTATGGTACTTTGATTTATTGAAATATTCTACCATAATATTATACATTTATACAATATATTTCCATGCATATTTGTTGTAATTCTTATTTTATTGTTTACTTTGTTTTTTCAGCTGGTGTGCTGATCAATGTTGAATGCAAAGCTTGGGCGAAAAATATCAAACATGACAGAAAAGAGAAGTTGGGTACAGTGCACTTTGAGTTGATGATCGATTAGATTTGGGATTGTCCTGCTTCCTCGGAGTACCTGATGAGTTTTTGATCTAAATCTATCTGCATTTTGACAAAAGTTCGAAGATATGAAAATAATGTCTCTTAATGGATGCAATTCCTATTTCACAATTATTGTGTTTTCTCTATTATTGAAGCTTTTTGGTCCGATATGGACCAGGCGTAATTCAAAGATACTCTTCTATATAACTAGATAAGATAGAATGAAGTTTTTCTAAGACTTTTTGATCCACAATTATTTAATATTTCACTGCATAATTTAACATCATATACTTGAAGGAGATTATTGTATTTAACTAATTATTCACATCACGGTCTCGAATGAAACAATTAACGTTTCATCTGAGCCAAGCCATACTGATATTAGCAATCCTACTTATTACAAAGTGATATCTTCATGATCATTTCCTATGCATACATTGTATACAAGTACACAGTAATCATTGATTCACATCACATTTATTTTTAATTGAAAAATGGACTTTAAATATTAAGCTACAAATCTCATAAACCACATGCAAGCCCATTTTCTACTTATTACAGATTGATATTTTGAAGGAGATATTAAATTTATCATTAACCGATTATTCACATCACAGTTTTGAATGATAACAATAGACTTTTCATATTTAGCTAAGAATCTCTTGATAAGGCATACTGATATTGACAATCCGATATCCAATTATACGACTTATTACAAATTAATATTTTCATAATAACTATTATATTATTCGTATGATATTATATATTTGATACACTGAAATATAATATATTGCATATTTTAATAAAAATATATGATGCCACTGCCATTTTTCACACTTGTCAATTATATATGATATTCTCCTGTTGTATTCATGTTGATAAAATCAAAATTTGTTAGTTATCGATGCTTTGCTCATTCATAGATTATAGATCTAATCTGATTGGAAATGTTATAACAGTCAATCACTTTTAAGGATGTGATAACCTTCTTGTAAATTGATGTAAATTATTATAGAGTATCTACTATTTATTCTAAATTACGTCGTTGCTTTAATAAATATATCTTCGTTGAAGAAAATGTAATTGGACCTCGAATAGAAATGCTCATTATTTTCCTAAAGAAAAGTGGTGTTAAAAAAGTGAATAAATTGAAAGGAGCACGTAATTTAAACTTCGAACACCAATCTAGTGTGGTAGTTTAGGATTCATTAGTTTTGAAACAAAGTCCACTGTATACTGTTAAGTCTTTAAGCTTCCACAAAAAATACTCACCCAACTAGTATTTACATAATTTTATCATTATCCCATATAGTATTATTAATTTACGTTGTCTTGATTCATACTTTCAAAGTTGGACAAGATTTATTAATTATGCATTGTCAATGAAAAACAGTTTGATGATTCGCTTTTGTTGTAATCGTTTTTGTGCTTGGGATTGAATGAAAATTATTTTATTAGTTACTTGTAATTATTAGAAATCATCAATATCATGATAAGATCTGTGAAATTTTTTTAATAGTTATGACCTTTAGTTTTAGTTTTTATCTGAATATATTTTATTTTTGTGATATAAATTCAGAGCACCAAATTGAGATTGTAATGGTGCTTCCTACCAGAGGGTTTTGTTTATCGTATGCATTAATATTCTAGATCAATAATGGTTTTTTCTATAATTAAAAACGAGTGAGTTAGTGAATGAGTTGTTTCATTAACCCTTCTACTGAAAAATACCCTGGAAAGTTGCGGGTATTCTACTTATAACCGGAAAAATTTGAATTTGAAGTATAATTCAGTCGTAAAAATACCACTTATTAGAACTACTTGTTAGTTTAAATTTTTTTTCATTGATTCAGCTTATAAGCACACACCGATGCAATGACTAATCGGTGTGTGTTGCTTCAAGAAGCACTATGTGAAGTACTGTGACTAATCTCGTCTTGTACTTAACGGTGTAGAGCCTTATATATCTCTTTCAAGCGAAAATATTAATTGTAATCTTGAAATTAAGTTTCAAGTTTTCTCCCATATAAACCTATATAATTATTGGGCTTGCACCAATATATGGTGGCTGACGGCTGGTGACCACAGTGTATCCTTTAGTTACTATACTACTTTTAAACCGCCTCTGCCATCTAGCAGCGAAATTATTAACGACTTCTTTGAAATCGCATCATATCTATAAATTTCAATCCCTTCGTCCACACTTGTTCAATTTTTGTGTGCGTTAGAGCACATGCTATGCAGCACATGACGCATGTGGTGCAGCATTCGTTTTTCAGCCTAATTGTAATAGGTTTCGTGAAGCGCGAGACAGAACGAAAATCGACCAAGTGTGGACATAGCTAATCGGTCTATCGACCAACAGCTAGTCATAAGGATAGAAGTCATAAGGTTACAGAAGGAGAAACTTCCACCATATCTTTGTAATTAAGAAAAACACCTATTTTCGCTACAGGAAAGCAATATTTGACCTAGATTCCCGAGTATTTGTGTTAATTACGTTAGAAAACTAACATTATTACAGAAGGAGAAACTTCCAAATTATATTCTACGTATATATTTTTCAACTCTATTTTCTCAGTTTTATATTTTCTTAAGAAATTGTTGGCAACAGACTGCAAAGATGTCAAATTGATTATTTTTTTTCCAATGATGTTTAGGACTAAATAAAATGACGCACAATTTTTAAAGAAAAACTATATCTTGTTTATTTTTTCACCCAAAACTCATCAGTTGTATTATTTAAAGAAAATATTAATGTCAATTCCTCAGCATGGTTTCCATCAAATTGAAATCAACTTATCTGAATTGCAGACCTCAACAGATATGAAGAAATTAAAAATGGAACTTTACAGTATAATATTGTAGCCAGAGTTTAGCATAAAAGAGTTTAATAGTTTGAGTCAAAACTCTCAAACAGTTCTGTATTATGTCCTTATCATGTAATTTTTAAAATTTTAGTAGTCATCATGATGATTTTTTTCTGGGGATGATGCCCACATAAGCTCTAGGCTTGTGCGTGGGAAGGATGATGAGAGATGAATGGACCTACTGCTTTAGGTGGGTTCCAAACCACCGGGAAGCGATTTTGAAGCTCATAAATTGTATTATTATAGGAGCCGGTCACCGTTACAACAGGAGTGGTAGGCGCCGTCTCTTATCTAATCTCAACGATTAGACCCGCCTGCTACCACTGGGACAACCGCTTCCCAAATTATGAGAGTTTGAAGTTTATCCTATAATTTCTACCTGCAACTAGTGTTTCTAGAGTTTTAATTGGGTTGTTCCCTTGAACTAATTTTGTTTCAGTGTTTTGTCTATTCTTCGTTATTTTATCTGTTTCAGTTTCTATGTTCCGTCTATTTCTCAACTGTCTACAGTTCATGAAATGTCTATTGTTTGAAATAAATATCATTATTGTCTATTTTGAAATAAATATCACAGTTTGATCACTTCTCTTCTTCACTTCTCACAGTTTGATCAAATATCACAGTTTGATCGAATTCTCACCAGTTTGTCCGCTTTGGCAGATGCCAACTGTTTGCCGGTACTTGATATGCATTCTCAAATCGTTTATAAGGACTGTGTCATCACTGTGGTAGACGTCTTTGCTAGTTTAATTTAATGTAGCAGCTAGTGTGATGGATTCCACGGTTTTCCGCCGCCACCTACGCTCGCTCATCTGACGCAGACATCCTGTCGCATCATTGAACAATTAGCCGCGAAGATCTCGCGACGCCACAAGTCGTTCAGTAGCGTTTGTCTGTGGCCGACGCGATGTCGACTTTCTGCCTTGTTTTGTTCCTAGCTCAGTTATTCCAGTCAACTGTCATCTCAAAAGCTGCCATTGCTCCTGCTAAAGCTGCTTCTCTTGATGAATCAATAAGTATGGTATCAAGTTGTATTTCTCATCAAATCTTGTTGAATGTCGGTATTGAATTGAGTTCAAAGCTTGTCGTTTTTAAGAGACAAAAGAAATAATTTAGTTTAGTCTATTGTTTTTCTATTCACATTTCAGAAATTAGTTCCTACTTGCGCAAGCGAAATTATAATATGATTCAGCTTCATTGTATCAGTTTTTTATTTTATTTTCTATTACTTAAATTTATAATAATTTTGAAGTAGATTTAATCAGATTATTATTTTTATTATTTAAGATCCATTTAATTCTTATTAATAGATAATTATAAAATATAATCACATTCATCAATAATTAAACAATTTGTAATTTTTCAGAAGTTAATTAGGTTATTTGTTTTATTTATTGCTTCAAAAATAATTGATTATCTTATATTTTTTGAATAAATTTGCGAATAAAAAACCAGGAAAACAATTCTTAGAATAATTAATTTTCAGAATTAACATGGCAACCTCAGCCAGAAGACAAAAAGACCAATCTTATCTGGTTCAATAAAACAAGCTATGAATCCTGGTCCAACAGCCTGGATAACTACTTGGAAGGTTTGTATGTACAATTATTTTTTTTTAATGCCATATAAAATCTAATGTTATGCAATCTAAAATAATATTTTTTCAAAAGAAATTTGCTCTTCTCTTGCTTCCAGTAATGGCGAATGAGCTGAGACGAAAAATTTGTTTAGCAATATTAAAGTAGGCTATGACTTATGACGCTTGAAACTCAATTAGAAAAATGAATAGAAATCGACTAAAGAATTTGAAACTAACATTTGACTGTTTGACTAACAAACCTTAATAATAAAAAATGACAATCATTTTCACATGAAATTGAAATTCCTCATGAATCAATTTCAAGCGGTCTCCACCTTCTCAGAATATGTGCCAAGTATTTATAAATAAAGTTTAAAAAATATTCTACATTACAACATTCTGTAATGTTTGTCACTTAATTAATCAGAAAATCAATACCATGTTGGCTAAAATATTCAATGTGACTTCAATACTCATTTATGTAACATAAATTTGACCCATTAATACTATCTTGATGTAACGTGGACAAATAATTCATAATTTTTCATCTGAAATCAATGATTCCAGAATAACTCAAATATTATCAATCAAATTGTATATTTTTAATACTTTGACCAACTTTGTCATTTAATGTATCAAATATTATGAACTTTATAAAATATATATTGATTTGGAACACTTCACCACCAGTACAGAAATTCTATAAGAATCATGAAACATAAAAACACATGAATTATTAAAAAGTCCTATCTCATACAATAATAAATGATACGGTACAGAGACACAAGCAAACGTTTCTAAGAATCTCGTAAATTGTTCTCAAAGAAACATCTCGAATATTGTTGACCTCATAGCAGTGCAGTAAATTGTATTATAAATATCATTATATTATGAAATTGAAAACAAGCATAGTAAGAAACATACATTGTAAAAAATTAGAATTAGAATTTTGCTTTTTGAATCTATTTTTCATATTGATAAATTAATTAACTCATTTATTTCTATTTCAATAAGATTGCTGTGCTTGAAAATAGGCCAAGTCTCGCAAGTTGATTCTTCAGTCCATTTGATTTTCTAGATTCTTAAGTTGTAGCTTGTAGCTCTGTCACATCAGTGTGATGTAGGCTATACAAACCAGTCTGGAAGCAAAAAGCCAACGCATACGAATGAAGGAAATTCAAAGTACGTTAATTCAGTTGGTCATCCACACAATTATCCACTTCACTAAAATGTAGGCGGTACCGTAAATGAATCAGATAGGGTTTTTAGAAGCTGCTGCTAAGCTGGGAAGCATCTTTAAAAATAATACTTATATGATGAATAAAAATAGGTAATACAAAAATAAAAATTAATACATAATAAAAATAAGGGAAATAATACAATAATACCGCATATTCCTCAAAAATTATTCAACTTCAAAAGAATTTAATAGGCTACAATGCGTTGAATGAAAAATTTAAAAATACACCAACTTGCTATGGAGTGTGACTGGTCCACGCAGGCATTATTATTTTGGTGGTCTTCAATACCACTTGTATTTAAATAATTATAGTGGTATAGTTTATACACTTAGGTACAACTTGTGATATATTATTTTATTGGAGAAAAAATCTTCAATGTCATTTCCCACAACTGACTACAACATTTGTTCTCTATTGGTCATTTTGATCAGTGTTGGATTCATACAATTTTTTAAAATTTATTGTTTCATTGATTTCTATAATCTCATTCTTTGTCAGGTTTTTAGCCAATATCAAAATCACAATTACTTTTCATAATTTGAGATAATACCGTAATTTGAGATATACGGTACCGTATCTATCTACATAGAAAAGAGAAGAAAATAATTCTAACATTCTTCAATAAATGTCCTAAATTTCATCCAATCAGTAGAGAGTTTTTCATTTTCAAAACTACCTCGACCACAGCTCAGATGAGCATTCTTATTGTAGCCTATCATAAATTTGAAAACTTTTCTTTTGAAATTTCTAATCCTTTTGGTTTGGGGGATTTAAAGAAAGTATTTAAATCACAATTCAACGGCTGCAATACGATTGCTATACATATTACTATAATATTAAAACATGTAGGCCTATATCTATATTATTGAGAACTGGAAGTGAATCTTCCTTGTTCAACTCATTTTTCAGTTTATCGCACACCGTCGATTACTCCTGGTCGGCTGGAGAATCTGGTCAAATGCAATCACTCATCACACCCCCAGGCGGGAGGAGTCTGTCATGTCAGCATAGACAGCTACTCGCCGTGTGTGTCAACCAACTACTTCGGATACAAAAAACTCACACCATGCGTTTTCATCGAAATAGAAAAGGTAGGTAATTAGAAAACTCAGAAAATGTTCTTATAATGTGGTTTTGTTTTATCGATTCAGATGATCTATTTTGTTAGATTTACTTTCAAAGTAGACTACCTACTTTGTTAGGTTTCCATTAAACATCTATCTCATTACAATAATTTTGCACCTACATTAGGGAAAAGGTAATTTTAGATGGTGTAATTTTCGAATAATCTCTTGCTTGATCGGATTTTTTCAAACATAAAACCACAACTATATGGATCGCATAATAATTTTGTACCTATGTTAGAGGAAATGTGATGAAGGTATAATTTCTGAATAGAGTAATTTTTTATTTAGAAAATGTTTGATAAAATTTTTCCTAGTATTTTTACTGGAATGGACTACAGTATATACTATTGACTATATTGTTTCTCTGAAGACTGTGTATAAAAAATTTGAGCAAGTAATTTTTTTCAGTGAGATATTATAGTATATTGGGATGAATATTAATATTAGAAATTATTATAATTTTTAGAAAAACGTTGGCCTAATGAATATTACTGTTACTATTGTTATGAACAATATTAATGTAGCAATACGATTTTTGTATCAATCTTTGCAACAATGATTTATTTATTTTCATTGAAAAATACTAGATACATTTTTAACATTTATAAATAATACGAAGGCTATTTGGTGCCTCAACACGAATACTAATGAGGTCACCTAACCACTTTTTCCAATTTTGTATTGTATTTATATGTTGTAAGTTGTATTATTGTATTGTTTTCGGAAATTGTGTGTAAATAAATGAAATTAAAAAAAATATTTACGAAATTACATTTTTATTGTTCTCTCATTTACTAAATATTTCATTTTCTCATTTTATTCTCTTAAAACTGAAAAATAAATTGTAGAGATTGGATTGATAAATTTTAAAAAATGATTAGGGTTGTTGAGACTGTAATAACAAATAAAATAATTGAAAAAATGTAGACATATCCCATTACAGTGTCCTTGAGGGTTCTAAAATGGAGAGATAAGGTTTTGTGAACATGCTTTATCTTCAAGAAGAAATAATGATTGTGTCTACTGCACTTCCTCCTACTGCTACTAGAAAAGTATAGAGGTCACAAAAAACGATGAAGACAAACAATTCTCAAGACTGTATCAAAACTCAAAATTGAAGATAATATGGTTGCCTGACTCTACTGAAATGGTGTGTTGTGTGTTTATTGATTCTTGAAAGCAGAGAACCTGATTACTCTATTAAAGTGATGTGAAGTTCATAAATAATAGCTAGAAACTATGGTTTGAAGATCAGGAAATTTTGTAATACCAACAGTAAATAAATATAGTCATACACAAGTGTTCGGTACCCGTGAAGGTATTATTAGAACTTGAACTTTTCAATCCATTTTCAATATTATCACAGTAAGTTATATCATCAACATACCATTCTAAACAATGACTTTTAAGTTATTATAATAGATTATATTATATTCTATTATTATTCTGGTATTGTGAAATACATTATTATACAAATTATATACACCTACACCATTCGATTTAGTGAAGAAATACTATATTTTGATCATCTAGAATAGGATCTCATCAAATTTTTTTATACTGTTTGTTGAACCTGAATAATTCAGCAATTATTCTCATAATTAAATCAATATTTTTTGAACTAATGATGGCATGCTGCTGATGGTTCCATTAAACCTTCTCAAATGATGCCTTATTTTGTTACTTTCCAGGTTCCGCATTGGAAACCAAAATTCTACACTGACATGGCAGATTTACCGAAAGATATTCCAGAAAAGTTGAAGAATTATATTGATGAGAAAACAGTTTATTCTTATGAAGTGAGCACCGTATTCATTATTTTGAACATAATATTTTTCAATACGTACTTTTGATCGCAATTTGAGTTTTAAAACTAGTTTTAGTATACCGTACTGTATTTTCATTTACATAGCCTGTATTATACATATAGTGAGATGATAGGATCAATTCGAATTATTTTGATGAAAATGCATTTGAAAGTGAGATAAATAAATGTATGAATTTGATGAATAGACAATAAAAATTAGACATAGAATTAAATGACAGGCTTCTCGAACAACACTAGGGAATTGACTCTAGAATATTGAATATTAATTTAAAGTTCACATTAGAATAGCATTTATTTTCTAGAAATCTATTTTCTTTACTAGAAACCTGCTGCTCATCGTCCATGCGAGGGAATTTAAATTGAACCCAGATGAATAAGTTTTGCAATTCTAGTTGATGAATATCTACGGGTAAAATCAAAGACAACATTAACTTTAGTTAAAAAGCAGTTAAATTGTCTTTGGTAAAATTCACGAAAACCTTTCTTCATTTATTCCCTTTACACATTACATCCATTCTTTTTTCATTTTAAAGCCAGAATAAATTCAATTTTTATTTCATTTTTAATCTTTTTCCATTTTAAAGGCAGAATAAATTTCATTCTTGATGACCGTCAACTTGATGCTCAGAAGAGGTTCTCATGGAATTTGAAATTGATCTAGTAGGTACTCTAGTTGAATTCTTCTCGAACATCTGCACCAATATTAAGGCTGTCTCAGTTTCTATAAAAATCCCTGCACACTAATCCGCAATGATCCCGATTCTATTATTTGTTATTGAAAATCTAATAATTTCCTTTTTAGTGGGAAAATGTGTGGGTTTCGTGCGAGGGAGAAACGTCTGCCGATCAAGAGTTCATTGGCAGTATCCAGTATATTCCGGAACCTGCTTTTCCAGCCTACTTCTACCCCTATGATGAACGTCCAGGATATCTGAGTCCAGTAGTGGCAGTGCATTTCCAACATCCGAAACGTAAGTTAAATTCATTTTAGGGTTTCAATTATTCAATTATGGTGCGGTATTTTCAAAATTCCATTTCAGTAGCCTATTCTATTTTATTTGATTCAGTCATTATTTTGAATGAAATTCAGAATAATGATTTGTAAAAGAAACAAAGGCCTTGATTCAGTAGCCTATTCTATGCTATTTCATCCAGAATAATAATTTTTGAAAGAAGCATAAGTCTAATATCAATATTGAACTTGTACAATTATGAATCAGATTACTGACTGATTATTACTGATTGAACTAGTGTCTGATTGATAAAGTATAAATAAATTGAAACCTTCGTGAAAAATTATTACATTTTTTTCTGTACACATCAACAATATTTATATTATTAAGCATTCTTTTCTTATAGGCATATTGTTTCTTTGCAGAATATTTATTATTTTACTGCATGATGTTAACTTGAGAACTGAGTGATTCGATTAAATTTTTTAATAGCTAAATCCTCAATCGAGATTAATCGGATTATTTGATTTTGAATATAAATATAATATCTATCTATTAATACAATATGGAAAAAATGTTTTAAGGCTGATGAGTAGAATCAAATCAAAATTAACATTTCTATGACCAATGTCATTAATTTATGGATATCATAGATTGGATTAAAAATTCATACCAAGATGATTGTAAAGCATTAGCTAAGAAGCGATAGAAACTAAAAGAAACTTGATCACTAGCAAAGGTATACTCCATTATTTCTTTCACCAAAGACAATCGTACTACTTAGTTAAATAGTCTATTTGAATTGTCTGCTTTCACCTTTCACGTACAGTAGGCTACTGATTTTTTCCTCCCATTACCGGTATCTTACTCATTTCCTATCACGTAGATTCGTAGAATGATTAGCCAGATTTTGAAGGCTAGCAATCATAATTATAGTTTAATAATTATGTTGGTATTCAATTGAAATGGCTTCGATTGGAAAATTAAAATTTATTTTCCATATAGTAATACTGCACATACAAACTGAGATTTGGATAAATTGTGGTTTGATATTGACTTTTTCCTGTTACAGATGGAGTCATCATCAATGTTGAATGCAAGCTCTGGGCACCCAATATTGAACACGATAGAAAAAAGGGGATCGGATTGACCAGGTTTCAAATACTCATCGATTAAAAATATGGATAATTTATTTTACAAACATTAAAAAAACTTCCAAGTTGAAGTAAATTATTATATTCAAGTAGTGATTAGAAAGTTGGGTTCAATAAAATTTGAGATGATCCATCCAACTTTGATCTTTCTAGTTTATAAGCTTTTATATTTTTCAAGAATTCCATGCCCTGTTCATTAATATAAGTTTTCTATTGTGAGGATGATGATGATGATAAAAATAATATGATAATAATGATGATAAAAAATCTAAGTTTTGAATAATGTGAATTATTTTCTTCTACCCAAATAATTTTTTAATCTGAATTATTTTCTTCTTCTTTTAACATGAAAGTCATTGTTAATGCATTATCGACTGAAGCTCTTTATTAGGAGTGAAATGCATTCCAATTATGTCCAATAATTTAAGTAAAAGCATTAATTACCTATTTACAGTGAAATACAAGTCGTTAATTTAATAGAATATTTGTGCGTGGAAAAGTTGATTACCTACTCATCCTACCTCATCTAAAATTTACTATCGCCATAATGGAGTTCTTATAGAATAGCATGTTCATTGCTCTTGAGCTAGAAATGCGCTTCATTAATTTCATTAGGTAGTTATACAGGGTCTAGTAAACTTGAATGGGTTTACATTACTACAACTTTCTGTAATTGAAAGTGCAAATTCACGCCATACCCATTATTAACACTTTATTATAGATAATTCATAATTGTTTGAACATAATTGACGATGCCTTTTCGTGTTCTTTCCACAAGAAATAATTACTTATTGAAGAAGCATAGCAAATCAAATAGCAGTATATTAATAGGTTCGTGCCATTCGAAGGAAAAATCATAAAGATGTTTAATATTAATTTCTAAATGGTTTCTGCTTGTCGGTTTTACAAGAATTGATATTATATCTCCCTTTCCAAATCAAGCAAATTGGAGTTGATTTTCTATATAATAGACAAACTGGATGATCAAGAAGTATTCATTATTCTAATAGTCCTGTTTAGTAACTGACTTTAGAACCGTCACCACATTGATAAGAATAAATGGGATTTTCCTTGTACGGTAATTAACTGTAAGTGAATGAGAAAAATCTTTAATATTCCTTCAGCCTGATACATATAAACTTAAATCAAATCAGCAGCCCACATAACATAGGTATTATATGATACATACTTGGGATATAATTCTATTTGGTCGCTAAGATTGAGCATATGTAAACAAAAACATTTAAATAAGCCTTCCTTGAACACCTCAAATAATAATTCAGCTATACCTATATTCAGTGTTACTGTTACTTATACTTACAATTTTAAATAGAGAACTAGTCACATAAATTATTATTCAGCAATAATTATTCAGAATGATTCTTACCTCTCCACTCCTCTCCTCTCATCTCATCTCCTCTTCTCTCATTTTTTTTTACTGAAATATATTATTATATTATCTTAAATTACCTCATATCTTTATATTATCAGTAATATTAAATATTACTGATATTATCCGTCTCTTTATTATTAGCATGGTATTGAACTACGAATGTATAAAATTGAATATAGGAAATGGATGATTTGAATAAAACATTAAGATTGTATTGCTCCTACTGAAATAGGCTTCTGTATTGAATACTTGAAGAAACACACAAAAAATTTAAGTAATTATATGGAGAAATAAAAGGACTGTATCGATGATAATTTGGATTGTCTGTATTTGGTTGAAAAGTATTCACAAATATTAAAACTTCACTCACAATCACTGAAAACATAATACCAGTACACCACTAATTTGGCTTGCTTGACTCACACATTATTGAAGCATTAAAGACTAAAAAGCTTTTAGAAATTGATACGAAAAGCTTTAACTTACCAGGCAAGAAACACAATATTTTTCGTTTTGAAACGTCGTCAATCAACAATAACTTATCCACGACAATGTGTGTGTGTGACAAACTTTGTTAATTTCTTTGCGAGTGTCGCTGCTATATTGTAGTGCGAAGCTGCGGAGATTGTCTCCACTCGACGAAAAACTAAGAAAGTGAAGCAGTAAAAGCGAAAGGCCTCGGCGAGATTTAACCGGATTGAGCTAAGTCACAAAGGTTGAGATTTTTCAGGTTATCCTTCGCCGAGTAAACAGAAATAGAGACACAAGGGTCAATAAACACTGCTATGCATTACGATTGCGGGAATGGAGTGCTCTGATTTAATTAGATCTAATGGTGGGTGGCAAGTTGGGGAGAATTTCACATTTTGCTTGATGAACAATTACTTGATAGCCTACAATCCAAACTTTTAATATTGCTATAGAGTCAAGGCATAGACCAACATGTGGTGAGATAAAACTAATAATCCTGTTGAAAAACAAATACTGTTAAAAACATTGAATATTTCAAATGATATTTACTAAGAATTTATTATCTTTTTAAATTGAATAGGAATTATATGTACACACACTGACCCTTATCTATATCCACTGATCTATCCACTGATATACCAACTAAAGTGATACGTGTCACCATACCATCCCATCAACCTAGGTGTAACCTATCAAGGAAAGTGATATCTATGTATCCTTGTTCTTTGAGGATTCATTGGAGTAGGATACAATTCGATCAAGAAAGTTCTCAAAAATAATTATTGATATTATATAAAAATAACTTAATGCATTCAATAAAACAAGAAAATTCTCAATACAAAAGTAAGAAGCTTAATTTTTATGAAGAGAAGTAGAGATATTTCATGGATAATTTCTATAAATTTGCAGGATTTTTTATTGATTTTCAATATAAGAGTACTTCATTCTTCCAAAATTTCTAACTACACAATACATTAATATATTTTATTATTTTTTTGGCATCTGTTTGTTTCTCATGATGACACTCCATGCGACACATTCAAATCTGATTCCATTATACATATTTATTATAAATAGAGTATTAGTATTTATAAATACATATAATGTTACATCTATCACATGAATACCGATACTCCTGTTGAAGTGGTTTTGATTGTGTAGATTCATTCTTTAGTTTTCTGTTGAAAATATTCAATTCTGTACACTACCTATCTCAATTGTATATGCTGACAGCATAAAACACACTGAAGTCTTCTAAAATTTTTGAAATACAGTAATGATATTGCCTTGATTGCCTTGCCTATCTTAGTTATAATCATACTATGATACACAGTGATTCATGACAATGAAAAAGTTTTAAAGGTATAATGAACAATCTTATCAGTTATAAAATTTATTTTTAATATCTATCTTATCTAATATAACGATTTATATTTTCGATTGATGAATACTGAGATATTCTATATACCCCATTGTTTGATTTAAGAATAATTATATATAATTTATTCAATTTTCAGTAGATTGAAAATAACTGAACGAAAATCCTATGGTTTATAACTTTAATGATCAATGATAATTAAACATAGATAATAATTATTAGCACTAAAGATAGCTCACAATAACTGAACAAAAATGTTCTGTTATGTTCTGAAATCCTATGGTTGCTGATAGCACTATATTATTACAATTAAATCCAGAGAATAAATAATTAGCACTAGAGATAGCACATAATTGCTGATCGAGAATCCTTAGGTTGATAGCACTGAAGAGTATTATGCCCTTATATAATTTTTATTACTCTCCTTGCACTAGTACTAAATATACTAATACATACTAATACAGTCTCTAGCCTCTATCCTCTATGTATACAGTATTAATGATAATCAGTTAAGCCTGGTTTTCATTAGTAGAGTTAGTGGTAGAGTAACTAGCATACTAACTCTACCGTACTAACTCTACTCTACTTACTTGGTACTTAAAAACAAGTACTCTACCATGACTCTACTCTACTATGAACGTTTTCATTGGGAGAGTTCACAAGATAGTTATTAGTTCTCGCCCAGGGAACTCTACCACTAACTCTACTAATGAAAACCAGGCTTTAATGAAGTCTCTGTATCTACTACTGTACCATGGGTTACATAAGGATAGTATTTTCACACACTCACTTAGTCCTTTCGAATGGTTTTAAATAGCACTAAATTTAATTAAATGTTTTCTCTTCAAATTTTTATTTATAAAGATGTGAAAACCTTGAGGGAAAGAAGCAGATCTACAACATATCATTCACCGAATCTTATTGATGAATTTTGGTTTTTGAAACAGCTTCCTATTCAGCCTTGGTGAGTGTGAGCAACGTTATCGCGCGCGCGGCTGGTGGTGGGGGGATAGAGTGTTGGTGCGGGGTGTTGGGGGGGGGATGCGCTGGCGACATTCGGTCGGCATCTTCAGTCTGCGTTCTGCGTCCGCTTCGTATGCAGCTCAGTGACGTCGAGACTCAGTGTTTTAGTTCAGTTCCATAAACATTTTTTTCTTGAAGAAGTGCTTGGAGAAGTGTTAGAATGTCGAAGGGAAGGTCCGCTGCGGCCGATAATGGCCCCGCAGGCTATGAGTGGGAATACGCCAGAAAAAAGGACGACCGAACCAGATGGGAGAAGATCAAGCAGGGCATCTGGAATTCAGACTCTCACGAGTTCCTTGGAAGAACTGCTAAAAGTTGGGGTGAGTTTTAACAAGAAGTACAAAAAAACGCATTCCATGGTGCATCACATCTACGTGTTCTTTACACATCTCACTGAATATTCATATCTTTTTCTTAGGACCTTCTCAATGACCTCCTAATAAATATTCAATAACATCTTGGAAAGAAGTCTATAAACATAGATGAATGTTTATTCATCACACACACAGCACTAAATTTAATGAAATGTTTTCTCTTCAAATTTTTTAACATCTAAATAATAGAGCATCCTTAAAGTTTACTGTCATTTTACATGGAAAGAGCTTGTCGTTATCTCTTATTATCTTCTTAAAAAGTGAATAAGTACTCAAATTCAATGGAAGACTCAACCTTGAATGGTTACAATTTTTTGGTTCAGATACCTGTAGATCATGTTTTTTAGAATAGAATATTATTTCAAAATAAAATTACATTACACTCAATTGCATACAAGCTCAATAATACAAATAAACATGTATGCAAAGAACATAAATCCAATATACAATATTGAATATTTTGAAAGAAATAAAAACAAACCCAATAGATATTGAAAAACCCAATTATGCTTGAATGCTTTCCAATGCTTTCGGGTGTCGAGTCTATAATTATCATATCGGTTTTTAATTTCCTCTGTCCTCTGTACATTATTAATTACTACAAATTCATTCATGGGCGATTGAATACTGTACCACATCGAGGTTATGATTCATCAATCAAAAACTAATTTTTCGGTACTACAAATAAGTAATTAAGAAAGATACACAAGACCAGGACTTTTTTGTGGGGGTTCGTACTAGTACGCCTTACCCAAACCTCTAGGTGAGGTTCCTCTAGGTTTACCTATGAATCGTATGAATTATATGAATATCTATAAATTATATAAATTCGTATGAATAATCATAAACATCGTTATGTACTGAATTAGTTGATTTCCTTTTTGTCTTTGATAATTTCAACTCGTTTAATTTCAATTACAATAGATTTTGGATTATAAGATTACGGCAGCCGGCAGCTACAGTAATATTGCTATAGTAGAGTACTACCTGTACTCGTGTACAACTTGTAGCCTAATCCACCCCGTCTTATGAGAGAGTATATCTCCACAATCAAAGCTATAAAGCGGTAAAGACACCGCCTTTGGAAATACAGCTTTGGCTTGATATGAAAACTTTATTTGAAATGCAATCAATCATTATTACTGTAATTAGAACTTATCGTAACCTGAAATTGTACTTTCCGGGAATTGATTAATCAAGTTACTTTGATGATTCATCCCTTGCTAATAAGTAGATTCTTTAATTTCCTATACATTGATTAATAATTAAGTTACTTCAATGATTCATCTCTTGGTAATAATTATTACACGTTCTGCAATTAATTATTCCTAATAATTGATATAAAAATACAATTAATGTAATGTAGGATTGATAGAATTCAAATTCCAATCCTCAGAAAAATTAGATGACGATACATACATCACACAGCATCCTATCAATCCAGTATTGCAGTACCAGGATTAAAAAACCACGAAATCGGACATAAATTTTTCACTAAATTGAATAAAGTTAATTGATTTACGAAATCCGATTATTCCAGTTGAATGTGATCATTCTCATTGATTTCTGCTACTGCTGTTTCAAACCATAAGCATTAAAAATAAGTTGGCGCTGACGTTGTAGAAATGCGATTATGGAAATGGATTTGTCACATTTGAAATTCATGACAATCCAGTGTAATTTTGATGGCTGAAATCAATTTGGTTGCCCCCATATCATTTCAAAGTGACACCGTATTCAATGCTTTATGGTATTCATAGAGCTGTCAAGTGCTATTGACATAGGTCAAGTCTAGCCATCGAAATTAATATCCTAATGAGTTTTCGGTGTATTCTCATTCATTTTGGATTGCGATTCTGACAACGGATCTTCTTGAGTTTTCAATTAGTTGTAATGGACTCTTGATGTAATCGAAAAACGATTGTGATGGAAGTATTGAAAGTGCATTAAGCTAGTTTGATTGTGGTTTGCTTTACTTTACTTCACTTCACTAGCAATATATAGAATCTTCCTTTAAGTGAAGTGAAGTGAAGTGAATCAAAGTAGCTCTTTGCTAGTGAAGTGAAGTAAAGTAAAGCAAACCAGTGACCAGGTGACCAGGCCCTCACTCACTACATACCGGTATTCATATAATATGTAATATTCGTATAATCTGTCTTTCTATAAAAATAGCAGAAAGTTGATTAAAATTTCAATCACAATTTACGAAATATGTCGGGCTTATTAATCATCCTTTCATGATAATGTTTTTCATCTTTATAAGAATAATTCTTTATAAGATAATCGGAATAAATGAAGCCTGAAGATGTTTAGAAAATTGAAAACTTCATTTTAACAAACCGTACGCGTTCTTTACACAAGGATTTAAGCACGAATACTATAGTTCCCATTTTACTTGCCTATCTCAAGTGAAATGCAATAGAGGAACAAATATAAGGTCTTGTCCAAATACAGAACGACTGAACAGAAATCATGACATTGTCATAGTTCAAGACTGGGACTGGATTATACTAGTTTATTCCGGGTTATCTGTAATCCATTTATTTTATTTTTAAAAACTTTGCGTATGTCACGTTAAAGCGGATGTCGCGGTTATTAACCTACTTCAAGAATTTCCACTTAATTGTGTTTCATATTTCCAGTTATTTGCTTATTCCATATTTTCCGTCTTCTCTTTTCCATTTCTTCATACTCCTTATTCATATTTGCATTGTCCACATTTCTCATCTTCGATCTCTTCCTCATTGTTCTTCTTTCCTGTGATTCCCTGTGATTTCCTGTGAATCTGGGTATCCAGCCATCAGGCATGAGCATGATTTCAACAATATATATTCAGTTGCGAATAAATACATTCGAATTCTATGAATATTCAATTCTTTTAAAGTGTACTTTTATCTTTGATAATACATGAACACATAAAATGTTCCTCAATTTAAAACCTGAAACTGAATTAGTTCTTGTGAAATCTCAACTCAGCACCCACTTAAAATTGAACTTGAATTGAGGCTTTCAGGCGGTTCAACGTTCAACGCAAATAGAAATAAAAAAAAACATATCTTGATGTCTTCTATATCTATAATAGCAAATTGTGTAGATTGGATAGGGATCTCCTGTAAAAATGACATGAAACGTGTTTTGGCCTCAATTCTCTCATGAAAATGTCAGACCAGCTTTGATTTTGAACGGATGCGTCACTGAAAAACAAGATTTTTCTATCAAAGATAATGGTTTAACCAAACTTGACACACTAATTTCACGAGCAGGCCACGTCAGTTCTTAAGCACCATATTTTTTGCGTTGTTTTTACCATAATAAATGAATGTAGCCTCACCTTCTGGATTGTCTATATCTATACCAATAATGAATGCTTCTGTCAGTGAGCTTCTGATAACATTTTATTGACGCAAGGTCACGCTCACTCGAAAAGCAACAAATAAATACTCTGCACCATATAAAATTGTTTTTTATTGCTAGTGGATTAATGGGATTAGGCCTACATTGTTCTCCCATTAACTTTATCAGAATATGACTTAGGTGTGATTTATTTTTTGTGAATGTGACAGAAAGTGATAGGCCTACAAAGTTTACAGTTTCACAGTTTCTTTAGGGATTAAGAAAATATCCATTTCAAAGAGGCGCTCATTTTGGCACCATTAGTCAGATAGTATTTGCCTAAAATGATGGAGCTGGATTGACACAGCTGAAATTATTTAGGTTTATAAAGCTTTGTTTTCGATTTGTCTTCAGAATTTTACGATTTTTGAAGTTGTTGAAAAATGAGTTGAAATAAATCTTCCTTTCGATCATGAACCGAGAGATAGAGAAGTTTTGACCTTAAAAGATAGAGGAGATGGAGTAGTTTTTTTTTTTGAGGAAGATGATAACACTATTCATGAGTTTGTCGCATGCTTGATTTATGAGGTTAATTATGTATTGTAACAGTTTTGTATTGGCCTCAAGTGGTCACCCATCCAAGGGAGTCCCGATCGCTCGTAACTTAGGTCCTATCTCATTTGACAAGGCACTCTCATAGTGAATAAATCCCCCTATCTCAGATAAGGTGGGGCCATCAAAAACTCTGTTTACGTTTTTTCTTCTATATATTATCAAGTTTTTTTTAGAATCTGCAATTAAATTTACGACTAGGCTTGAGTATCCTAAACATTGGAAATAATCTCACTAACCATTCATTGAATAATTTAATCGATTTCTCGACCTTCAGACTTTGTAAATATTAAAATAAAGCGGGTAGCCCGCAGCCAAGTCTCAAACGCTGAGTTTATCTAGTGAATTGCCGATGACACGTTTTGAGAGCATGTCGAATATATTTTCGAGTAATGGCAAGTCTTATACAACATTAGGAGATACCTAAAATATTAACCAAAATATGATGAGATGAAAAATTAGTACTGTTTCAAAATTTTATGGTTTAATAGTGTTTGCTGAAGGTGAAGCAATCTATTGAAAGATTACTTTTGAGTGCCCTTGGTATCAAGTATGGATTCCTAACACGAATGACTTAAATCACAGTACCATGCTAGTGAGTTATTTCCACACGTTTTCCTCTTCACGAGCGAAACTGATAAAATATTGTCATCTTAACACGGATTTGTTAACGTTGAAAAACACACACCCATGTAGTTGTGAGTGAAGTCTTCTACAATTTCCAATAAACTCTGGCTCTCCAGGAGCAACGTTCATATTGTATTGAGTCACAGTATTCTTAAACCTGTCCTAGAGAATAGAAGGCTACTAATTGATGTATTAGTTTAAAATAGCATTATTTTTTATTGTTTGTTTTCACTCATAATAAAGTGTAATTACATTCTAAGTGCGAACTTCCATCTTTAAACACACTTTTTCCAAGGTTATTGTTATTACTATCCTATATATTCAAATTCTTTATTTATTATTATAGTGATGGATTTTATTATATTTGTAATACATATATAACCACAGTACTACATATCATACAGTTAGATAATAATAGCTGTATAGCAACATATAGATATATAATATGTTACTGAGTGAACTCTGGTATGATTGTATCCATCATAGTTTTGTATTTAGTTTACTAAAGAATTTAAGAATTTCGTTAATCTCTGTGAATACTCCTGAGAATTATCTCATATGGAGATGGAAGGAAATGAGATATTGCATCTATTCAGTTGCTGTTATATGGCATTAATTAGGGATTTCGTTCAATTAATAATTATCTCATAGTTGAAAAAATATTTACAGTACCTGCTTAGATAACCAGATTCTCTATTGTGATTTGAATCCCAGTTGAAATTAAAACAAATGAAATAAAATAGACCATCTAATTTATCTTGGCTTCAAAAATTTAGGTAGTCATAAATTAGACGCCACGAGTTTTTCATTACCTTATCAAAATTTATAACACCAAACCCATCTAGAGCTCTTTAGAGAGTGAGTTATCAGACTTTACGAGTTGCGTCTGGCTAATCTAATCAAGAGTATTAGATATATTCCATAATGTGGGTATTACAGTACAGACTATGCTCAAGATAAAAGCTATACCACAAAAAAATCCAACTACAGTATCTCAGAATTGCCACTGATAAAGTATTTTTTTTATTTTGAAAATAAAATAAGGCGAAGTGGAACCTACCCGTAAGGGTCTCCCCACCGATAAAAAACCATACGATGAAGAAAAAAGTATTCATATATGATGTTAGGGTCTCTAAAATCATATATGAATACTTTTTTCTTCATCGTATGGTTTTTTATCGGTGGGGAGACCCTGGATCTTATGATTTTAGGGTCTCTAAAATCATATGCAGGGAAATTTTGTATCAAAAACATGGAATGGATCGTCAATGCCATTCAGTAGTTTTGAAGGTTTTCTGAGGTATTGTCTGAGCTACGCTCCGAGTGACTAGAATAATAATTTCTCTGAAGATAACTTAAGTTATCATTTTTATTAGTTCCATTTTACTACATTATACGTATGTATTTTAAACTACTACGTAATCCTTGGCCTATATCGTATTGCAAACCAGACCTTGATCAACTTTTCTGAATATCATAGTCTGGGATATCGAATGATCATAAATCCAGTTTTCTTCAGACACAATTCGATACCAGAGAAGTTCAACAAAAATCGTTATATAACAAAGTGTGCTCGAAGTTTTGACCTGTTCGAACTGGATATTACTGCCTTGAACCTGACGACGTTTATGCATTTCAATTTCAAACGCAGACACCTCACACACAATATTGAAAGTCAATATCTGTTTTTACTTACTCGCACAGAACAGTTGTCTACACAACTATCGCAGCGGAAATCTTATATATTTATGTATATAGGTTACTATCTCAACAATACTGTTTACGTTTTTGAGAAGCAATTATTTGAACATCAGATATGGCGAGTTTATTTACTTTTCAAAAATAATAATTGCTCATTCCCAATTTAGCAGTTTATGTATGTGATGACATAGCTAAAAAAAGAACTTCCCCACGCACACGCACTGATGCCATCCATGGCTAAAATTATCATGTTTCCTTCCAACAATAATGTCTGATTCACTTCAGTGTATTTTCTATGAAGAAAGTTCAATATCTTTCTTCAGTAATTCAAAGTTAGTGATAGCTACAAATGTAGTCAATCTGTTGAAATCTCATTATCAACTTGGCACGGTAGCATGATGCGGATAAAACTTACTATATATTTATGCAATTGGAATTATTATTGGATATTATGTTATTGGAATAAAATTGCCGTATTTATTATTGGAACACATTGAAAATATTATGAGAGAATAAAATCCCAATGCGTAATTTTAATCACTCGTCAGAAGATTAGGTAACCGTAGTATTCGTTTATCAAAGTAATTTAGTATTATGTCAGACGAGGAATTGACATGTGACCTTACGATCTCTCAATTGCTGTATCTGTATCAAAACATTAATTGATAACAACTCAAACTTTGATCAATTGAAGTTTCTTTTCACTGTGGATCCCATCATAATATAGCTTCCAGTAAAACCGGATTTGCTTAAACCGGTTGATTAGCGGTCTGATTCGGTGTGTGGATTGATGAAAATGATGCTTCACCAAAACGTGTGCGTTGAATGTCAATTCTCTTTTTGGAAGAAAATTTTTTAAATGTTTTAGCTACAATTTCCATCAAAAACTGATCAACAAAAAAATATAAATTCCATATTAGCCAAATTAATATGGAACATTGTTGTAACATTTTCTCGTTAGATGAGATCAAACCGTTGATTTTCATTTGAATCAGCAGCAGAGCTCAGTGTTTTATAGGCAATTAGAAAATGATTCCAGATTTAGCCGGCAATTGGATGAAAATAGCGCAGCATGGAGAATGATTGAATCAGTGGCGAAATTGAAAATATGCCCGTAGTTTAGAGCAAGATCTTTTCTCGCAGAACTGATCTTGAAAGCGGGCCAAATTTTCAGTATCAGTAGCTGGTACAAACTGGAAACCTCTAACCGCTTAGTATTGAAAATATAATTTTAGTTTCATTCAGTCTACAGCACTCCTATTCGACCCCAAAATGATTTTATCGGTATGAAGATGGAAATTTACCATGTTAGCCTGATAGAATATCAATTGCTATCAAATGGAATTGGAATACTTCTTCTATTTCTCAGGATAATTTGTAAGCTTAGATACTGATTTTATAGAACTATTATGACCATAAAACTATATTTTACATTATAGTGCCTGGACCCTACATACTTTAATATCTTTCAATCAGTAGGCCTAATCTCATTCGACCTCTTTTCGTTTATAGTTTGATTTGGATCTCTGACATGGCCATTGGCCAATGAAAATTCATGAAATTATGAGTTGATGAATAAACTGAATTAACTGGAATCAAACTGCAAGACGATTTCGATCTATCTCTACATATGATTACAGAAAATGTAACAATATAAAATTCTGTTGCAAAGCTGGGCCATAATTTTAATTGTGGTGGCATAATATTAAAACATAAATAAATTTCCGAATTATCAGGACAAACAGTTTTGTCAGGATATCTTGATATCATTTTTTGTTTGATAGATATTCCATGGTTCATTTGCACAGCTTGCTAGGGTTATGACCAAGACCAATTGAAACATAATATCTTGTGTGCCTTTCTTTGAATGATTTCAATCTCAGTTATATGGACAAACTGGATTGCCAGGATTTCTTGACATAGTTTTCTGTTTTATAGGTTCATCTGCGCAATGTGCCAGGGTTATGACCAAATTGAAGCACATCTTTTTTCTTACTTTGAATGATCTCAAATAAGCCTAAAAGGTCACTATTATTCGACGGGATCACAAAATTGAATTTTTTTATAGTACAGAATAAAATATCATAATGGAGAGGATAAGGTTACTTTAAATAGTGTAAATAGAATAGTATAGTAAAGAGTGAATAGCGAGTTGAATAGAGTAGAGTAATAGAGTATGAATAGAATATTTACTTCTGATCATGTTCTCTAAAAATGGGCTCATCTTCTCTATCATTACCACTTACCTACATAACAGCAGTTAAGCTGAGGCCGCACTGCTGGATGGTTACCTAGTGAGTAGATCAAGTGAGAACAAAGAATATCAATTGTAAAAGAGCATCTGATCTGAACCATTATAGGAATATATTATAATATGATAAAATATAATATAATTTTATATGGGTGTATGCACTGTATGAGGTTTCATGGGTATGGAATTCCCGTTCAAAGTTCGTTGTTGGACTCGCTCAACAGGTGTGGTGTTGAGCCAAGCAATAAAAAGCTGAGTGTTGAGGTTTCGGAGGGAATATCTAGTTATATCTGGTTTTTGTAAAACACTGGAACGAGGCTGGAGCTGGAAAACGAGCAGTGATTATATCGGAAACTTTGACCTTGACTGCTGGAATCATCGTAACTTTGACCTCATTCTAATATCATCTCATTAAATCATCGCACAAAAACCATACTGACTAGCTGATTAAAAGGTCGAATCTTGATTATTCAATTATTCTAATTTATATTTCTGACAACATATTATTTAACAATCAAATATTGTACAACAGTGTCTTGAGATGTCTCGTTTTTCAAGAAATAGAGTAATTCTATCAATATTATAGTAATTTAAATTCTATCGATTCGATTTCAATAAAAAATATGGTTGACTTAATTCTATACATTGGTGAACTAATTAATCAGTATAAAGAGTGGAAATGAATGACTGAGTTCACTCAAGCAGGACTACAATATTACCGGTACCTAGGTGATTTGACCATGAACATAAACTATCTATCTTTCTCATTAAGTTATCACTATTATTGCCGTTCCATAACCATTTAATTCTGAAAAATTGCTAATGATTGAAATCACAATGATTGAAATGTACATGAGTTGGAATAGAATAGAATAAAATAACTGCCTTTATTTTTTTGCTAAGGATGGCGAAGTTAGGGCGTAGTCGGCCCTCTCTTACACTCAACCCTCCAATAAAATTAAAAAAATTATATTAAATAAGACGAAAAATGAACAATGGTTAAAGAGAAAATAGATGAAAAGTGATATGGATAATTTAAACTAGAAAATAAAACAATCTCACGATGAAAAAATAACTGCTAACAAATTGGAAATTGATTGAAAGTTAATGACAGTGAATGTGAAAATGAATGACTTTAGTTGGGAATGAAGAAGAAAATGGGCAAATATAATAACTGGAAAATAAATAAAACTTATGATAAAAGAAAGTATGATAAGATAAGAGAAATTCAAGATAGAACCATATACTTACCAAATGAATGTCTAAATTAAATAAATCAACTAATATAGAAATTATTAATGATAAACCAATGAAATATCTGTGATATATCGATAAATGAAAGAATCTATGAGCATGTATACGAATAACGAAACAAACATCGAACCAATTACGAACAAGATCCAGATTTTTTTTTATCGTATGGCTTTTTATCGGTGGGGAGACCCTCACGGGTAGGTTCCACCTCGCCTAATTGCACAATGTTTTGTGTCGGTCACCCATCCGAGAGCGGTCTTGAATGTTTGTTTCTTAACCACATGATTACCACAAGATCCAGATTTTGACCACACTTGCTAAAACACCTCCAAGTTCCATCCTAGAGAAGAGGTAGTAGTTTACAGGATAGTATACAGATTCTAATCTACTTTATCCTGATTGATAATAGTGAAATGTATTTCTCAACTCTACCGGTAAAGTACAGTAGCACTAAGAACATACATGATTAGAGATACATATTAGAGATACATATTAGAGACTAGAGAGTATCGCTTCTCTATGACAGTAGTTACTGGGTGATGGACAACTTCTTATCTTTCTTCTTACATAGATGGCAATGGCAACAGTAACTGGGTCAATATACTCGTCATTTCTGATGGATAAAAAGAGATGCTTCCAACTCTTTAAATCTTTTTGAATATATTCCTATATGAAGAAGCTTGAACTGAACTGAAAGCTCACACATTATTATACATTTATTTGTAATTTGTTCAAAAAACAATAATTTACTATTAATTTTTTTAACCAGGCAAAACCTTTCACCAAATTTTTTCAAAATCGACTTGGCCAAAATCTCATTTTTTCCAATCAGGCTATTTTGGTGACAAATTTTATTTTCCTAATCGACAATAATTATTTTCTACTTTCAAAGACTCAACAAATAAAATATTTTACTAGTTTAAAGTTCCTTACAGAAGAAATGACAAAGAATGTGATCCATGACTTTTCCAATGACGCCTTGGAGTGGGAAAGATTCCATTGAATTTCACTTCTATACTCCTACCTTTTATAATGAACCACAACACCTTCCGTACTCCAGGTACCTTAGTACTGCCACCTTGGCTTCTAACACTCTTCAAATTCGAATAAAAAATCGATTAATCTTGAAAAGCAACCTAAACCCGAATTTGAAGAATCAATTGTACCAGTGGTAGTCGCATATTGTTACATGATCTATATGAGATATGTGATTTATTCGCATATAGAATACTTTTGTTGATTACACAATCGAATACATCATATCAGCTATCAATAAACAATAAAAGTCCCTTAACTTATTGGAACAATAACTGTTTACATATTATTTATTGTATTGATATTGGTTCTTGGGTTCTAGCACAATGACTTTAGAGTATCAAGTATCATATAATAAATCTTATTAATTTTATTTGAACAATTGAGTAGATTTGTTATTCACTCAATATGAGATTACTCAGATGACAGGTAGATGAGATATATTAGAAATACGAGATACTATATGTGATTAATATGAGGTTAGCTATGGCGAATACTTTTGCAAAATTTGAGCTTTAATGTATTGGAACAGTAGTATCTCGTTGCACAACTGAAATGTCTAGAATAATCAATATTGAATAGGTACTCTAATCTAAAGGGAGAAATAAATTCATCTTATTCCCTGTAACACAGAAAATAGCAGTGGATAAACAATTTACTTGGAAATTTCCACCAGGATTGAAAACTATTCTTGGATGAAAAAAGTTTGTGGTATTTTTGTGGGATGTGGCAAATTTCCAATTTGAGTAGTTTCACTGCTTGACAGTGTCCACTGCGTGACCTTTCATTCATTGAGAAAAAATTGATGATTCAGTATGAACTACTATAACTTACTAGGAATTTATACAAGTTTAAATTTATTTTTATTATACAGGTAAGTTGATGCTTCTCTAGGAGATATTCAAAGTGAATTCCAAATGAAGTGGCACTCACGAAGCTGTTTATTCACAGAGCAAATGGTTTAAAACACACTAGCTTAAATGTTTTATTTTGGATGATTATCTACAGTTGTATAGTAGCCTACAACTCTTTTGATGGAATATTAATATTTTGAACCATTGCTTTTGACACAATATTTTCTGCATTAATTCTGTGTCTGGTTAGCTTATTCTGGTATGCATTGAAAAGGTGTTTATTTTCGAATGTCAACCCTATACCGAGATAAAATGATGAGGATTAGGTAATCAGTTCACAAGGTTAGTGGAAACATACATATCTCCACATACTTTGATCATAATCAATTCATGATCTAAGTATGATTGTGAACTGAGTTTCCCGCTGAAGATTTTTCTTTACGATTCATCTTGAGCTATGCTCCGATAATAATTGTTTTGAATACTCATAAAATTATATCAAACTGCTGTTGAACTTGATCAGCAACTCCTTTTCTGATCCCTTTCAGTTCAATCCTTTTCACAAATCTTCTCTGAACCCCCCACCACTATCTCAGTTTCTCATATGGGCACAGAAAAGACATTCAATTTGGTCAGTCTATGATAGTGGATTGCACCATCAGGTAAAATTCGATCCGTCTCATGTTTAGATCGATCCCTTTTCCTTTTTCGGTTGAAGCTAAATAGCGGATTGAATTGAATGAAAAAAATTAAGAATTGAAAGAAGGTGTTGAAAGTGAAGGATATCAATATTATATCGTACTCTCTGTTTTCCTTTGCTCAAGCGTGCTCCATTCTTTGGAAAGTTCACATCAGCCTTCAAGAAGGAGTGAGAACTTTGGCATCTGCTCTTGTCTAGCCTTTAACTGTTGGCCGTCGACCTTTTAATTTGATTTGTTGACAGAGAAAGATATATAGAGAGGAGAGAGAGAAAGATTGAAAAAGAGAGAGAGTGAAAAAGAGATCTCACGTCTTTTATTGATACTTTCATCCCTATTGTTGACGCTACCAGCGAGTAACTAGTAAGCCATTATTGAATTACTGACTTGATATCGCTACCCCCATCCCTCAGTGTGTGATAATGTCTCGACCTATTCACATGAACTGGATGTATCCTGATAATACAATGCTTTTCAGCCCTCATGTTCCCACGTGCCTTTCTTTGACCTCTAGATTCTCTTCTGTCAACACAAAGCCCAAAACATGATTGTACCCATCAATCCTCTCGGCGGCACCAATGCGGAAAACACAATATCAATTGCTATGAAAATTATTGACAAATATGGCTTCCAATTCATGTCGAGTTGCGGCGTCAAGCTGTGCCCAATATTTTGTCTGATTGTTTCCCAGAAAAATGAAAAGCGGAAGTTGAAAATAACTTTCCCAATAGCAGATACCTTTCAAACTTTCCTTTACCTTTCAGTAACCTTCTACCTTTTATTTGAGTTTACCTTTGTATTATTTGTAATATCACTTTCTATAGCAAGTTTCCTGATAGATTCCCAACAAGGCTTGTTGTTGATTAAAAGCGCCCGACGGTGTATTTTTGTATATAAAAGTTTGCTCTCACGTTGTTACCTCTTTACACAGTAGCTCATGATATGTACCGAATTCAATTACAGTATTTATAAATCTGACAAGATTCAAATTACAAGAAAAGATGATATATTGTCAAAAAATTACTCAAATTACATTTTTAATATTTTTTATTAAAATAAATCCAATATTTAAATAATTTTGAAAGTGATTTGAAAAAGGAGACGGGACATTCTCATTTTTTAAACCAGCAATGATTCGTTTCTGTACTCGGATTCTAATTAATCCTATTCTATCTACTTCATTTCCAATTCCATGAAATAGTAAATCACAAACATCCAAGTTATCAAATAGATTGTTAAATCTAGGCACCAGCAATTATTCTTAGTAAAGAAAAAGTACGTCTACTAAACATACTCAGTAATAAAAGTACGTTTTTACTTCTATTTTATCAGTTCAAGTAGGCTAGCAATACTGGCTGAGCAATGCATTGCTGGTTAAGTAGTTCGACCGACAGAACTTATCATCTTACCTCGTTCCTTGACCAAGTTCAGATTAGATAGTAGGATCAACTCAAATTCTTGACCTGTCCCAAAGTTTTGAAGTCATGGATAGTAAGAAAGATAGTATACAATGGTAGATAGGTACTTTCAAGTCACCTAGAAATTATAATTTGGAGATTAAATATTATCTATGTTTTATTTTGTTGGATTGTTCATAATGGATAGAAATTCCGCACATTATTATTTGAGAAACTGGCCATAGTGCCGCAGTTTACTATTACTGATGCAAACACAAATTATGCAAATTTAATAATAGTAGAGCAGATGAGAGAATAAAAATTTGGAATAAGATTGGAAGAAAAAGCCGATCAATATCAATAAATTTACTGTTCATATACTTTAAAAGTCCAACAAGATTAAATTTATCCATTGAAAGCCTTTCAACTCCAAACGAGTTCATTAGAGTTCGTAATGATAATACAAGAAAACAAGATAGCTCGATGGAAAATGCCATGATCAGACTACTCGTATTATTTGATTCTCTCTTCTAGACTAGACTGTTACTGAATTGTAGAGAGCATACAAGATAAGAAATTCAAATTCAGTGATCAGTAAAATCGTGTTGCTCTTGAATAAAATTTTGCGAAAATCAGTAAAATCCGTGAAATCGTGAATAAAAAGACTCGCCTTTTGTATAGCAGGATCGTTTTAAATTGTCAGAAAACACCTGATTGACTGTACGCTCGTTTACTAACGTTAAATCAGCTGTTTTCTGACAAGTTAAAAGAATCCTGCTATAATATAGCTTCGCCTACTAAAAGACTAATTTTCTTGTGAACTCACCTTTCGAACATGAAATTTTTGGTTATGACAACTTTGAGTCTTTTTATTCAATATGGATAACAACTAAAATATGACCTTTACTTCTACTTCTAACCGTGAGTCACTGTGTTGGAAACATTATTGTTTCCTTTTGTTATAAAAATAAAAATATTAAAAAACTCCAAAATTCCTCGTATAGCGAAAGGTCCCTCTGTGGGCTCACTTTTCAGCTCACTATTCAACGCATGCATTGAAGTTTAAAAAATATAGGTCAAGACTAGACTCAATGCGGCCAACCGCGTTATGGAGCAGAAATATACATTTCTAAAAATATCGTTCTTCTCCGAATGTGAGGTGGACTCCAACGCTCGCTCGTGTAGAACGGAAAATTTTTATCGCTTCGATGAGTTTTCATTCAGTTGCAGATTAGTGCGATAAGTATTTGAATCTTAGGCCTAAACTACTTCTTTATTCTGAGTGAGATTTCAGAATCCAATATTAGAGTCATAGAATTGAATGAATACTTTGACTCGTTCCCGAATTTTCAGTTTGCTTCCATTTCCAGATCCAAACTCTTTGTCAATTGATTGTGCATTGTGATTGTGAATTCTGTCCAGTAATCAGTATTATCATGGATTGATATTGCTTCGTGCAACCCAGTGAGAGCCGAGTAAACTCAATTTTAGGTGTTCAATAAGAGAAAAGATCAATGATAGTTTATTGTAACATTTAAGGGTAGTATGTTATGTTGCATAGGAAATACTGTATCACTATTCTCAAAACTCCATTATGTCGGTAATTTAATAGAACTTGAAACTCCATGTATTTTTCTGTAATTATACGGATGTAATCAACCAATTCGCCATATGGTTTGTGGTCAAAACTGTATATACATTCGAACATTCCAATCTTACTCAATCACAATAAGATGAGCTAAAAGCAAACAATATGACGAAAGATGAATGATTGTGTATTCAATTTGTATTATCTATTATACAGTATCTGTATCTGGTTTGGAGAGATGTGATGCGTTTCATATTTACCCAACCGTATTGAACACAAAAAAAACAGCATTAGGCTATTAATTACAAAACTCAGTTACGCTTTGAAAAGCGGAAATTATCGTAGTTTAACATCATCTCTCAGTAGTTCTGAAGGCCATGCTGAGGATGAATCGCGTAGAATCGGTACGGTAGTCGATGAAAAATAATTTGGCAAACATTGAATGACCTCAAAACTTCCTCTCAGCTTCCATCACATGTGCATTTCTTGCTTATTGAACTCATTTGGCATGCTATACAAGACACTGCAGTAAGGCTGCAGATAACATTAGTATTTTTCTTTCTTTCTTGACATTTTCATTGTTTCTGTTCTGATTCTGATTGTTATATCAGATGTCTCTTTTTGTGCTGAGGGTGATGCCCACATGAGCTACAGGATTGTGCTTGGGTAATGGGAGATGACGACTACTTTTCAGGCAGTCGCGAGTAGCCGTTTTGTGGTCAAAATCCGTTCTGTCAACTGGGATTGATCCCGGTACCTTTGGCTTATCGACCTCGGCTATGGTCTATCTATGTACTCAAAGACTTTGTACTATGGTCACTTTGTACTCAAAGACTCAAATTCTTTGATTCATTGATGCAATATTATGTATAATATTCTGTCATCTCTGGTCCTGGTTCAGATTTCAATTTGAAACACATTTTTCTTGATAATGAATAACCTGTAGTTTTTGAAAACCGGTAGTTTTTCAAAATACAAATCATCGTTTTTCAAAATACAAATAATCTTCGTTTTCCAAAATTATACTTCGTCTCTGGCCATGAACGTTTAAAAGCTAGCTCAATGTTGTGCCAATTGTAAATTTTAAAAGTTATTTGAACAAAATAGGGGATATATCCCCCATAGCAATGAATAAGATTTCTAAAATATGTAATTTCTTTTCTCCATTTGGAATTTAACTAATAAAGTTTATAAGGTTTCAGATTAATCTTGTAAAATGAGAAAACACAATCTTTTAAATGACTATTGCTGAAATATTGAATTTCTCTTTTCTCTAAATCTCTATTAGCTATTCAAAAATAAATATACTGTAGATAAATGTTGTTTGTTTATGCCTGCTCACATAATTATTTTTGTTTGAGCTTTGTTAGCCTATGTATGCTTGACAATTTGCCAAGATGGCCTGTTTTGAACTGATCATATGAAATAACGCAAACAAATATGCAGAATAGTAGCGATTAGTTTGCGATTAGAACTGTTCACAAACAAGTAGCAGGCTGAGACGCAGATAATGCAATATTATTGCATTTTCACGTATGCAATCATACGTGAGAATCACCTTGCAGATTATGCAAGTGTATTCAAATAAAGTACAGTATCCATTAAATAAATATTAATACTGCTGCTGATTGTGCTCAATAATCATCAACAATAAAATCAACATTGCGAGGCCTTGAAAACAATGACTACATTATGAATAATTGTTATGACTGGGTAAGAAATCAGGGAAGCGATTCACATGTACAGGTTCAAATAGCTTGCAATATTTATTCCCACACAGCTAAAAATATGATGAGCATGCAAATCATTATTCACGTATTATGCCCCGTGAACGTCTAGTATTGCGTGACTTATTGGTACTAGATTATAATAAGTACATATTTTATAAATAAATTAAATTACTCTTCAATTTTGTACTGGATGTATTGCCTACTGCCTGGATACCTAACATTTAGACTGTTACATTTAGCCACAATTTATATTAATTGTACGATACTTCAATGTTCATATTGATACTCCTTAAATTAAAATATTGATATTTTCAAATTAAACATTTTTACATTGAATGATTGATACTCGCTAGGAGAAGCATGAGTGCAAATAGACACGAGACACTAGTCTCACTACTCCTTGATTCTATATACAGTAGTTTTAGATTGCACTAGCATTGCACTATACCAGTGGGGTGAACTGGTACTTTATATCACAATCCGGCACATAAATTAATACTACAGTATTATACAGAAATTAAATTTTACAGTGTAGGCTACATGCTTTTATACGTTTTCTTATATGGTGGGTGGCTCTATTCATTTCAACAGCCGAATGAAGCCGAACAACGTGCTCTATAAAAATGAAGAACAAAGATCATCATAATTATTGGTTTCAATTATCACAAGTTTTAATGGGTATAAACATTATCATGAGATGAATTGATTTGAAACAATACTTAGGACTTCGCTGGAATCTTTATTTAGGTATCCGATTTATACCTCCTCTGCTACTCATTGATTTATAGGCCTATTATGATTTATAATATGATTATATATAATATAATATGTTTTTTATATTATGATTTATTTATGATTTATAGGCCTATATGGCTCTTGTAGAGCCCTGGCCTTTATCAAGAGAGATACTATTAAGAGAGTCTCTATCAAGAGAGACTCTCCATGAGAGACTTTTGAAGAATTTATTTTTAGGTTTATATAGGAGCACGAGATTAAGGGAAAAAGATAGTACTTTTCGGGAATTTACGAAATGGTTGTAGAAACCAATGGATTTGCGAGGATCATGGATTGGGATTTGCGCCACAAAACATTTACAGTAATTCTATTGATGTTGTTTCCATCGTTAATCGCAACTGACACAACTGGAACAAATCAATTCTGTTATCGCACGCAGTAAGTTGCTTTTCAAAAGAATTATTCAGAGGAAGGGTGTGGTGACTCGCCCCTTAATTCTCACTACATTTTCATTTTTCATGATCCCGTCATTTTTATCTTTGGTTTTATGAGAACGTATTATGACAATGACTATATTTTAATAAGGTCGTATGAATTGATCTCTTGTCATATAAATAATTTATTATCTTTCATCTGTCTTATGACAATTCTCAGCAACTTATATTTTAATAAGGTCGTATGAATTGATCTCTTGTCATATAAATAATTCATTATCTTTCATCTGTCTTGTGACAATTCTCAGCAACATAATAATTACAGTAGACCCCTCTAATCCGTCACCTTTGGGACCGGGGGCATGGTCGGATCGCAAAAAAGATCGGATTATCCAAAAAACCAACACAGCACTGTATTTATCAATTTGGACACTAAACGTAGAAAGGCACATAAAATAAGTGATTACTGAATTAATATGATGAGTGATTACTGAAATAAGTGATTTTTAAAGTGATATATTGAAATAAGTAATTTTTAAAGTTGATTAAAGGGTTAAAAAATATGCATTGTTCTGACAAGTGATGAGTCACCGACCGATTCCGGAGCGATAGTCGGACCGGAGCGACGAACCATCCGAGGGCAGATTAGAGGGGTTCTACTGTAATTAGAATTTGAGATTGTAATATTAGAATACTATTGTCACCTGATTCCTGATATATTGTCGGCTATGTAGAGAAAATTAATTGGGCTCCAATTAATTGAGAGAATGATTGAATGTATTATTTGAGTTGTGCATCAACTTTCAAAGTTTCATGTATCATAATTTATTTATTCATCGTATTTACTTCGTATCAAAACGAAATAGTATAATGATTAATTCGATCCTCTATCCAGTACCCAATCCATAAGATAGAGGGGAATCTAGACCTAATTTCGCCTAATAAAGAATTATTTCATCTCATTCCATGTAAATATCTCAAGACATTGAATTGTGCAGTCATGATCAGACATAGAAAACTAAATACCCAAAATATTGAAATTTATTAAGAACGTTTAGTTGGAGAAAAATACAGACACTTACTAACAATGAAGTTTTCCCCTAAAATAACAGTTTACCAGCTTTTCTAGAACGATTTGGCCGATAAATTTTAACCTGTTACACAGGAACAGCATAGGATAAGCGAGTGAATGATGAAAAGATAAAAAAACTACATTAAACTAAAAAATTTTCGCAATAAGGCCGGGAATCTGCGTGCAGAAGATAGTAATATCTTGTAATTATTATAGTACCTATAGTAATAGCTTGTGTTGAAGATAGTAATATAGAAGATAGATAGCTGATAAAGTAGAACATTGGATGGATAAAAAGTCAGGCGACGCAATAATAGTTCAGAGCAAAGCATGAAAGTAACCGGCCAATCACAAACAAGATCCTGATAAGAACCACGCCTATACAGTCGAGACACACCTCTATGCTCCGCCTACTCTCTTCTGATTGTCAATAGGACGAATGAAATGTGTTTCTAAATTTTGCCGGTAGATAGTGGAAGTTACTGGGTGATGAACTACTACAGTAATTCTCTTCTCTCTCTTGTCATGTAGATGGCACTAGTAACTGGATGGCAAACTTATTCTCGTTAATGGATGGATAGTTCGATATTACTGAACTATTACTACTTGTGAAAATAATAATTTTTGCATTCATAACATTCTAAAGGCACAATATCAAGCAAGTTATTACCACAGATTTTTCTACAAACAACACGGGCAAAATAATTTTAATTTAACATATTGGAAGGGTGATTTAACTGGGTTTTTAAAGATTTTCTCAGAAATAAGAGCGATTGAGATTCCTGTAAAATGAGTCACAAAAAACGACGTCTTCCTAGCTGTAATTGGCGTTTTAAAAAATTATCGTATCTTTTCAACCAACTTCAGAGATAGCCTACCATGTTTAATCAGACTCTCTTCACGAAATTGATTTATCTATTATCTGGAAACTTCTTTCATATTCCAGATTACATGTATCCTAAATTTGATCAAATTTTCCCCATATCACGGTTTCTGGAATCCATTGCTTTCTCCTCGTATATTTTTTAATTTTTTAATGACATTCTACACAAGATAAATTTTCCATTCATGTACATGATCAATTTATTGATATTTCTATGTAACAATCTATGATTGATTGATTATTTTTTCATAACGAACTAAATATCGAGTGGACAGAAGTGTTCATCGGTGTCTTCTTCATTTAATTTTAGGACCAAGCAGTTTTTGTTCAGTTTCTGTGAATGTTTTTTTTTGTGACAGCAGCCGAGTCTAAAAACTTCTTTAGGATAGGATGTTCTTTAGGATGTTATCTGGGAATTTTTTGTGTCCAGATGAGAGTGGATAGAGGTCTGAAGCTGAAGAGTGAGCTTGTTTGTTGACAGAGAAGGAGTTGCGGCGGGGGCCGGTGGCGCCAATGGTCGAAACCCCCCCCTCCATCAAGCACCCCCATCATCCCCCCATGCCATCTCTTGATTCAGGTGAATCGATCCGGCTGGCGACGAATTATCGAGCGAACGTCGGCTGCCGCCGTTTCTATCTCTATCTCTATTCGAGTCATCAATGCTCAAATCATCTATCTCTTTCTTATCACCATCGCGAAACCGTCCAATTACTTAAAAACCCCTCTGTTTTAGTTGATCTTAGTTCATAGCTTCAGAGGTGATATTTGACTCGCGACCTTGGCGATCTATATGTGATCTTATCCCCTTCACTAAAACTTGCAATTAGTTGAAAAAAAACACGGTTTTTGCTGACCTATATATAGCTATGTACCGGTTCAAATCAGCTCGTTCTACGCATGCGTCAATGACGATAGAGCACTGGGCGCATTTGCTGGACTGATAAGTGGGAATAGTACTTCACTATGATAAGATACCAAGTATGAACCTAGGTCAACTTTCTAATTACCCAAGAAACCCCACTGTTTTTGTCGATAATATATGATGGAGTCATTGATGGAAAACAGCGGGAGTCTGATAAATAATTGAAAAGTAGTGGTCGCTATCACTCCAGCATTTTGGAGTAACTTTATTGGTCAGTTTGGAGTGAAAAAGGAAATGGCCTTATATCCTAATATCTACTATCCTATCTTATATCCTTACTGCCTTCTATCCAGTTATAGCTAGGTTTTTCCTGAAATGATATTTTGTTTCACTTTACTTCAATTACATAAAATGGAAAACTTCTCTGTTTACTCTTGTTGATAATAAATGACGGAGTCATTGATGGAAACAAAGGGAGGTCTGCCAATTAAAAAGCAGAATTCTGGAGTTACTGATCGGTTATATTTCGGTTCAAAAAAGGAAATGGTTGCCAGCCATTTAGCATTTAGCGTTAGTTTGGCGCGGTACTAGATCACAGTTATAGGTCGGGGTTTCTTTCCCGTAAAATGAGTAATGTATCTTCACTCTATAACTTCAAACAGCGTCTAAACATTGTTTCTGCAATCCAAAGCGCCGGTCTGATAATCCAAAGGTTACGGGATCGATCCCAGTTAACAGAGAGGATTTTGACCACAAAACGACCACTTCCTCTTACGAAAGAGACGTTATAAGCCGTTGGTCTCGACTGCCTAAAAATTATTCGCCATCTCTGATTACACACATACAAGCCTAGAGCTCTCATTACCCACATTTTTGTGGAGCCACTATAACGTCAAATCTGCGAACTAGTAGAATCTAATCTGAAGAAACAAACAATTCAAACTTCTCTCGAAAATACTTATAATCGGAAAGTAGATATCAATGTGAATTGATAAGCCGGCTGTAATTTACATTTTTGTCCTGACTAAACTTTATCAATGAGCATGTAACTTTATTGTCAATTTCCGTTTATTATCTTGAATGTGAAAATATCAAGTCTTTCATTATGTTTAGATATAACTCATATAACATCTCACTAGACACTGCGTCAGAAGTATTTTATGTAGATGAGCTTTTCAAGAGATTATCCAATGCTGGAGTGATCTTCTATTGCTGTAGTTGAATAAGAAAAATTATTATTATGATTGAAAATGTAATTGTCTGTAAAACACTCTTTTTGACTGTTTGATAATACTATTTACTTCTGTTTCCAGGTGGAATTTTAATTTTCTACGTAATTTTTTACGGAGTTCTAGCAGTATTTTTCGCCATTTGCATGAAGATTTGGATTGGTGCTATTGACGAAAGATATCCAACATGGCAGCTTGAGGAATCAATAATCGGCACAAATCCAGGTAATTTAATCCATAAAACATGATGAATTAGGTATCGAAGTATTTTAGAGTTGAAAATTATCAATATTGAGGATGTATAACAAAAAGTAAAAAGACATCAAGAAACCCGTACAAATTTGATTGGGTTCTCCGTCCTATAACAAATTAATAAGGTCGGGTTGAATTTTAAAAATGTAAATTATGGGAGAAAGAGCAGAAAGAACTTGAGCGTTTGAGAGGGAATAAGAGGTCTGAAGTAGTGCAATTTGAAGAAATAATATTTAGCATTCACCTCAAAATTAGTTTGACGTGCTATCTGTTCTACTCATTAGTAGGTACTAATTTGTTGGACAATGATGGCTCTCATGTGATCAGAACATATTCCGAAAAATGAGTTTGAGTTGAAGTTCAGATTCAACTAGGCTACATTTAAATTGACAAGGCTTTCCTAATAAATAATAATTCCAAAGTCAGCTTACTTTAAGTTACTTTTCAGTATGATTGGCGAAAGTAAAAACTCAAAAAATTGTTTACCTGTTAGACTTTGGCACTCACTTTACTTATCTTACAATATCAGCCTTGGTTGGAGAGACGAAAATAGATGAAGTCAAAATCACAAAAACTGTCTTTAATAGGCTACTGAACAGACAATATTTTCCAAAATATGAATCGCATAAAAACATGAAATAGGTAATTCATGAATTCCACAGAGATGTTGTACAGTTCATGATCAATGGAATGATGACACTGATGCTATTGACTGTGTTAAAATTTTAATACATAGTAAAAAAACATTTCGGGACATTGCAAATTGAAACTTCATAATCAGAAATAGCTTTTTGATTTAGTATTGGAATAATAATTATTCTTCTGATAAGAATAACTTGTCTGTTTAGATTTATTTTATAGAGCATTATAATGCTCATAGATTAGATACTGGTGATTTGCAATCCTATTAATTATAACTGAATTTGGATCATATCAATAAACAACTTTTCAAGTACCGTTAGTTCAGTGAAAATACCGTACCGTATATTGGGTAATAAAATAAGCGGCACATAATTAATAATAATTATTTTATCTTTTATTACAGGAATGGGCTTCCGTCCTCTGCCATCCAGTGCTGATGAAGGTTCTTTGATTTGGTACCAAGCAAAAAATAAAACCAATATTGATTCATGGGTCAACAATATTAACAAATTCCTGATAAGTAAGCAAAGTTTTTCAAAAATCACAATAAAATAATAAAGTAAGTGAGAATCAATATCAATTCTACCCAACTGTCATGCGTAAAAGCGCAAGTACTTGATAATAACAAGAAATTAATATAACTGCATAACTGAATATGTAAAGCAAAGGCAATCCTTATATCCTTATTATCCTACTATACATTAAATTGTCTTTGGTGTAAAGGCTCGTATAAAATCAATGCAGCAGCTATGATCATATTGATGAGATTAATCTCTAAAATATCTTGATACATTCGTAAAACCTTGAGTTTCCTCATATTATAGTTTTGTATTATGTGTTGAAGATTTCGAGAGTTGGTCATTCGTTATTTTATTTGTAACAATTAAGACAGCTTCAAGCAAACGTTTTGTTTCTTCATTTTAGGTATGAATGCTTTGTGAGATGAAAATAGAATAATAATTAAGCTTAAGGAATTTTAAGGATAAAGTTTATCAGAAAATGTCCATTGGAAACCAATGGTCCAAAATTTCATACGTTTATCAGAAAATGTCCATTAGAAACCAATGGTCCAATGAAGCATTGGAATTAATTCTTTAATTAATCTGGTATTTCAAAACAGTTGGATTTCATGTCTCTTAATACTACCATAGATTAACTAAATATGGATATGGATTATCCAATATAATAACTTATACTACCGGTACGTTAACAGAGGATACAAAAATTTCAATTTCCACATTAGCATTATTTCAAGTAAAGTGCATTGAATTAAAATACCTAAAAGTAAGCCATTACTTCTATACTACATTGAGATGAATAATAAAACTCTCCTGGAAAGACTATAGGTATAAGAAAATTTTCAATTAAAGCCTAGGAATCAGAATCATTTAGATTCACGATTTATTAAGTAGGTATGAATTGATATTTATTAAGTAGGCTACTGTTATCCTGCTCCATAAAATTCTTTCCTCTTACAGTAGCCTACATTATTAAAATAGAGAGTTTAAGAAAGATACTTTCCCATTTTTCCATTACAGGTAAGGATTAGTTGCTATTGGTCTTTTAGTAATCGAAATATTCAAGTATTCAAAGAATATTTAACTCAGCCTACTCAAATCAAAAATGAATAAATAAAAATAAATTTACATTTTGTGCTCAGTAGTAATTTAAAGTATAAAATCCTCTCTATAATAAAGACCATGTGATAACGCTGAAGCATTGGTGAAAAAAGTTGATCTTATAATTATTTTATTTCAGAGTACAATAACAGCGAAAAATTGCCTGAACATGGTCACAATCAGATTATCTGTCATTATGATCGTCCACCCCAGCCGAACAAAGTATGCGCCGTTGACATCAACAGCAAGGCATGGGGACCCTGCGTCGAAAAGGAAAAATATGGTTTTACCAGTTCAAGTCCGTGCATCTTCCTCAAATTGAACAGGGTAGGTGCTGCTTTATATCTGAAAATATTTGTTGAACATTTATTTAGAAAAAAATAAACACATAGATATCGTGGAACTCCTCCATAGTAGGTAAGAAAGAAAAAAAATAATGCTTTTTACATTGTTGAAGATCTGCAGTTATGGGAAATGAGACAAGTCGGTTTTGCCAAGTTATTTTATGTCACTTTTTACATAAAGTCAATAACATCCAATAATTTGGAAGGATTCTTAAATCAAGAATAGATTCAATAAATTGAAGTGATTCAAATTGAACTTTAAAAGTAGAAAAACGCCCTAACTTACAATTGATTCAAGATACCAATATTCTTAACTGCATTGTGAATCGAAGTAGAAAGTTATTTCACAAGGATCTCATCTTTTTGATTGAAAGCTGATAAACTACTACCCTGTTATAGGAAACAAAAAACATTAATTATTGATTAATTTTTTCAGAAAAGTGTGAAAGAATAATACTTATTAATTGTGTTTTAGATATATGGATGGGTACCTGAATACTATAACGATACCAAGAATTTGCCTTCAGAAATGCCAGAATCATTGAAAAATCATATCAGAAGTATAAACGATACCAAAGAGGTAAGCTTTAATGGTTTTTTATAAATTCACAAAATTTTTATACATAATATTGTGACACCTATCACGTACGATTTTCTTGATATACCACCTCCATATTTGGTTATACCCTATTACCATTATTATTTTACATTATCACCAATACTTCATGCATATTACAATGATTATCAACATTGACTAAATGCAAAAACAGAAAATTTCCATTCCAGAAAAATGTAGTTGGCCTACGTTAACATGATTTGATAAAACCATTCTTTATTAAAGAGTTCTGTATGTATATAGTCATCTTCTTTCATAGGATTGAAAATATTCCGAGTTTCATGTGTATAAAATTATTACTTCTTACAGTATTAATCACAGAAGAATGTTGATGAACGATGGTTCAAATATAAGCAGCCTCAATAAAGAATACAGATGAATTCCTACAATTAAAATACATTTAATTGATAAATGTTGAAGGAACATAATTCTAATCGAAAAAGGTTCAAGATTCTTGTACTATTCTTACAACTATACAGTGTCTGAATTTGTAGAAATTAGAAATGATTTGAGGAAAATATTCGTTAATAATTGGTTTTATTTATGGAACTGACTCTGGATTTCCAATATAGTAGAAGATCAAAAACAGTACAATGAAGTATCGCCGTTCCCTACTAAAATATCATCAGTTGAATGCCAGGTCCAGGGCCGTAATTGACATTAATTTCGTGTTGCGAAGATTGAGAGTGCTGAGTGAATTACATACTATTTAAAAGATACAGCATCGGATTCATGCAAGTTTATTAAATCAATACTTTCTATGCAAATAACTTGGATTTTATTTTTGTCGTGTGTACATTGGCTTGAAAATCATCAAACTTGTTTAACAGATCAATGGAATACGAGTTTTATTGGACTTGCGCCAACCGAGTTGCTCAACTCGCTTAGGAATCTTGACTCTGAAATCTGAATTTTATTTTACCTGACACCTACCAGTTCTCTCTCTAGAGAGTTTTCTTGCTGGTTTCCTGGCGTGTTTCCTTGCTAGGTAGTCATCTTAAATTTTATTTCAACTCAAATGTTACCTCAATTTTTATATACATATTTTAATAAATTTTATTCTACCCTGACACCAACAGGTCTTTCTTACTCTAGCGAATAGGGGCTTTCTTGCTGGGTAGTCAAATTTATTCAAACTTGAATGTTATCTTAATTCTTATAATTTTATTTTCAATGTTGATTTTGTTTAAAATAATTTGGTGTCATGTTGCAGCTGAACACAATCTGGGTGAGTTGTTACGGAGAGGCACCGGCAGACCGGGAAAACGTGGGACCTATTCAGTATTATCCTCGGCAGGGATTCCCAGGCTACTACTATCCTTACAAGAATGTTGAGGGGTATCTCAGTCCATTGGTGGCAATTCATCTGCAGAGACCAGCATGTAAGTCTGACAGTAGGCTACTGTCTGCCTGAAAATATGCCTTGTTTGTCGTTTTAGTAACAGAACCAAAATATTCTGTAGCCACTACCGTATTTTAAAAACAGTTTCAAGTTGAAAAACTTGACCTACATCATAGTGACGATCGTTTCGTCCTGGTGATGGACATCATCAGACTGCAAAATACATTCTATTGCCATTTGTAGCCAGTGTGAAAGCCATTTTTCAATAATTAACAATTTTATGATTTCTATATTACTGCATGGCCTGATTATGATTTCAATTTTTTATTTATATATTATCGAGTAGGTAATGATTATTGTTTGATCGTTGTATAATTTACAACTATAACCATTAAGGTAAGTATTTCTACCAGTTTGGCAGCGTATGATCGATTTGAAACCAACATTCCACCAACTTTAAAGATTCAACTCCATCTAATCGATTCGATGTCTATGTTGTCACTGTATATAACTGATTATTTGATTTTTGTCATTTTCAGTGCATTCATTGATCAACATCGAGTGTCGTGCATGGGCGAAGAATATCTTGTACAAACGCAGTTTACACAACAGAGAAGGATCGGTCCATTTCGAGTTGATGATTGATTAGGAGTGTGCTCTCGCCTACCTCCGTAAAAACAAAGTATTCTCATTAATAAAAGCTTCTAGAAATTGAAACAACATAATCGATCTTGAAAATTAAATCTTGAAAGTTCCAAGAAAAACACAATATTATTGTAACATACACAATCAATTTGATTGTATTATACAATAATGGTTCTCTGTTGTTGAAAGTATACCTAGGGATGGAGTACCTACTATATTACCGTATAGAAAAAGTGTTACAGATTAAATTTGAGGTATTAGGTTCACGTAGACCTAGGTTAACATAGAAAGTTATAAAAAGATTATAAGATAGAATAAATTTAAGTACCTATATTATTAATGATTATCTATCACTGTTATGAATATATTTGGAAAGAGATGGATAATTATGTTATTAGAATTTCAAAGTTTAATATTCAAACGTTGAAAACGAAATAATGTATTTTCTTTCCAGTTGCTTTTTGATGTGATCAAATTGAAATTATTTTGAGCAAATTCTTGTATCTATATGGTATGCAACTGAAATAAATAACTACATAGTCTATTTTTTATGTAGGTTAGGCCTAATGAATTTTCGATTATATTATAAGAATATATTTTTCTTTGACTCTCATAATAAACGGTATCTATTGCAAAAGTGAGCTTTAACATTCTTATCATAAGAAAATTGATAAGTCCACTGCCCGAATTTTGTGATGCAAGTTAATAGCTTACAATATATTGTTATGTCTTCAAAGTCAAATAATCAATCTCAAGTTCAATCTCACATGAGACAAAATAGAAAAATGTCATGCAATCATTGAGGTATTATGACAGCTCTATTGAGCCACTTACAAAATTTTCATAATAAGAACACTGTACGAGTTATTATAATAATATTTGTATGGATTCAATCCGCATGACTGGATCAAGTTCTAAGAAATATATAGAGTACTGTAAATATACAGAGAGAAAAAAATACAGAGAGTACTGTATTATAACAATGATGTTGATGATGCTTTTTGTAGTGTTTATCCATGTCTTGAAGACAGCTACTTCAGAGAAGAAAGAATAATTTTCCCTTCCAATATTCTATTTGCAAATTGATAACTGCATTGATTTGAATTAGTCTACATAATGTATTTGTATATACTTTGCATTATAGATATGTTGTTATATAGCTGGTGATCATTGTCTTGAAAAAATTAAACCCTAATGAATAATTTTATGATGATTGGAATCATTGACTATTTTGCGTTTTTCACGTGGGTCTTAACTTCCCTTGGTGAGGAAAATTTTGATGAGTGCAAAAATCACACTTATTTTAAAATGAAATAAAATTTCATTTATTTTGGACATGAATGTTGAATTTTTCAAGATTATATGAGAAGAACCTATAGTCAACTATATGAAATGTTATTCTGTAATGTATGATTTGTAAGGTAAAATATAATTTTTGAAATATCAATATTATTGAACGATAGACTAATTTACGGAAATGTTTATGCAATTCACCCAGACCACGTCGGTTTTGATGGTTATATTACACCAACGATTTTTCGAATAGAATTTTTTGTTAGTCAAAACATTTTCTCCTGAAACAACCCACCTAATATTTTTATGAATATCTTCAGTCTTATAAAGAGCAAGTTGGTTTTCGAATAATATCAAACTTATTTGAATAGAGTGCAAAATTATTTTTTGTATGATTTCATGTAGTGTTATTTTGAATTCATGGTACTGTTATTAGGTACTCACCGATAAGATGAAAAGTTGATATTCTGGTTGTATGAGTTCATTTCGAAAAAATCAACTTTTCACTACATTTCAGTGAGTTTTAGAATAACAGTTACCAGCTTCAAAAATACCATGTGATTATTTTGGATGTAACTCGTTCAAATTTGTAACTTGATGCTTGGTGAGCGATCATGCATGTTTGTGATGACTCTTCAACTTCAGTTGTCAAAAGTGTACTTAAACAACTAGTCTTACTGTATTATTAAGATAATGGTACTTTATTGTCATGTTACTGATTTGTAGCAACTTAGCGTATAATTATAGCCCAACGTTAAACACATATTTTTGTAAGAAATGTTCGTTTTTTGTAAAATATGCAAACGTTAATGAAAAGAACAATTAATTTTGAAATAATTATAATATTTGTAGGCCAAGAAAGTGTCATTATTGTTGTCAATCCTTATCAACTTGTAATGAATAGGCTCAAAGGTTATGAACCTGTCAACATTGGAAATTGCAATCAGCTTCCAGAATGACAGCTTGATGACAGAACTGCGAGGCTGTGGTTGTAGTATATGAACACTAGTTTTTCTAGTGCGACTCCACAATGTACATTTTTTTATTGAAATATGTACATTTATTCTATTGAATTCAGGTTTGACGGTGTGAATGCACTTACTGAATTTGGCTACACCAAAATAGGCTGTGTGCAATATGGAGTGGTCTTCAGATGCACGTTGAATCTGTCAAGTAATTGTATTGTCCTTTGGGCTGATTCTGGTCATGCATGATGTCTCAAGTCAATTATTGTAACAAAGAAACAAAAACGAATGAAAATTTAAAATTGTATTGAAGCTTTTCAACGAGAACAGGAAAGGTAATGTGAAATGATTTTCGAAAAAAATAATAAGTTCGACTTTTATTATTCCACATGAATATAAAGATAAAATTATCTACACATTTATATTTATATAAATTTCTTACGTACAACATTGTAATACATTATTTTATTTAATAAGGTTTATAATATTAATAACAAAATACAAAAATTTCAATTTGTATTTACATAATTATCTTGACAAAAAATAACAAACATAAATCATATCAATAAGATAATAATTTCTTTGCAGTATCAAAAACGCACACTGAGTTTCTACTTGACAATATTATCAAAACAGTAACTTACAACGATTTTATCACAGTTGATTAATGTATAAGTACAGTATTAAAGACAACACATAAACTATAAGTTTGAAAAAATATTGAATGCATACTTGCATTTTAATTCTGATACCAGTTAGAAGAGATGAGAGCACTTTTCAAGCCATTTATCAGCCAATTATTTAGTTGCTTATAAGCTTTATCAGCTTATTTTGTTGAATAATCAAATAACACAATGGATTATTCTAAATATTCGTCGTAGATATTTCTTAAAAGGTATTTGTGATATATAAGAAGTATTGTCATAAATAAGAAAAGCTGTAGTTTTTCTATAATTCTTTGAGATATGCGGAAATATTCGACTTTCCAGTGTCAATTACAAAACAATTGATTATTTTCATTGTTTATAAACATGGTACAAAACACAAAGTGAAAAAGAAACTGACTGGTTGTTTTGAATCAATGAACATTGATGGTACGTGAGTGCATTAGATGGAGAGCGCACTTGTTGTCAGTTCTGTATTTAATGCATTCAACCACAATAACAAAGCTGAGTTTGGTTTGGCCATGAAGTGATCATGTTCAAGGTGCTGGTCCTCACATAAATAGGTAACACATAAATAATTTTGAATCTAGGCTCCTCACCTCTTAGATTTTTAAAGGTACGAGTGTACCATCTGTGTGTGTTAGTTAGTCTGAAGGAGAAGAATTGTATTTTCGAAAATACAAGAACTGTCTCAGTACGGGCAGTCTAAATTCTTTTATTTAGGAAATCATTTCTTACTCTAGACTGAATACCGCACATAGATTTGGTAAGATAGGTGTGAGGCCAGTTAGTGAGTTATTTTCGTGGACAAGCTGACCAGCCATACTTTCAAAGTTAAGTCCCTAATAAGACACCACAACGTTCTTTAATCTCACAGCAAAGTAAAAATAATCCCCTTGATGAAGTTTTACTTGCATCAAACTGTCATAAATAAGAAAACTATAGTTTTTTCTACAATTCTTGAGATATGCGGAAATATTTGATTTCCAGCGTCAAGTACACGATTATTGAGTATTGATTATTTTGTTTATTAAACATGGTACATAACACAAAGTGAAAGAGAAACTGACTGGTTGTTTGAATCAATAAACCTTGATGGCACGTGATTGCATTAGATGGAGAGCGCACTTGTTGTTAGTTCTGTATTTAATGCATTCAACAACTTTAACAAAGCTGAGTTTGGTTTGGCCACGAAATTATCACGTTCAAGGTGCTGGTCCTCACATAAATAGATGCTTCAATTTTGAATCTGACGCTATTCACCTTTTTAGATTTTGGAGGTACAAGTGTACCATCTGTGTGGGATAGTCAGTCTGAAAAAGAGGAATTGTGTTTTCAAAGATACAGGAACTGTCTCAGTACGGGCAGTTTAAATTCTTGTACTTAGAGAATTCAATCCTATCTGTAGACTGAGTACCACACACAGATTTGGGTAAAGTAGGTGTGAGGCCAGTGATAGTGATATTTCGTGGACAAGCTGAGCAGCATACCTTCAAAAGGTAAGTCTTTACTTTATCATAAGACACCACAATATTCTTTTTATTATCGCAGCAAAGCAAAATAACCCCCCAATAAAAGTTATTTTAATTTAAACCACAAAGGGTAATTTAATCATTTTAAAGGTTCAAACAAATATATTTTTATAATTCATTATTAATAAAAGAATTTATTATTTTATCATTAATGATATAAATTATTATTTCATTATAGTAAATAAATTAACACATTTATTAATTTATTATTCGATTCGATTATTATTTATTATATATTACCACCCAAACCTTACAAAACCCAAATCAAAAGGGTATTTTAACTATTGAACTATTATACTCTAATATAGATAGAGAATTTTTTTATTAGTGTCCAGAACTAATCATTTTAGTTTTTTCCAAGTCAATGAGGATAATATGTAGCTGTTTGCAGGGCATTTCTCACAACAATTCCACAAAGCCTACACCAAGTTAACACATAAGTTATTAATTCAGAAGAATCAACATCAAGAAGAAACGCTGATTATTGATCAGTTATTAGCTTACATTTTTCATTTATATTCTCATGTTAATATACTATCAAGACAAGAGTATATTAGCACTACAAAGGAGCGTTGTGATAAGAAACGTCTCTTGTCAATCCAAATGTATTACGAACGGATCTCTTCAAGTTGGAGAAACGATACAAACTGAAAGGGTATCACCAAGCAATCCCTTTATAAGATCTTCAAAGAAACTTCGATCTTCCTCTTACAACTTGTGTCTTCAAAGATAATGCAGTAGTCTTCAGCGTGAAGGTGCCGTTGATTAGTACTGAAGGGCGATACCAGCTGTATCAGTACATACCAGCACCCATGAACTTCAAGGGCCAGTCATGTCGTTTGCAGCAGAAGGAGTTCATCTTGGCAAAGCGGGAACAAGACGGCGTAGTGTAACTTATACCAGGCCAGCATTTGTCTACTTGCAAGCCGCAGACGGATTTCCTCTGTTACTTACCTCGTCAGCGAACGGACGGTCACATGTCTACAAGCTGCATTAATCACTTATTAACATCGGAGGAACATCAAGATATTCACAAGCTGTGTAAATTGGATTGCATCCCAGCAGGAGACAGGATGGAGATCGTTGAATATTCGCCAATGGAATTCATCATATCCAATATTCAAGAAAATTCAACTGTAGAATGCGAGGAGGGATCGAGTCATCAACTGCGGAGTCATCCAGGAGCATCGTACGTGGAGCTACCGTGCGATTGTGCTATCATGGAGAGTCAACGCGAGTTAGTTCGAAAAACCTTTCCTTGTAATTCCCAAACCTCTAGTAGTTTGAATATACAACATTATTTACCTTTAAATTAGGTGAAATTCAATTCTTTAAAAATAGATGTATTAAAGCCACATTTGAATCAGAAATTTTCTAATATTAGTGAAATTTTCAAAGATGAGATAGAGGTAAAAATACCTGATTTGATAGTACATGACAGAATATCTTCTAATATTTTTGAAAAAGTAGAATTACCCAATGATTGGGGTAGCATTGTTAATTCAACAAGTTTTGTATTCTATATAGTTTTTGGTTGGTTGAGCATATTATCTATTTTGTGTGTTTATTTAGCAATAAAATTGTATATTTTCAAGTTATCAACACTTAGGGCAGAGAAGTCAACTATTCAGATAGTAGATCGATAAATTTGTACACATTTATAATTTTAATTTTTCTCTCTCAATGTTATGAATTGTTTTTTTATCATATTGTATCACTTATTGTAAATCATAATTATTATTGTTATCACAATGTTATCAAATGTGTAGTAATTGATTGTTTTCATTTTTTCTATGTTAATTAGAGAGAGAAATATTATTACAAGTAAAGTTAATTTAATGTAAATATTATCATTATGTGAAGTTCATTGATAAAAATTTTTTTGTTTGAGTGTAATAACATTTATTGTTTTAATGATAGAAACACCAGTAGTAACGATTCTATTGTAAAATGTTTGTAATTTTTTTAATGAGGTCACTGTGATATGTACCAATTTTTGTTTATTGGTACAGTAATAGTAAACTGTCATCATTATAATGTAGAAATATAGCCTTCAGCTCATAGTTGATTAGAAGGTGGTGGTGTTTAAACCTATTGGAGGTTGAGTGTTGTTGTGTATCATTCATTGGGATTTGGTTTAAGTAATCAATCAGATTTCTTTTTTTTCAATCACTCAAGTGTGTAAATAGTATTTATCAAATTTTTTAAACAACAGTCATTCACCCTGAGTCACGACTGAGGGTCCAGTCTCCCAGTTGGGTGGGTGATATGTAATAAATAAGAAAAACTCTATTTTTCCTTAATTTTGGAGATATGCGAAAATATTCGATTTCCATTTTCAAGGTGCTGGTTCTCACATAAATAGATGATTCAATTTTTTATCTAAGCTATTCACCTCTTAGATTTTTGAAGGTACGAAGTGTACCATCTGTGTGTGTTAGTTAGTCTGAAGGAGGGGAATTGTATTTTCAAAAATACAAGAACTGTCTCAGTACGGGCAATTTAAAATCTTGTATTTAGGGAATCAATCCTTACTGTAGACTGAGTACCACACACAGATTTGGTAAGATGGATGTGAGGCCAGTTAGTGTGATATTTTCGTGTTTAAAAATTTTTTTCAAGTTTAAAATCTTGTATTTAGGGAATCAATCCTTACTGTAGACTGAGTACCACACACAGATTTGGTAAGATAGGTGTGAGGCCAGTTAGTGTGATATTTTCGTGTTTAAAAAATTTTTTTAAGTTTAAAATCTTGTATTTAGGGAATCAATCCTTACTGTAGACTGAGGTACCACACACAGATTTGGTAAAGATAGGCGTGAGGCCAGTTAATTAATGATATTTTTTCGTGTTTTTAAAATCTTTATTTTAAAGTTTAAAATCTTGTATTTAAGGGAATCAATCCCTTACTGTAGACTGAGTACCACACACAGATTTGGGTAAGGTAGGTGTGAGGCCAGTTAGTGTGATATTTTCGTGGACAAGCTGACCAGCCATACCTTCAAAGGTAAGTCCTTACTTTAATAAGACACAAAAACGTTTTTTTTATTGTCGCAGCAAAGCGAAATAACCCCCAATAAAAGTTGTTACTTTTATTTAAAAACCAAAAAGGGTATTTTAACTATTTTAAAGGTCCAAACAAATAAATTTATATTTTTTTATTATTAAAATAAATTTATAGTATTATTATTAAAATTAATTATTATTTATAATAATTTATTTTATATTATATAGCTATTTTATAAGTAGCCTTGGCCGGAGAGGACATCGCTGACTGTAGAAAAGGTGTCTTCTCTGTCCTTCTCGCTCGGCACTGTCTCTGTCCCTCCTACCCTGGGAAAATTATTAACTCCACGTGGAGTCATCAGGGCTTCCGTAGTGGGGACATTTTCCCAGTGTTGAGGAGACGACACTTGTTATGAATTCGCGACAGAGCGGGTTGAAACAGGTCCGCGACGAGCGTAAAGTCATGTGGTTGTGTTTGGTCGAGTAAATTCGAATTGTTCCAGAATTTGTATAATTATTAAAACTGAAAATTCGTTAAAGCCGAAAAATTCGTTTAATTTATTAAAAGTCGGATATTAAGTCATTAAAGATCTAATGTTGTAATGAACTGAAAACTATTCGGGAATATAGTGAGTTGTTGCGATTGTGGTCGAATAGTCAAATTATTAATTGAATATTTACAATCTACGAACGTTGAGCTGTGTGAGAGTGCTAGTGAAATTTACGGGGCTGGATTAAACCTGCAAGACTGTGGACTAGAGATGTGTAGAGAGAGTATTTTCGGACTTGTGTTGTTGGCAGTCGGTGAGACGAACAAAATATTCTAAGTCCACATAATTATTAAGTCCAGACCGAACCTTCCCAATTTAATAATGTTGTTGGTAGAATTTAATGTTAGTTGGATTTCTCGTGATAACGGAAGTTTCGTTCAGACTGCGCAGGTAGATTAGGCCTACATATTGATTAATTATTGAGTAAATTGCCTTTGAATATTTTCAAGTGGTTGATTTTGAATTTATATTGTTTGAACTGTGCAAGCCGCACCCCTTGTGTTAGTTGTTATAGGAATAATATTTTTTGACAAATTGAGTTATTTGAAGGATAATGAAATTGGACGATCCTCGAATCGATATAATTTTATTGAAAGTGTTTTTACCAATTTTGAGATAGGTATCATAGGGAGAATATTTTTGACAAGTCTTTAAAAATATATTGTTGAGTAATTGCTTAAAGTACGTTTAGAAGATGATTTTATTCCATTTGTTTCGTAGTAGGATAATAATTGTTCAAATTTGGTATTTGATGATCTAATATTTTGCAGTTTGGATTCTGCCATTTATTGCTGTCGCAGATGCGTCGGATTATCTGATTAGAAACTTGGGATTATAATTTTGTTGAATTCTAATGTAAGATTGTTACATTAGAGTTGGTTTAGTTCAGGTCTTCATTTGATTGCATTTGCCAGTGTTATAATAATATTCCTTTTTGACTTAGTGTCTTTCGATTTAAAGGTTGGAAATATTGAACGAATATTCTGTATTGTTTTGTTGATTTTTGAGGAATCGCCTTTGGCGAAATTATATTTCCATTATACTGCAAAAACTCAGTCGTCGCCAACATCAATTCTTCCGTTCCTCTAATTTAAGGCACGTTAGTTTTAAGAGGAAGGTCAGAACGGGTTGTCGTGGTCTGCTGGGCTAGAGTGGTATTGAGCCTCCTGTCCTTCACGTACTGATTGGTACTGGCAGTACTGCTGCCAGTGCGAGGGGCACCTCTGGGCCGAGTATAGACAGCCTGGGGGTCGGCTTCCTGTGGCCACTCCTGTTGAGGGCTCGATAGAGTAGCGTATACCAGGGTACATTTACATTATTAACTGGACTGGTGGCACGCTGCAAATATACATGATCCGGTTACAATTTCATTATAGTAAATAAATTATTACATTTATTATTTTATTATTCGACTTGTAAATTATTATTGTGTATACATCACCACTAAGCTTACATATTTGGTGAAGGCATTATTATATACCGTATCCACCTGTTACAGTTTGACCGGTAATCACGCCCTGAGTTCATGGTTTTCGAACACATAGATATCATGTGATAATTTTCATTCGGAGAGATTAGTTTTGGAGATACCCCTGTACCTCAATGCGTTAAGCAGACAAGGATCAGGTATTATTAGTCAAAAATACAAGATCTATTCTGTCAGCAAAGTTTTAAAGCTTGTATCACAATCGAGCAAGAACCCACTCAACAAAATTCAACAACCACTCAACAACACTCAGCTTGTCACAATGGTGACAAACCCAATCAACAAAATTATTATTGATTTTTTTAATAGTAAGCTAAGAGAAAGGAGGAAACGTATCTCACTCCTCTTTTTCTTTAAATTGTTGCAAGGCCGTTCAAGCCATCCAATCACAAAAGTAGACTCAGCAGTTATGCTAACCAAATTTAAAACAACCGAAAACGCTTATTTCTTGTGCAGCAGCTGCTGTTGGGCAGCTTGTCTAGTCTTGGTTTAACCTACAACAGGAGTCCGTTCAAGAAACGTAAGATCACATAGTTTTTCTTTTAATAATTTTTCTTTTCCTTCACCAAATGTCATAAAAGAGAGATACTTTTTCTACAATTTTTTAGTTGAGGGAATAATTCGATTTTCCGACCATCAATTAAAGATGGATTATTATTGTTTATAAAACACTTTCATTGTCATAACACAGAGGTGAAAAGAAACTGACTGGTTGTTTGAATCAGCTTGATGGTACGTGATGTTTTGGATGGAAGTACACGTTTTGTCAGCTAGATTCATTTTGGAATGTGGGGTCTTTGCTATTTTTGATTTTGAAGGTACTAGTTGTACCGGCTTTGTGCGTTAGGCAGTCAGAGGATTGGATTTGTTATATTGAAAATACAAGACTGTTTCAGTCCGGACAGTTTAAAACTTGTATTTAGAAAAGCATTTCCTTACTTAAGACGAATTAGCGCACAGAGATCTGATTAAGATAGTAGTGTTTAAGGCCAGCGTGAGAAGCTTCTTGGGCAAGTTGAACCTGCCAAATCTTCAAAAGGTAAGTCTCAATATAAGACCACACACACCACAAAGTTCTTTATAATCTCGCAAGCCAAGTGAAAATAAATGTATATTTTCCTACCATGTAGAGTAATTTGATTTTTAAATAAATAGAATCTCCAACTGAGAGTTTATCAAGAATTAACGTTACCCAGTAGTAAACGCAAAATAATTTGTGTGATTGTATGTAAAGTAATATTAATGTACTAAAACCAAACAGTATTGTTTATACTTGTTATAATCCCATACAGTATTGTTTACCAAATACCAAACAGTAATTGTCATACCAAACAGTATTGTTTATACTTGTTATAATCCCATACAGGGAAGTTGGACTACTATGCTAAAACAATTAATAGTGTCCAACACACCAAATAAGTTATTATTAAATTATTATTTTTTTATTACATCTCTCAATTCCACCACTACATATTATTTAGTGTGAGCTCCTAATTTCCACCCCTACATATTCGGTGGAGGCGTTATTTTATTATATCTCCTCTATTTTATTATATCAGCCAGGAAGAGGAAGCGGGCTTGCAACAGCCCAGGGGCATCGGAGCCAAGCCTCAAATTCCTCTAGAATCACTAGAACAACGACTGTATTCGGTGGAGGTGTTGGTGTTGGACTGGCTGGTGTTCCAGCTCGAGCCATATGTGGTTCCACTAATAATCAGGATGCGCAGTATGTGGCACGCCTTGCTACACAAGCGTCTGCGTTATCCCCATCAGCAATTGTCAAGCAACAAAGAGGCTTTGGTTGCCGTGCTGCGCAGCCAGGAAGAGGAAGCGGGCTTGCAACAGCCCAGGGCATCGAACCAAGCCTCAAATTCCTCTAGAATCACTAAGAACAACTGACTGTATTCGGTGGAGCGTTATTTTATTATATCTCCTCTTGTTACAATGGTGAACTGAGATTTGTATTTGTAATATATTTAAAGCAGAGGAATATATCATGTAATCACCAACCCGTGGTCTTTGTTGTGTACATTTAATTTAATCCTAGAGGTATCTGTAGGTTGTAACCATTCCTTGCCCTTCCCCTTTTAAAAGTGCTTACATAAATTTGGGCAGCATGTAAGTAGGGTACAACAATGTCCCTAGATAAGGCAGTAGAACCCTTACCCCCAAATTTATTGGCAGAACGTTGGTGTTGAACAATCTAGAGCAGGCAAATGTGGAATTACAAAACTATAAGAATATGGCAGATGAGGAGGAAACAAAGACTTAGGTTAGAGATTGGAAATGCTAAGGATAAGAGAAAGGCATTGGTTGTAAAAGTCTATTGGGACGTCAAGACTTTCATGATGCATGCCAGAACAGTCAGAGACATTCGAGCCTCCTTAGTCACTGATATAATCTTACTACGGATTTTCTCATTAATCCTGAAGATGCTGATGGTGGCAGTGACAGCAGGGGCTGTTGACCACGCTTGCCACATTACAATTGGACGACTGGCTGGTGTTCCAGCTTCGAGCCATATGTGGTTCCACTAATAATCAGGATGCAGTATGTGGCATGCCTTTACACAAGCGTCTGCGTTATCCCCATCAGCAATTGTCAAGCAAAGAGGCTTTGGTTGCCGTGCTGCGCAAGCCGGGAAGAGGAAGCGGGCTTGCAACAGCCAGGGCATCGGAGCCAAGCACTCAATTCCTCTAGAATCACTAGAACAACGACTGTATTTGGTGGAGGCGTTGATTTTATTATATCTCCTCTTGTTACAATGGTGAACTGAGATTTGTATTTGTAATATATTTAAAGTAGAGAATATATCTTGTAATCACCAACCCATGGTCTTTGTTGTGTACATTTAATTTAATCCTAGAGGTATCTGTAGGTTAAGTAAGCATTCCCCTTGCCCTTCCCCTTTTAAAAGTGCTTACATAAATTGGTGGCAGCATGTAAGTAGGGTACAACAATGTCTCTAGATAAGCAGTAGAACCACTTACCCCAAATTTATTGGCAGAACTCAAACAATTGAGGCAGGCAAATAAGGAATTACAAAACTATAAGAATACGGCAGATGAGGAGAAACAAAGACTTAGGTTAGAGTTTGGAAATGCTAAGGATAAGAGAAAGGCATTGGTTGTAAAGTCTATTGGGACGTCAAGACTTTCATGATGCACGCCAAGAACAGTCAGAGACGTGTTGGAATGCAAGCAAAGATGATAATAAATGGAGTTGAGGTCAATGTTGAAACCTTGAAAGGCACACAAGACAAGGACCAAGATATCCATTTGCTTAGTGAAAGAAAGTTCAATGCCATCTTATCCAATTTTGTGTAAGAATACGTCAAAGAGGTAATGTCATACCATCCCTGGATGCTTCTGGAATTTTCTCATTAATCCTGAAGATGCTGATGGTGGCAGTGACAGCGGGCTGTTGACCACTGCCACGATTACAATTGGACGACTGGCTGGTGTTGCTTGACATAATGGTTCCACTAATAATCAGGATGCGCAGTATATGTGCGCTTGCTACACAGCGTCCTGCGTTATCCCCATCAGCAATTGTCAAGCAACAAAGAGGCTTTGGTTGCCGTGCTGCGCAGCCAGGAAGAGGAAGCGGGCACATACCCAGGGCATCAGACCAAGCCTCAACAAATTTATCAATTTTCAATAGAATCACTAGAACAACGACTGTATTCGGTGGAGGCGTTGTTTATTATATCTCCTCTTGTTACAATGGTGAACTGAAGCCTTTGTATTTGTAATATATTTAAAGTAGAGAATATATCATGTAATCACCAACCACGTGGTCTTTGTTGTGTACATTTAATTTAATCCTAGAATTATCTGTAGGTTAAACAACCATTCCCTTGCCTTCCCTTTTTAAAAGTGCTTACATAAATTGGTGGCACCTCACCATGTAAGTAAATTTCACAACAATGTCCCTAGATAAGGAGCAGTGAACCCTTACCCCAAATTTATTGGCAGAACTTGAACAATCTAGGCAGGCAAATGAGAAGGGTACAAAACTATAAGAATATGGCAGATGAGGAGAAACTAATGACTTAGGTTAGAGATTGGAAATATAAGGATCTGAAACAGAAAGGCAAATTCCTTGTGAAGTCTATTGGGACGTCAAGACTTTCATGATGCATGCCAAGAACAGTCAGAGACATTCCGCCTGCTCCTTAGTCACTGATATAACAGTGGCTTGCTACGGATTTTCTCATTAATCCTGAAGATGCTGATGGTGGCAGTGACAGTGGGGCTGTTTGACCAGCTTGGCCACACATTACAATTGGACGACTGGCTGGTGTTCCAGCTCGAGCCATATGTGGTTCCACTAATAATCCAGGATCAGTATGTGGCACGCTCTTGCTACAAGCGTCTGCGTTATTCCCCATCAGCAATTGTCAAGCAACAAAGAGGGCTTTGTGGTTTGCCGTGTTGCGCAGCCGGGAAGAAGAAGCGGGCTTTGCAACAGCCCAGGGCATCAGAAGCCTCGAATTCCTCTAGAATCACTAGAACAACGATTGGAAATCAATTATTTGAGAAAAATCGTTATTTTATTGATATCTCCTCTTGTTACAATGGTGAACTGAGATTTGTATTTGTAATATATTTAAAGTAGAGAATATATCTTGTAATCACCAACCCATGGTCTTTATATGTGTACATTTAATTTAATCCTAGAGGTATCTGTAGGTTAATAATTATTCCTTGCCCTTCCCTTTTAAAAGTGCTTACATAAATTGGTGGCAGCATGTAAGTAGGGTACAACAATGTCTCTAGATAAGGCAGTGAACCCTTACCCCCAAATTTATTGGCAGAACTCAAACAATTGAGGCAGGCAAATGAGGAATTACAAAACTATAAGAATCTGACAGATGAGGAGAAACAAAGACTTAGGTTAGAGTTTGGAAATACTAAGGATAAGAAAGGCATTGGTTGTAAGAAGTCTATTGGGACGTCAAGACTTTCATGATGCACCAAGAACAGTCAGGAGACGTGTTGGAATGCAAGCAAAGATGATAATAAATGGAGTTGAGGTCAAGCAATGTTTCTTGAAACTAGCTTGAAAGGCACACAAGACAAGGACCAAGATATCCATGTGGCTTAAAGTGAAAGAAAGTTCAATGCCATCTTATCCAATTTTTTGTGTAAGTCGTCAAGAAGGTAATGTTCCTTCATCCCTGGCTTGCTACTGATTTTCTCATTAATCCTGAAGATGCTGATGGTGGCAGTGACAGCGGGGCTGTTGACCACCCTTGGCCACATTACAATTGGACGACTGGCTGGTGTTCCAGCTCGAGCCATATGTGGTTCCACTAATAATCAGGATCGCAGTATGTGGCACGCCTTGCTACACAGCGTCTGTGTTATCCCCACCAGCACTGTCGAGCAACAAGAGGCTTTGGTTGCCGTGCTGCAGCCAGGAGAGGAAGGGCTTGCAACAGCCCAGGGCATCGGAGCCAAGCCTCAAATTCCTCTAGAATCACTAGAACAACTGTATTCGGTGGGCGTTATTTTATTATATCTCCTCTTGTTACAATGGGTGAACTGATTTGTATTTGTAATATATTTAAAGTAGAGAATATATCGTGTAATCACCAACCCATTGGTCTTTGTTGTGTACATTTAATTTTAATCCTAGAGGTATCTGTGGTTAGTAACCATTCCTTGCCCTTCCCCTTTAAAGTGCTTACATAAATTGGTGGCAGCATGCAAGTAGGGTACAACAATGTCTCTAGATATAAGGCAGTAGAACCACTTTACCCCCAAATTTATTGGCAGAACTCAAACAATTGAGGCAGGCAAATAGGGAATTACAAAACTATAAGAATATGGCAGATGAGGAGGAACAAAGACTTAGGTTAGAGTTTGGAAATGCTAAGGATAAAAGGCATTGGTTGTAAAGTCTATTGGGATGTCAAGACTTTCATGATGTTCTTAAGAACAGTCAGAGGCGTGTTGGAATGCAAGCAAAGATGATAATAAATGGAGTTGAGGTCAATGTTGAAACCTTGAAAGGCACACAAGACAAGGACCAAGATATCCATGTACTTAGTGAAGAAAGTTCAATGCCATCTTATCCAATTTTGTGTAGAGTGCGTCAAAAGAAGGTAATGTCATACCATCCCTGGCTTGCTCTGATTTTCTCATTAATCCTGAAGATGCTGATGGTGGCAGTGACAGCGGGGCTGTTGACCACCGCTTGGCCACATTACAATTGGACGACTGGCTGGTGTTTCAGCTTGGAGCCATATGTGGTTCCACTAATAATCAGGATCGCGGTATGTGGCTTGCCTTGCTACACAAGCGTCTCGTTATCCCCATCAGCAATTGTCAAGCAACAAAGAGGCTTTGGTTGCCGTGCTGCGCAGCCAGGGGAAGAGGCGGGCTTGCAACGGCCCAGGGCACCGGGCCAAGCCTCGAATTCCTCTAGAATCACTAGAACAACGACTAGATTCGGTGGAGGCGTTGGTGTTGGACTGGCTGGTGTTCCAGCTTGAGCCATATGTGGTTCCACTAATAATCAGGATGCGCAGTATGTGGCACGCCTTGCTACACAAGCGTCTGTGTTATCCCCACCAACGACTGTCGAGCAACAAAGAGGCTTTGGTTGCCGTGCTGCGCAGCCAGGAAGAGGAAGCGGGCTTGCAACAGCCCGGGGGCATTGGAGCCAAGCCTCAAATTCCTCTAGAATCACTGGAACAACGACTGTATTTGGTGTAGGCGTTATTTTATTATATCTCCTCTTGTTACAATGGTGAACTGAGATTTGTATTTGTAATATATTTAAAGTAGAGAATATATCGTGTAATCACCAACCCGTGGTCTTTGTTGTGTACATTTAATTTAATCCTAGAGGTATCTGTGGGTTAAGTAAGCATTCCCTTGCCCTTCCCTTTTAAAAGTGCTTACATAAATTGGTGGCAGCATGTAAGTAGGGTACAACAATGTCTCTAGATAAGGCAGTAGAACCCTTACCCCCAAATTTATTGGCAGAACTCAAACAATTGAGGCAGGCAAATAGGGAATTACAAAACTATAAGAATATGGCAGATGAGGAGAAACAAAGACTTAGGTTAGAGTTTGGAAATGCTAAGGATAAGAGAAAGGCATTGGTTGTAAAGTCTATTGGGACGTCAAGACTTTCATGATGCACGCCAAGAACAGTCAGAGACGTGTTGGAATGCAAGCAAAGATGATAATAAATGGAGTTGAGGTCAATGTTGAAACCTTGAAAGGCACACAAGACAAGGACCAAGATATCCATGTGCTTAGTGAAAGAAAGTTCAATGCCATCTTATCCAATTTTTGTGTAGAGTACGTCAAAGAAGGTAATGTCATACCATCCCTGGCTTGCTACGGATTTTCTCATTAATCCTGAAGATGCTGATGGTGGCAGTGACAGCGGGGCTGTTGACCACCACTTGGCCACATTACAATTGGACGACTGGCTGGTGTTCCAGCTCGAGCCATATGTGGTTCCACTAATAATCAGGATGCGCAGTATGTGGCACGCCTTGCTACACAAGCGTCTGCGTTATCCCCATCAGCAATTGTCAAGCAACAAAGAGGCTTTGGTTGCCGTGCTGCGCAGCCAGGAAGAAGAAGCGGGCTTGCAACAGCCCAGGGGCATCGGAGCCAAGCCTCAAATTCCTCTAGAATCACTAGAACAATGACTGTATTCGGTGGAGGCGTTATTTTATTATATCTCCTCTTGTTACAATGGTGAACTGAGATTTGTATTTGTAATATATTTAAAGTAGAGAATATATCGTGTAATCACCAACCCGTGGTCTTTGTTGTGTACATTTAATTTAATCCTAGAGGTATCTGTAGGTTAAGTAACCATTCCCCTTGCCCTTCCCCTTTTAAAAGTGCTTACATAAATTGGTGGCAGCATGTAAGTAGGGTACAACAATGTCTCTAGATAAGGCAGTAGAACCCTTACCCCCAAATTTATTGGCAGAACTCGAACAATTGAGGCAGGCAAATAGGGAATTACAAAACTATAAGAATATGGCAGATGAGGAGAAACAAAGACTTAGGTTAGAGATTGGAAATGCTAAGGATAAGAGAAAGGCATTGGTTGTAAAGTCTATTGGGACGTCAAGACTTTCATGATGCACGCCAAGAACAGTCAGAGACGTGTTGGAATGCAAGCAAAGATGATAATAAATGGAGTTGAGGTCAATGTTGAATCCTTGAAAGGCACACAAGACAAGGACCAAGATATCCATGTGCTTAGTGAAAGAAAGTTCAATGCCATCTTATCCAATTTTTGTGTAGAGTACGTCAAAGAAGGTAATGTCATACCATCCCTGGCTTGCTACGGATTTTCTCATTAATCCTGAAGATGCTGATGGTGGCAGTGACAGCGGGGCTGTTGACCACCGCTTGGCCACATTACAATTGGACGACTGGCTGGTGTTCCAGCTCGAGCCATATGTGGTTCCACTAATAATCAGGATGCGCAGTATGTGGCACGCCTTGCTACACAAGCGTCTGCGTTATCCCCACCAGCGACTGTCGAGCAACGAAGAGGCTTTGGTTGCCGTGCTGCGCAGCCAGGAAGAGGAAGCGGGCTTGCAACAGCCCAGGGGCATCGGAGCCAAGCCTCGAATTCCTCTAGAATCACTAGAACAACGACTGTATTCGGTGGAGGCGTTATTTTATTATATCTCCTCTTGTTACAATGGTGAACTGAGATTTGTATTTGTAATATATTTAAAGTAGAGAATATATTGTGTAATCACCAACCCGTGGTCTTTGTTGTGTACATTTAATTTAATCCTAGAGGTATCTGTAGGTTAAGTAACCATTCCCCTTGCCCTTCCTCTTTTAAAAGTGCTTACATAAATTGGTGGCAGCATGTAAGTAGGGTACAACAATGTCTCTAGATAAGGCAGTAGAACCCTTACCCCCAAATTTATTGGCAGAACTCGAACAATTGAGGCAGGCAAATAGGGAATTACAAAACTATAAGAATATGGCAGATGAGGAGAAACAAAGACTTAGGTTAGAGTTTGGAAATGCTAAGGATAAGAGAAAGGCATTGGTTGTAAAGTCTATTGGGATGTCAAGACTTTCATGATGTTCGCCAAGAACAGTCAGAGACGTGTTGGAATGCAAGCAAAGATGATAATAAATGGAGTTGAGGTCAATGTTGAAACCTTGAAAGGCACACAAGACAAGGACCAAGATATCCATGTGCTTAGTGAAAGAAAGTTCAATGCCATCTTATCCAATTTTTGTGTAGAGTACGTCAAAGAAGGTAATGTCATACCATCCCTGGCTTGCTACGGATTTTCTCATTAATCCTGAAGATGCTGATGGTGGCAGTGACAGCGGGGCTGTTGACCACCGCTTGGCCACATTACAATTGGACGACTGGCTGGTGTTCCAGCTCGAGCCATATGTGGTTCCACTAATAATCAGGATGCGCAGTATGTGGCACGCCTTGCTACACAAGCGTCTGCGTTATCCCCATCAGCAATTGTCAAGCAACAAAGAGGCTTTGGTTGCCGTGCTGCGCAGCCAGGAAGAGGAAGCGGGCTTGCAACAGCCCAGGGGCATCGGAGCCAAGCCTCGAATTCCTCTAGAATCACTAGAACAACGACTGTATTCGGTGGAGGCGTTGGTGTTGGACTGGCTGGTTTTCCAGCTTGAGCCATATGTGGTTCCGCTTATAATCAGGATGCGCAGTATGTGGCACGCCTTGCTACACAAGCGTCTGCGTTATCCCCACCAGCGACTGTCGAGCAACGAAGAGGCTTTGGTTGCCGTGCTGCGCAGCCAGGAAGAGGAAGCGGGCTTGCAACAGCCCGGGGGCATTGGAGCCAAGCCTCAAATTCCTCTAGAATCACTGGAACAACGACTGTATTCGGTGTAGGCGTTATTTTATTATATCTCCTCTTGTTACAATGGTGAACTGAGATTTGTATTTGTAATATATTTAAAGTAGAGAATATATCGTGTAATCACCAACCCGTGGTCTTTGTTGTGTACATTTAATTTAATCCTAGAGGTATCTGTAGGTTAAGTAAGCATTCCCCTTGCCCTTCCCCTTTTAAAAGTGCTTACATAAATTGGTGGCAGCCTGTAAGTAGGGAACCACCATGTCTCTAGCTAAGGCAGTAGAACCCTTCACCAAAAATTTATTGACAGAACACAAACAATAGAGGCAGGCAAATAGGGAATTACAAAACTATAAAGAATATGGCAGATGAGGAAAAACAAAGACTTAGGTTAGAGATTGGAAATGCTAAGGATAAGAGAAAGGCATTGGTTGTAAAGTCTATTGGGATGTCAAGACTTTCATGATGCATGCCAAGAACAGTCAGAGACGTGTTAGAATGCAAGCAAAGATGATAATAAATGGAGTTGAGGTCAATGTTGAAACCTTGAAAGGCACACAAGACAAGGACCAAGATATCCATGTGCTTAGTGAAAGAAAGTTCAATGCCATCTTATCCAATTTTTGTGTAGAGTACGTCAAAGAAGGTAATGTCATACCATCCCTGGCTTGCTACGGATTTTCTCATTTATCCTGAAGATGCTGATGGTGGCAGTGACAGCGGGGCTGTTGACCACCACTTGGCCACATTACAATTGGACGACTGGCTGGTGTTCCAGCTCGAGCCATATGTGGTTCCACTAATAATCAGGATGCGCAGTATGTGGCACGCCTTGCTACACAAGCGTCTGCGTTATCCCCATCAGCAATTGTCAAGCAACAAAGAGGCTTTGGTTGCCGTGCTGCGCAGCCAGGAAGAAGAAGCGGGCTTGCAACAGCCCAGGGCATCGGAGCCAAGCCTCCATTCCTCTAGAATCACTAGAACAACGACTGTCTTCGGTGGAGGCGTTATTTTATTGTATCTCCTCTTGTTACAATGGTGAACTGAGATTTGTATTTGTAATATATTTAAAGTAGAGAATATATCGTGTAATCACCAACCCGTGGTCTTTGTTGTGTACATTTAATTTAATCCTAGAGGTATCTGTAGGTTAAGTAACCATTCCCCTTGCCCTTCCCCTTTTAAAAGTGCTTACATAAATTGGTGGCAGCATGTAAGTAGGGTACAACAATGTCCCTAGATAAGGCAGTAGAACCCTTATCACCAAATTTATTGGCAGAACTCAAACAATTGAGGCAGGCAAATAGGGAATTACAAAACTATAAGAATATGGCAGATGAGGAGAAACAAAGACTTAGGTTAGAGTTTGGAAATGCTAAGGATAAGAGAAAGGCATTGGTTGTAAAGTCTATTGGGACGTCAAGACTTTCATGATGCACGCCAAGAACAGTCAGAGACGTGTTGGAATGCAAGCAAAGATGATAATAAATGGAGTTGAGGTCAATGTTGAATCCTTGAAAGGCACAAGACAAGGACCAAGATATCCATGTGCTTAGTGAAAGAAAGTTCAATGCCATCTTATCCAATTTTTGTGTAGAGTACGTCAAAGAAGGTAATGTCATACTATCCCTGGCTTGCTACGGATTTTCTCATTAATCCTGAAGATGCTGATGGTGGCAGTGACAGCGGGGCTGTTGACCACCGCTTGGCCACATTACAATTGGACGACTGGCTGGTGTTTGAGCTCGAGCCATATGTGGTTCCACTAATAATCAGGATGCGCAGTATGTGGCACGCCTTGCTACACAAGCGTCTGCGTTATCCCCATCAGCAATTGTCAAGCAACAAAGAGGCTTTGGTTGCCGTGCTGCGCAGCCAGGAAGAGGAAGCGGGCTTGCAACAGCCCAGGGGCATCGGAGCCAAGCCTCGAATTCCTCTAGAATCACTAGAACAACGACTAGATTCGGTGGAGGCGTTGGTGTTGGACTGGCTGGTGTTCCAGCTCGAGCCATATGTGGTTCCACTAATAATCAGGATGCGCAGTATGTGGCACGCCTTGCTACACAAGCGTCTGTGTTATCCCCACCAACGACTGTCGAGCAACAAAGAGGCTTTGGTTGCCGTGCTGCGCAGCCAGGAAGAGGAAGCGGGCTTGCAACAGCCCAGGGGCATCGGAGCCAAGCCTCAAATTCCTCTAGAATCACTAGAACAACGACTGTATTCGGTGGAGGCGTTATTTTATTATATCTCCTCTTGTTACAATGGTGAACTGAGATTTGTATTTGTAATATATTTAAAGTAGAGAATATATCGTGTAATCACCAACCCGTGGTCTTTGTTGTGTACATTTAATTTAATCCTAGAGGTATCTGTAGGTTAAGTAAGCATTCCCCTTGCCCTTCCCCTTTTAAAAGTGCTAACATAAATTGGTGGCAGCATGTAAGTAGGGTACAACAATGTCTCTAGATAAGGCAGTAGAACCCTTACCCCCAAATTTATTGGCAGAACTCAAACAATTGAGGCAGGCAAATGAATTACAAAACTATAAGAATATGGCAGATGAGGAGAAACGAAGACTTAGGTTAGAGTTTGGAAATGCTAAGGATAAGAGAAAGGCATTGGTTGTAAAGTCTATTGGGACGTCAAGACTTTCATGACAAGAACAGTCAGAGACGTGTTGGAATGCAAGCAAAGATGATAATAAATGGAGTTGAGGTCAATGTTGAAACCTTGAAAGGCACACAAGACAAGGACCAAGATATCCATGTGCTTAGTGAAAGAAAGTTCAATGCCATCTTATCCAATTTTTGTGTAGAGTACGTCAAAGAAGGTAATGTCATACCATCCCTGGCTTGCTACGGATTTTCTCATTTATCCTGAAGATGCTGATGGTGGCAGTGACAGCGGGGCTGTTGACCACCACTTGGCCACATTACAATTGGACGACTGGCTGGTGTTCCAGCTCGAGCCATATGTGGTTCCACTAATAATCAGGATGCGCAGTATGTGGCACGCCTTGCTACACAAGCGTCTGCGTTATCCCCATCAGCAATTGTCAAGCAACAAAGAGGCTTTGGTTGCCGTGCTGCGCAGCCAGGAAGAGGAAGCGGGCTTGCAACAGCCCAGGGGCATCGGAGCCAAGCCTCAAATTCCTCTAGAATCACTAGAACAACGACTGTATTCGGTGGAGGCGTTATTTTATTATATCTCCTCTTGTTACAATGGTGAACTGAGATTTGTATTTGTAATATATTTAAAGTAGAGAATATATCGTGTAATCACCAACCCGTGGTCTTTGTTGTGTACATTTAATTTAATCCTAGAGGTATCTGTAGGTTAAGTAACCATTCCCCTTGCCCTTCCCCTTTTAAAAGTGCTTACATAAATTGGTGGCAGCATGTAAGTAGGGTACAACAATGTCCCTAGATAAGGCAGTAGAACCCTTACCCCCAAATTTATTGGCAGAACTCAAACAATTGAGGCAGGCAAATAGGGAATTACAAAACTATAAGAATATGGCAGATGAGGAGAAACAAAGACTTAGGTTAGAGATTGGAAATGCTAAGGATAAGAGAAAGGCATTGGTTGTAAAGTCTATTGGGACGTCAAGACTTTCATGATGCACGCCAAGAACAGTCAGAGACGTGTTGGAATGCAAGCAAAGATGATAATAAATGGAGTTGAGGTCAATGTTGAATCCTTGAAAGGCACAAGACAAGGACCAAGATATCCATGTGCTTAGTGAAAGAAAGTTCAATGCCATCTTATCCAATTTTTGTGTAGAGTACGTCAAAGAAGGTAATGTCATACTATCCCTGGCTTCTGATTTTCTCATTAATCCTGAAGATGCTGATGGTGGCAGTGACAGCGGGGCTGTTGACCACCGCTTGGCCACATTACAATTGGACGACTGGCTGGTGTTTGAGCTCGAGCCATATGTGGTTCCACTAATAATCAGGATGCGGCATGTGGCACGCCTTGCTACACAAGCGTCTGCGTTATCCCCATCAGCAATTGTCAAGCAACAAAGAGGCTTTGGTTGCCGTGCTGCGCAGCCAGGAAGAGGAAGCGGGCTTGCAACAGCCCAGGGGCATCGGAGCCAAGCCTCGAATTCCTCTAGAATCACTAGAACAACGACTAGATTCGGTGGAGGCGTTGGTGTTGGACTGGCTGGTGTTCCAGCTCGAGCCATATGTGGTTCCACTAATAATCAGGATGCGCAGTATGTGGCACGCCTTGCTACACAAGCATCTGTGTTATCCCCACCAATGACTGTCGAGCAACAAAGAGGCTTTGGTTGCCGTGCTGCGCAGCCAGGAAGAGGAAGCGGGCTTGCAACAGCCCAGGGGCATCGGAGCCAAGCCTCAAATTCCTCTAGAATCACTGGAACAACGACTGTATTCGGTGGAGGCGTTATTTTATTATATCTCCTCTTGTTACAATGGTGAACTGAGATTTGTATTTGTAATATATTTAAAGTAGAGAATATATCGTGTAATCACCAACCCGTGGTCTTTGTTGTGTACATTTAATTTAATCCTAGAGGTATCTGTAGGTTAAGTAAGCATTCCCCTTGCCCTTCCCCTTTTAAAAGTGCTTACATAAATTGGTGGCAGCATGTAAGTAGGGTACAACAATGTCTCTAGATAAGGCAGTAGAACCCTTACCCCCAAATTTATTGGCAGAACTCAAACAATTGAGGCAGGCAAATAGGGAATTACAAAACTATAAGAATATGGCAGATGAGGAGAAACAAAGACTTAGGTTAGAGTTTGGAAATGCTAAGGATAAGAGAAAGGCATTGGTTGTAAAGTCTATTGGGACGTCAAGACTTTCATGACAAGAACAGTCAGAGACGTGTTGGAATGCAAGCAAAGATGATAATAAATGGAGTTGAGGTCAATGTTGAAACCTTGAAAGGCACACAAGACAAGGACCAAGATATCCATGTGCTTAGTGAAAGAAAGTTCAATGCCATCTTATCCAATTTTTGTGTAGAGTACGTCAAAGAAGGTAATGTCATACCATCCCTGGCTTGCTACGGATTTTCTCATTAATCCTGAAGATGCTGATGGTGGCAGTGACAGCGGGGCTGTTGACCACCGCTTGGCCACATTACAATTGGACGACTGGCTGGTGTTCCAGCTCGAGCCATATGTGGTTCCACTAATAATCAGGATGCGCAGTATGTGGCACGCCTTGCTACACGAGCGTCTGCGTTATCCCCATCAGCAATTGTCAAGCAACAAAGAGGCTTTGGTTGCCGTGCTGCGCAGCCAGGAAGAGGAAGCGGGCTTGCAACAGCCCAGGGGCATCGGAGCCAAGCCTCAAATTCCTCTAGAATAAGAATAAGAATAAGAATAAATTTTATTTGCCATAAACAAAACAGTACAAAATATACACTTTATAGAATAAGATATTAGTGCATTCGATCTATGGCACTACTGGCAAGACTCTTGTTCGCCAGCAGTGAGTCCAAAATCGAACAGCTTTTTCTGGAAGCAAACTAAATAAAGAAAATAATAAACTAAATAAATAAAGAAATCTAGATAAAGAAATATAACTTAATATAGAAAAATTGATATTCTTAACTATGAGAACAGATAACAGATAGACGATAGATTAATATCTGGAAGTAAATTAAAAATAAATAAAATACGATACAGTAGCATTGCCAGTATTCAGATAGGTATTGTACACTAGGCCTACTCTGAAAAAGAAACCGTGAGTTCTAGCCATAAAAACTAAAGCAAACTCCTTATGAGTTGAATTAAACTAATTTGAAGTAAATTTTGTTTTCACCCATGCTTCTATTTCGCTATTGAGTTTCTTTGTGAATCTATTGGTTATGAAGTGATTTGGAATTTTATTTGAGTAATATTGCATGAAGTAAAGAATTGATGTTTATTTATAGTTAATCTAGGAAAGTTCTATTATAAGTATTTAGTGAAGACGGTCGTAAATTATGTAAATGTGTGTTCATTGTTAAAAGTTGTTTATTTCTGTTAGCATGTGTTATAATTTTCTTCACAAAGACCTGTCTCAACGTTGGTACACCAAACTCAATGAACAAGGACTTGCTAGGATACAGTCTGGGTCGTCTCAAAGCTGCTCTAATTATATGTTTTGCAATGTAAAATTTTATTGAAGTGCGTGTCATAAGTACCCCCCATAATTCAATACCATATTCAAACAGCAATTTGCATAGGCGTAGTATATGGTTCTTATTATATTTAAGTCCTTTAACGAATTTATTCTATAAAACATGTATATTAGATATTTCAGTTTAGCTATTAGATGTTGTAAATGAAAGTTCCATTTTAAGTGACTGTCCATTATGATTCCAAGGTATTTTAAAGATGTTACTTTTTCTATGGCCTATGGACAATCAGCTATTGGGAAACTATTTCATGGTTATGAATTTTTATAACTTCACCAGATGGTGGTTCACCAGTCTTTGTTGGAGAAAATGCAATAAACTTAGTCTTACTCAGGTTCAATGTGAGAGTATGATTGTCAAACCATGATTTAGCTATGATTAGACCTTTATTTGCCATTTCATATGCTTCTCTCCATGATGATCCGCTAAAATTAATACTGTATCATCAGCAAAGATATTTTGTAGAGTTTGGGATATCTATTTTAGGAGATCATTCAAGTAAATCAAGAATAATATGGCGATAAAACAGTTCCTTGAGGAAGGCCAAAACTTGTCAAAGTTCTTGTGTCAGTTTTATTGTTCATGGACATAGTTGACATCTATCCTGCAAATAGTTAGTGATCAGATTTTAGCCACTCCACGAATACCACACCTGTCAAGTTTATTTATCAATGTCAAGTGAGGTATAGTATCGAAGCTTTTGCTAAATCGAGGAAAATGGCCAAAGTTTTCATATTTTTATTGAAATTATAATCAACTATGTTTGTTAATAGCATAACAGCATCCTTTGTTGACTTTCAGACTGGAAGCCATACTGATTTTCAGAAATGAAATTATTTTTATCCAGGAAGTCAACTAACCTCTTTTTTATTACCCTTTCTGTTATTTTTGCAAAGTTGCTGAGTAGGCTAATAGGTCTATAATTTGCTGGATTACGTTTATCACCTGCTTTATGAATTAATATTAGTTTAGCTACTTTAAAACGTTTAGGAAAGTAACCTTCACTAAAGCATTTGTTTATTATGATTTCAAGAACAACGACTGTATTCGGTGGAGGCGTTATTTTATTATATCTCCTCTTGTTACAATGGTGAACTGAGATTTGTATTTGTAATATATTCAAAGTAGAGAATATATCGTGTAATCACCAACCCGTGGTCTTTGTTGTGTACATTTAATTTAATCCTAAGTATCTGTGGGTTAAGTAACCATTCCTTGCCCTTCCCTTTTAAAAGTGCTTACATAAATTGGTGGCAGCATGTAGGGTACAACAATGTCCCTAGATAAGGCAGTGAGAACCCTTACCCCAAATTTATTGGCAGAACTCAAACAATTGAGGCAGGCAAATAGGAATTACAAAACTATAAGAATATGGCAGATGAGGAGAAACAAAGACTTAGGTTAGAGTTTGGAAATACTAAGGATAAGAAAGGCATTGGTTGTAAAGCCTATTGGGACGTCAAGACTTTCATGATGCACGCCAAGAACAGTCAGAGACGTGTTGGAATGCAAGCAAAGATGATAATAAATGGAGTTGAGGTCAATGTTGAATCCTTGAAAGGCACACAAGACAAGGACCAAGATATCCATGTGCTTAGTGAAAGAAAGTTCAATGCCATCTTATCCAATTTTTGTGTAGAGTACATCAAAGAAGGTAATGTCATACCATCCCTGGCTTGCTACGGATTTTCTCATTAATCCTGAAGATGCTGATGGTGGCAGTGACAGCGGGGCTGTTGACCACCGCTTGGCCACATTACAATTGGACGACTGGCTGGTGTTCCAGCTGGAGCCATATGTGGTTCCGCTTGTAATCAGGATGCGCAGTATGTGGCACGCCTTGCTACACAAGCGTCTGCGTTATCCCCACCAGCGACTGTCGAGCAACGAAGAGGCTTTGGTTGCCGTGCTGCGCAGCCAGGAAGAGGAAGCGGGCTTGCAACAGCCCAGGGGCATCGGAGCCAAGCCTCGAATTCCTCTAGAATCACTACAACAACAACTGCAGTCCGCTTAGGCGAAGGATGATGACCATTCATCTCCATTAGATGGAGAGCGCACTTGTCAGTTCTGTATTTAATGCATTCAACAACAATAACAAAGCTGAGTTTGGTTTGGCCATGAAGTACGTTCAAGGTGCTGGTCCTCACATGAATAGGTGATTCAATTTTGAATCTAGGCTCTTCACCTTAGATTTTTTGAAGGTACAAGTGTACCATCTGTGTGTTAGTTAGTTTAAAGGAGAGGAATGTGTGTTTCGAAAATACAAGAACTTTCTCCAGTGCAGTCTAAAATTTTGTATTCTTACTCTGGACTGAATACCGCACATAGATTTGGTAAGATAGGTGTGAGGCCAGCCATACTTTCATACTTTCCGGACTGTTTCAGTCAAATCTCCAAAATCTCCAGAATGTCGGTCTCAATATAAGACCACACAACACAAAGTTCTTTATAATCTTGCAAGCCAAGTGAAAATAACGTATATTTTCCCCCATGTAAAGTAATTAGATTTTAAATAAATAAAATCTTTAACTGAGAGTTTATCAAGAGTTAACATTACCCAGTAGTAAATGTAAAATAATTTGTGTGATTTTATGTAGAGTATTAATGTTATTTTCAAACACAAAGGTGAAAAGAAACTGACTGGTTATTTGAATCGATGAACCTTGATGGTACATGATGCATTAGATAGAGAGTGCATGTTTTGTCAGATTCTGTATCAATAATGCATAACAACAATAATAATAAGGCTGAGTTTGGTTTGACCGAGAAGTAATGATGTCTAAGATGATGATCTCCAACATAAATAGTTGTACACGAGGCATGATTGTAACAGAAAATTTCCAAGAGAACACCCCTGTGAAGTATATATCTTCTTTGAGTGAAGTGGAATTTAACTTCCTTATATTCAGCAATTTAGAAGTAGCTTGCATTAAAGACAACAATCCAATCTTCTATAGCCAAAAAAGGGCCTTATAAAATTTCAAACTAGGGCTTCTATCTCTTCTTTGTATCTTGATTATAAGAAAGATGATCCTTCCCTATATTCGAAGTGGATTTCACAATTTTCAAACAAAATTCTAAATACCAGAGAGATACGACATTTATTACACAGATAAGTAAGATATAGTCCCATTGAGCTCCCAGACGTCATGGATACAGGGAAGATTGACTCAGAATGAGATTAATTTTTTTTTATCTTTTATCTTTTTTTCTATTTTTAATGTATTACTGTTTTTAATAAATCTTAGAAGAAAAATTCACATCCCCAACACATAATTGCTTATAGTGGGGGTGAAATAATAAAGACAGTTTTTTCGTAGCGAATTTCAGTGTGATAATTTTGGTATTAATTGTTTTGCATTCTATCTCCAGACATCGACCAGGACAACAATAGACAAAGATAGAATGCGTCAGTAGCCGCGGTTGGTTGCTGTTATCCTGGGGATCGAGTACCGGGAGCGCAGTACTCCAGAACGTCATATAAACCATAATGTCATGCAAAGAATTTGCTATGTCTGTTACATCTGTTGTATCTGTTAAATTCGCACAATCTTTTTATATCTGGAAATTTTGTAGAAGAAATTAAAATTTATTCTTAAAAAAAAATTAATGTACTGTAACAATTCAAACCTCCCCGCTCATAATAGTCTAATTATTTAGGAAAAGCGGAGTCATTACTCTGACCACCGGGTTGGACTCTTGAACGGGTGGGGTGATGACTACCGGCAGAACGCGTGGAACAGGCAGTGCGGACGGGAGTTGAAGTTGAAAGGTAAACGTTGAAATGTAATAGGGCTCAGTAAGGAAGTTATGTAATTACGTACAAGAGAGAGAGAGAGAGTTTAATAGTGGTTTTGTGGTAAACATGAATAGATGAAGTTTTCAAAGTGACAGTGTTCAATTTATTTATATTTTTAAATCAATCTCTAACAGGGCCCAGACCCTTAAAACCTGGTGGTGGCAGCGACGCTACTCCGCTGCTAAAGCTCGCCACGACTGCTATAGTACTTATATCACAAACAGAGAAATAATTCATTAATTGATTTTTTGACACTTCGACATCTAGCATGTACAAATCTTTATCACATCAAAATGATGGCATATTATTCTTCTAACATTAATCCCGAAAGTTGGATCAGACTCGAACATCCCGGCAGGCCTTTTGCCAAAGTCACTCAATCCTGTGAAAGTCACGTTTGGGAATAATCTGATCACTAGGTACAAATCCGGGGCAAAATATTGCACAAATCACTCTGTAGTAATCCAGACCAATGGGATCCTGTGCTCAGTTGCCAATATCACAGGAATAATACAATCCTGCAGCAAAAACATAACTAAAGGAACTGAATGCCAATGTCCCTATTATATTCCTACATTAAATAATGGATTTCTAGATGTTTGCCAAGATAAACTTTATACTTATCCAGTAGTAGAACTCAAAAATTATGGAACTATATCTCTCTACACCAAGTTTAGTATATATTATCAAGATTCAAATTCTGAAAAGCAAAACCTGGAAACTTCAGCCAGATTCTCAGATTTCAAATATACAGACAGAGATACCAACTCACTGTTCTCGGACACCATATACTCTGAGATCAAGACTATTTTCACAGACATAAATTTGAAGCATTGGCTAATAGTCGAGATAGGCTTTCTATGCTTATTCTCCTTGATATTAAGCCTATAATCAAAACCGTGACTGCAAGAATATTCTAGATGACTACAGTCGGTTACCGTTCAAAGACCCCTCAATATTATTACATCTCCTTCTTTTTCACCCCTACATATTTGGTGGGGGCTTAAAGGGTTATTATTTAATGCAGCCTCAATAATTGGATCTTCCCGGTAGGCTTAAAAGAACTTTTGTGGTAAATTGATATGTTTAATATGGCAGATAGGAGTTTCCTATAGGATACTTTGAGTTTAAAGAATAATTTTTACATACAGTATGTTATATTGCTGTCATTTGAAAATGATACTATGACTATTATAGATTCATTGACTGATTGATTGTATAAAATATTAGTTGTTCTATAACAACATTATGATTAATAATTGTTCTGATTTCAGATATTGTTCCAGTATTAAAACTGTGCGATTGTAATTATTGTCCTTAATTCTAGTCCTTTTTCATTAAAGAAAAAGAAAGGAATAATAACCAACCAACCAAACAAAATTGAAGTTTTGTTACTATTGTATGATTAATGTGAATTATTATTCTTTAATCGTCATTTCACCGATGGTGAGCTTCACAAGTTGGAGTTCAACGAACAGAAGGTGACGGATCATATCAATGCATTCGAAGGATTAGTCTCAAATGATCATAAGGATTTAATCAAGATTTCCAGAAACTTGAAGCTGTTTGCAGGGAATTTCTCACCAATTTCAAGAAGCCTACACTATGTTAACAGACAATGTAAAGTTGGTAATTAAGAAAAATCAACATCAAGAAGAAACGCTGATTATTATTGATAAGCTATTAGCTTAAATTTTTCATCGATATTCACATGTTAATATACAGTAAAACCTGTCTAAGACGGAACTCGACCGGACTGAAAAAACTTTTCCGTTTCAGCAGGTTTCCGGCTTACAAAGGTACTTTTACTTTTATATAAAATTCCTTGGGACCAGAAAAACCATTCCGTCTCAACAGGTTTCCGTCTTACACTGTGTCCGCCTTAGACAGGTTTTACTGAACTATCAAGACAAGAGTTTATTAGCACTAAAAAGGAGTGTTGTGATAAGAAACTTTCATTTTCTTCAATCTATTCTTATTCAATAATTTTCAACTATGCTTCACTTTTGATAAAAATCCACAATGTCTCACGCGTCGCGACTTCCTCCAGGTGGAGTCAGCGAAACCGACTTGCGAGCTCGTATCGCCGCTAACGCTAGCTTACCAAGTAACTGCACTTCCTCGTTTTCAACAGGTTTTTGTCCCGGAATTAGAGTTCATTTTAATCTCGGTGTGTATGAAGAAGTGAATGGTGTTGTCAGATGCCATTCTGCACAATTATCTGACTCTGATCAATTTACCCTTGATTCTAAGGGGAATGCCGGAAGTATGCTGTACGGCAGTCAAAATCTTTCCCCAAACCATTTGTTTGCTGCAAAACCCATTATATCAAGACCCGGTTTCACGCCTGGCATGTTATCGAATCCCACCAGAGATTGTGATCGGTCCAATTCTGTGGTGGCTTAATTTTTAGCGGATCTTCCAGCATATAGTATCCCCCAGTTAAACCTAGGCCTAATGATGAAATGGTTGATATTGATTTACCTATAAACATGAAAAACGTTCATCCTACAAACGTATTATCTAGTGAATGTGAAGTGTAGTGAGTAGGCGAACGCCCTCACCCTCTCTCTCTTGAGAGAGCGTTATTATTGATAACACCGCCCTCACCCTCTCTCTCTTGAGAGAGCGTTATTATTGATAACACCGCGTAACGTCGCGTGGGTGGATCTGCCTTCATTTTATTCGCGTAAATCTTTTGGCGACATTCCTCTCGCCGCAACCAGTAGAGTGACACGTCTTTAGTAGATCCACCTCTCCGCTCGCTGGTCATCGGGCCACACCCTGGCTCCCCGTCTCGCACGTCTCGAGGTACCTCAGAAGCACCATGTTTGTCTACAAAGGTAATAATTAAAGACTATTTGCTAGACTTGCTAAACTGTGTCCTCCTTTCGACGGAAATTCTAAACATTATGAATCCTTAACCCTCTGAAGCCTGACCCATTGACGGGGTCATTACAGAAGGATTATTAATCTATGCTCCGCCCAGATGTGGGAAAACTACAACTTTAAATACTTATAGCTTACGTTTTATTGATACCGATTATATTATTAAGCCCCCTGATGGATCACTTGATGATCTATTTAATTTAGGTTTTTCCGTTTTTACAAACGAATACACTTTAGTTTCTGAAGCACCATGCGCCATAATGTATATACCAAATCAAGCTAATATGATGATGAGAATGAAGACAAAGGCGCAAATCGAGGTGGCAACCTCATGGACTAATAACATAATGAGTTATATCAATGACATCAAACAAAATGCTAGCGAGATAGTTCGCAAAGGACGATGTGTTATCATTATTCCTTACATGCTTTTGCTAAGGGACCACGACTTTTCAATAAACTGCAATCAGATATATCAGATGCATCCAGTTATAATTTGTTTAAGAATAGACTTAATCGCTTCTATGAAGAAAAACGTTTAATAGAGGTGTGATATTATTTACAATTTTTTTGCTGTCTTCATTCAAATCTAGGCTTGTTTTTTTTTACTTATTTTTTTCTGGGTAATTTATTGTTAAAGATTCATAATCCCATCTTGTGAAAAGCACACTGATTATTGTATAGAATTTACTTTATTGTTTGATACCTCAAAATTGTTATTGTATTATAATTATGTTGACTCAATTAGAGAGCGAGACATCCCTCAACACAGGTTTAGCCTAAAGAGGGATGCACTGTGGTTTTTTCTGTTACATGCTTAATATTATTATCTATGTTCAATCATTATGCTTAAGGTATGTATTTGTGTTACCAATTGTAATGTTCAATCATTATGCTTAATGTATGTATTTGTATTACCAATTGTAAAAATGCAGTGAAATAAACGAATTATTATTATTATTATTATTATTATTATTATTATTCGAGAAAGTGATTCAGTCAGTTTTGTAACCATTGTGTAAACTATTTAAAAATCATATACATTCTTCTTATTTCCTCTGCGAAGGAATATATTTCTCTTGCTTTTCTCTTTCTTTCATATAATAGATTTCAAAATTAATTTTAGTCTTCTGTTTTTCATTTTCATTTTTTTCTTCCGTTTTCCCATTCATGCACACACCAGATTTCAGTTTATAATTCATATGCTACTATCTTTTATCAACTTCATCAGTCTTGTAATAGTGTTTGGTGTAGTAAAAATGTGGCAGAGGGTGGAATATTCGGTTTGTGATTTCCAATTCATTGCCAATTGGAAGTGAAAACTTAGAGTTAAACTCGTCACTTCTTATTGACTTTGATATAGAGGAAATCACCGGTTACATAGATAGTTTCAAAAGTGGTGGGGTGAAGAAGATATGACTCTTCTCTCCCCCGGTTACAATACTATTATGTAACCACACATCAATATTTGTCAACAACACACCAAATAAATAAATTATTATTTTATTACTTTTCTTTTTTTAAATCCCTACAGATATAAGACAAGAAAACTTCTGAAACAAATACACTCAAATGGTCAGGAAGCTGATGGACAAAATGTTTCTCCGAGACTTTTGAGAAAAGTTGGGCGTGCAACAAGAAGGTAGTGGAGGTACATCACTCATGCAGGACGTCTATTGGACCCAACGATAGAAGTATCGGAAATTGGGAGAACTAGGATAAGATGAAGAGCTGTATCACAATGGGATAAGATCCAGAGGGTGGAATTGACAAAATCCTAGAAAGCATAAAGTAACCAACTGTCACTTATAAAAATGGAACAATGCTACTCAACATCAATAGAAAACATAAGATGCGTAGTAGAATTTAAGTTTCCATTCCAACTTTCCGGTCACCAGCTGCCGAGAGAAGAAGACGCTCCTGTGTCCTGCCCTGCCAATTTCCCATTGTACTTCCGACAGAAGTCATCCTGAGTCCCAAGTTCGTCAGCTATGTGAGGAGGTGATCTTCTCAAATCATAACTAATTTCAGAAATACAAGAATGTTGCAGGCCGGGCAGTCTAAAACTTGTATTTCAGGGATTTGTCCAAATTTTTGGCAGAATTAATCACACAGGATTTTAGAGAACATTCTGCTCTTATTATTTATCGAATTGGGAAGTGTTGAGAGCCGAAATCAGAGTGGAGATTTCCTGACCACAGAGAACCCAGCAGAACTTCCATAGGTAAATGAGTGCTTAGACCTTAAGAATTTAGCAAACAAAAGTAATGTTCCCTGAAAAGGAAAGGATGGATGTGTGAGGGAAGTTGAAGTGATAAGAGAAGGGATGGAGCTAAAAAATAAAGTCTTTAAGATAAAGTTAAGACCTAAATATGAGACCTAATGAGTAATGCTAGCTCGAATAGATGATTGGATCCTGGCCAGTTCTAAAGTCATCATGTTTGATGTTTGAAACTCATTGTTCATTAGCTGCTAAATAGCTATCCAAGTGCAATCATTGAAAACAAGAATTACGATAAACGAAAAACTTATAAAATAAACACAACAATAATACTGAAGTTTCCAATACATGGTTGTTGAAATAATGGAAGAAATATATGGAACTATATTGCCAAATGTTGGAAGATTATAGTTTGTCTTGAAATCATTCCATTATTGATAATTTCAACTGATAAAATATTAGTGGTATTGGCTTGAGAATTCTTGAAACATACTGTTTAATTTAATGATACTAATAATTAAGAAAACATTCTGTTACTTGAAAGTTGTTAGAAGTCAATGGTTTCCACTAAAATAATTTATCTAGATCGAGAATATTTCTAAATAGCTAAGAAAGCCATATATTCCAAGGAATTTCATGTATTCAGAGCTTTGCCATCCAAAGTTTGTAAATAGAAATAATCAATCAATCTGGCAATTAAATTGCTAAGACGCGATCAAATTTTCGTAATTGAACAGTTGACTTGGTAAAATGACACGTCCAATTGACATGAACTATAGTTTAATGCAGCCATGAAATGCATGTCTAGTGTTTGAGTACCTTATCAAGTCAGCTGTTCAATTCCAGGTTATTTTATAGGATGAAAAATTTGATGGAGTACTTATGACACGTAATAATTACTAGTACAATACCAACAATAAAAAATTATTTCATACTACTCTTTACTTTCAAGAATTCAATTAATTCTTTGAATGACAACGGCAAGAATCCATCGAAAAACTTTGAAAAAGGGAGGCTAGAGTTAAAATAGAGTTAAAACTAATTTATCAATACCGGAGGTTCTGTCATGAAGTCGGAGATGCGAATTTCTTGTTATTTATCGACCTCTGAGATTCGTTGGTCTGTATCTGTGTGATGGATTGTGTCTTTGGCCGCAGCATGAAGTTCAAGTTATAAGCTGTATTCACTGCATAGTACACGTTTGCGTTGGGTGGTAGAATCATTTCTGAAAAAAAAACAGAAATTGAAGACGATTCAAGCATTGGAATGAGAAAAATTCATTGAAATCCATAATTATTATTAGAATTGAATAATAATAGTAATAATTATTATAATAATGGAGAGGGCAAAAAAACAATAAAGTTGAAGAGATCCTTCAACTGTAATTAATCTAATCGTTTAACGGCGATCATATTAAGATTGATATTTGTGCAAAGGATGATTGTAAGTTAAATTAATCTTTAATGCAGATATAAGAAGAATGTCAGAATTTATACAAAATTTATTGTTTGTATATATTTTTTTACTGAACAGTTCATGCATCTGGGTATCCGTTATCATTAATCTGCCCTCATCTCAACTTGAAAATACATTCTTCAACGTTTTGATTTTATAAAATGAAATAGTTCCGACTGAAAAAGTGATAATTATTTTCTGAGTCGCTCTAGTACTAATACTAATGGCCAGTTGCACAAGAAGCCATTTGGAGTTACTTTATTTATTGGATTCTATAACTTTATAAAAGAATTAATAAATTTGCTACATTATATAATTATTAAAAGAGGAGGTCGTATCAGAGGTGATCTATTCATTTGGTTAGTCTATTGTTATTCATAGACAAACATAACTGTTACAAAAACCAATGCTTTCGACAAAACAATAAAAATAATGACAATGTTACAATGAAATTTGACAAATGCGACAGTAAAACTTATTGACTAACTTACCCTTGTCGGGAAGAACTTGAGCTAGAGTGTAACTTTCAGGATTTCCTTCCAGTCCCAACTTGAGCATTGCATTACGAATAACTTGCGGCGTTCTTTCATTATTACTAAGCATAATACTTTTATATAGTACAATACCTGAAAAAATAAAAATGTATTATTTTACAAGTTAGAAACATTACTTTTTAGTTCAATTTACTGAACTGGAGTGGATAATTACATTGGCAAGTAATTTGATGAAATGGCAGTAAATATGTCAAATTTAGAAGACTTGATATCATAATGGTCTCCATGGTAGGGGGTTCACGCGCAGATTCCAGCATAGATTTTGAGAAGCTTGACGTCGCCTGAAACCCAGTATACAAGTGTTTATACAGTAGTAGGATTCACCTAGCGAATAAATGTTCAAAGTTTCCATGGTAATTGGCTTTAGAGCAATTGGGTTTGCAGCAGATTACTGCTCATCCTGCTCATGGATCCTCCTATCGTGTTTTCTAGTATCCGTGGTGGACTCTATTCTCTCTATGGAAGAGGAAGGTTGGATATGTGAGTTTATGTTACGATCATGTGTGAAATTACACTATTACTACGAACATCTTCTGTTCGATCTGTATTCGATCTTGGAACCTTTGGATTATCAGACAGGCGCTTATCTCCCTCGGCTACGGACCACTCCAAGGAAGTGTTGCTGAACAATTATGAGAATATTCACTGGTATTCATAATGACGAAACAACTTGGATTATTATCTCATTATTTATCGATGAGATTAAGTCTATGAAACGTATGATTATTCCAAGGGCCTTTTTCATGAAATTGTAGAAGTCCTGTAGAACAGGAAAAAGGAGGACTCACACTAGACATTGATAACCCGGCGTGTAATTCAATAAACTAGTTAGGTGTACCTTTATAATAAATAAGTTAGGTGTGCCTTTTTCATGTTTTACAGGGGTTGTAAAATTTTACGAAACAGACCACAGAATTAGCCATTTACAATTTCAAATATACTTTAAACGCGATAAACAAATATTTTCAAATTGTACTGGAATATCCACAAGTCTCAAGTTGAATTTCACTTTTGTTAACAATTTCAGAACAAACCATGGATAATAGAATACACGGTAGTGTCGTTGAGTTGGATACACAAAAGTATGATGCGATTATGACGTGGCTATACGTGGAATACGCGCGTGGGCCCCAGCGTGTATTCTAGTATAACTATTGAGTATAGCAGCGTGAGATTGACTACCTTCGGTTTCTACAGAATCAGTCTCATAAGTAACTTTGATTATATAGAAGTCGGGAGTGACGTGAGCTGGACTTCTGGTGACAGTGCTGCTGTTGCCAGCCGACATGCTGCTTGTGTTGTTGCTGCTGCTGCTGACAGACACATCCAGCGACGAACTACTCGACGACGATGACATCTGAGATGGTGATGCCTGAAAACAACATCAATTACTATTCAATTAAGTTTTTACTAATTGTGATGCCTGCATGAGCTCAACATTAACATCAATTACTATTCAATTAAGTTTTTACTGAGTGTGATGCCTGCATGAGCTCAACATTAACATCAATTACTATTCAATTAAGTTTTTACTGAGTGTGATGCCTGCATGAGCTCAAGGATTTTGCGTTGGTAATGAGATGACGGATGATGAAGATGACAAATGAAAGGACCTAGAGCTTTAGATGGGTTTTCAACTTGAAGAAATAGAATGCATTTCCATATTTTATGCAATTTATTGGGATTGTTAAAAGTCCAGAAAAGCTGTATTTTGTTCCATAATCGATAATGGTTGGAATACGCTTAGTGAATTGAAAGACACTGGGGACAATAATACCCTACTCATGGTTTTAATTCATTTATTCAAGATAATGCATTTAGGGAAGACACTTTCAAAGGGAAGTAGTACGAGCTCTAAAAATATATTTGATAAATCAAAGAAAATCACCTATGAGGGTGTTATAAAACACACAACAAGCGACAAAATAAGGGCTGTGGTGCAGTATATTCAGTTATTAAATAACATTTATTCAGCTGTTTAGATTGATTTTATACTGCAGTATATGGTTTATGTGCAGTATATGGGCTTCTGTGTAACAGTTAAGCTGATTATATTGAAGATTACAATTTATTGACAGAAGCCCATATATTGCATTTTCACAAAATAAGCTATGCAATAAGCCAAACATTCTTTATGATATCAGCAAATGCAACTTTGGTAAAATATACTTACTTTTCTATCTAGAGAATCATGAGGAGAAGAGGGAGAGCTGTCAATGCTAAGATCATAATAAAACTGACTACTAGAGCTGCTCGAAGTACTAGTAATTGAATCGTTTTTCCTATGTCCCAACCTGAAAGAAAAATCATGTTATAAAAACGCCTGTAAAATACGATAATTTTCTACAATAGCCTATCTACAGACTACAGTACAAGTGGAATAAGGATTTAGGATAATCCAATATCGAGTGGATTATTGAAATGTACAGGAGCGATAATCTAAAATGAAAATATCACACTGGAATTCCTTCCTACGTAATTCAATAATTCACTATTTAATTCATTCATAACAATTTTAAGCTATTCAAGTGAAGCTCCAAGTTTCTATTTACATAATGATTAATCAAATTGTAAGAATGAGACGTCTTAGAATACCAATTCTTAGCTTTTTAGAATATTTGTTCAGGATGAGGAATATAGTAAGATGCCTTTCAAGATTGCTTACGTCTGGTTAAAATTGAAAAGTACTCAAAGACTTGTAGCAGTGGCCATCTATTGTACTTGTAGTTGTTTACTCTTGTACTTGAAATATTACATAATTTGAAATGCCATTGAATCGATTTTTACTTGAACATTGCATGATTGCGATCACCCATTGTAATTTTTGAAATTTTTTCCGAAAAATAATTACCTACAGAAAAGGGGTCGACGAGGGTTATTCCCACAAAGAAAATGTACACAGTGTGATGAAGTTTTACTCGTCTTTTTACCAGTAATACATTTTGAAACTGTAATAGAGGAATTGATTTTCAAGAGAAGCAATAGTTTGTTACTTACGCAGGACGTTTCTTATATTTATTTATAGAGGTTGTTGTACTAGAGATAACAGAAGAAGGTAGAGGAACACCATGAGGTTCAATGTGACACGAGAGTTGGTAGGCCTCGCGATCATCCAATGTTAGTATGGAGTCGAACCAACGATCGAAAGAGTAGTCTTCGTGAATACTGTATGCGTTAGCCGCACCTTGCAGCAGTTTTATCTGAAAAAAGGGGAATGGAATTCAACTTAGGGTGATTCAGTGAAAGAAACTGCAAATAAATGAAAAAGTGGAATACACTCGATGAAACAAACTTGATCAAAAATACCTTCTCGATCTAGAGAGGGTGCGGTGCACAAATAATGATGAATTATGTTTCTAGCTAAAAACACAAACATTTAAAAATTGATATAATGCAAATTTATAAATAAACTAACATTTATCTTCTATCTTCTATATATATTATATAAAAGCGAAATGACACTCACTCACTCATTCACATGACATTCATCAGCAGAACTAAAAATCTACTGAACCAAATGCGTTCAAAATTGGCATGCATGTTTAGTTGGAGCTTTAGACGCGCACTAAGAACGGATTTTGAAAACATCCCAAAGATACGCCAAATATTCGCGTTTTTGTGCGTTTTCTCAGCTTTTTCGAGAACTAATTGGCAGAAAATGTTGAAATTTGGTACTTAGGTTCGTTTAAGGTCTAAAAATAATATGTTAAAATCTTTTTAAGATACTCCCAAAATTACGCCAGAAATCGGCGTTTTTGCACAGTTGGGTCTGATATTGACGTTTTTACAGTTTCTCTTTGCGTTATTGAGGCGTTTTATTATCGGCATATGGATGTTTACTGTGTCTACGGGGACGAAGCCCTTTGGTGAGCGCGAATCGCTCACTATGTCAATGGCTGCCAGGGGTCCAGGGGGCGGAGCCACTGGCTATCCTGCTGGCATATACATATAAAACAAAGATTTATTGATTTACCTGAGCTAAAACTTCGAATTCCTTTCTCCGTTTATCGAAGTTGATGAGTCCATCGTACAGAGTATCCGGAATGGCTGTATCTATCATAGTCAAGTCAGTCAAGAAAGTACCAAGGTAAGGAATAGTACCATGACTTATATTCTGCAAAATTTGAAAATTTAAATTAGCGAACTTGCGAAGCAACATCAATTATAGGCGATTTTTTCGATTGAGAGAATACTCTAGTAAATATTCTAAAAAAAGTATAAGAATATTCTGACAGTGAAATATTACTGTCAAATGAACAAAACTATAGTTTAAATATCAATAGTTGTACTGATATGCATATCAGTGTTGGTTGAGATTTAATCACAATATTGAAAAAATATTTTGGGAATAAATGAATACTCACTCCACTATTGTGCGCTTGTTTCTGTATGACCTTTTGCAGTTGTCGATCATTTTCGCCAACAGTGTCAGCGAATTTGGCAGTGCCCTCACGCATCAGTAGTTCCCGCTGAGCCCATTGGTTATTATCTTCACTAAATATCCTAGCTAACTCTTCAAATAACTCTATCTGCAAAGAGAACAATGACATTTAATTCATAGTGCCGTTTTGAACGTGACCGAACACAAAACAACGAATAGATTCTCTATATATTTCTCTATATATATTGGGGTAAGAATTATTGTATTGTAGAACGATCTTTGATTACCATTTATTACTTCCTCATTATGTTAGTATGAGCTTTCCACAGTCATTAATATTTACTTGTTAATAGTTTGCTTGGTTAGGGTCCTCTTTTTGTTTCTTGAAGTTGTGATGATAAGAATGATGGGGTTGTGATAAGATCGAGCGGTAGAGAGGACTCTCAAGTCCTAACTTCACCTAATAATAAATGGCATATTCAGTATATAATATTATTTTTTATGAAAATTAAAATTTATTGTTTACATCATCACATACTAAGTAGCAAACAGAAAAACTTACATATCCAAGTAAATAGATAGCAAATATATAGAAGCACAGAAACCTTACATAAAACTTTCAAGATCTTAAAGATATATTTTTATTTCATTTTTAATTCAGTAGTATATTCAATATGAATGTAGTAAATACAGAATCAAAGAAACCTTGGGCTAAGGCCACACTACAAGTGCAAAGCTGAGTGGGAAGGTAGGAGCGAGGCTCCTTGAAGTGTGGCCTTAGCCTTAGATACAACTTTCAAGATCTTGGAGAGATATTATTCTGTCTCAATTATATCAGGTTTGAGTTCCCCCAGCTGTATTCTTACTACTTGTATATCACTACAAGCTGTCCCTGGCGAACTTGTAAGAGGAAAGTCGCACTCTTCCCCCCCACATGTCCCCCTTCTCCTCCCCACAAATGTCCCCCCTCATGCCACCCCCCTAAAAATGTCATCCCACAAATGCCCTCCATTCCCCAAATGTCACCCCACATATCCTCTTCATGCCAACCTCTTCCCATCAAATGTCACCCCCTCCTCCTCCAATTATTTTTTTTTTTATATTTATTTATTTAATTCTTTTCTTTTCAATTTTTAATTTAGCCTATATTTTTAAATTTTATTCGTTCTTCAATTTTTTTATCAGTCCTATTCTAATTAAAAGAATTTTTTTTCTATATTTATTAATTTATTTTAAATTTTTTCACTTTAATCGCTTTTATTTTTTATTTATTATTTTTTTTTTATTTCCGTTCTTCAATTTTTTATCAGTCCTATTCTAATTAAAAGATTTTTTTTTCATATTAATTTATTTCTTTCTTTTTAATTTTTTTATTTTGATTTATTTTATTTATTTTTAAATTTTATTTCCGTTCTTCAATTTTATTATTAGAAACAATAAAACATGCATGATACGAACGATAACTTATTCTTAATTGATGATTGTAGCGTAAAAAATAATTAAGAGTAGAAAACCTAGAGCAAAAAAAACGGTCCAGAGCGGGGTTTGAACCCGCAACCTCTAGGTTATCAAACAGAGACTCTTGCACTGAGCCACGGGGACTTAGAAAATGCTTGCTAATTTATCTATCTTGAATTGCGATCATCTTTCCGTTGTAGGTACACGTTCGTGCCGGCAAGTTTGAACGTAGCTCTATGAAATATTTGATAGGTTATGTCATTAATGTAATAACTATTTATTAATTATAAAGGGATTTTCTTATATTTTAATACATATTATGTTAACCAGTGCTGTAAAAATTCAAACGAATCCAAAATCATCTAAATCGGTTCAGCCGTTCTCGAGTTATAAGCGAGCGTACAGACACCAACTCTCTTTTATTAATATAGATTATAATGAAAATATTCACACACAATTTTACGTAACAAATAGAAGCCAGAACCTACCTTATCTCTAGGTAAAGCTTGCCACGTTTTCTGTAACCTATATACAGGATTCGATTGTAAGCCGGAGATTATAGCTTTTAGGGAGGAGAAATTTTTCAGTACTCTCAGTTCCTGTAAAGAAATCAGAATGATTAATTAAATGTGTTAGTAACTGATATATGAAAATAAATAGTTCCTTATAGGAGGATACCAAGCAGTAACTATATTAATGACAACACTATATAAACTGATTAGAAATCCTATACGCCCATAATCGACTGTTTTCCAAAAAAAATTTGCGTTATCCAAGCTTTTTCGAAAGAGACTTGACAATAAAGTTTAAATTTGATACACAGGTTCAGCTGTCTTGACAGAGGGGTTTGAAAGACCTATTGAACTCTATTTATTTAGATGTTTCAAGTAAAACATTGATGTCACATTTTTGAAATATAGAAATAAATAAATTATCGAATTTTTCAAACTGTAGACCTACTACAGATGAAAACAACGATCCTTTTTTCCATCTTATTAATCCAATTAATGGTAATGAATTAATCATGATTCAAATTAATTACATTTCATTCAAGATGTAGTAGGATTTTTAGGAAGGCATCTGGCGAATGTCGTGTTACTCAACGTATACCATAATATTTTCCAAATGATTGGGGAACATTGCATAATTCGGCGAGGCTGAATTAATAACACCCGACAGTCTCTCCGCCAAAAAAGCCTTTGAACATAATAATAAGTTATCAACTTTTCTGTAGTGTACTTCACAATACTAAATTACTGTTCAAATATTTATATGAAAACCTTTAAAATTGTCTTGAACTTTAATATACTGTAATGAATTTGTAAATGGTTGTTTCACGTTGAGTGTACCTGAGCTACATCGATCCAAGTGGCAATGACAATGGCGCGTTCGGCGGGCCTGCAGTCGGGGTCCATGAGAACGGTGCTGATGACCCGCAGCGAGACGGCATTGAACTGGTTGACAGTGGCCAGCACGGTGGCCGCTTCCTGGCTGCGGCTCTTGTCTCGCCGCGACCAAATGCCGCCCAGACACTGGTGAGGCACCACCTTCTTGAACAGCTCCTGCAGAACATCATCAACATTTCATAAAATACTGTTTGAATTGTGTGAACTCAATTTGTGTATAGTCAGCGCGCAAAGAGCTTGGTTGGTCAGTGGCATAAAGGGAGAAAAATCAATTATTTAATTGTTTTATTCAATTGATTCAATTTGATTGATTTATTTCAGTCAAGAAATCGCAGGAGAAGAAGATGGATGTGGCAGAGATGAGAATGCTGAGATGGATGCTTGGGAAGACAAAAAGGGACAGGATCAGAAATGAAAGGATAAGAGAGATGGCTGGGGTGGTGGAGTGTTCAAAGAAGGTCCAGGAAAGAAGGTTGCAGTGGTATGGTCATGTTGTGAGGAGGGAAGAGGACTACGTTGGAAAGCGAGTGAGTAGAATGCAGGTGGAGGGGTGTAGACCAGTGGGGAGACCAAGGAGGAGATGGAGAGACTGTGTTGCAGGGGACATGAGGGAAAAGGAGCTGACAGATGAAGAAGCCGGCGAGAGAATGGTGTGGAGGAGGAAGATAAGGAATAGCGACCCCGAATAGGGAAAAGCTAAAGGAAAAGAAGAAGAAGAAGATTCAATTGATTCATTATAAGGACAGTTTAATTTACCTTGGATAATCTGCAAGCAAATGATCTTCTTTCGTCAACTCAAGATAAATTTAGGGAATAGTGGCAAGATTTTGATTATTAAAACAATTCATGAACCTCAACAACAATGTAAATATCTCAAAGTAATAGCTTCTACTGATAGAATTGGTGGTTAGAACAGTTCCGACTCTCAATGAAAATGATTTAGTTTGCTACAATATTGATGAGTGAAAATATTAATCATGGAAAGTAGGATATCTTGTAAAGACTTGATTCAATCATGCGATTGAAACTGAGAAAATAAATATTTGAAATTGATGAGATGAGATAGATAAATGATACAAAATAAGCAAATGATACAAGAAAAACAAATGATACAAAATTTGGCTCAGCCAGGAAAGTAAATTGCTATATCAAAAATTGATATAAATACTTTATATTACTATTTTAAAGTAATTTCAAACCCATCAGAGTAATTGAAAAACATGAAATCTGCTTACCATGTCCATGCGAGTTAGCTGTTCCGCGAAGTGTCTCTCAGGTACATCAGGAAAATTGTATGGAACATTATGAGAGCCATTAAGTTGATTAAGGGCTTCAGCGGGGAACAATGAGCAGTTATCTGGAAAATAAATTCTCAAACTTAGTATCTTCTTCACGTTATTATCATTCTAAAAGAAACGTCTAAAAAAATCCTTTTTGCAGCAATGAAATCTTGTGTTATTGAGACAAGTTTCATTGAAAAAAAATTAATTTCGATAATTGGAAATTGAAAGTAAATAGTTACTGTAAATAAGTACAACTGTACAATTTAATTAAACTCTTGAATGATCTGAACTGTTCATTACTTATAATAAGAGTTAATTAGAAATCTCTAATACTCTATGCTTCTATACTTTATTCCATTCAGTGAACGAAAGGTTTTAGTGTCAGTGGTGAATGAAATTTGAAAGTAGTGACAATGAAATTTCCAACAGAACACTGAGTAAATCCTATTAAAACTTGAAACTCCATAGGTTGCCGTGCAGGTATGATGAACATTGTCGTGGAAGGACGAGTTATTAGAATTAATTTAAATGACAGAAAAGCTCCTTTCATAAGTACTGTACTTTTGAAACTACAACAATGGAGCCTCATTTCAACTGAACGCTGGAAAATATTACAATTCCATATTCTTAACTTATTCTAATTTTATTCGAAATTTTGTTTGACAGAGAGTATTCAATAAAATTTCAACTTTGTAACTCAGTGACATAAAAAATTGAGATGTATCTTCATGAAACATTGATTAGAAAAGAATTGGAACAACAATGTCAAAAACTCAATGATCAAAAAACATCGGTCTGGAAAAGCATCGATGAACTACATTTTGGTGAAAATTTGATCTCACGAAATGTATATTATGTAATGTATATTAAAAACGTTTTGAATAGTACATACCAAACATTTGATCGTCACGGGTAAAACGATCAAGCTTGTGTTTGACTTTCAACTGCAGTTCGGATTCAGGAAGATGCGTTTGGGCAAAGTAAAGTAGCTGATATAGTGTTGTGTGTAGAGGAGGATCCCTGAAGTCCTCAGGATAGGAATCTAACCAAACGTGCAGTGCCAAGACTAGAGTTCTAGAGTAAAAGAGAAAAACAAATTAGATCAACATTTTTTAAAGAAATGGGTGATTGCATAAGCAGTAAATAAGTTGAAAAATTTAGAGATACTAGGTTTTCTTTTCATGAATATCTAGTAGCTCTCCAGCAAAATAAAATTGATTTAACAAAAATTCTCTAAGGTTAGAATCAGACATGTGGTCCCACTTTTTTCATAATAACTTCTCATTACTTTTCCCAGACAAGTAAATCAGAAATCTGGAATTTTTATTGTAGAAATTCCACTGTACAAAATGTAATACAAGAAAATTGTGTGTCACATTCATGGGTTGATTTTGGAAGACATCCCACACAAAAAGAATATATATGTACGAAATTGATACATGCAAATGATTGACAATAGAATAATAGTTAGTACGGAAATTCTTGCTTTTGAAAAAGTTTTTTGTGCAGCAGCGTTCATCGAATTTCGCTTACTGGTTATTTATTCTGTTGTCAACTATTCTGCAGTAACAGAAGTTCTCAGAATATTATATGGCATTAATTAGGAATTTCGTTCAATTAATTATCATCATTTAACAGCAACTGAATAGATGCAACATCTCATTTCCTTCCATCTTCAAACTATAATAATTATATGTTTGCACTAGATCGATTCACGTTTCATTATATTGTGAGATATTCAACCTTTTATTTTTTTTTTTCAATTTTTATTGACGATGCTTATTGCTCTTCTTAAAGTTTTACGGCAAATAAAAATTCTTGATTATTGGAACATCGTTGTGTATATTCAATAAAATTTAAACCTTTATTCAAAAAGTGCATATGCTCCTTTTATTGACATCCTTTTCTAATGGAATTAATATGAATAATGCTTTTTCTATTATAATTCAAATTGTTAATCGATTATTTCTTCTTAAAGAAATTAATGTTATGAAAATTGAATAAATAAATAATATTTTAAAGGTGTTTAAATGCCATAAGCAAAAAATTTTTGAGCTAGCAAAAGCTAAGATTTAATGGAATGGTTATTTTATTAATGGATGAGAGTACAGAAGAGAGCTATCAGCGAATAACTCCCACGAATATTAAGCCATAAAACTTCTCCTGCTGACGTGGAATGCAATATTTCTCTGGTTTCAAACACGAACAAGATTAAAAATGTAAACGCACATGGAAATGGACGAATAATGTTTTCCTTGTGAATGACGTGGACGTGAATAGTAAATAATAATTATCATATTTTCCTTATTTTACTCATTCATTGAAGAGGTTGCTTGTTCAGGTAATTAATATGATTAATTGGTTACAAATATATATCGCTTCGATTAGAACAAACAGACCTAAAAGCGATGACATTGCGAACATTTCTTCTTAATACATCCGTCAAGTCTGATGTTGAGAAGTGGACCATCGTTCATGATAAATGTTCACATAAAATAAATTACACAATATTCATACATCAATTTACTCGTATAGCAAACTTTTTAAAATTGCAAACTGCTCTCTTTGCAAATTTGAAACTGCTCTCTAGTTTCTTATCATAATCGGTTGAATAAAAAACTAGAAGGGGAAGTCATAGGATATAATTTTAATTCATTCAATACTACTGTATATTAGACTATATTTTAAAGAAAATAATTTTAAATTATCATATTATGCTTACCAATATTCAATATTACGTTTCAATGTATGTACTACATAAATAATCCATATGTTTTAAAATTGATGAGTTTGCTCGAAAAGTTAATTGATAAAAATTGAGTAAATTCAAGAAAGCCATTTAAAATGAAATATTTGACAAAAAAAGAGTAATACGTACTTAATCAGGATTATCGGGGTTTCTGAACCCAAAAGAGCGAGAGCTTGGAAGTATCGATATGGTTCTTGACTGTACACTTAAGAAAGGCATCGTTGAAATGAACGTAACCTTATGCGTTACATCAGCCCCACTATGCCACGCTAAATTTGAAACGTGGAGGAACTGACAGTTTTTTGTTGATTTAGCAAGTTGATTGTTTGAATTAATGTTGAAGAAACCAAATCCAGCAGAAACAGTCTAACATTGCAGTTTTGTTTAAAATATTTTGCAATCATGATTAAATTTCAAATCTAAATAACAATACTACAAATTCGGGTCGTCCGTTTCTTCGAACATACATTATTTTCTGCAACGATTTCAACTTTTGGGCATGAAACGCAATAATTTAAAAACGAATTCGTATAAGTATTGCAACATTTCCTGAAGTTTAAAAAAAATTATTATTCAGTATGAAATAATATATGATGAGTCATAATATGTGATGATTGATAATATATGAATCAATTTTTCCAAATCATGCCAATCATTCTTGAAAAAGATAGTTGAAGTATAACACAGTAATTTTATGAAGAACCAAACATTAATTTAATTATATATATTTTTTTTAAAGTGAGTCAAAAATTGATTTCATATAGGCTAGCCTATAGAAAAGAAAACAACGAATGATCTGTGTTAAGCCTGTGTCACACAAGGTTACTTAATAGCCGTTACTCAGTCACTGCTAGTAAAATAGCTGTAGTTGGTAGCTGCTAGTACCAATGTCAGAATTAATATTAAGTAGCAGCTAGTAAAGTAGTCCGGTGTGACAAAGGCTTCAAAGGGCTATTTCCCAAAAGGTGATTTTTTCCATTACATAACTTTGCGGACTGCTTCAAGATCCAAGAATAATTCAAGTACAATAATATTGGAATCTAAAATTTACTTACTTTCTGTGTTGTTCGGTTACAGATTCAGGGAGATCCAATTCATTTACAGCCAGTTGTTCCACTTAGCCTGCAAAATTAACAATTTCATGAAATTAACAAAAATAGGCCTCTAGAGAAGTTAGAGCAAGAGTAAAAAAGTTAAGAGGCAATAAAACTCCATTAGTAGGCCACTCAATAAAATTTCCCATTTAGATAATTACAATAATGCCCCTTATGATATGGCGCCACCACGATGCTTTTAAATAAGATAAGCCTTGTCAAATATTATCTTGTTAGAAAGAATATAACATTGTTTATGGAAAGACAGCCAGAAATAGAGATGTTGATTAATCAACCAAATAATATTAAATAATTTATAATCTCGACAAGATGAATAAATTGCAACTGTGGATTCATCAATTTTCTGATATAAAATTTCAAAGTTCAAAGATTGCAATGAAGAGAAAGCTTGGATTCCTATTCCAGTCAATGGGAATAAGATATTGTACAATGAGACATTTATTTTACAATTAATAATACTGTAATTATAAAAATAAAAATTATTTAATAATTAATTGAATGCAAAATGGGTCAACCAATCAATACATTGATTAGTCTATTCCTTTTTGTGTATCATAGTATTCATAGTGCATGTTTAGAGCCTAGAAATTGAACCTACAATAAACTTGAAAATTATTATGTTATCCCTTCGTGGGCACCCAATTCAAGAGCAGAACCCTAAAATAAAACAGTTATACAATAATAATATTTCTTGAAAAAAGCTGCAGAGTTTTGTCCTGCTGCACGACAATCCAACTGAATTTAACCATCGTAGAATGACGTAATTGCATTCGTTGATACTCGTTGCATGATTCCGATGAATGACATCATTTTACAACGGTCAAATTAAATTGGATTTCCGCGCAACTAGCTGCATATTTCTATCTATTAATTTTTCAACCCAATAATATCCTAGTATCTACTAATGCCGCGTTCACACTTTTCCAGTGAACTGTCCAGCCGAAAGTGCAAGTGCTTAGTTAACTATGAAAGGCTTGATTGTATAATATATCCAGTACGTTATTGAGCTTATTATTCGAAATATTTCTGGCTGAATCTTGAATTTTCCTTTTATTGTCACTGCCGATAGCCTGAAAGCCCATCATCATTCTTATTATAGTATGAAATTATTTTTATTTTTTCCTCTTCTCTTTCGTTTATTTTCTTTTTGTAGATTGCTTTAATGTTTTTTTTTATTCAGTTGTATTCACAAGTCTTCTCAAGTTTTCTCTAGAAACTATTTTTCTTTTGTGATGTCATACAAAATTTTAAGAAAATTTATTTAAATTGTTTTATTCTTCAGCATTGTTTTTGTTTGTGCACCCACCGATAAATCAACGGGTTTGGCAGGACCCTCAATACAATCGATTTGTTTTTTTTTTCAATTTTAGAAGTTAAAACACTGATTTATTTTATTTTATAAATCCTACTATAATATTTATTCTTTTGAATATCGTGAATATGAATTATCGTGAAATTTTTATTAATAATCATGCATAACAATAAATATCAATTATAATACCATAATACTAGTTCTACTGCCAAAGTCTAAGCTCCGTGTCCCTGGTAGGAATTCAATACGTCATCGAAAACCCTGTTATGGCGAGGTTTCACGATACCAGTAGACGTTTAGGTTACTGGCAGGCAGGTTGATCATATGATAATCCACTCTATACAAACAAAAAGGGCAATGCACACTGACTAGTGTGCATTGCCCTATTTATTTGTATAGAGTGGAACATCATATGACAAATTTTCCTGCCAGTAACGTACACGTCTACTGGCATCGTGAAACCGCGCCATTAGGGACACGGAGCTTAGCATCGGGCAGTAATACCATGTATAATAATGAACCTTAAACCTATAATATTCCGCTCCTATAATTTTAGAAATGAAGCACTAGCAACTGTCGACTGACCACACGTAAACGCGGCACAAATTCCAATTCTTTGATTTGTAATTCTAGTAAGAATTGAACAGTGAATGTAACTGACCTATCTAGAAGTAAAGTGAGGACTTGAGAGGGAGTGGAGAAGGTGCGGTAAGTGGCTAGGAACACATTGATATAGGTGGACTCCAACTCTCCGTCGTCGGTGGCAAGACATTCGACTAGTTTGGCCAGAGTGCCCGCTTTCACGAATCGCACACGAACCGTTTCCCACTCCAAGTGCGATATCTCATCTTCCGAGTCCTGAAATGATAGAAAGGGAAGCGCTTGAGAACAGAGTTGATTAGGATGGTTACTATAAATTATTACATTTAATAAAGAATATTATATATAATGAACACAAACGTCTGAACCAGGCTTCAGTTTGGTATACAATATAAAAATTGTCTACAATTGTCTGTTTTGTAACTGTTAATTGTCTGTTTTGTCTACAATATAAAACTTTCTTCTAGGTAGTTTATCAACTGAAATTAATATTTGCACATGAAAGTGTTATTAGCATTACAATATGGTTTGCATTAGTTAGCAGAGATACAAAAAATAAGAATTAGAATTTATTTTTGTATCACAACAGTACGAAATAAATATACCTGCAAGTGATAATATTACAATATAACTATTAGCATACACATAACCATCCATATTTCCAACTTGAATACTTCTTCACACTTATAATCATGAGCTCATTATTGAGCATATTACTGTAGTAACTAAAATTGATTGCATTTGAATGAGAAATACGATAATCATGATAACAAATGAGAGTCTGGTCAATTGACAGAGAAAAAACAAGTTGGATGAGGAAATGAAAATTAATAACATTAGTGGAAAACTGATTGAAACAAAATATATGGCACCCCTGTAAAAATTTCATTGGGGATAGGTATATTTATAATATAATAGATAGATAAAAACAAATTATGGCTGATACTCACAGATGAAATACTTTTCGTTGGTCGGTGATAGCGAACTTTCTTCAGATATACAGTGAAAACTGCTCCATCAGTGCGCTCTTCACCCCAGAGTCTCCAAGTCGGTTGCTGTAACACAAAAACCACAAAATTGTCAATAATTATACATAGAAATAATTCAAATTTCATGAGCAAGTAAATTGAAATAATTAATGGTATAAACATCCATGAAATAATGTGAGAAACATCAAACAGTTACCAGACATTATAAAAAGATCTATTTTTTGAGCTAATAGCATTGCTGAAGAATATCATCCATTCATACGATTTTTACTACATCATTCATCTATTTGTCATTAATATTGCTAGAAGAATATCTCTTCACATTGTACATAAGTAGGTGCTAGTCTATGAGTTATGAAATAGAAACTGAAGCATAAAGCATATCATTGAAGAAAGATTAGTTATTTGTGCGTCTAGGGACTAAAGTGCAACTTTTTCTCCCTGAGGGAAACTGTTGATGCCCGAGGCGTAGCCGAGGGCAGCAATACCTGAGGGAGAAAAGTACTTTAGTCCCGTGATGCACACAAAATTTTTCCTCCACCTACATTAACAGGCTACATAAGGAAATATATAATTCAATTTCACCTTATAATGCAATCTTCTGCAATGCTTTGATTTTTAGGTTAGCTTTGACCGGCTGCGGATGTGTTCTGTGTAGCCACTGCCTCTGTGAGTTTCGTCGCTGCATCGCATTTTGTTCGTGTCGTTTCAATTTTCAGTATTGTTATTTCAATTATTTTTGTGATGTACTATCTTTTCTTATTTTTTGGATATTCTCTGTTTCTTCCCATCTTTGTTTTCAATTTATTTTGTTTTTCTTTCGTTTTTGCTGCTGTTCCCATCGTTTCCGCCAGGGACCTGGCATCTCAGGGACTGGAAGTAAGAGAAATAAGGGGTGTAGGATGACTTTAGTTTCCGGACGGACTTTTAGCGGTGTATTTGAAAACATCGTAAATTGATAATAATTACAACTGATTCTGATTGAATAGCGGATGGTTCAAAAGCTTGATTCACGCATACCGATATTAGATCAATGATATTGAAGAATAATCCGAAAGTTTGATACACGCGTAACGATATTAGAAGTTAACCATTATTAGTGAATTAGTGAATAACCATTCTAACCTGTAGTAGAGAATCACACCTACTTCTACTCAAACCAACCTAAAAAACAAAGAATCTGACAAAAATTCCATATTTTGCCGTAAATATCAATCATATTCTCTCAACAGTTTTGATTTATACCGCAAAATATACCATAAACTTTTAAGTCTTTATGAAAATGAAACTTGACCTAAAAGCTCTGAATTCAAATACAGCGCCAAAACTCCGTCCGGAAACTAGAGACTCAGCCGGAAACTAGAGACTCAGCCTACACCCCTTTTTAACATGGGGAAGATACAATATTTCCACTCCGTCTATGACAGCCCCCTGGATGGTACAAAAGTGTCCCAGCGACATTCTGGTCCACCACTCCAAGGATTCCAAACGACATTTTGTCCCATTTTCACTGACGACATTCTGTCCCACATTCCTGAGATGGACCAATATGTCGGCTGCATGCACGACATTTTGGTCCAATCTATACTCCTTCACTTTCCGACAATTTGTACCAACGACATTCTGTCCCACATTCCTGAGCTGGACCAATATGTCGGCTCCATGCACGACATTTTGGTCCAATTTACATTCCTTCACTTTCCGACAATGTACCAGCGACATTCTGTACCATGTTTCATTCGTAATATCGATTTAGGCAAAATATGGACTGTTGAACTTCTCGACAATTACGAGTGTAAGTGTGACGTCACACCTCACAATCTGACATTACATGTTTCCAAACATTTGACACTGACATTTGAAAGTGTATGCAGTCAGTTTTCGATTAATATGCTTTTAAAATAAAATTGGTATGATATTTTGTCTTTTTCATAGGGTCATAATTAAGGTAGGTTTTAAAGTGATGAAAAACAAGGTCAAGTGACTTTTGAAATTGTCAGTATTATTATGATTATTGCAAATATATACCATACGGTAACCTTCATATAAGATAACTTATAGATTAGCCCAACATATATTGTCGAGTTACAGTTAATTTGAAAGTAAATTGGTGAGAATTTGAAGCTAAGAAACACAGCATCCTATGAAAAGTGTTGGACTATCTTCCTTTTCAAAATTCTCAATATCATGCATAACCATCTCGTACAATTCAAATTTCGAGACATAGGTTTTACATTACAACCGACCGGCTCACCGAATTACGAATTTTATACCAATATATATCGATAAGTATGAATGAATCGATGAAAATATCGATTCCTGTGATGGACCAATATGTCGGCTGCGTGCACGACATTTTGGTCCAATCTATTCTCCTTCATTTTCCGACAATTTGTACCAACGACATTCTGTCCCACATTCTTGAGCTGGACCCATATGTCGGCTCATGCACGACATTCTGGTCCAATTTCCTTACATTCCTTCACTTTCCGACAATGTACCAGCGACATTCTGTCCCACATTCCTGAGTTGGACCAATCCATGAAACGACATTCTGTCCCAAAAATGGGACAGAATGTCGCTGGACCAAACTGTCGTTGGGACAAAATGTCACGCTCCCGCCCCCTGGTTTCCGCTATGGGTTGCAACATAACCTATACCAACATAACCAAGCTTTTTATCTCCGAACAGTGTACTCTATACTGTGTACTGTTCTACAGTACACTGATTTCAAATGGCTGAGTCTCTAACATTAGTCGCAAAATATCATAGAGATGCTTCCCATGTTATTTAAATGGAGTTACTTTTAGTCCCTAGGGAGTAAAGTGGTCACTTTATTCCCTAGGGAGAAAAAGTGATACTTTAGTATTCGGTTCCAGGGAGTAAAGTGCGACTTTAGATAGTAGGTGGAGGAAAAATAAATTGAGTTGTGTATCCATACTTTTTTCTACTGGTAAATAACACTATTATAAAAACACTTTTAAGTAGAAATAACTTGATTTTTACTTACATAATTAATGACGATCGTTTCATCAGACTGATGATGTCCTACACGAGGATGAAACGATCGTCACTATGTAAGTGAAAATCGAGTTATTTCTACTTAAAAGTGTTTTTAAAATAGTGTTATAAGATAATAATTGACAAAGCAAATCAAAGCAAAAACCAGAATAATGTGCATATAATGGTACCTGAATACTCATTTTCCTCACACCAATACAATTTTTTGAATTTATTTCTAGTACAATCATAATAAATTATTGATTTTATGGTTATCTATTATTATTTTATTGTAATCTATGGTTATAGATTACAAAAAAATAGCACAGTTGAGCAACATTCAAATATTGTAACAGACATGAGAAAAAGACGTCTAAAATTTTACGGTCACATTATGAGGCTTCCCGATCATAGAATCACAAAAAAAATAGTAAAATATGTAGCTTCGCTTGCCAATGGAGGGGAATGGATTCAAAATGTTAAGAAAGATCTAGTTCTAGCAAAAATTACTGATGATGAAATAACAAATCGAAATAATTTTAAAACAAAAATAAATAAATGGGAAATTATTCCAGAGGTAAAAGCCCCAAGAGCTGGAATGAGATGGAGTGATGAAAGAAAAGCGGCTTTTCATAAAAATGAAAAGCTAGTGGGCGAACAAGAAAACCGCCAAGTCAAATAGAAGTCAACGACCATGATTCAGACTCAGCGTCTTCCACTTCGGGAGCTATACGGCAAATAATAATAATAATAATTATTGATTTTTTACTTACTAACTTATGTTTGAAATTACTGAAATAAGTTCAAGTTAGCCTTCTCTTGAATGAGTAAAGAATTAACAATCTTCACTTGTTTAGTATTATTATAGAATGTACACTTTAATATAGTTCCTGAAAGATCGGTTGTTTTATTCTTAATTTATGAATAAATGGATGGATAAATAAATAGATGAATAACTAAATAAAGAGATAAATAATATATACGTAAACAAATCAACGTGCATGAAGTAGAAATAGATCACTTTCACATTGGAACAGATATGCCAATGTCGACTTTCAACTTTCTTGATTCTTTCTCTTTATAATTCCTTCTGTATAGGTATAGGTGATTACTTTTCCTGATTTTCTACTCCAAACTAATTATGTAGCAATCAAGCTTTGATGCAGTATTATTATTTAGTCACTAAATCTTAATGACAACTTACAACTTTTTTTCCTCATTCCAAACTTTTATTCCATCTTCAAACATAAACCCACAACTAGTAAAGTATAGTTGACTTTTAAAAACTTAATTTTCATACGAGTAACAATCTACACCAATAAGGGAAAATTAAACTCAGTGAGTGAACTGAAGATATTTTTCTTGAATGAAATTTGAGATATTCTTTCAAGAATGACAATCATATAGGTATTATAGCCCCAAAGTGCTTTGAAGAGGACATTAGCAATTGGATTGTAGAATGAGTTGAATTACTTCAGCTTTGCAGAATTGTACAACTAGCTTTGCTTGTATTATTCAACCAGAACTTAGTGTGAGAAATAATGCATAGTAACTGAGAGACAAAAGCAGGCCGCGTTGTGAGAAACTTTGTTCTCGTTCTTACAGAATACAATGCTGGGAACTACACGATAATTAATACTCGCTTGTTAATAAAAGAACAGAAAGAATCGCATACTCAAAGAAATACTGACAGTTCTAATATTCAGGCACAATTCAACAAAGGATTCAAGACATAGAAACAATAGATTTCACAGTTTAATTTCAATGAATTGGCGTTAACATGTCAGTTCAGGTGTCATGACTGGAATTATTACAGTAGGCTACTTGATTGAATCATGAAATATGAAAATCTAATTTCAGACTTGGAACCCAAATAACTCAAAAGTATTCTAACTGTGCTAGGAATTTGGTTTAAGGAAAAGGTAAATCTAATTTCAGACTAGAGGCCCAGATAAAAACTCAATTTTTAACTTGCTCAGGCTAGGCGTACACGGGTTAGTCAAGACAAGACAAGACGAGATTAGTCACGTTTAGTCACAGTAATCCACATAGTTGCTTATGAAGTAGCACACACCGATGCAATGACTAATCGGTGTGTGTTGCTTCATAAGCAACTATGTGAATAACTGTGACTAAACGTGACTAATCTCGTCTTCTCTTGACTAACCGGTGTACGCCTAGCCTTGAAGGTTTGTTTGAGAATATAACTCTACTTCAATTAATTTATTTATTCAAATCTAATGTTCTGAGAAATTTTTCATGGCACTGACAATTTTCAATGAAACGGAGTGAATCGGGCTGAAGATATTTGAAGAATGTTCCCTTTTTTTGAGAAAACTCATGTCTCCTAAGCCATCAAGGAATAAGACAGAATTCTAAAAACCATTAAAAAATATAATCATTGACAGGGAGTCAGATTAGCATTTACAGCCTTGAATAACTGGACACAGATCATTGCAAAAACCTACTGCTTTCAACTATCCAACTTTCACCGATACATTATTCCCAAATAACTTACAGTTAGCCTTTTGCTTGAATGAAATGAAAAATAAAATATCAAATCAATATAATAAATATAATATAGTTATATAATATAATAACAGTATATAAAGTTATACACAATGTCCCGTAAAATAGTAGCCTCTGTGACACCACAGTATTCTACAAACCAATCCAAAAATGTTCTTGGGAAAAATGTCAATCACCCTTAATTCCTAATATTTTTTTCGTAATCCACCATTTCATTTTTTAGTATTTTACTTTTTTTATACTTTCTGGTGGCCCATGATAATAATGGTGATTTTTAATTTGTATTGGCATTTAAAATACCATGTTGGTGGTACTGACATCACTACTTCACGGGACACTCATGTATTTGAAATATTACGTTTAAAAATGTAATTTTAAGCATCATTTTGTCTATCTAAAGACCTAATACAATAATATTATTGATAGGCCCGCTATTTCAAATTATTTATCCGATCTTTGGGGGGGATCTAGGCCCGCCTGCCCCCTCCTCAAAAAGGCGTCCCTAGAATCGAGCATTCACTGCTGAAATATCCCCTCCAGATCTCAGTTTCCGAAACATGTTGTTGCATTTTGTGCTCTCGACAACACTCCACACTTCGTCATCGCACTTATCAAAATAGCACAATCAATAATTCCGCTCTTCTGTTCATTTGTACGGCAAATCCAACAAAGAGCCAACCCCGACATGATCAGAACGACAATGCAATGCAACCGCCTCACTTTGTCGTAGTCGGCAGTCATTATCGTCAGAGATGCAGGCAGGTCTTGCATGTGATGTAACACCTCAACTATCACGAATCCATTCTGTTAAAAAGTGAACACCACTAATTAATTGTCACCAGTCAATATGCCGTGACGATTCAATCGCGTTGCATAAAAGTGGGCATTGGGAAATGAACGGTACATTTTCTATTTTGATCTAGATTCAAACTGTCACTATACAAAAAAAATTATAGTAAAAAATTTTGTAACATAATTTTCCATTAATAAACTGAATCTAATTTATAGTAACAAATTTTGTAACATAATTTTCCATTAATAAACGGAATCTAATTTATAGTAACAAATTTTGTACCATTATTTTGCATTAATAAACGGGATATGTTTTGATCTAGATTTATTACATAAAACACTTTTATAAATTTGTAGTATTAGCTAGCTTGGATGATGGATTGATGGGTTGTTGGCTTGGATGAAAGTTAAATCTATTTTGATCTAGATATCAACTATTACACAAAATATGAAATTTACAAATAAAAGTTATGGTTGAGTGTATAAGGACAAAAAATTTAGTATACCGTGACATATGAAGATGTTAAACTTAATAAAGCACCCTAGTAGACTACCCTAACTCATTTTGGAAATGCAATCTCATAATTCAATCTGATTGCATGAGTGGGGATTGAAAGATGCTGTTGTAGATAATTTCTTGTCAATGAATAAATAAAAAGATAGATAATTTGGAGGGGTAAAAATGTACATAAAAAACAAGAACCTTTCATTTCTACAAAAAATCTAGATCTCTCAAGACAAAATCAATACTGGATTTGGTCTTCAAATGCTAATTTTGGTTTGCTTTAGACCCGACTTTGGGAGGAGTTAGCAACGTTCATCCACTTAAGCTATTTATTTGCAAATGGAGGCGAACAGCCATGAGTGATAGCATTCAACAGGCATTGCACACTCACTATTGTATCATTGTCTACTTGAAGACAAGAAATATAGTCAGAGAACAATGCTTCTATTCGAAAACCTGAATAACGCCCATATTTTTTCTGTTTACATTGAACAATTTCAATGCCAGAGCATAAAGATGTACAGGTGCGCTAACCTTGCCCAAATCTCAAGGACACAAGTGCCTGACATGAACGTGAATTAGACGAAAAATAATATTTTGTAAAGATGAATAATCGCATACTGGTTGACTGCATAATTTTGACTAGCTGAGTGAAAAAATGAACTAAATAAATAATTATCACGTTCGTATATAATGGAAAATTAACATAATTTATTTACGATTGGAGTATTTTATTAGATTTTATTTATATTTTACTTGATGGTTGAAGAGCCTTACATGGTCAAACTTTCATTATTTGGGATATGAATTTCATATCATGCTAAGTGACACGTCATATTTGTTAAGGTTAATAGTTTGAGTGCTGATTGTCAAAAGCGGACCCGAGGGGTAGGATGGTGACCTTTAACAAGTTAATTTTGTAATGGACTTCAATTATTATTAAAACACTCGAACACACACACACTGTTACTACGTCAATAGACCTTTCCTTCCGACACTGAGCTCAATAATAGTTAGGGCATAGAGGCATAGTGCTTTACTAATAAGTTTGTCGAGTTAATATCATACCCGCATGTATTCTTGTAGGCTGGATAAAAAACAGAACTAGATAATTTCATCATTCCAAATTCATCAATGATAAGTTCATAATGTGTAGGTTGCCCACTTAAAAAGTTAAATGATAATCATAATCAGTTCATTCAAAGAAAAATACAAATTATCTACAGGATAGGAATAAATTGCAATCATTCCCCAAAGATCACTCTACTTGAAACTATCGTATTTGAACTATCATGCAGGGCTGTGTTAAAAAAGGGAACTGTCTCATTTGATATACTCTGACAAAAAAGGAGGAATTTGAAAATAATTAGGGTAAAAAGTCTAGTTACTAGTAACTAATAAAAAAGCAAGTTCAAATAAAAATGTTAGACGAATAAATGTAAAAAAATTCTATTTCAAGAATAGATTTTAATTCTTTATTTATTTTTTAATATTGACAGAGATTTTCAGGATTTTCAGCAACTGTGAGCAACTATGTTTTTCTTCACAGTGAAATTGATTGTACAAAAATGCAAGTTCACCTAGGTACTTGAATGTACTAGAAATGATCGTCATTGTTAGATACAGAATCAGAATAAGAAATTCTACAACTAATAAATTCAACAATCTTTTAAACTTAGATGAATGGATTGATGGAAACTTGAATTATAAATAGAAATTTGAAGACAATTTCAAAATGATTGAAATAAGTTGCTATGTATTTATGTCTGATAAGAAGACTTTCTTCTAGGAACTAGAGAATCCTCTCTATTTTTCCACTAACAACTACGGAAGTGGTTGACCTAGTGTCACACTTGCAACTCTTCAATGAGAGTCAACAAGAAAAATCAAAATAAGGTGTGTAGAACACTGTGAAGTGGGAAAAAAGAACCATCTTATTGTAAGTCAATATTATGTTAACATATTCTGCTCAATTAGCTCTGTTTCTGATTCTATTGAAACAACAACTTGAATCAATACCAACAAGAGTGAATTGATGTCAAACTTGAGTGGAAGATACTCAAGTGGAAAAATAAGATGATAAACTTCTATTTCATAAATTTCATTCAATAGCAAATTAATAAGCAGAAAGACTACAAAGGATGGCTATGAGCTACGAGAATAGAAGTAGATTTTGCAGATATAATTTGAAAAATAAAACCATAGAAAACAGTGAAAAGGACGAAAGAAACCCAGATTAATTAAAGATAATAAAACATTTCTGACACATTGATCTGTCATGTATCCGATCATAAATTATTGTATTGAGAGTTTATAGGGATGAGAGTTAAGGGTAACGATTAACTTCAAGTAATGGTAAATGATTAACTTCATTCAAATTTGGTCATAATGCAAATTGTATAATGGAGTATAATTTTACAAAACAACACAACATTGGATGTTTCAAATGAGAACTTACTCACAGACGTCATCAGAAATAATATTAAAATTTGAAATACCACACTCATCTATGTCAAAGTTGATTCTAAATGAACAGGGTATTTACAAGTTGAAAAGAGCTTGATCTCAAAGGAAATTGGAGTACTAATTTTATTGATTTCACTTCACTAACGACATGCAGTCATATTATTTTCAATTTAAATTAGAGTACCGGTACTAATAATGTTACATCAAAACGACAAACATACAGATACTACCTATACCTATACTATATTACCTATACTCATGTTCGTATATTTTTCTAATACACCAAAGGTATAATTTGTTAAATAATTTATTCCTGGTTTCAGGAAGTTGGATTGTCGCTATATTTACAAATGCTATTAACTTGAACCTTTAAAATCTAGTAAATAGTTTAATGAGAGTGAAAGTTTAGTTCAAAGACATGATGCCTCAAGCAAGAGACTAATAAATTTTATTGGTGAATAGTTCACTACTAATAAATTGGTGGAAAAATAACTATTTTTAAATTATTATCATTTTTATGTCTCACAAATAGATATCAAGCTATTTTATATACAGCTAAATTACAGCTGAATTATTGAAACTGAGAGAATTTTTCAAAACTAAATTAATATTGAATGTTGTTTTTAATACTATCCAATAATAGGATTTGAATGAGTCATAGGGAAGTTGGTGAGAGGTTCCAGAATGGAACTTACTATTTCACAGTTTGGCGAAGGGTTGTTTAGGAAGAAATTATTCCCGACCCAGTTATTCTAGAACAGGAACTTTTTCATGAGTCAGTCCACCCTAAAAAATCCATTTTCCACTTCGGAGTTTCATCATCTTGCTTCAAGCTCACGACTAGTTTTGTTCATTCGAGTGAATAAATTCCATTCTAAAAACGGATTTTTGCTGGGCACAAAAAAGTTGGTTAGCTTTCAAAATCTTAGCTGAAGCAATAATGGTCACTATGATAAGCGGGATGAGCAGTGTGAGGCTTCATATGCAGGAAATTTAATATTCGGCTTTCAATCAAATGAAATGCGGGCAGAACTGATTCTAATTAAAACAGTACAGCACGATGAAAAACAGCAGAGGAAACGGCTAGATAATAAAACAGGATATTAAGAGCTGTTATCATTTTTGTTGGTTCAGATTACTGCTAGCAGAGTGATAGTAGAGACAAAATGGCAGTGCCTCAATCGAAGGAGGAAGTAGAGGAGGTGGGTGAGGAGGAAAGGGAGGAGGATAATTATTATGATAAAGATTTGTTCTAGAATTTTGTTCTCTGTTTCTGACCAGCAAACAGTAATTTTAGTTATCATCTATTGCGTCAATTGCGGGTAGACAAGAAGTGGTAATACTGATTCAGATCTTACTTCTATGTTTTCAAGGAATGAACATCAAATTAATATCCTTAAAGTAAGCTTCACAGAAATTTTAAAGTTTCTAGAATCAATTCTGATGATTGGATAATAAAAGAATGAAGTAGATGATGATAAACAAAAATGAAGGCTATGAGTGAAAAGATCGTTCTTATAATATTAATCAATTTCAACTCTAACAAATGAATAATAATAGAAGGTAATATGAAACAATCTTCAATCACAATCTTGTTGCTTTGATTAATTTCAACACAATTTAATAGAGAATATAAAAAATGAAGGCTACGAGTGAACGAGTAGCCTAGATGGGCAACAAACCTCAACTTAATCGGAATAGGATGTTTCCTAAATTACGAAATCAAATAGAACTTGAAAGGAGGATTAAAATAGTGGGCTACCAAAGGTGAGAGGAAGCGAGGATTGTCATTCTATCCCTTCTCTCAACACAGACATCCAGCAGGATGGTATAGGTAGTAGGTCTATACCGTCCTGACAGGCATCACACTCGGTTGAACTAAGTAATTGCCCACAACTGTTACTCAGTAACTAAGAGACTAGAAGTCTAGTTTCAGATTCCAGAGTGTTATTCGAGTTCTTTTTTAGGGTTCCTAACCCTGTAACTATATTGACTATAACTACAACTACATTGTTGATACTTCTATTTTACTATGTTGTTCTGGGACTTTTTCTCCAATATTTGCATGTCTATTGGTGCTGAAGCTTCAACTGACTTTATCACACTAACAATGATTTATGTCACCTTTTAGTTTTATTGCTTGTTCCTATTTCATGTTTTTGTGATAGGAGATCTGATAAAACAACATCAGCTTCAAAACATATTGGTTTTTAGGTTCTTGGAAGTGTCTGCAAATATTTATTTATTGGTTCAGTTAAATCAACAATATTTGGCCAAGAAGCAAACAGGTTACAGCCCTATAACGTCTTTTAGTCCTAGGTCTACATAGTCCAGTTTTGAAAACATTTTACCAATTTCAGAAACAATTCTTTTTTATAAATATTGTCTGTACCTTCTAAATTAATTTTTATTGTATTTTTCCCAACATAATATTGTTATTATTTAATTTTAAGTGATATCATTTTAGTGATAATATTTCCATCACAATAGTGACATCAAGGAGACCTCTGACCTGGAGTTCTAAAACAGGTATTGATCATGGCTTCTGAGTTCTGTCTTCTAGTATTAAAGTTATAAATCATTTTGTTTTTCAATTCCTCTTCAAATCCGCGGGGGTTTGGAGGATCTTATTGTAGAATTATTTAATCTCAAGTTTTTTCCTTTTAATAGGAAATCTATTGCAAGTCTAGTTATATAGAATGAAGAACATCACGGCACTTATTCCTGTGCTGTTCAACAGATCATATCAGTACAATGTTATCCATAAAAACTAGATTACCATAAATAAATAAATAAAGATTTATTCTCAGTCAAAGAAGATATTCATACATTACATTCACATAATCAAAATAAATTACGGACCGAAAATCCATAATTAAATTATTGGAATCGCTATTATTTTAGAAAATAAATCTACGAAAGCCATTAAAATGTTCGTTTTTTGTCAGAACAAGTATTGAATGTGACTTCATCAAAAAAATTTATTATATTCTTATCGCTGTAATCCATTACTAATGCATGGCAATCAAGGATGTCTGTTTGCTCTTTCAATTTTGTAAACGATTTGATGTATGCGAATAATCGTAGTTGAGTCTATTAATATTCATACGAGTGAAAGGTTACGATATGTGGCTGCTATATTGAGCCGTTCGGTATTCAATCAAGTGAGAACGAACTGTCAACTGGCAGTCAACACACTCACTAGCGAGAGCAGCCAGAGAAAGCCATCAAATACAAAAGCTAACTTCGCACATGATCGAGCACATACGTGGGAACGATCAAAAGCAGTCATTGTGATGCTTTTCATCGATTAAACTCATCAATAAGGCTTGGCGTGGGTGCAACTGACCAATGAGAAAATGTAGTGTCTTTGTTTATACCCAACCGTCATTTTATCATAATATTGTCAACTACAATAACTATTATCGTATTATCATAACTACACATGATATACATCATATTAATCTGTATGGTGAATAGTAATATTAATATATCATATTCGAAACTATTTTCCTTTATTTATTCTGTAATTTACAAGGGAGGTTCAACAGGCTTATGCTCAAAACAGTACATTTTCCTTATACAACTATGAATCATATTTCAATAAATTTGATATTCTGATACATAATTCAAGTGTCTACTATAAATAAATTCTATATTCTTGAAGTATCATGCTTCGTTCCCAATTTTCAATGTAACTACTATTACTATTGTATGTAACTACTATTAATATTGTAATGTAACTACTATTACTGTTGGTGGATGTTATTTGATACTAATCTATTTCTACTCTGAGTTCATAAACAATCATCAATCAACAGTTGCGTAGATTATTCAAGCATTAGGCTACATTTCATACTTCAGTTCATTATCTGCATTACTATAATATTTGATGGAGTAGAATATTTCATTGCTTATGAAACATGCGGTGAAATCAATTAATGTTGTTTTGATGAAATGAATGAATGATGCAAGAATGAAACTTTCACTGCAAGCTCAAAATGCATTAAAATCAAATCATCAGGTTTAACATGAGAAAAAACGTGATGAGAACTTGAAAATTGTTGATATAAGAAGAATTTTCGAAAGTCTGTACTTTACCAGGATAATATACAAAGAGAATTCAAAAGGGATGGATCCCTAGACCATATCTTCTCTATGAATATGCATTGTAGAATTGCTTTCACTATATCAACTCATCAGTAAGGAATGGGGTTTCATAATCAAAAACTACAGAAAAATTTCAAGGAACGAAAGTAATGAATGGAATTGAAAAATAAAATGGAAAAACCTGAGCACGCGATTGGATGGCAAGATTCACTACTTGAATAGAAGAGAAGCTCTCTCTCTCTAGAGAGTAAGAGACTGGAGTGGAACAATGTCCATTTTCCATTTTCAAGATGAACAAAAGAAAATATTTCGAGATTACGAGAGAAAGTAATTTGAGAGGGTGTACAATATCCAATATCAGGATGATGAACATTACAGAATAGAGAATAGTATTAGAACACTGTACTGAAAAATGTGACAGTTGAATACTCAATACAATATTCTAATTGAAAGTGGATATATCAATTTGCAAAAGAAATCGACATTATTATATGAGAATAAAAACAAGGCGTTGGATAGTATATGGTTCATAGAAGACATTGACCTATAAGGAGACTGACGAGTGAACCTATTGCCAATATAATATTCAAATTCAAAGGTTTCCAGAGCTACGTAGATAGCAGCTCCGCCAACACAGAATTGAGTCAACTTAGCTACTGGAAACTGAAGATTTAGTGCGTGGGATGAGGAAGAAATCACTTGAGCTATGAATGTAGTGGCTCAGTAAATAGCAGAGTGAGCTAGCTTCAGCTGTTTACTGCATTTTTAATACAGTTCATTTGGGTAAACTATGTGCGTAGCAGTTGAAAATCTCTGAGAATAACTTTATGTTGAGAACTTTGACATTTCGATTTTTGGTGGGTGGAAAATATGAAATAGTTTTGAAAGTTACTCAAGAATTTTTGGAATTATATTTAGGCCTATATTAGACTATCAAATGCTTTATGAAAGATCTTTGACAAACATATGCCTGGTTTCTCAGTTGTTCAATAAACTAGTGCATCAATTTTTTTAAATTTAAAAACATATGATTATTGGATTCATAAACTATTTATTGAACGACTGAGAAACAGGGCATATGTTTGTCAAAGATCTTTTATAAAACATTTGATAGTGTAATATGGGCCTTAGATTGAGTAAAATGCACACAAAATTATAAGAATAATGCATTTTCAAATTACAATCCGAGCACTACTCTCTTGAAAGCTATACTACGAACACTGATAAAATTAAAAAATCTCAGATGAGGGTAGCATTTAAGACATCACAATTTATAGCAAAATGATAGTATATTATCTGTTCTGGAAGAAAGGAACAAAAGTGGGAAAACATTTGCCCCCCCCCTGATTCCTGGGTTACAGAAAATATTCTGTACTAGCTAATGTACAAATGAGTATTTTATCCGGTAAACACCCCCCCCCCCCCAAGGTTTTGGTGAAATGACGCTACTGAGCAGAAAACTTCAAGCGTAGCTATAGTAGCTATTTTTATCAAAGTACTTACAAACTAGATAGGGTGTCATTGTTCGACATACCAATAGTTTGGACTCTAGCCTACTGAGTGAAGTCAATCGATACGAGAGCAATCAACATACCTGTGAACAAAAAAGAAACGTATAAAAATAATGCTAAATCGAAGCCAAACTATTAAATTTACACACATCACATGAGTAAAGATGTTTACATATTTGTGAATGAACTCCAACTCCAACAACAGTAGGCTATACGAATGATACAATCAATTATAAATTAGTCTACCTGATATGCCTCCCTCGCGCATGTAGGCCTATGTGCCGATGTGCGAGTATTGAAACTTTATAACAGCGACAAAACTCAAGACTGTATGATAAAGCTATTCACACTATAATTTCCTCAAGTTATTCGTAATGGCTACAAATTGACTTCGATGGCAAACGGACTTTTGTCTTATTCTTCCTTGGTAGCAATTTGAAAAGCAGTGATTGTGATTGAAGATGGTTCATAAATTTGAAAGATAATCAATCAATTTGAATAATCAATCCATTCAAATCAATCAAATATTATAAATATTAAAGAATGATATTCAATCAATCAAATAAAAATCAATTTGATAACAATCAGTTAACCAAATAATGGTGAAATTCGAATACACAAATTTTGATGTGTTGTGAAACAAACGATTGTACCAATATCAAACGTCGAACAACAACAGATTGTTACAAGAGATTCTAGTTGATGCTAGATCTCTGTTGATCAGAATGCAATGAGCAATACAACTTCGCCGATTTCCTCAATTTGCAGCTTAATCCGCAGTACCGGTACTCCAGAATTTGAAATTATTCGAATTCCAAGTTAGATTACATTGGATAATTACATTCCTACAGCCTGATAGCACGAAGTGAGAAGGTGTCAGCACAGAAGTTCTCACATTCACTCTTGATGCATACAGAAGAGAAATTATGTTGAATGAGAATGAAAATTGTTGAACATTTCAAATTAGAGCATCATTTCGAATGTGAGTAAACCAAATAATACCGACCAAAAAATAATTCCGACTGTGGGTCGTCTCAGACCAAGTGGTAATAATAATTTCCATTTATTTGCAATATAAAACAATATAAGAAACCATTTCAGATATTGTCATTCAATATTAATTATCAATTATTGTCTAAAAATATAGAATAATAATCAAGTAAAATTTGATCCATTAGTGAGGGATTCATGAACGCGAGAGTTTGTTAAAACAGGAATATTTCAATTAAACATGCTTTCTAAACTGCAACCTCATAAAAAATCTGGTTGGGTGGCTCCTGAGTTGATTTGAAGGTCGACCAGATCGTTTTCCCTATGAATGTATGTGAGAAAAAGTTGTCTTTTATGGATGATTTCTATGTTTTATACTGGAGATAAAAATATGAATAATTCACAACATTTCGAAGCTTATTATCTCACGCTCAAACACTGGCTAGTATAGAACTTACTGAGGACATCCAGAGGATATCAATATTTATGGATTAGTAAATCATTAGGCCTACAGGATCTTAATTGTTGAGAATAAGCAAATGTCATGATAACTATTTCTACCCTGCTCTGATGAATCTCTGAAATTGTAGCTAATATTTATAATTATTATTAGATACAACTTCAGAGATCAAAATTCACTGGCCAATTTCTACGGAGACCTGATTGAATTAATTTGTAATCTTTGAGAAATTGGTATATTAAAAAAAATATTTATTCCAGCTGCACAGATTCCACAATGAGGCAGTAGGTGAAGTTCTTAAAAGACCAACTTGTCTCAAATAGATCGATTTGTAATTTCATGCCTAAAAGTGGAATTCCTAAGCCACGACTGGAGCTCTGGCTCTGGAGAGTCATACCTTCAGATAATCGTACCTCTATAGCCGCGCGGCTAGAGCCCAGTCGTCGCTTACATGTATTAAAGCATACAATCGAGAAAAAACAAATAATATTTTTAACTTTCTACTTTGCGATTAGAGCATGTCGCTCTATTGACGAAAACCATTGACATACTAACAAGAAGTAATAAACAGATTAGCGTTAGTCACGTTCGTAAAAATAACTAATTTACTTTGAAAATATTTCTCACTCTTAATAGTAACACGAATAGATAACGTCATTTTTGCGATAGTGAAAACACTTCCTGGACGCGTCTTGATCGGTGCCTTCAAAAACATAGAAATTAGCCTTGGAAAAACCAAGACCTTGAATCAATATAAAGCTAATTTTCTTATCGCATTGAACAATAATCGTTCTGAAACTGGCCAGAAATGTTGAAATAAAAATAAAGCCCCACATCCTTATTAAATAATAGGGTACTGGATTTGAAAGAAGTTTTATACAAAAATATCAATTGAAGAAGGCCAGGAGGGATATTAAAATACTCTCAGATCTTCTTTCAATAATCAATTTCTTGATAAGACTTTCTATAAATTATACTGTAGCAAAAGATAGCTTCAAATACTATTACAGGCTAATTAAAAAAAACTGGTGGATTTGAATTTCTCAAACCAGTTACAATACCTCTAAATTTTGATAAAAAATATTTATTTTATAAGCAGGGAAGCATGAATTCAATATTAATTTATTCAGTGTTGATAAGTCGCACTTATAATTAATTACTCTTCAATAGTGTTTACAAAATTTTTGCATAATGTAACACAGCATATTTTAATGAAGCCAATAAAAATGTTATGTAAGGCAACTAAAAATAGTTGAATCAATAATTGGAACTGGTTGAAATTCTATTTTTAAATCCACAGCTGGTTAGATAAGAGAAACGTTTTCAAGGTTCGCGTTCAAGGACTAAAGGAAATGACTGTTTTAGATAATGAACAGTACAGTGTTGAGCATTATTTTCATGTGCGTTTGAAATAATAAGACAGCAACATGGTTGTCAATAGTTCATAATGACACCTCAAGTTTTTGTTTCTGACGTATGGCACCGTACCGGTTCGAGGACGCTTAATATTATGTAAAATACTGTATGAGGACCTACAACAACTCTCTCCAATTTCTTGTCCTGAGAAACCCAAAACCGCCACTCAAAGTTTCAGAAGTTTGAGGCTATAAACATGAATGTTTTGAGCATTGAAGTCCCCTATATTAGAATGATGATTGATACTTTTGAAAACCTGAAACGCCTCGTTTTCAGCTCATCGATGCGACCTCAAATTTCTCCTTGATTAAAAGAAAACCAATGCCTCAGTTCGAAAGCATAATAACTATAGTAGCAATATTCTTCATTGAAAATAAAAGAATAAATTGCTCTTTATCTAACTTAATAAATAAATGAATAATCTAACCAAACAAAAATTAGGAGGAACCTGATTATGATGTCTGATGAGGTCTCAGTATAAACACAAACAATTAATGATATCACCACTATTCTGTATTATCCAGTTCTACAACTCTATACACACGGTACTCAAAAATACTGGAAACAATTTTCAATGTACTTTCATAGACAAAAACAATTTTTTTTTTGTCTTGGTACAATTAATATGAACTCAGGTACGAGACAAATCATATTACATCTTGAATGTAATATGGTTGATGATAATAGACTTTTGGCCAGTTGCATGAGAAGCCAATTGACTAAACCCCGTAAAATGACGTGTGATCCAACGGAACCAATGCTACCAAATCCCTGTTGAGCTCTCAGTGAAAAATGACACCTTTTTAGACTTTCGGCCAATGGCATGAAAAGCCAATTGACTTTAATCGCGGTGAAATGACGTTATCTAACTGAACCAATGCTACCAAATCCCTAATAAGCTCCGTGAATACCAAATCCCTAATAAGCTCCGTGAAATGGCACCATCTTACATTGGTTAAATTCAATTCCCTATGTCCACTGTTGGTCGACTTTTGTGTATTGCACAGCATGCTACCAATGCTTAAGCATATGCAGCACGCTGTGCGGCACAATAATGGACCAAGTGTGGAAATAGGGATTGCTGCATATGCTTAAGCATTAGTAGCATGTTTTGCAGCACACAAAAATCGACTGAGTGAGGACATCGGGATAGGCTTTTCAAGAGATCTACCCCTAGAATTTATGAAATCAAAAACTTTGAGTGTGTTAATGACAAACTAGTCGTGGTTTCGCTACATACCTTGACATACCAAGTGGACATAGAGTTGGGCTGCAGTGCGGCTCCCGTGCACGGACAATGAAACAGAAATCCGCGGATGCTGCCGGACGGAGCCGCTGCGGACGACTTCTTCTGGCCGCTGCGGTCTCCTCGGCCCGGCACGGCCAGATCAACCTCAGCCGTCGCTTTCGGATGGATGTAGCTGGTCCACAGCATTTCGGGCAACGATTTTTGCACAACGAAACTACACCACAACTTAAACCAGCAGCCATGATAGACTACTCGTGCTGCTAGTGCAGCCGCAAAAACAAACACAACTATTGTCAACAGATAATCTTGCTCCCATTATTTCTATAGCACAGTCGATGAGCACAAACAAGTCTCAAATACTATATCACAATTACGATGAAAACGGTTAGTGAAAATTGAGTATCTAATGTAATGTATTTTTATTTAATCCATCACTACTTGATGAGCTTCACTGACATTATACAATAATTATTCAATAGAGCAAAAAATTATGGTTCCTTCAAGTTGATGTTGAAAAACGAGTACAGAGTTAGAGAACTTACTACAAGGATCGTATTAGTTTGAAGTTGGTGTAAAGAATTGTTCTTCGGAAATTTAAAACTGATCGATGAAATAGGAGCACCAGTATCTACTAAGTTTTCAGAGTTCAAGAATCTACTTGAATAATCGATAAACGGTTAAAGTTGTTGTAACGAATTGTTCCTTCAAGAATGTGAAACTGATCAACGAAGAAACAAGAGCAGCAGAATGATTAATCAAATGGTACGAAATATCTCCAAACTTTAAATGAGTTTCTATTGTAACAGTTAACCAAACACCACACTACAAAGTTCTTTTAAAAAGTAGGCTACCACTTATCGGTTCAGTTCGAATAATGCAATCAAACCTAATATTTGAGCGGTAACAATGCAACAAGCATCAAGTTACAGCCAAGTAACACTTCTGGAAACACAATATTCTACAACCTACTCGTCGTTATCTGTTTAGTGCAAATAAATCTTGTTTATCTCCAAATGAATATGATCATTTGGGTTGAGGGTGAATGGTTTCTTATCCTTATCAGGTCTAACTACAAGAATATTCTCACGATACTGGAATCAACAGTAGTTGTCTTTTATTGCGTAATGGAAAGCTGATAACAGTTTGTGAGTACTAACTTTGAAGTCTTTATTGGAATAGAGGAATTAGGGCAGAAGTAAGTAACTGAGAATAAACTGAAACTGAACTCAATACAGTGAACTATTTTGAAAGTCACTAATATATTCGATGATTCAATTCTCAGTTTTAGAAAATCACTTTGGAGTTTCTTAACATGACTAATGCTTTCTTTATTAACCCTTTCGTTTCTAAAACAACTATGAAATTTACAATAAGTGTTTAAATAAATCGAAAGTGGGTTTATAAGTCAGTGACAAATAATAATTTTCGACGCTTCTCCAAACTTTTAAATCACTATTCCACCACTTGTAACAAAATCGTATACTAATAACGTTCACCTTTACATAAAAAGCGCTTTTTTGCGCTGAAATCCTAGCAGTAGATTCAATTTCTTCTAAAACCTGATCAACTCAACCAAATTTTCAAACAACTTATTGCACCACGTGAAACGAATCCGGCACTATATCTTCCGAAATTGCCTAGTTCACGTTGGAATTCTGGTTTAGGATTCAACTTCACAACTCAACCCGAAAAAGGACGAGCTAGACTTGAATACTTCGATCTATGGAAATCCGGAAATCGAGCGACGGAACAACTGTTACAGTATCGACGCCCAACAAACCCGGCTACCACGACTAGACTGAATGGAAGCGACGGCCGCGCTTGATAAGCGTCGATTGGTGACGTCACAAATAGCCGCCCCCGCTCCGCCCCCAACCGACCTGCCGGCTGATGAGTCGTCACTTCACGCAGGCGCGGAAGGGCCACTCACTCATACACAGTGACAATGTACAGAGAGTGACTAACTGAATGAACAAGGTCGACATTTGAATTGAACTTGCTTTCGCAGGTACTTCCTTCAAATTTTCCTGTCAATTTTGTTATCAACAAGTTTTCCAAATTCCTTTATTGTTTCACCACCCAGGCCAATTTGTGGTGAGGATCCTAGAACTTAGTATCAGTAGAGATGCATTTCAGCTCTCTATGAAATTAACACGAAAAAATTAAGAACCACAATGTCCCTTTGTTTTGAATGAAAATGTTATTCAATTTATTCAACAGATGTTATTCAATTTACTCAACAGACAGTGTCAAAAAATGAGATCCTCAATGCCATTCTTTTTGGTGGAGAGTCTGATACTACACATAAGTCTGTAGAGATAATAATAATTATTAAAGGTTATCAGTTGATAGTTACAGTAGATCTAAAAGTCTCGGATTCTAGAAGATGGTTTATAATTGCACTAATTGCATCATCCTATTTCATATTCACGCAGAATCCTCAAATTTATTTTAGCTTTCAAGTTCAAATATTGAATAGATTCGATAACCAGTAATCTAGATATTATAGGCCTACTGTTTTTCAACCAAAATTATTGAGACCTGGCGAGACTTCCAGTTCTGGAAACTGAAATTGAGTTACGAAAATGTGGTTGGAGGATCCAAATTGCTGTTGGGGTGAGGGGTTGAGGAAATGTTGTATGAAATTGTTCAGACCACAGTGTTCTGTGATAAACTCGAATATAGCGTGCACACTGCAATATTATTTGCATGCGGTCGAGCACTTCAATATATTGCGTCATAGGTGTTAACGATTCCTAGAACTCATCAAGCTCAACCAATAGAAAGATTAATTATTCAATTTATTTTGGTTGCATAATTTTAAACCACCCACAGACACACTATGTGTCAATGAGTTCGAATATGTTGAATACTTGATTACTTGAATATGTTTCAATGAGTGCAATAAAGAAAGAAGTGAGTTAAATTTGCAAATATTTTCTCCACCAAAATTTCCACTTCATTCAGGACTGACTGTTGGAGATGGGTTCACAACAATTTATCGACACAAAATCGTGAGCAGTATCTGAGATGATAATATGGGGGTTAATTGAGGAGGAAAGAGAATTGAGATTGACGTAGGGGCATATTGGAATATGAGCGCCTCAAATTCACGTATCAGCAACCCTAGATGAGTTATTGATTATATCCAACTACAGCTACAGTGGTGGAGGATGATCGACTTGTTGAATGGAGAGAAAATGAGTTTCGAGACTGGATAATAACAATTTGGATAAGACCAAAAATAACTCGATCATGCCTATCAGTATCACTATGTACTATGAGCACTACCATTGAGTCAAAAATTAGAAATGTGTTATTCAAACAAAATATGATGCAGTAATAAATAATATTAATAGTCTAAAGGAATAACAATTGTCCTAAGAGTTACAATATAAACTCACAAAACACTCAAATACAGTTTATAGAAAATAATCTTACACACATAGAGAACAAACGGAAAAATTGATACACGTAGAATATGAAGAGTAATAAAACCTCATAGGCCTAATAATAGAAAGTTGTGGAACATTGATAACATTAGAAAGCATTGAAATGAGACCTTAGAAGAGTTACTGATACTGATTATTATTCAACTAAGGTGGTGGAGGTAATATTGATAAAACGTCCATAAGAAATTTTTTTATGAAAATTGATACAAAAATGTTTTGCTGATTATGATACATATGTCTGTAAGGTCTGTAGGTATTGAGGTGATGGATGATGAAAATGCCAGAAGGAATGAGAATCGAACCCAAATCATAAATTTGTGAAAGCAATACGATAACTAGGCCTAATTACGGTAAACTGACAGTGATAGTAAGAAGGCACTGTTGGCAAAAACTGGGAATGCTGTTATGAAGACCTCCAAAAGCTTTTACACAGAGTCGGTCCTTAATAAGGAAATTGAAAGGAAAAGGAATTGCTATAAAAAGTGCATATTGGTTTACAAGATGAAAGCTAGCTACTGCTCCTCAGCGAAACCTGATTATGAAACGTCATCCTAATGAAGTTAACGTTGCAGCTTTCTGGAAAACTTCCGCTTTGAAAAGCCCGGGGTTCAGGAGAATCGAGCGTCACCCAAAAGTAAACAAATGGAAACTAGACAAACGTTATCACTGCTGGGCAATGCCCTTTGAGTATAAAGTGGAAGAAAAGAGGGCAAAAAACAACATGTGATAAAAAGAAAGAGAGAGAGAGCAGTGAACGATTGGCGGATCGCTCTATTGTCGCCATCACAAAGGACCAATTGCTTATTTTCGCCGCTATCCACTCACACTACAGCTCCATCTCACGGTTACAAGGAAAACCCACTAAAGTATTTGCTCTCATGAGAAAACTCTCTCCTTTGATTTTTTGTCACATCCGGGAGAGGGAAAAGATAAGAGTTGTTTGTTGCTTCAAGAAAGGGTTGAGAAAAATTGTTTCAGAGCCCCATTTCTTTGCATCATCCAGCTCTGAATTCGTGAGGAGGTCGGAATCAATACTAGATAGAGATTACGAGAAGAGGATAAACCACGTTATATGGTCGTACTTCGAAGTTCACTCAGTTTCACACGGTAGGATGTGTCACACTGCTGGAATGTGAAGGAAAAACTCTTCTTATTTTTCATCCCAGCTAATACAAGAGAAGGTTATCTTTGGATTTGTAAGAAAACATCTCAAATAAAACGTCCATTACGCTACCTAGTGAAAGAATTATTTCAAAAGCAAGGCAACTGACATGAATAGGAATCCGTTTTTGGTATTTTAGTTTTACATTTTCTACATTTAGCATATCTACAAAAGTGGGCTGGCATAAACATTTTCTACATTTTATTTTATTTGATAAGAGAAGGTAGACTGAGATTCAATAATATACATCCATTAGTAACAATTAGGCCTAACTTGGCAACCAAGCAACCAAAATTTATAAAAAATGTAGTGAAATATTAAGATTGAACTACAGCGGAGTTGATAGTAAAACGAGTTATTTACACGAACTATAATTTAAAACCGCTGCAAAATTTTGTACAAATAACTGTAATTTCTGGTAACCTCAAAGGATGATAAGTCAGACCAATTGTTGAATCCCACTACCACTACACATTGCGTCATATCAAGCTAGATTGCACTGAAGATGTGAGAGATAACAATGCTCCATCTATATTAGCATCAACAATACGAGCATCTTGTTTGTGGACCGCAAAGTAGCGGTATGGTACACAATGGTATTACGATAACCAGACAAAATGGGGTCACTCAATATACTTTTCATTTATTTCCTTACATTATGCTTGCATGAAGAAGGTACCTCTTGATGTGGAAAATGAATTTCAAAATAGTCTATCAACACTGTATTAGTGGGAAAGCAAAAGATTATTCTGTAAAAACCAAACAATTATCCCTCCACAATAGATTAGAACCAACTGTGAAATTTATAAGAGAAAACCATAAAATCACAATATTCACAATGAAAAGTTAATCCAGACCCATGCAGTGATAAAATTAGTGAAATTACTTTGAATATTAATAATCCAGCATAAAACATTTCAAAGGCCAGTTTCATGAAAATTTAGAACTTCTGTATTACGGGAAAAGGCGTGAAACTGGACTTATTCATTATTGTGTAGCACAGTACAGTACGCCGCGCTATTCAAGTCCAATGTGTGTTCGCCTTTTTTTAGTTTTATAAGACTTTTAAATTTTTAAGGAAAACTTTTAAAATTTTATGGGACAAAATCTAGGAACATAATACTACAAGGTCTTCTTCAATACCCTCAGGTTTCTCAACAGTAATTCAGGGTTCTCTAGGGTCCAGGACCTGGCCAGGCTACTTGAATATTAATACAGTAAAGGATTTGGGAATCCTAATAGATTTAGGAATTGGAGCAACTAGTCTCATAACCAGTGCAGTGTATGTTCGGTAATGATAAGCACTTGATAGTTGTGTACATTAAATACTTGGTTACGGGTTAACAGAATGTAGAGCGGCGTCGACAATACTCTCCACAACAATGAACAAAGGCGTACATTGTTCAGTGGCTGTCATCTATGAGCGACTGTCGCCAAACGATGGTATTATTACATGGTCGGAGAGCGCTCAACCATATCATTGTACCGGACTTATCAAAGCCGTTACAAACAGATGACGGTCAGCTGTTTGTGACAGACCACTAGAAAGGCAATTCAAGTGACATACTGGGTGCTATTATATTAATCAACTGAATGGCCAGCATTATTGATCCAGCCAAAGGAACATGCGGACAAGGTTGGACAGGTCCAAAGAAACAATAGGCCTACACCAATCGAAAACCTTCGTTTAGCTATGGAAAAGAATTAAAATTAGCCTACCTGTGATAAAAACCAATGAGGTATGAATAGATGCTAGATGATAAAGCAAGAAATGAGGTATCATGTGACCTAGTATACAGCAGTAGACCCACCTATAATACTTTGGACAGGTTGCACAAAAGTGGATTAAAATTGATCTTTGATTAATCATAAGAATTAACATCATTGATTCAGCTTGGAAATTAAAGGAACTTATGATGATGTTAATTCTTATGATTAATCAAAGATAAACTTTCTTCACTTTTGACGCAACCGGTCAAATGAATTCTAGGTAAGTCTTCTACTGGGTAATAGGTCACATTTCTTGCTTTAGCATCAGCATCTATTCATACCTCATTGACTATTATCGCAGGTGATTTCAATACTTCTACAATTCCATGGCTAATCGGAGTGATGATTTGTCTGAAATGTCATCTTGCTAAACATGCCTTCTGTGTGTTATATGATTTTATGTGTTCGACGCCATCGATCCCGTATTAAGGGTAAAGGATGCAGAATTAGGTATAAGGTAAGGTATTCAATTGATGTATTATTTCTAAGGACCTGTTGTACGTCCAACCTTGTCCACATATTCCCTTGGCTGGATCAATGATGAAGGTGAAGTAATTTTTTATTAACATAAATGATATTCGTCGGAGAAAGCCTCCCTACAACGGTAGTAGCAGGTGCACTCAAAGTCTCTCTCTTATCCACTCTAAGCGATAAGATGACGGCACGAACATGAGGCCAACCACTTACTTATTACTTGATAACAGTGATCACGATACCAAAAATCGATTGAAATTGGTAAGTGGTGGAAGACACGAGTCGAATGCTTTTGAAGAGTACTCGACTTGTGGATGGAATAGGGAAGCGGGAAGTCTGTATTCCAATCGGCTTGAGAAGCCCTAAGCCGACATGATTCAGAATTCCTCTCCTTTTCTGTGCCCTAAGAGCGCAGTTTAACAACTGAAGAAGTGGTCGAAATGTTTCAAATCTTCTGTGCTGGACTTCTTGCCTTTGTTCAACAAAAATGAAAACTTAAAAAGTAAAAACAAGGGACTACAAATCAACATCGGCCATTAGGATACTAAATTGTAAAACTATAATGTTCTTCAATAACTTCAAGTCTCATAAAGATATCTTTTAACTCAACACTCACCTACCCCCCTATTGAGCGGTCAACCCACCAAAGATACATTTATAAAAATCTCCAATAAACAACTGCACAACCTTTGATTTGGTTCTAAAATATAATGTCCAATAAGGATTGGCCAAAAAATATTCTGCTCCAATCTTAGAAGCCTTAAGTTCTGGAAAGGAAACCCGTCTCTCCAAATAGGCCTATTATCTAAGCATTTTCTACAAAAGCTAACATGTTCCCCTGAAAATCATTCTGAAATAAGCCTACCTCAAGTTATTGAAGATAATGCCAACTATTCTAGTTTGATACAAAGACCATTATTTTCTACCAGACTCAAATTACATACATCTAATTTATAATTCCTGCACTTTGAGGGTGTCTCAAAAAACAGAAAGCAGTTGGAGAAAATTCCAAACTGCAGGTTTTTTTTATTGATCCTCCATAGGCTATTGAAATGTATTTCAAAACTGTATGGATCCAGGATTCCTGGGATCCATGGAATGATGCAATGTTAAAATGTAGTCTTTTGTTAAAGCATTGATCACAAAGCTCAACTCATTAAAAATGAGGGGGACACTCACCAAAGTATCAGCATCCAGGTTCATCCTTCCTTAGACATGTTTCAAAGTATCCCTCCGGCCAGTAATCTACACTTTCCATCAGCTTTCAACTCAAACAATCCATTTATTAATAAAAACAACCTACTTTCACACTTGTAGAGCTTTACTTCAGTTTCAACAGATTTTCACTTAGTATTAATTACACACGCATGCAAAAGATAGTAACGGATGCAGAGAACATTCAAATAAGTTGATCTGATGTTTTAATTCTATCCTTCACAGGTGAGAATTTATAAAAAGATCACACAATAAAACTTTTGACATTTGGTATAGCACTCGCTGACGTCTCACGGCCATTGTATCACGAACAAGTTTTCAAGTTTCAAAACTTTTCAAAAGAGGATTCAAACCTCGAAAATGATCACTCAGTACCTCAGTAAATGATGCTCGACATGATAATTGCAACTAAATATTCGTAAAAACAAGTGACAAGAGCTAATTTCAAACGGATATAACTAACGCCAACGACACAGAAGAACTTTCATAACCACTAAACAAGGAGAAGCAGAAGGCCTATTTCACAGAAGATGAAGGAATGTCAGATTGGCAGCTACTCGCTTTCTCTTCCAGCAAAACATATCAATCCCACTGCCATCTAGCGGTCTACGAACTAACCTTCTCCGCCTCCATTTTGTTTGGAACGAAACGTCTGATACTTCAAATTTAAAATCACACAAGTGAACGGCTACACAATTGTACAATACTTCTTGTATTGTAGTGGTTTCCTCAATAATAAAAAATTACGCAATATTTAGCTTGTATTACCTTGTTTACACGTTGGCATTAAGCCTGGTTTTCATTATTATTACTATTCGTCCACTGACCACCTATAGAAGGGGTATTTGGATTTGTCAATGAATTAGTCAACAATATTGTACGAATAAGTTACATAAAACTGTACAAACTAATTTTGCATCTCATAATAAGCTTGAAATTCATCAATCGAGTATGCACAAACATTTAATAATTCCTTCTTCATCAAGGCTCTAAATTCACGACCTGTGGATGCTCTTAAAAAGGCTGGTAATTTGTTGTAAAATCGAATCCCGGCAATTAGATTGATTTGTAATGTTGATAATATAAATTATAAATTTATATATCGTTTATAAATTTAGGAATCTTAACTGTGTATTCTTTGTATGTCCTGTTGAAAATGTATTTAATTTTAATGTTATTTTGTCCTTTTTTGTATTTAATTTAAAAAATTATAAATTACTATGGACATAACTGATAGTTATACTAATAGTTATGTCCATAGTAATCTAGAATTTTTCAAATTAAAAAGTGACCTTCAGGAATTTAATATGAAATCAGAAATAAAAATAATATCAAAGTTCAACAGCTCAGGTTTAATAGTTATCAAAGATTAATTCAATTGTTTTTGTAGAATTTCCAATTCAAGCTCCCATTTACGCTCTTTGTGAGACATTTCAGCAAGGAAAGATTTTTCTGCCTGTTCCATCGCCTGCTTCTTCTGAGCTAGGTCCAGACAGAATGCTTCTTTAGACTGATTTGCCTCCTGCTCTTTTCTTGACATTTCAAACATAAATAGTTCGTCTGACTGTTGCATTTCTTGCTTTACCGACTCAATTTTCACTCTGGCCAACTCCATCTCATTCTCAAGCTTCTCCTTCATCAGTTGATGTATAGTCTCTTGCTGTTCATTCAATGTCCTTGCCCTTTTAACTTTTTCATGCAGTTCATCTCGAACCATATCACTCTGTTTCCTTTTTTTTGACCGCGATACTTCTTCTGAAAGCAAATAAAGAAATAATGAAAGGTTTCGATAAAAATGTTAAATTATTGTTACTGTAATTCAAACAATTTTTTTTAATGCTCATAAAATAAACTCTTTCTGGAAAATGGTGTGTGATTCCATTTCAAGTTTTGTATATCCTATGATTAATAATACAGTATGTTATTGACACTATGCACATACATTTAATAGTAATGTATGAATGTATGGAGGAATATTTCAATATTTCGCAATCATTTTAGAATTTATGACGAATATAACTATTATTGTTTCAAGTTCTAATCTGGATGAAGTGTACATTTAATATATATTGTATAAAAAGACTGCATTCTTCTCATTTTTTCAAAATAAGTAATTATTGTTAATTTTGTTTTTCAATAAATCAAATATATTGATTTTCCAATAATAAAGTACTTTAGTTCAATTTATTCCAGAAGTAATATTAAATACTAAAACGCATTTATTTATTATTCGTCTACTACTAGTAAATTATCATAGAAAGACGTAATATCATACTTTTTTCAAAAGTTGGTTCATTGTCTACTTTAGGAGGAACCTTGTCTACGACCTCCACTAATTCAAACTCCGTTGTTTCCCCAACATGCAAAAAACGATAATGCGTTTCTTTTAAACAATCATACTACCGGTATGTAAGTACTTTGTTGGTGCTTTAACACGTTGCCAGTGGACAGGACAGTTGACTTGCACCAGTTAGCATCATATACTGGTTAATTAGCTTTCTAAGTGATGAGTATTGTAACTGGTCAGTTCAATAAAATTTCTCAATTATACGGTAATTATATAGAGAAACTGAAGAACTTATTTAATCAAATTAGAATGTTACTGAATTTATTCCAATAATTGATCGCCTTCTTGCAATCAATTCTTTACTTGTTTGTTTGTGAATGAATGAATAAATAAACAATTGGTATAATCTTAAATTTTTATAACATTCAAAACGTTTGAGCCATTTAATTTTTAACTAAACAATATAGAAATTCTATGTCATTATCTAATTTGAATGTATGCTTCACATTCGTCATTGACATGTGCAATGTACAGCTGCATCTGAGAAAGTCCTTAAAAATAAAACTTATTAATTCTGTGTTTGGGTGTACTCACATTTGACAATGCGACTGTATCACTATCAATTGCGCCTACTGACGGTAGGTGACATTGGGGATTGTACTAAAATTGAAAATACTATTTTAATGTGACTTCAAAAATCTGGTCCGCCATATTGAATCTAACTTAATTTTTTTTTAATGGTAAGGTGGTCATGACATCACACTTACCTGGTTTTGATCGCCAATACTGTTAAACTCTTGTTAAATCTGGGTCCATGCTTCATTTTTCTTTTTGTTATTGGACCCGTTTTCTATTACGTCCGAATATTGCAGGACTAATTGCTTGAGAAACTCCTTCTCTTTGTGAATAGACGTCTTTTATCCATACTGTCTGATTATTTTAACCTATTGCTTTGCCAATAATAATTACAAAAACGATAACCCGGAATCTTTTTTGAATTTGATGTTTATTTTACACGAAAAGTTTAACGCGTTCTTATTGGCTGCGACGCGTGACGTCTTAATTATTGGTGACGTCACTTCAAGAGACATTTTTGGAATCGACCTCGAATAAGAAACACATGACGAAAGTCAAAGAACGTTTATAAATACGGATTTTTCTCAAGGTAACCTTTCAATATAAGGAACCCTTGTTCAAAGAACCCTTTCATTCAAGCTAAGTGTGGGTTCAAGGAACGTTTATAAATACGGCCCTAGATGTTGTCAAATATCACTTAACTTATCAAAATAAGAAATATATTTGTTAATTTATAATTAAAAAAATTAAAACATGTTTCAGATCTTTCAGTGCTATCTTCAAGGTACTATAAACTTCTTTAATAAATTAAGTGATATTTGATAACATTGAGTGTTTTCATCTCACCAGACACTGTGTGAGAAGTTGTTATAAATACTTGCTTATTGTAACTTGATGATTTTTCCTGGCGATAAACCAATCCACAAAAGTGTACTAATCCAAGATGGATAAAAAAATTGAAAGGAAGGCTTTTTAATGCAATACTAGATTTATTGTGGCAGTATGATTTCTCCGTGATGGTTTTTCTATAATCCGATACAGTTATTATTCTGTTCAACCTTCTCAGACAACTTCTGTAGAGTTGGGCTGGAAAAGCTTTTTACTGACTGAAAAATGTAAGTTATTCTTTGTTTTCATTCTTAAATAAGGCCTCGGTCATGATGAGGCGATGTAAATATTCTGCATGGATGTACATGGATGAATTACACAATTAACATTCATGGTTCTGTAGGTTATGATAAAAAACAAGAAAGTAGGTTATTAGAAAATCTAATCTTGATAGTGAGCGCTACACTTCACAACAAGCGCAAGGTACGTTATCTCCGATCATGATGTTATAATCTGTTTGAATATTTTATGAACAGATATCATTTATTGTAATTTACTCTTTTGAAAATTCAACGAACACTGAGATCTATGTGATTTTAATCAACAATTAATACAAATTTAAATTTTGCTAGTTACAGGTAACTATTAAAATATATTTATATAGCATACACTACCTATGCACTTAGTTATCCCATTTGGAAACTTTTTTCATGTACATTTCCTTTCCATCTTCAGCAACTGCTGGGTAATAGCCTTGCCCTTCGTATTTCTTTCTCATGTAGAATATGTAGCCTGTGCAGAGGCCCATGGCAGCGAGTCCGAACGCCATTATAACTTTGTTCTGAAATCGGTGAAATAAGGTAAAATGTAGTTCTTCATAACATGGAAAATATATTTACAGTATATAAAATGTAAAACAAATTTCATTAAAAATGCTTGGCATTCATATTTTTAGCCTGGCAGACACGGCAAGAAATAGTAATTTGATGGATTCAAAGAACCAGAATGAAATATATTAGCCTATCATTTGAAAGTGGATGGTTTTCATTAAAGATTTACCAGGCAGTGGAATAGGTATTTGAGAAACAATATTTTGAGAGTTAGGATGCATTCATTATTAATAACATGAAAACTGAGTTCATAATTAAAATCTCTGACTCAAACTAAGTTACTACCTTTATAGAATATTTCAGCATTATTTCAAGGTCTAACTTAATAGATCTTCAAAAATAGTATTGTCTCTGAGATGAAAATAAATTTGGCACACAAAAAGTTAATTTATTTGAGATTCAAGCCAAACGTTTAGCTAAATCCAAGTCTACAATCCACACGTCCAGTTCCCAATAATTTAGCTTAAAACGTCTGGTTGCTATCGACTTGGCATGTTAATACGATGACAATAGCACTGCGTTATTGTTAATAGGAAAATTAATTTACCGGTCACTATCATAGTTTCTTAACTATAACTATAATAGTTTCTTAGAATTACTGGTGACAATTTGATCAATATTTTGTGAAACCAATTAGGAATAGAAAGTGTATTACAGTATTGAACTGCAGATACTCACAATTTCTTTTGATCATTTAAAAAAGTAGACTTTTAAATAGGGAATCAAGCTGCTATACATATTTCATTCTTTTTCATTTGGCCTAAATTAGAATGGAATAAGTACAAGGATAGCATCCTCCCTGCTGTTAATCCATAGGCCTACATAGGCTTACTATTTAATATTATATACATTTAGATTAGATCATACAGTCATACTTCACTTTACAATTTTAAATATTAACCAACACAATATTACAATTTCTTCAGAATACATCAAATTTTTTAGAATCAGAAATTTCAAGCCAGCAGCCACTCAACTTGCTGAGCAGACTTAAAGACTTTTGCCGAAGTAAGTTCTAAAAAATGAAGAAAAGTCCCCAAAACTTACTGGTGTTGCATACAATTCGAAATTAAGCAATCGAAATGCTGTAGACGTTTTCAAACTTCTTAATCCATCTCCTGGCTTGCTTTCTTCCTTCATCTTGCTAACTGCTGAGTTGAATAATCAAAAAGAAGTGTCTCCTTTGATGAATAGGAAATTAGTTTTGATAAGCATTCTACAATGAGAAATTCATGGATATTGGTGGTTGAAAAGAATTTAGACCTAATGTTACATTAATTTAACAGATTCCACGGGCCAATCAAAGATCATGATCGCAGAAACATAACCTAGAACCAAGAACTGGAACATGAACAACAGTCAATGCCACCTAGTTCGAGCGCTGTGTTCGGTGACAAAATATTAGGCCTACTTGAAAGATTATTACAGTATTTATAAATTTCATACGAATCATTTACGAAATATTCTAATACAAAAAATGAAATGAGTGTTTTTGATGAAAAAAACAGATATGTTTCACTGGAAAATTACAATCCGTTCACCGTAGGGGAGCGTGACATTTTGTCCCAACGACAGTTTGGTCAAGCGACATTCTGTCCCATTTTTGTCCCATTTCATTGATTGGTCCAACTCAGGAATGTGGGACTTAGAATGTCGCTTTGGTACACATTGTCGTAAAGTGAATGAATGTAATGAAATTGGACATGAATGTCGTGCTTTTAGCCGTCATATTGGTCCATCTCAGGAATGTGGGAGCCAGAATGTCGTTGGTTCAACGTTTCAGGAAAATGAAGAAGTGATATAGATTGGACCCAATGTCGCACGGAGCCGACATATTGGTCCACATCACAGGAATGCGTAAATATCGATAATTTTTCATCGATTCAATTCATACTTATCGATATATATTGGTATAAATTCGTAATTCAGTGAAGCCGGTCGGTTGTAATGCCAAAACCTATGTCTCGAAATTTGAATTGTAACGAGATGTGTTATGCATGATATTGAGAGAAAAGAAAAGAAGACCCTGATGAAAAAGACAAAATATTATACCATTTTTTTTTTTTAAAGCATATAAACCGAAAACTGACTGCATACACTTTCAAATGTCAGTGTCACAAATGTTTGGAAACATGTAATGTCGGATTGGGATCTGTGACGTCACACTCTACACTCCCTAATTGACTAGAAGTTCAACAGTCGATATTTTGCCTAAATCAGATATTGCAAATGAGCAACGTGGTGCAGAATGTCACTAGTACATATTGTCGGAAAGTGAAGAGGAATGTAAATGGGCAATTGGACCAAAATGTCGATGCATGGTGCATGGAGCCGACATATTGGTCCAGCTCAGGAATGTGGGACAGAATGTCGTTGGTGCACAAATTGTCGGAAAGTGAAGGAGTACAGATTGGACTAAAATGTCGTGCTTGCAACCGACATATTGGGTCCCATCTCAGGAATGTGGGACAGAATGTCGTTGCGGTGAAAATGGGACAAATGTCGTTTGGAATCCTTGAATGAGTGGAATCTTGAATGTCGTTGGGACACTTTGTACTCATGCCTAATTACAATCCTTAGTAGGCCTACGTCACAAATGAGACAGCGTAAAAGAGGGCCGACAAAAACTATTCTGCTCACATTGACGACAAAATAGACTTCTAAACACCGAAGTTCTTAAGAATTTGCTTATTAATATACAATACTAGCTGAACTCACTGATAATTAATCAATTTTTATTGAAAAGTATTTTTGATTCTCTTGATTTCTTGAGATTTCTGTGAGGGGGTGAGGGCCTGGTCACATACGATTGTGGTTTGCTTTACTTCACTTCACTAGCAAAGAGCTACTTTGATTTACTTCACTTCACTTCACTTCACTTGAAGGAAGATTCTATTGCTAGTGAAGTGAAGTGAACAATCTAAACAGCTGAATGACTGTTTACCACAAAATCCCATATACTGCACTCCTACAGAGTGCAGTATATCGGCTTCTTCCAAAAATTGTAATCTTCAACATAAACAACCAATTTAACACAGAAGCCCACATACTGCATCACAGCCTTTGACAATTCCCCCGAAGATTTAGCATTTCATCACCGGATGAAACGCTAAAATTTAAAACGTTGTTAATATTATGCTTTGAATAAAAAAATCATCAAAACATTAATAGTATAATAAATTCTTAGGCTTCAAATATGTGATAGCTTCATAAACTTCACTTATTTCCTTGATAAACCATGAATAAGATAAGTGAGAAGTGAAGATTGCCATCATACGCGTGGAAATTAGACGCCAACTAACTGGACAGGTGTAAAATTACATTCTTGAAATCTCATTCTAATGTGGTTGATTTGAAACAAATAAATAACCAAGTTCTAATTAGGCTAATATCAATATATCAGTCACGTTCGAGGCGTAGTTTTACTTTTCCAGAGCACAGTTAGATTAAAACTACTAAACCCTTAGTGCCGAACTACAACTACCTAACTGGCCGCTAGAAATGTGTGTTACACATAATTACATTCGAGTTCAGAGAAAATTCTTTCTAAGCAATCATCTCATAGGGATAAGCTGTTTCGGTGTTGATAATGTAGAATGATTTTACCTGAAGTTAGGCGTACCGGTACTAGTAAAATAAGGTAAGAAAATTGAATTTGTGAATAATAATAATATTGATGAAGGAACAATTGATAAATTATTATTCTTAGGAAGGAGGTATGTGGTGTATTGGATGTTGGCTAAACTGATGATATGTTGCCAGTTTCCTACGAGCTAAACTTATTAAAAGTACATAGTTTTTTCAATTGTGTACTACAATTAACTAGTGTCATGCCATTGTTGTAGGTTATTTATTTGGCGAATATTGAGCCACCACGACCTATCACCATCAGCAGCAGAGGTGGAATGACATTGGTGCACAGGGTTGATGCTGATTGTAAAGCAGCTGCTCTGACAGGTGAACGTGTGTAGGGAGGGGGGGCGTCGCGGCGCGTTTCGGCTAACGGACGTTAGGATGCGCTGTTGGCGGCAGCGTCGCTCAATAGCCTGACCGCGTCGGGATGCGCGCTGGCCGGACCCCCTTCGTGAGGGAGGGATGGTTTGGCACCCCCCTAAAGGGGTACGGCTCGACGACTGACAATCAGTTGGTGTGTGCTCGTATCAAAGAGTGGACGGTTGTTGACGCGAGTGCTTTTCTCAGTTAGAACCACCCTGTCTAGGTCGCTGTTGCTGGCAGCTAGTCGACTTCAACTGCAGGCCTTATCCAGTATCGATGGTGCCCAGACTTGACTGACAAGCGACCGTAGTGAGGCTGATTTTCGCGCAGGTGACATCAGCTCACATCCTGCGACCGGATGTTACCCAACTCCGTGAGTAATTCATTTTGCAATTCACCCTCAAAACATGTTAAACAAATTTACCTATTCATTCTCAAAAATTCAAGTGATTTGAGACAAGGCCACAATAATAACTTGTTAAAAATTATTGTAAAAGATTCTGGAACAGAATAAATTTTACGAATCACCAATAATATTACGACCCCAAAATCCTCAAAACTTCGATTAATGTGAGAAAATGCCACAATAATAATGTAAAAAATGATGGAACATGATCCTGGTACATGATAAATTTAACAAATTACCAATAATATCGATCCCCGAAATTAACAATAAACCCAATACCTGATGAATATATTTCACATCATTAACATTCCCCCCGAAAAATCTAATAATTTGAGGCATCGTCACAATAACAGTTTAAAATGCTTGATATGGAGTCATGAATTAGGATTAACTGAATGAATTACTAATAATTTCGATCTGTAAAATTGAATTACGACCCTCAGAATCAACAATAAACTAAATGCCTGATGAATACATTGCCCATCATTATCACTATTCCAAAATATAGGTAATTTAAGGCGTCGTCACAATAACAGTTGATAATGCTTGATATGGAGTCATAAATCAGGATTAACTGAATGAATTACTAATGATTTTGATCTTCAAAATCAAATCATGACCCTCAGAATCAACAATAAACTAAATGCCTGATAAATACATTTCCCATTATTATCACTATCCCAAAATATAGGTAATTTGAGGCGTCGTCACAATAACAGTTGAAAATGCTTGCTTTGGAGTTATGAATCAAGATTGATTGAATGAATTACTAATGTATTCGATCTTCAAAATCACAAATAAACTCAATACCTTATAAAAATGCATCTTCCAATCCATAGAACATTCACCCTCAAACTATTCTAAGTACAGAAAAGGAGGGAGCTATCTTTATTAACTCTGAATTATTTCCCATGTAAGGCACCTCCACAATAAGATCGTACAAATGATTGTAGCGTAGTTACGAAACAGAAGTAATTAAGGATTATGATCACAAAATCATATGTAAACAAGAAAGCTGATGAACTAACTTCTTTATTAGCATCGTACACCCTCAAAAAGAACGAAAAATGCATGTGAGGCATATTCACAATAATATCACAGAGATTATTGCAATGGAGTCAATGAATAAAAGTTACCAGAATTCACAGCACCGTTGCAAACATTCCCTTTGGAAACTCCCAGCAATAGCAACTACATTATATAGGCCTACCTGAAGGGTTGTTCGAAAGATATTAGAACATAATTATCAAAAATTTTGTATCTGACTCTGTTTCAAATAGAAGTGCAATTACAAGTGGTTTCTCCCATGTACAATGCTGGTTCTTATTGAAGTTACATCAATTTGTATGAGAATCTTCATGAGAACAACACTTTGGACACTAATACTGTACTTCTTTTTTACCTCATTTTCATCTTTCATCTTCTAAACTCTGGAAATTGGAACAAAAGAAACCTCAAATAAGAAAACTTGGAGCTCATGTGAGCATCACCCTCAAAGAAAATCTAAATTCATTAAATTTATTAATGTAAGGTCCATAGCCATAGGTTTCAGCCAATTGTTATTAGCCGATAGGTTTTCTTATAGGTAAATAGGTTTTCTGTAGTAATTTTTGTACTTTTTCTGATCTTCAACATTATCTTATTGATGAATAGTATTCTTCGCATAATTTACTAGAAATTAACTGATGAAGAATATTTTTAACCTAATTTAGTTATTGGTCTTCAATCAATCATTATTTTAGTTGTGAACAAGTTATTGAAAATAATTAAACTAATATCAGTTTGACATTGGAATAGTAAAGTTCATCAAATAAAATAAAAGGCTAATAAGAGTGGGGACATAAAATCGAATAAGAAATTTCGTCGACCCAACCACTTTCAAGTAGTTTATTGGGGTTTAAATTTTGCACTCCACGACAAAAGCCGTAATGAAGCGATGAACAGGAAATGAAAAGCGAGTGAGGTCAGTTCGCTCGTACAAAAGCCGTTGAACGCCAAGCTTCTATATTATCAGAAGTCACGAATCGTGGTACAGGTATTGATAAAGTCGTTCAAATGAATATCAGATTAGACTAACTATTCTAATGTAGTTCTCGCGGGACATGCAATTCTTTGAGAAAGTGAGATTAAAATAAAATACTTTCAAATGTGAACTTATTGTACCTGCATTTGTCTGAGAAGGCTTCTCAATACCTCATATTCGTACAAGTTTTCTGGATTCTCTAATTTTTCCCCAGATAAGCTGGTAAGCTGTCGTTAAACTCTGCATCTTTGATCATCAAATTTTTGGGAATTTTATTGATGATATAACGAATAGGATAGGATATAACGAAAGCCGTAATCAAGTATATCATGAAGGTTCTTGAAGTATGAAGATTCTACGCTGATAAATTATTACTAATAAATTCATTAGTGATAATTCAGAATCGTCATTGTGTTGATCTAGCTCATACTGTATCGTTAACATATACAGCGATAAGTTCTTGGGTATTGAACTTGATATCACAATCACAACAAAATATTGAGTTATTACTGTTACATTTAAAAGTAATGAATGTAAATGATTGTTTCCAAAGCTATTTAATGAGAAAATATGTTGAGTTCCTTTTCGTGGTTCTCTATTAAGGGAGGAGACAACGTCTCCATTATTGATCTTGGACTGAAGAGAATCGTGATATGCATGGAAAATGAGAAGGGCTTTATGGTCGAAAGGAAATTTTGGGATAGGCTGCTCTGGAGTGAGGAGAGATGCGATCTAATTTGTGGACAGAACGTTCTGCGATTGTGAAATGGCAGAGATTTGGGACCAGATCTTGACTAAAGGAGCTTGTGAGAAAGGGTTCAGTGGAGTGGCTGTTTGAGAGAACTCGGGAACTAGAATTTGAGAGGACCGGGATTTGGGGTGTTTTTGTATGTGTGAGAGAAAGAGAGAAAGTTAGTGAGAGTGAGCAAAAGTGGCTGGGAGAAAGTCGATTCGATAATATAGGTTGGTTAAATTGAGGGTGGACTCGTTACTTCTCTCGCCCTCAACAAAATATTCAGTTGGATGAACAAAGAAAGGAAACAATCTTGATTTCGCTTGTGATAACAATGTCAGACTATACAGTATAGCGTAGAAATGATCATGGAGAGCCCCAGTTTGATTTATAATCTTGTTTTCGTAGGAATAGCACTGGATGTACTAAGAATTATATTTATCGCTTCATTCGCAGTAATTCTTGCTATTTAAGGTTGAGAAAGGACGAAAAACATTGGGATCTATGCCAAATTGTAGTTGGGATAACAAAAAATTGAGATTTCCACATTTCCATTAATGTGAATAAATATTCAACGTCTTACTTTGTATTTGAGATTCGATCGTATTTTCACTCTCGATTCGAGGTCTGATAAAAAAAAAATAGATTTGTCTCTTTTTTGCTGGATATTGCTGGCTCGTGCCCAACATTATCATTGAGTATGATGCATTATCAATGTAACAGAAGTTACTCTGTATTACAGTCAGCTAACTTACTGTATAATTTGTTTGTATCGCAATTTGTTAGTATTTGTGATTAACTACTTCAATCAATTTCTCTTGTTAACGTATATCAAAATGATAACAAAGAGATAACAAATGACAACATGAGACTTACTTTAAGATTTGATTTTCTCTCATTGATTCCACGATACTGTATAAATATTCTAAAAAGGTCCTCAATACTTCTCAGCATCTCAGCAAATCTTCGAGTTAAAACATAAACATGAATGTAAAATGCTATCCTTGTGAAGGATAACAGTTTTCTTTAAAGATTTTACATACACTTTTAGGGCCGGGTTCTCCAACGGAATTAAACCAAGTTTTATAATACTGTATATGTTTTAAAAACATATGAGAAAAAAATAAAAATTAGTTTAATTTCGTTGGAAAACCGACAATTTATTAGTAAATTTTGTTCATTCACATTGTTTCCCTCTCTAATTTACAGTACATTGTCAATACTATACAGTTGATGTGAGCAGAAAATGAATATTTGTCTTCAAGTAGCCTAGAGCCAATGAAAATTTTACTACTAATACAGTAGTTAGTACTCTAATAATATTAGTTAATAATAATAATAAAGTTATTATTAAAATTGATAAATAATTATATTATTATTAATATTTGATTAATAATAATAATAATAGTTAATATTTTACTACTTATGGTTATGAAAGTCTTTGCTAGAGGGCTCCATGAGAGCTAGAGTGCCATGAGGGCTACATGGCTGCTCTCATAGGTCAACTGAACATGTTGATACATCCATACAGCATTAGTTAGGCATTTGATCATTCTGCTGCGCTTGTTGTCTGATTCAACAAGTAGTTCAGAGTTGTAAATGTACAATCATCCACACTTCATTACATCCATCCCTGTGTTAAAAGAGAAAGATATTCTCTCACCCTTTAGCCAGAATATCCGAAGAGGAGAAGGGAAATATTGGTTTCGATAAAGTTATCATGGAGAGAGTTCCATATTATGCAACCGTCTTCCAGCTAGATTTTTCCATGAAGCTCGTAATATTGATAAAAAATAGTTTTCTTCTATTACAATGTTCTTTGTTACTCTTGTCAATGTTATTGTTCTATCCTGGTAGAGTGTCAAATGATATCGTTTGCCATGCATTTAATTACATGATTGTGATATGTTCTTATTGAGCCAAAAGGCTTCCCCTACAACTTAGCACTCTGAAAACTTGAATATACTATGTTGCATGAAGAGATTTATAGTTTCACACTCAATTTCTGCTCCAATTTTCCATTATCTATTTGTTAAAACTTTTTGATAGTTTTCTTCACAAATAATAACTTAATCGAAGGTTTTTCCTCCTAAATATAATTTTTCCTGTATTTAAAAAAAGTCCTAAAAATAGAATGTGATGAACTTTTTGTAGAAATATAATGTTTTGTGAAATTGTATTGTCTTGTTTTCTTATCGGTTCTGTATTATGGTCCAATTTCATGACTCTCTCATATTTTCGTACTACGATTTACAATCAGTAGGATTCAATTCAATTCTAGTTCCTCTTCATGACCGCAACTCCAATCTCTCCCCCATTGTTATTGAGAATGGCTCGGTCAGAACAGTATATTGTACTCTGAAATTGGTGAATTTATCTATGACTACACTATGTTATTCGGGTTAACGTTTTCTCGTTCCACTTTCTCCAACTGAATACTCTTGCCACGAGAGCAAATAATAAGTAGTAGCCTTGCTATTTTACAATGTCCTATAACTCCGAATATCCCAGAAAAGCCTGGCTTGAGCTAGCCAGGTCGGGAGACTTGTTCGACCTGTCACATTCAGGTATTTCATGTCGATATGCTTGCACGAACTTTTGAGAAGGCATGCGATTGCTATCAAATGTGACCGACTTATTTCGATCGATTCCGCTTTTCTATGCAATCAGCCACTGTTCAACTGAAAACCACCTACCGCGATACAGTAACCACTGTTTGCAGTAATACAGCAGCGAATGTACTAAACACAGAAAATGGTTGCCCCTTGTTTACTGGTGCATAGGCAACCATCGCAACACGATAATTCATAAATCATTTAGGGCCGGTTCATGAGCGTAGCATCGACAAACGTTTGTCTCGACAGGTTAGTGGGCTAGCAGCATAGAGAGCCCTTAGTACATAGTGTCGAGGCTAACGGGTGGTCACCCGTTTTAGTCTAGGACTTGGCTAAATCCCGAGCTCATGAACCGGCCCTTAGCTCCTTTTCTTTGCTGATAAGTAAAGGCATCTGGATTTGAAATTAATTGTTATCATTGCAACTCATTACACAGCTTTTCGTTCCGGATTTCATCGACTACGCAATATTAATATGAATGTATCACAGTAAATGGATTATCATAGACTACACTTTGATAGTTTTATAGAGCTGAGCTGTAATAAGACAATTCATTGTCAGTCCGTCAGTCCAGGTTCCTAAGCAAAGTGAACGGACTCAACATTGGTATGAATTAATAGGATCAGATAACCAATTGGCATAATTGTATTATTATTATGAATAATACATATATATTATTATTATTATTATTGATTAATTTTCAACATTTGGAATACAATATTACATATTTACCACATTGATAGTTGATATAATTTCATATCATAGTGTTTTATAAAAATTTATCATTAATAATTATGAATTCAAATCAAATACTTTACTAAAAAAGTACGAACATTCACAAAATGCAGAGAAAATGTGAAGAGCATTTCTCATTATAGGAATTTTTCTTCCTCATTCGTCTTAGCCTGCATGGAGGAATGGTTAATAGTAGTTGGTGTATAATATTGCTTCTAGGCCAAAGTGTTTAGGCCAAATGACAGTTCGAAGAAAAAATACTTATAACAAATAGACAGTGTTATCAGCATTAAGAATGTGTCGGTAATTTTCTCTGCAGCAGGAATAAGGTTATTGGGAAACCGTATTTATTAATTTTTAAGACAGATGTTGGAGAGGGTCTCTCATTGGAATGAACTCAGAGCTAACGATTCCCTCTCACATCACAATCACATCAGTGTTGATAGTGTGCAATAAGAGTCGTAGTTTCTGGAAGAGACACATAGATCAATCATTATTGAAGGGAGAAGAAGGAGGTTTCCGAATGGTTTAAAGTAGCTTGTGAGCTGTGGTTGTCAAAGTGGGTGTCATCAGCGATGTTGATAATAATTATATCGAGTAGGTAGAAGCCACATTTCAGTTCTTTATCTCAAACCTTCTTTCACCCATATAATCTAGTGCTTCTCTACTTTGATACCATCACTTGATTCTTCAACCTCAATACTGACTGTATCAGAAACAATTCATGTAATTGATTTCATTCCATAACATTGGAGAGATTAAGCTGAATTCCTACAAAGTTTAAACGAAGAATTAAAAAATTTCTACTGAAACTGGTTTGAATTGTCCTCGAGTGAATGTCCCATAATTTATTAATGAACCTTTCAAACCAATGTTTTAATTTTCTATTACAGATGAAATTTGTGATTAATAGTGAATAAGAACATAAACTCTCATTTCGGAGGTGAGCTTTAAAATAAATTGTGCTCTGCCTCTGTGTAATGATATCAGAAACAAACGATGAGCAACTATAATGAATTTTCAAATTTGGTTGTTCCTATTGAACAATAACATGAATAATATTATACACTTGAATATAAACTTATTTACCCTCTTATTTCAATCAATATAATGATCATTTTCTGATTACTTCATCTTTCACTCTCAAACTCAGTTCCTTTCTTTCACCAACTCTCTATCTCATCCACTATGTCTTTTCACTCTCTTCTTCTTCTTCTTCTTCTTCTTCTTTTTCTTCTTCTTCTTCAATATTCTTCTTCTTCTTCAAATGTGTGCTCAAGAATTCTTCTCTTCTTATCAAAGCTTTGATCTGATCTCATCTTCTTTCCAATTATTCTCACGTTCACTACCCGATTCACACAGAGATTTGCTGCTGTCCGAATCAATAGTGTTCTAATATTTCCGAATGGCCGAAGGGGCCGTATTGCAATTCCGTGTTCTGTTGATGTATTCGATCTGTTGCGGATTAAATTCAATTATTGGCCCGGAATTGTGTCCCTCCAGAACTGCAGAACCTCCATTCCTCGCAGCGAACCCGTGAACTGCGGACGATCGAAACAGCTATGAATCTGTAATGAATGAAACCGACCACCTACCGACACGTTCCTGAATCCTGCTCGGGCCACGCTTAGCCACATCCATTCCCTATACGAGAGCATTCTCTTGTAGTTGTAGTTCACCTGCAGCTCAATGGCTAACATAAATTTTGGGCAACAGTTAGAATGTTAATACTGTACGTTACATTACCAGTGGACTTTATTCAGTAGTCTTAATAATATTAATCAATTCTTAAATGTTGTTATAAAAATGGTAGGCTGATAATCAACTCTTAAATTTTTCAATTAAATGAGGCCTAGTAGGTTTATGACTGCAACTTCGAATGCATGCAATTTATTCAGGGTAATGGTAATAGTCTACTTTCAAAACAAGAAAATAGGTTAATGCCAACAATAGGTTAATGCCTTTTAGTGCAATGCTCTAAAGGAGAGACTTTCGTCCGTAATGAAGCTATTGTTGAAATTTTAATACTCAATCAATCAATAAGCTCCTTCATTTTCATAACAGAATCTATCGTTATCATGAATAAGTAAACAATATTGGTAACTATTTATTGAACATGCTGAAAAAATTAACACGGGGTTTGAATCGAGCACTGCTGTTGAAACAAGCTGATTACTTCCTGTGATTTTGTGAATAATTCAACGGAGTTTCTATTGAAAATTAATAATAATTACCACATAATTTCATGCTCCAATATCAAACAATTTGTTGAACTTACTTCACAATAGCAATATGAAATCCTTGAGTCAGGGAACACAAGAGCGAAATTTGCAATTCGCGATGTGGTCGCGATTCGCTCGCTATTTGCTATTCTATGTAATGTGCTGCAACGTTGCTCAGAAGAATACGTTGTAGTTTTCTGGTGTAGAGTTTATTCTTTCTTTTTGCTGTGGTGATGGTGTAAGTTCTAGAATTAATTGCTTGAAATATTATGAATTAATTAAAAAATGAATGAATTGTTTGAAACACACATACGGTAGTAAGATGAATAGAAAAAACGTAGCTGGAAAAACTCTTTATAATCTGAAACTGATGAGATAACATACTTTCTGATGAGCTGGTATGCCAGCGTTGTTTGGGACAATAATTTGAAATGCAATCCAGCGTCTAATAAAATCGACATGAAATATGTGTTCGCCTGCTCGAAGCCGTTATCTCGTAGATGAATACACACTCTGTTTGGACTTAAAGGGGCTAATCTTATTTAGGGGAGCGCAGCTAGCGTGCCAAGCGAGCATATCTTATCTCGTCTATCTGTTCGTTCTTCAATCACTGTAATGGAGCTTTCCACACAAGCACACTCAACTACTGCGTTCCCGAAATACTGTATCAGCCCTTGAGATCGCGCTATCACTCTCATCTTCGCTATTATTTGATTTTCTCATCCTACATTTATATTGTTGATGAGCCTGAGACACAATGTAGGATCTGGACTCAATCTACCAGAATTAAGATGCAATCAGCGAATACTCGTGTCTTTTTTAAAAAAGAATCATCTATCGTTAGCAAGGCAAAATGTTAATGGGAATGATAGCCTTGGACATCTTTTTCCAAGAATGAACATTAATGTGTCTCAAACTTCACAGTTTTGTCTAGATAAATGACAATCGTACCATTGGTATTATCGGTATATCATTGTTATCACCTCAAAGTCTTATTGTTTTCAATATCCATATATCGTTGAATAATAAAATTAAGCTACATAAGTTTCGTAACCTAGAACCCATACAGAGATATTTTGTTATCTACTTGAGTGAAGTAATCTTATATTATCAAACTAAAATTCGGGATAGAGCGCTCAATCCCTCATATTTGAACATAAGTTAATAGAGAAACTTATGAATTTCTAAATGAAATATCAATTATCAAGCCGTAAATAAGATCAAAATTTTTCAAACGGTTTTAAAGTATAAAAAACTATTCGACTAGCACTGAGGGATTTAAAACATATTTGAAAACAATTTGAAATTTAAAATATAATCATTCTCCAATATTTTATCACTACATTATTATTCATGAGGAAAATCTCTTCATTATCATAATGTGAGAGATAATATAAGATGAGGAAATTGATAGAGATGAGTGTAAAAAATACCTGTATTGTGAAAGAAGCCTATAAGAAGTAGAAATCCTACTGAAATGAAGAAGTTTACTTGTTTTCAGCTTCCAGTGTTCTCTAAAGCATAGAAAAAATAATTGTTGACATTATTTTGTATCCAATGGTTTGTTTGTCTTTGGTCAAAGGTTATAATTACAGAGGTTTGATCACATAGATCCGTCAACGATATTAATGGTCGGATTTCAGAAAAAAATAGTAAGACAAAAAATGGAAAGCTGTTTGCCAAGGAGCTAATGTTCACATCGCGTGGAACACCAGACTTGTAGTAGGTAAATTTTGTATTTTACCTTTATTCGACTTGATGCGACTCGAGTTGTTAAAGTTATTGCTATTGCTGTTAGAGAGCAGTCATTGTTGATTGTTTGCTGCTCAGCATCAATCAATGATTAGTTAGATCACTACTCTTTAAACATTGGAATGCATTATTATGGTTTCCAACTTGATTAATAGAAACCACTATGTTTCAGAGCTAGGATTAAAAAACACAATAATAAATGAAAAGACAAGATGTTGTCAAACCACTGATTTATTATAAAATCGAGATACCGGTTTCGGTTGTTACACCATTATCAATCTCTGGTAAACTAAAACTTAACGTACAGAGTAGCAGTATTTATACTAACGGTAAAGCACCGCTATTGGTAGACGCTCTAGCCAATGACCGTGAACGGCTGCCATTGGCCTAGACAAGCTCCTCCCCGATTAGCGGTTCATTCAAACATTACAAAATGGCGATTCAAACAGAAAACACAATTGAAGATCAATAAATAGCTACAATAACCTAAGAAATAAATGAAACAGTATTACGGAAGAATAAGAAAAACAAAGGAATAAACTAATACCGTAATATCTGCCTAACAAATTATGATAAAATGAGATTTGTGGTGTTGTATTGATTGAAATGAATTTGGTCATTCAAACTCAAATGTTGATCATCTTTTGTTACCCTAGTTATATCTAGAGCTTCCAGTATGTTGAGAATTAGGGTAACAAAAGATGATCAACGCTTTGGATTGGATTATACTCTGTTGTGGGGAGCTATATTTCTTATAAAATCGAAATAATATTCATCTGCCTGTAAAGGAGTTAATTATGACAAAATAGAATGATTCTTGCTGTCTTCATAGGCTCTATGAAAATCTTTTTATTATTAGCTTTCCAATACAATGATTCAAGTCTAAATAGTTTTCATGGTCAGAAGATTATAATTTTGTTTTCAAAACCAGTCAGTGTGCATTGCCCTATTTGTTTGTATAGAGTGGAATATCATACCACCAACCTGCCTCCAGTAACCTGAACGTCCACTGGAATCGTGAAATCCAGCCACGCCAAAAATATTGTTTCAAACAGATTTTGTATTGTTTTTTGTTTATTTGGTAGATGAATTATTTTATAGATTTTGCAAAAGGTTTACTTGATGAGGGGTTTCAATCCTCGATTATATAAAGGAGTTTTCACTCAAGTTATTCGTTCGGCCTGCATCGGCCTAATATGGTGCCCAACCTTAGCTGCTTGAGCAACCTAGCAATAGCAACCTATCTGAGTTTAGCAACGTAGTAATCTAAAATTAATAGGTAAAATACTAAGGTATAATACCAAAGACGATAGGAAACTATCAACTATTAAGTATTAACTATTAAGTAAACTACTAAGTATTCTTATTGTCTTTGATAATACTAATACATCGGTAAAATTACCAAGTCCAATAGGATATATACAATACCTTATTCAACACGATAATTCTAAGTTTGAGCCTATTTTTTATACTCTATTATTGATGCATGTCACTGTCATACCTTTGACAAATATGGATTTGATGGTTGCAATCCATCCACATCACAAGCTGAACTGAAGCACTTTGCGATGTGTGAACATTCGTTTCCCGGGGTGATTTTTTGTTGGGGCTTTTAACAGTCTTCCGCCTTGAACGTAATGAGTAATGACAGGAAATTCACGGCGTGTGAATGCACGGAGCGCGTGACACCTATTGCTTGATCAATGCTGTGCGCTTCACTTCCAGCACTGGCATAGTCGTTTCAAAAGAAGTACAGTGTAAATGAATGAATACATATTGATTTATGACTGGCTATAGCTTTGCCATTACTGGTCACGCGACTCCCTCATACTGAGTTGAACGGCATTCTTTCACCCGGCCTAAGTTGTAAATTTCAAGCAATTTAATCACACAACAAAACTACCATTATATTTAGTGCCCAGCTTTTTAAAGAGCATTGTGAGGTTTCGTGTGCGATAAAAATGAAACTGAAATTATCATTATTTTATAGAGACTTCTTGATTTCAATATTTGTATAATTCATGAATAAAAATACACACTGTTTAATCTTTGATTAAGAACTAAACAGTGTAACGTATTTTATAGAAAGCTTTTGATTTCATGAATTGTTTATTTAATGAATTATGTCATTCATAAGTATTCACATTGCATCATTTGCATTATTCATATTATTCATTATTATTCATCTCAGTCAGTGGAATATTCTCTTCATAAATATTAATCCGTTTTAAAAGTTCTCTATTTTTTATCTGTTTTTTTTTGTCCCAGTATCTCAAATTCCTTAATTATTATTGTAATTTGGAATGGTTTTGAATATTTTTAAAGACTTACTGATCACAATCTTTCTAATTGTAGGCAAGGTCAATAATATTCTGGCTGAAGAGAAAACTATGGGATTTATAAATTATGATTTTGCATCAAACATAGTTGGAGGCTTGCAGTTATCTAGATTTTGTGAAAATTACAACATAAAAGACAAGGCTTATAACATTAGTAATCAATCAAATCGATTCCATCAATACAGTATAATGGAAGTAATGACTCGTTTCAATCACCAAAATGATGACTAAAAGTGGGTAAGATACATGCAAGAAGTTTATGTAAAAGATAAGCAGTTATCTGCTTAGAAGTGAACGTTAGAATAGAAGTCAACGAGTTGAGTAGAGTTGCATTAGAAAGTTATGGTCCCTACAGTTATAAAAACAGTTTGCTTGAAGTACTGTATTAAGAATAAACGATTAAGAGGCTTTTGAAATCAAGTCCTATTAGTGCAGTTTACACCAATCAAATCGGACTCGATTGAATGCGATTTGATAAAATTACTCGAACAAAAATACAGCATCCAAGAGGGAAACACGGAGCACCGAGGATGAAAAAAGACAGAAAACTATCATCTACCTACAAAGCGAGTGAGGAAGGGTGCAGAGAGTGAGAGTAAGAGAAAAGGTGCAGGTGGAAACTCCGGTAACACGAGTGTGAGGTTGCTTGAAAGTGAATGAAAGACGAGATAATGGATTTTTCTTCGGTCGTTATCAGTTGTTAGGGCATGTTGTGGCTAAAGATTCTATCCCATCAAATTGAAATCACCAAAATCACTGTGGATTCTTATTTAACTGGTTCTTTCAAGACTCATTAGCTTCTCCTTTCCTGATTCTATTGGAGATGAATTGATTTAAAGAATTGTTAATTTATTGCAAGGACATAAAGGTGTCAATATGAGGGAAATGAATAGTCTAAACTAGATTACTGCACTATGTTCATTACTCTTTCATTATAAAACAGAGTATAGACATGAGGAATTTTTAGAATATAAATACAGTAGGATTAGAATGTAAATAGAATATTAAATAATAATATCATGTGTAACTTACAATATTACGGTCTTTTATCATTGATATTGATAGTGTGCTTTTTGAAAGTATAATGAATGACAGACAACGATTAAACACAGAAAATAAGTCAACGTAGGTCTGACACCGATCATTATTTTGAGTTGGTGTCTTGTGCATTGGTGTATTTATTGTATTCACCGTCTTGAATCCAACTAACTTCAAAACTTATTGATTTTTTTCAATGGTGTTTGGATATAAATCTAAACAGTGAAGACAATACTATATCATCCATTCTTATTATTACATATATGATTATCAATTATTTTATTTGCTGTTAGTGAACGAACGATAACGCAGATGTATGCAACCTTTCGTTCTCAAAAAGCATAGGTATTCTTATTATGTTTTTTTATCAAATACACAGAAGCTTATTAATTTGTTTTACGATGTAATAAGACAAAGATTGACATTTCTTGTCTAATATCTGGTGAATCTCTTTTGGAATATTCCGCTTTTATAGAAAGTGCTGATCTAGATAGATTGTAATGCCTTATTGTAATGAGAATGCTAATGTATTCAGGAAACGCACTCTATCAATATACGTTTCACAAACGAGCGCCAACTTATCTGAGCGTAGTTTATCAAATGATATGAATAGGAATACAATAAGCTGTTAAGACGTTTGGAAGATCGATGACCCTCAGCTATAACGGGAATAAGCGAAGATTGTTGGTGGAAATTTTACCATCGACTGGCGGTACTTTCCGTGGTGTGGAGGGGATTGTGGTTGGGGGGGGGGGGATGGGGGTTGATACGAGGGCGTATCCCTGACCCAGTACACGACCCCCTGACGTCACACACACACATCGATCCATCTGTATGAAAACTACATTCGTTCATTCTCAACACACCTACAATCCCATTCTTAATGAGCGGCCAACAATAAGCCAAGTGCACAATGCTTGCCAGACAAAGAAAATATCTAATTTTTTCCCCTGTGGAGTAGGTCAATGTCATTCTCAAGTTGGCTTTCAGAGTGATTCATTCAAATTATAACGCTGAATATTCATGCTCGCATTCCGAGAAGTAGTGGAGATAGAAATTACTTTACTTCTCAGTATATTGGGTATAGTAATTTGAGTAATTACGAATTCAACGTTATTGTACTTATTATTTATTCATGCATTTTATCGATTATCCCAATTCAGTATGTTACAGCCTGATAATGATAATAAAATTCTATTTAATGTTACTAATAATGTTACTTAAATGTTATTCTAATAATGTTATGGGAACATTATTGTAATAAAAGATAGAAGAAGATGGGATATTGCAACTATTCTATTGCTTTTTAAACCATAATAATTTATTGAACGAAATTCCTAATTATTCCCAAGTCTTCAGAGTATTTTATAGCATTAATAATTGTGAATTTCTTTCAATAAATTATTATTAATGCAATACTTGTAATCACATGCGGTAGTTTTTTTATCCTTATGAAATATAATTGACTTTATATCATGCACAATTCCAATTAATTATCATACTGTTTTTCATAGATTAAATGAAGTTGATATTGAATTTAAAGAGTTTCTATATGTATTCTATGACTGATTATTATTTATGATATTTTATTGTAGTAGCTTAGTTCCCACAATTCCTTCTCTTGTTCTGATAGAGTTATCTAAATGTTTCATCAGCAATGAAGAATGATCTTTAGAACTTTAGTTGAATTGAAAATAATCACTTGAATGGAAGATTGATCCACGATCCCTTTTATTGGGTTGATTGGCTAATGATCGAACGGCGAATTCAATGAATGATGAAATAATTCAAATTTCTCATTAAACATGACAAGGCTATTTTGATTGAACACTGTAATTTTTTCAAATTACTGTATTTCTCATAAACATTTATTCTTGTAAAATGTAATACTTTACTCGATTATCACTACCAATTATTTTTTCATTAAATATCTGAAAAAAATCTTTTCAACGAGATATTGATTAAAATCAATGAATTCAATTTAAGTTATCTCAGATTATAATCAACATAATTTACGAAAGATCATAAAAATCTAATCAACTGCAGTATTTATTTTTGGAACAAAAAGAAGGTCATAACATTTGGGAATTTACCAGAATGTAATTGGTCGAAATTCTCGTTCCTGATTGGCTGGTCTTGTCATTTCAGTACACAAAATGGCGGAAACGATATTACATGAAATGGAGGTCAAGTGATACGTTTCATAACTAAAGACCATCAGACCATGAGACCAATACACGAATTGAGTTCATTACAGATTAGATGAGGATCGCTTATCACTATCTATACAAATAAAAAGTTATTAAGTACAATGAAGAAACAAGAAGTACAATGAACAAACAAGGAATACGATAAAAGTATTCTTTTACGATGTCATTTATTTCCTCTGAAAACTTTTATTGGCCCAAAACTGGAACTGACAAATATTTCCTACTCAATACAATACAGTAGTTTGTAATAATTTGCAAGTTCATTTACCACGTTTCTTTAATTTGATCACCATTCTTATTTGTGTTTCCCCAATTCCTTCTATATTTTATTTGATGAAACCATCAGAGCGCTTTCAATTTGGGATTTCTTTGCACGAATTTAGCCTTGAGGAAAAGTACATTGATTGACGGAAAAGTGCTACTGGTGACAGGGTAGGTGGAAAATCCATTACAGGATTAGGCTGCTGACGTCTCCCAGTTTCAAGTTTCATAGTCAGCCTTTCACAATGTCTCTACAGCACCGTTCCCTCCTGGTCTGAGAGGCGAGAGATAAACATTTCACTTGTAGAATGCCTCTTATCGTATTATTGAAATGGTTTGTTCAATCGGAAAGCAATGGAGTTTTAGAAGAAAACTAGGAGGAATGGTAATTACATATAAACTTTGATCATCTTGTTGCTGTATTAGGTATAATTGGTGTATTGGTGTATTATCTTGTTTTGTGTCTACTACTCGGGTCTCCCCACTATTAAAAGCCATACGCTAAATAAATAAATCTTGTTTTGTGCAAGTCTAGCTCTTTGAAGTCGTTTTTAAGATTTTGCATGAGTCATGGGAATTGTGATGATAGTAGGTGAACGATGGATTTGAGATAAATTGTGAAATGTGGTGATATTATATGAACGATGGGATTACGATGGGTTCCTAAGGACAGAGGCGTGATTTTCAAATCACAATAGTTACTGATGCTGGGCAACAAGCGGTGTCCTATTGAAAAAGAAAACCAGGCGTTTGTTACTTCCTGCACGATTCATTGGACACATACTTTGTCAAATGTAGAGATGGATTCATGATTCCTATATCCTGTTTGAAAAGATTGATTCCTGTAGAATTTAAGTAATTTTTTATTCTTATTCCATGATAATAGTTCGGAGTTTAAAGTTTACAACCATTAACTTGTTGTGATTACAATCTTTTTCGATTCAAATGATCAGGATCTCAAACTTTCCATTCATAACATGAGCTCTACTTGAGAAAGTTTCAGTTTTAAGGAATCCCTTGGAATTTAGGGCAAAATTAGTTGAAAAAATATTGTAACCTCAAGCATGTAAGTATAGTACTTCTTGATTCTCTCTGCTGTGGAAATCTATGAAAAATCAAATTCCAGTCCTATTTGTCTAAAATGCAGTCTTCCTTTACAATCACATTTGAGTAAGCTCATCACATTACTTTACAAGCTGAATTGAGAATGGCTATTATCCAAACCTTTTAGTGAATGAATAAACAATTTTATTATTGGAGGCAACAGGTAGAAACCTATTCTGCCTCCTTCCCACAATACAATTACAATTCAAAATTAATACAATATTGAACATCGAAAATAAAAAGTAAAAACTAACTTACGTATAAATTGATGAGGTCTTGCATGAGCTCAATATGTAAGTTTATCTGCCTATGAAGTTTAGCAAGAATTATTTTCTAGAGAATGGCTATCATCCAAACCTTCTAGTAAAGTAAATAAATAAGAAAATTTATTATTGGAGGCAAAAGGTAGAGAACATTTTCCTCCTTCACACAATACAAAATTAATTTAATATTGAATATGAAAGGTGAAAACTAACTTAAGAGTAAGTTGATCAAGTCTTAACATGAGCTCAATAAGTAAGTTCATCCACCTATAAAGTTTAGCAAGAACTATTGTCGCCTCGTGTAAAGGACGACACCAGTTACCCCTTAAATTGCTACATAAAGTGTCTGCCATTAGCAAACAATGTGCTACGATGTGGCGTTTCTTTTGCGTCGCAACAACGAGATAAGAGTACAATGAACGCTTTTCAGATCGAACCCAAAACCGACAAACGATAACGTTACCCAAGATGTCGGTCGGCTCCATCTTCATCGCAATCAATACACGGAGACAAAATGAACTTGTCAGAGTTGGACGGCGCCCGGCCCCGACTAGTCGGCGCCCCAAACCCCCCGCCCCCTCTCATTTCGCCCCCAACACCCCCTGAGACTCGCCTGATACACGCCTCGCCAATTGCTACTAAACGAGCAATTAATACAATTTTTGCTCAGCCACCCTCTCTCACCCCATCACAGCTCGCCTGCAAAACATCGTGACTGCGAAAACATGCCACGCAAAATAGAGAACACTCTGATTTATTCTGCAAACACTCTCAACTCAACATCTTATCGATCACAATAAATCTCCCTTAATTTTCTCAACTTTACTAGCACTATATTTTGATCTGACAATATTTAGGAATGAGGTTCCAAAGAATCAATCTTAACATTGTGGAAACTTTACATGATTGGGAGGTTGATTGCTAAAATAGTTATTATAGATTTTTAAACTCATAGTTTAGTATAATTTCTAGTAGCATATTCACATTAAATTATATAAAGTAACGTCGGTTCCTTTCATTGAACTTGTAAAATAGTTGGATTGAAATTCAAATTTAGCAATTCAAGAGTTGGAAACAAATTTTTGCGTGTAGCCTACAACTAATACAACTCGTACAACTGGAACTGTTGTGTAAGTGTGACTGGAACCGAGTACTCCTCAAGGTTTTTGATTGAACACGGTTTTGTTTTCACTTTGTTTGAGTCTATGTAAAGTTTTTAAATAAACTAATCATTCTAAAACCAGAACTACGTTACATGTTGTTACATATTCCTGTCTCAGTCTGTGATACAAGAATGCAAAAGCAGGGAGCAGGGAGCAGCTGACATACGTCAAGATAGACGTCGATAGGATAGTGATTGTAACATAATAAGTTGAATGGATAAATAAATGGCAGATCTCCAAGTGTCCGTGGCAAAAAGGTCTGTTGAGAGGCCTTTAATTCTTAATACCAGTGGCAAAAAGCATGAAATCTGGTACTCTATTCCTTGGCTATTTTTAAAGCTTGAAATGTGTGGATTGTCTCAAATTCAAGATAAACATTGCTAGAATTGTTGATGTTCCTTTAAATTTTATTATCACTCATGAATGTTTTCATTGAAGTTCGAAAGGAATAAGATTTTCTCCAATCTCATCGATTGCACTGCCATTTTGAAGTAAAAAATTGAGTTTTTAAGTTTATACAACAATATAGATCTTTTAGAAACAATTTGGTAATATTTTCATGATTATTGAATGGAAAATAGGGATGGATCGAAGGAGAAAACTGGTTTTGACCCCTCGCTTATTGCAAAAATTACCTCGTTCTTATAAATTCTGTCAATGGTATCAAGAGCTCTCAAGCTTCATCTCCGATAAACAATGATAATAAAAAAAGATTAATTTTGATTCACTTCTGTGCAACTATCCCTAAGTGCAACTGTTCCTAACAACAGGACTCAGAACATTCTGATTGAGAGAATCGAGTGCATTGCACATTATTTGATTAGCAAGTTTGAAATGATTGATGGTGGTTGTTGTTGCAGGTGACGTGACGGCGTATGGCTGAAGAGGAGCTACGAGAACTGGCTGAAATCAACTTGTCGCACCAGTATGGAGGAGGCAGGTGGGGTAGTGGTGGGGGCGGAGAGGGGGCAGGGGGGAGGAGTCCCGGGGCGGGGGTCGCTGTCTCACCACCGGGCAGCCGGGGGCGGCGCGCCCCCGGGGGGGGGGGAGGCCGAGGACATTGTGGGGGGTGGCAGGGGGCCCCCACGTGGGGCCGGGGGCGGTGGTAATCGGTACTACTCGCCCCCGGGCACGTCGTACACGATAGTAGAGCGTCCCCCGGCGCCCAGAGGCACCTACCTGGGCTCCCCGGCCCCCCCACAGCGACCCGCCACAGGTAAGAAGCGACCCATCTCCCCCGAACAGGTGCTCAAAATGCTCGGAGGCCACCTGCCCCCCTCCGACCTCTCCGACGCAGCCGACAAGCCGCCGCCGCGACGCCCTTCGCCCGGGCCCCGCGTCGACCCCCGCACCCTGCCCGTTCGCACGGTCAGCATGTCTCGCGGCAACGACCCCGCTCACGGCTTCGGCATCTGCGTCAAGGGTGGCACCAAGGACCAAGGTCAGCATCCTCTTCTCTCACTAATTTATATGAAAATTATTAATAGAAGATAATTATTAGATAGATCATAATATCAATAAAATAATTATTAAAATAATCATGGTCGCTTTTTATCACATAACTGTAAATATTCATAGGAAAATAATAATCCCTGAGATAAGAGATAAAATAAAGTATAAAATCATTATTTTTTTAAACAGTCATTATTTTCTCCAAAGGAGTAGACAGTCTTCTCTAAGATATTTCTTATTCATGACAGTTTTATTATCTAGGTGTGTCCAGGGATTAGTCTCAAAGATAGATGTAAATTGAGACATTATCAAAGACTGATAATGACATCTATGTAGAAACTTGGAAAGTTTAGATGAGCACATTTAAAAATAAGAGAGGACTTGAATACTAATGCTTTATTTCTTCAAATAAGTTTGAGGAATTTAAGCGAATTGTGGTGGATTTCTTTGATGACCTTCCATAAAAAATGTATCTGGTCATCTTGCACTTTGTACCGTAGTTGACTTGCATTTAGTTTCTAGACATTTCAAACAAAAAGTTCAAATCTACTTGAATGTAACAGCTAACAACTAAATATATGTACTTTTAAATTTAAACTTTATAAAAATGTATTTTAATTTAATAAGTGGCTCTTTCGTCTTATTTGACTATTCCGGTAACAATCTATTAACGATTATAAAAATCGTTAACACCCCTTTAACGTATCATTTCGACCCAATATTCATTTTACCAGGTATACATGCAAAGAACTGTCAACAGTTACTAGCCAGATACTACTTTGAAAATTTCTTGTATAAATTGTATGTGTTTTGCTCCCTGATTGGAAGATTCAGATTCAGAAGGTGAGTGTATCTGTGAAACAGGCTATTACCACGAAATTCATACTTTAGGTAAAAAAGTATACTGAGTGATGCTATTGAACAGAATGGCATGTGATTTATCTTTCCAGTAAGAATAGAACTAGAGTAGGTAATTCATTACGATAGCAGATTAATTCAAATTATAGTTATTTATCATTCTATTGTAATTGATTTCACAGCTTTCTATTAAGTAGTTACAGATTTATTACTATATTATTGAAATAATAAATTAATTTCCAATATTGAGCAGCAAACTTTTCAGCATGAAACAGCTAGTTTTAAATATATTTAAAGGTATTTAACTTCCTCTACTTAATAATTCAATATTTATTTTTCACAGTAGATTCTCCACGGATGATGAGTACTTACTTATTGAATGGTGGATGCATGTGATTTAATAATTGATACAAATACATTATTGTTCTGTTGCTGATATAAAAGGTTTTTGGTCATTTTTCAAGGCTTTAATATCGGTGGAGGGACCATGACAAATGAAATACAGAAAACAGTATCAACATTATTACAAAACTTTTAAGAATTCGCTTCTTTCACCCTTTAAAGATTTCAAATACATATACAGTATTAAGTTATATGAAGCTTCTATTGAAATATAAGATTAATAAAATAGGAATACAAAAATCAAAATAAGAAAAGATGTGTTTGAAAAATTTGGTGTAGTTCATATGAAGTTTGACAAAGATATAGGCAGAGACTATAATTTTATTATGAAATTTTGTAGCCTATCATAAGAATCTATTGGAACATATCGATTCAAACCATCATAAAATTCAATCATTTAAGTTGTTCCCCCTTCTTTCTCTGAATACTACAGTTCCAATAAAACTAGCTGTCACTTGGCCTGGTGCTCAAGAACCACTCACTAGAAACGTTTTTGTCAGAAAGTTCGATGTCCTAACGGCTGACCATTTGATTCAATGATGTTAACATTGAGTCAAATAATCAGCTGTTCGGACATCGTACTTTCTGTCAAAAACGTTTCTTGTGAGTGGTTCTTGAGCACCAGGCCAAGTGACAACTAGTTTTATTCGAACTATAGAACTCTTATTAACTGAATTATTGACTGCAGTAAATTTTTCATGTTATGTTGTAGGAAACATGTTAATCATGTGAGCATGATCATGATGAAATCTCTCATTCAAATACAAAATTAGTGAAATTTTGTTAAAATTCTCTATTAAAAGTTTAAATTATATTCTATTATTCCTTTTCAACGGAAACATCAAGACAGTACTTCAATAATGTTAATATTTCAGGAATATATTGGTTAAATTTATTTAGAAGAAAAAATAGGTACAAAGTGATTAAAAGGTGAAAAGTGATGACACTTTTAAACTGAAGTCTATTGATCTGATTCATTCGAACTGATATACAGTATCATACTTCTTGAATTCAATCGCTTCAAATGGAAACAGATAACTCTGTATTTACAATGAAATTAGACCTTCAAGTCCAATACCTTGCTTGAAAACCCATTTATCTTCAACAATTTTTTAGACTGGATGGCTTAATGAAGTTTCAGTTTGAGTATATTATCACTTAAGCGGGACTTGACTTTGTTCTTAGTGATCTCAAAGTTGAGAGAGCTTGAGGAAATTAACTTTTAATGCACAAACATTAGCTTTAATTAATTTCAAGCACTTGTGGCTCCTTCGCTCTCGCCTGCATCCACAATTATTCTCTTTTTTTAATGATGCAGTTCTTCTCACGTTGCTTGCACGTTCATTAAAAATCATTCCCATGAGTGATCTCAAGCTTTTCCAAAGACTTGTATTTATTAAGTTTACTCACTCATTACTATTTTGTAACTTGCTTCTATTGAACGTTTTCATATTTCGTACTGTACTTATGTAATATTAACTGCTTGAAAAAACTTAATCTCTCAGATTAACTAGTTTACTCTGCTCAAAAGTCAATAATGAATTTTTCTGCTCTGCACTGTAATTAATGCTATTTTCACAATAGAAGTTTTGAATGACTGACAGCAGTAGCTGAATAGATTGATTGATTTCCAAGTATTTTTAATTTTCAAATTAAGTGTTTTTAACAAACACTAAAACATTGAACTTTGAAACTAGTAAACTTGAGTTGAAACATGCTAATGTTTAAAATGTTGTGAAATTATCTAATTTAATCAAGACGTTATCTATCACCATATATTGTGCCTACTCTTAAAGAGATTGATTTTTTTCAAAATCGCATAAGCTTCGAATTTCCAAGAACACTCATCAAGTAAAAAATAAAAATGTAAATAGACCAAAATTATTGCATGGTCTAAATGAGGAATGATACACCATATTTCACAATAGGTCGATGTGGATTGTGTAGTGATTAAAATATTAATCAACACCAAAATCATATTAAATTCAAACCAACGAACAGTTAAACATGTATAACAGTAAATTAGGAAACTGTTTACAAATTAATATTGTTTTATCGGTAAAAAATTAATTGAATTGAAATTTATTGCCAAAGAAATTCTTATAAAAAGAACACAGGTAGCCTAATACAAGTTTGGACAGTACAGTACAAATAATTAGTAAACATGTAGAACGTAAAAGTTTAGTTGAACAGAACAAAGTTTATACAAGCAGTAGAATAATACACCTAAGATAGATGAAATATATAAAAGCATAAAACTGCAAATAAATAGAATTTTAGCCCTGCCAATATGAGTTGACCTTGTGTGTTGGCAGTGATTATTGAAAGTATTCAAAAAATTGAATACTAGGAAATTCAAACTAAAAAAATGTTAAAAGTAGATCCTTACTTCTCTAACTCGATACGTATATTCATTAAATTGACTGAATTGAGGTAAAATCTGGTCTTGTTGGATTTTCTCTTCTCTTCTTATTCAACTGCTCATCTGTCATTTTTCAGGATGACTAATAACCATTTCAATTTAAAATCTTACTGCAGATAAATTTCACAAATCATGCACAGAATAACAATATGATAAATATGATCCGTATAAAATTATTTGTAGGCTACCTATAACGCCTTGACATTGACTCCTACTCATTATTACTAGACTATTTATTCCTTGCAGTCTTCCCTTTGTGCCTTCCTACAAAGGGGAAACACACAAACAATTTTAACATAATTTCTCTTATTGTAATCGGAAATAAATATTATAATTTTATAGAAAGCGTATCTAAACTTACCACAGAACATTAATTTATTTACAGTATTTCTAAGATCTTCAACAAAGTAGAAGTTGTTATTTACACCCACAATGATCCTGAATTGAGAGCTCCCAAACCAAATTGATTATCAAAACTAAAAATAATAGTCCTCTTCAAGAAGGTCGCCGTAATCGATTTCGATTCAAATATCATTCTCCAACTCGGCCTGAAAATAGAACAATTTATTAATGTTGCAAAGTTATATTGTAATGTTGGGGTACTCGATATATATTTAGTGGATTTCGTGAAATGAATCCAGTTCAATAATTGATTAGAATGCACGAAAAACAAGGCTTTGAGAGTTTCGGGTGAGAATTTTGCGTAATTTTATGAATGGAACTCGACGTTCTTACAGATACATTCATAAAAGTAACGGAATATTGGTTATGATAGCCACAGTATCAAACTGATTCAAAACAAAACTTACTGTGTTACTGTATCATTTTTGGAATCTACATGGGAAAATATTATTGGCTGATTAGTTGGAAGCTTCTAATGAGCCAATCAGCCAAACTGAGCAACTTCATTTCGTATCGGTTCTTAGCTGAGACTACTGTCTCAATGCATGAGAGAAGCAAGCAAAGATGCAAAAAGTAGAATTTAGGAAAATAAAATCATACGAAGGTATAAGAAAATAATTATTGGCATCTATAAGCTCAATTATACCCTCTTAAAAGCTCTTATAACAGCCTTTTATTCCTTCTAAAAATTTCAGAACTCGGAAATCTCTTCGTCATGAAAGGTCGGAAGTTGGATTTTCGAAGAAGTGTATATTTTCCTTTCACTTTTAACAATCCCTTATGCTTATAATAATGGTTAATCAACTCTTTCCATATTCCTCGTATTATAATCATTTATCATGATTACTCTCATTACAACTTGCTCTTGTAGGAAGAATTTTCACAATTTTCTGGCTGATTTTCGGCTTCTTTTCTTGATTATAAAACCCAATCATATTCCAAACTATCTATCATCCTGATTAGGCTTCTTCTTGATTAATTAGCGATAGCCACGGGTATTCCAAATATCTATCGGGAATATTGATTGGATTCTTGTATAATTATTGGTCGAAAATAGTTGAAATCTGTTTGTTTTTCAGGTGTCGGAGTGTATATATCGAGGGTCGAAGAGGGCAGTGTGGCCGAGCGAGTAGGTCTCAGGCCAGGAGACTCCATTTTAGAAGTCAACGGCACTCCCTTCACGAGCATATCACACGAGGATGCTCTCAAGGTAAGCCATAATGCATTCTTGTGGGAAATATAGGATTAGAAATATTAATTTGAATATAAATTTTATGTCGAGAGATCACAACTGACTAAGAAGCCTCTCCAACTGAAGTGTTCCTATATCGCGGAGACTAGCGTTTCTAATCGTTGCAGAGACTGTTTAATAACAGTGTGGCCTGGAAAATAGAGTTTTCCGATTTCCTGAGTTTTTATGAGAATTCACGTATTTATTTCGAAGTAGTGCTACAAAAAAGAGTTGAAAAAGTTGAACAATGATAAATCAATTTTTTCCAAATGGAATTTTTCTTTTCAATTGATTTTTCTTGACAAAACTTTTCTAGCTATTCTTGTGTGGCCTTCCTGGCCCAATTGAAGGCTGCGTGTATATTTTAATACAAATTTGAGTAATTACGACGATTACATCAGAAATAATATGAGATTATTCTCGAATCTGTACGTGAAGCTGGTATTTTCATATTGATGGAAATATTCTTGAAATTATTGACAGTCCCATGATAATCTTAGTATAGTTCATCATACATCATAAGTATAGCATTTAGCATATCATAATTTAGGAACCATATTTATTTCTTCGTTATCCCTTTTATAGTCTATTACTCATCCACTGTTATTTCAAGTTTTCCTGCTTTTGCTATCGTTCCTATACACCAATCACTTACTTTTCACCTTTCTCAATATCTTTCTTCATTCGTTTTGCTTGCAATGTGAACGCAATCAGTTCTCAGTTCAGTTTCATTTTTTCGAAAAATTTATGTACATAATATAAAATTTTGGTTAGTGGTTGATAATTATCACTGTTTAAATTATTCCCATATTCATATAAAAGTTGAAATATCTATGAAACGTTTTTGAATTATTTAATTAATTCTGTCAATCACTACAACGAATAATAAGAGGAATAGAACATTCTATAAACCATTTCAACAATAAATTATATTTAATTCAAAAATTCATGAAATAGAGAATTATTACAAGAGAATTGATTGAAAAAAAAAATTCAATCTCACTTTAGATAGTCATGGATTGCCCCATGAATTAAATCATAGATTATATTGCATTACTGATTTTATGAGTTCAGTTCAATCTTGCATTTTTTGTACCATATCTCCATTAAATAGATCAGAACATGCTTGTTACAGAATAGCTAAATAATAAAAAAGCTGTTCCAATTTTACACAATGTGACATTGATTACTATATGTATTCATAATCGAGAAAATAAAAATAATTATAATAATTACCAGTTCTATTGATACTAGCACAAAATCATAATATTATAATCTGGGAGAGAAAAACTACGCTGAGCCTGTACTATTTCTCTTCCGTATTTTGATGATTAATGCTGTCCAAAACAATAATACAATACAGTAGCAAGTAGGCTATCTTCAAAAAGGAAAAGGACTATTTCTCGACAAACTCCCAATAAACGGGTCTCATCCAATAAATAATTACAATAAAATCCATATCTAGAAGTCATTTTGTACGCGACATCCGTTCTTGAACTGAAAAATATTGATTGACAAGAAATATATTTGGAATTAGAAGATAAAATTGATATGTTTGATCACAGTAAGTAATGATAGAATGAATGAACCAATTTATAGGTATAGAAACCAAGATCACAGACAACGGACTATGCAACGTTAGTCTGTTTTAACTGTGCCAAGAGTAAACTTGATTTCAAATCAATAATAATCTTTAAAATTAAAATAATACTTTTTCCTGCACATCAATTTAATAGAGCTCTTTTAGAAACATTTACATATTTTTGGGAGATAATGAAAAAATAATGGTTGTTTCATCATGGATTGAAGTAGAGAATGATTAATTTTTTTCAAATAAAATTTAAGACTAGATTTGGGTAGCTGGAGCGGCTTTTGTCGAAAAAGGTTAATTGGTTTGGGGGCGTGTTTTCACTAGAGAAAACACATCTGTAGATTTCCTCAGCTTTAATTTAAGGAGATAGTAGTTTTCCAACAACACTATTCCTGTGTTCAGGAATTCGAGGCTGGTTTTACAAGAGCGACTGACGCGCCGAGGGCGGGAAAGCAGAGAACTACGCCAAGCGACGAGGAAATTACAAAGGTAACAAGAGGCTAAACAGGATTATTTTGTTTTCTATGCAGAATCCGTAAACATGGACTACTACATGCGTGACGTTTGTACAGTTTGATTCACATGTACTCTGCACTCTCCTACAAACCAACCAGCTATCACAACTACATGTTAAACATGAAAGACTTTTCTTGCACGTTTTTCCACTTGAAATGCGAATGAAAACAAAAAACATAGACCCGAAATGCAAATGAATGACTGATCTATTATGGCCTTAACAAAATATGATTATGCAAAAAACCAGCAAAAATCACTTGAATGTCAGATAAGTTCAAAACACAAAAACCTACAATATTTTGAATGAAACGTAACACTTTCTTGATAGCGAGTACAAAAGCTAGTCGAGATTTTCAGAAGTCCCCGTGCCTGGAGAAGTTTGTAATGAATTAAACTTCCAATCTAAATGAAAAACGAAAACGAGCAGAATAACACATCATTTGGGTTTTATTAGTACCTAATTTACGTTTTTTTTAAATCGACAATATTATTATTTTTTCGTCTCTTGTTACACAATAAGTTTTCTGGGAATTCGATTTCTAATTGTTTGATGAAATTTGAAAAAAGAGGGAGAAATCAATCCATGATTAAACAGTAAACATTGACCTTCAAACCTTTATTGGAATGTATATTTTTCGTTTTCAAACTTCAAAGCTAGGAGGTAGAACTGATGAGTTTGTAGTTCTGTTCGTCTCTTCTATTTGAAGAGAAGATTTTTCGAAGTTACCTGGAGATAAGATTATTGTAGAGACTCCACAAATACAGTTTCTTATACAGTCTCTGTAACGGTGACCATCTTATAATGACAACTAAATTACCATTCGGTGTTTCAATTCGATACTCAATAGACTTTAAAATAGGCATAAAGCTCTTCAATCAAAATAAATCTTTCCATCATCACATCTCCACATTTTATTGTTGTTATTTCTCGTATATAATATTCTTGTTTTCTTATTCTCTTCAATTCTTATTTGTGTTTCTTGTTTCTTCTTTCATTGAAAAAGACCCACCAAACAAGACACAAATCACTCAATCACTACATAATTTATTACATTTACAAAATGACCTTTGCGGAAGTGAAGCTTCCTGCAAATAATGCTCTGTAAATGAAACACTCAACTGTGTAATTCCACCAACTATTCACACTCATTATTGCACCCGTCAAAGTGGCTCACAAAAAACCATAGTTATTATCGAATTCGAAATTCTCAAAAACCATGGAACACTCGAGAACGCTGTAGGGAACTCCAGCATGTTTTTCCTACATCAGCACATCGCACACAGTTTTCACTCACACAACTCTCAAACATGATGCATGTCTCAAAAGCTGAATAGTCTAGCTACATTTAGTAAAACCATTCATTCATCTTCATTCAACACATCCCATGCATGTCTTCTCATAATGCTAAAGCTTGGGTAGTGTGAATTATGATTCCAACTTTCCAAATTTTTCATTTTCATAGTTGAATTCAAATAATGAGACCGATACGATATTCTTTATATTTGTAAATGCGGGACTCTCTTCAATGTAGAAGCATTTTGCACGTTCAGTGAAATGATTTTAATGAATATTATATTGTTCCGATTGAAATTTTGGCAAATAGGAATGTTTTTCAGCATCAAAATACAGTACAATGGTCTTGCTTATATAATCTCAAAATCTTATTGAATAATGATAATGGAATAATGAATGACCATTTAGGATTTATAATGACTTTTTATCAATTTGAATAAGCTTAGTAGAGATTTCACCTCTTCAATAATATTTCATGCTTGCTAGAGCTCATAGTTGCATTTACGTTTTCATGAGATTTCTAGGAAATAAGTTGTAACACTAAAATCTATTGTTCCTTAATAATCGATAAAAAACGTAATTAGAGGACTTAAATCGGAAACTTGTTAATACTTGTTTAATGCAATACGAGGCTCTTCAGTAGACAACCATTAAAAATCATTTTTAAAAATAGATACATAGAATGTGAAGTCTTTTATACTGAACAAGTAAATACAAACAAATTATTAGAAAATAAAGTAATAAAACATGCTGCATCTCAAAGCATGTATTTGAGGATGTGTTGATTCTCGATCAGATGGAATTATTTATTCAAACTATGAGGAGAATTCTCAGTCATTAACACTCAACACAATATTGCTCTATCAGCCCAAAGGCTATCCAAGCGCTACTCGGAAGTCAGTATTATATACGTGCCAACTATAATTAAGTGATTGAAATTCAAATTTATATTCCTGAATTCACACTGATTCACAAACAGGCTGTTTATCAAATGTGGACAGAAATAACATGACTTTCCTTGTAATATAATGAAGGCCTACCAATTAATTTGTTTTTACAAATCAAATGAATCACCAGAGAAAAATTGTTTGTTATCAGACATAGGAAAGACGTAGAGACTATGCATTGTGTTGATGAGATGAGTTTCAAACGAGAAAGAGAATAGAAAGCTGGGAGAAATAAGTATTCTAACCATCGCAACCTAAAATTTGAGAATATAGCCTATCACAACAGAAAATGAGAGGGGGAAAAATGCAATTCATATTATTATCATTGCAAAATGGGTGTGATAAAGGGGTACAGAAGCTGTGTTCAACAGAGGTGAAGTGACACTATAACGAGTACCATTTCAGTATCGACCAATAGAGGTCAAGCCTGTTGCGACAGTTCAAGCATATAATGCAATCAACATTGATTGTTTGATTAACCTCCCTCATCCCAAGGTTTCAACTGAGCAGAAAGATTTCCTATCACGCTTGGAATCCCTATGGCACAGAGTTATTATAAGGATAGAGCCATGAACCTACACTACAGCCTCAATATGATTCAGATAACAATCTGATATGATATCATTCTACTCATTATCTTCTATTCTAATATGAGGATACAGCTGATAAACCTGTATGAAAATACAACAATCTCTCAATTTAAATAAAAAATTGAATGGCTTCTGATTCCTTCAATAATCAGCGGATCTGGAAGGAAATCTACTCTACCACAGACTTTGCTGTGATAGGTGCTGAGAATACGTTGAAAATTTCCCAGAAATGCGTCTGAAAGGTTTCTCAGCGATCTCATTGCGTTAACAGAGATATTTTGCTGAAAATTTCCCAGAAATGCGTCTGAAAGGTTTCTCAGCGATTTCATTGCGTTAACCGAGATATTTTGTTGAGACCAAAAAAGGTTCAATTTGTTCTACTGGTTCAGCTAGAGAGTTGGAAGTGTGTATAAGGTTTTTAAACTTCTCGCTCGAATTGCGCAGAAAAAATTACTACATCCGAAAAATAAAATAAAAAATTGAAAAAATCAAATACACAAGCAAACCAAGACAACAGTCATGTTGGTCTCGTATTGATTTATCTACTCGTCAGTTTAATTAAGCAAAAAAGTGGATACAGTACAAAAATACACAGAAAGTTTGAAAGCACAAAAAACTAGGAAGTGATGGAGGTAGCAAGTAATGGAACTCGGGGAAAAAGATTGATATACTGTGATATATGGAGAAAAAATGAGAAGAAACAAAAGATGGAAGAGAAATAGCAGAAGATAGTACAATAGATGAGAGACTTGATGAATAGAAATTTCAAATTGAAAGATGGAACCGTGCATAGATTGGAAACGACGAACCAATCACAAACGAGATCCAGATTATAAACATGTCTACAGACACACCTCCAAGCTCCGCCTACTCTTTCCTGATTGGTCAGGAACATAGCGAACGCGGAGTAACTTATTTCTGAATTCTACCGATAGGAGGCAGCAGTTACTGGGTGATGTTTTGGTGTTGAACTTACTTTCTTTTTTCTCTCCTACAGATGGCAGCAGTAACTGTGTTATGCATTGCTTATTGTTTATTAGGTGAGGAGAGGTCTGATTTTATTGAAATTTTAATACTTTCAAATAAGTATTCAAATGAGAAAGCTATTGAATGTCTTGTTGAAAGTACAACATATGAATGTCTTTTATTATTCCAACCCTGTTTATAATTCGCTTGAAACCTGATCAATAACTAACTTACGTCATTATTTTTTCCCATTTGATTAGGAAAAATTATAGTATTTTTTGACGTTTCCAAGAATAATATTGATGAAATATTAAATACAAGCCAACACAGGCGAAGAAAATAGGGGAGAGGGAAGCAAACCTGCATTCAAGTATAATATTCTTCGATCCTTCTTTATAGTATCAATATTAATTAAGTTCAGGTATTTCTATGATTTTGTACCATTCATACTGCATACAATTCAAAAGTCACCTAGATTTATTCAATTGCAGCTTATTAGCAAGTCACTAATACTCTTGTACATGTAGCAACTAGGTGCAATTAGACTCAGGCTCCAGAAGCCTATCAATTAAATGGGCTTAACATCGTCGCGCTTCATGTCTTGAGGGGGCGAGACCCAACCGAATTATTATTTGCCAGCGGCTATTGCGGTTTGCTTTGATACCTGCATCAAGACATGAGTAGGAGCTAATTGGCCTTGTGGTAACATTTCAGGGGCTTGTGGCTTCATTTTAGCTTCACTAGCTTGCGGCTCAGTTGGAAAATTTCCTCCACTAAAATAGGATCTTGTCATTATTTTGCAGGAAAGACTCGAATGCCATTTTCAACTTGGCACTGAGTTAAAATGAATCAGCTCAAGCTCAATAATCATCTGAAGTTCGATACAATATGATCTCCTTGATTAACAATTCTATAGTTTTTGATGAGTTCTAAACAGCTAACAAAATAATATAAAATTTTATTACGGATTTCACAATTATAAAATTTAGCATTATACTGTAAGGGTAACATTCCACTTCAACAACGATTCCGCTTTTAAAAAGCTTTTCTGTAAATTATTTCGATTTTTCTATGTTTGAATCTCTTCATAGTTCATAGTTTCAATTCATAGTTTTTCTTTATTTTTTCATAGATTCCCTTGTAAAGACTCCATTGGTATTCTATAATTATTTCAGGTGTTCGTGTTGTGTTTCATTATTCTCATCATTAATTATTCAAGGTGTTTCGTTTATATTTCATTCATTTTCTGATGTAAAACCTCGACAAATATTTATAAGTATTTAAATAAGGATTCATTGGGAATGAGGATTCAAGAGATAATAAAAATTAAAAATAAGAATAGGATTGATTTAAAAAATAAGGATTCATGGAAATATTTTCATTTAGGCTTTATTTCTCTTCACTTTATCCCAATCTATCAATATTGAATTGCCACTTTTCCACTCTCCGTCATTATATTTATTACGTTGTCTAGTACAGTAATTTCTGAATATTCTGGTCGTGCTCTTTACTTATTCTTTGAATATACTTTTGAATTTATAATTCCATATATTTTAGTTGAAAACTATCATTCAACTCTCCAGGGAACAAGTCCTTCAAATTTGAATTAATTTTGGGCTCAATGATTTTAAGGTTCTGTGATGAATTAATTTGTGGTTTCATAAAAGATTCAAGCTGTGTACAAATCAATGAAGCGGAATAGGCTACCACAAGAATCTAATTAAGTATTCATCACTATTCATCAATTGAATCTAATTAAGTTTCGTAGGAACATCATTTAAACATTGAGAGGAACAAACATTGGAACATTGAGAGAGAAACATTGGAACAAACAGCTCTTCCTCTGCTTACCTAAACTCTCTGAGTTTGTTCTCTATGTGGATTATCGGAATCCGACTCGATTATCTCCCACAATAGTTTGAATAGAAGCTCCTCTTACTGAAAAGGTGTATTCGGTAACCTACTGTTGCCAAACTCAATTAAGAGGAAGGCAGACGTCGATTGCACCCCTGGTTGTATTCACTATAATTGTTCAGCAACGGATAAAGGAATCGCCCTTCCAACATTGTTCCTTGTTCAGCTCTGTTCCTTGTTCCGTTCTCAATTGCGTCGTCGTTGTTCCGATCGAATGCCAGTTCTAGATTTGACCTCGACCGACTTACGTTCTAAGCACTTATCGCGTGACAAAGCCCCGTTTCCTGTTCAATCAATAAGTAAAACAAACCAGAAAAAGTGGCTCATTCCTACCCCAAATAAAGTTCAAGAGTCGAAAATGACACATCTTCTGAGAACTTACTCAATAGAAGTGTGCCCTTCCAAACTTTTCATAACACGCTTTCACTATCAACATTTTCTTTCCAGGCCACAAAAGGAAGTATTCGTGAAAATTTACTATCACTTTTCTAGCGATTTCTAACGTTGATTCCGATAAGTTTTCTCAGAAGTGTATCTTCAGTTTATTATTAGACTGCAGGAACCCGATCAACTTCATCAAGGTTCAAGTTTGGTTTTCAAATTTTCAATTTAATTTATTGTTGGTTTTTCAAATTTCGGTGGATAGTTTTTTATTGGCAATTATTGAACATTCCTTTCACTCAGAAATCAACGGCATGACGTCTCATCATTACACGGAAACCTCAATGAAGATTTTTATTGAATTTATCTATTTATGTTTTCTCAGTTCATCGGACAGATAATCGGTTAGTCGGCTGATCCACTAAATAGAAACTGTGTAACGTTTAATTAAATGTCTATAACGTTAACTTGTTAGAGCTGGGCATGACAGTCCATGTTGAGAGTTTGTCGAATAATTAGACGTTGGAGTTTGACGGGAAATGAAAATACAGAACCTGCTTTTCAACACAGCTTCAGCTTCACTCTTTAGTTTTCAATTAAGAAGGCATCAGTGGCAGAGAGATGGAGGATAGAGCACATTTCGATGAAAAGTCTGTTGTTTGTGGAATAGTTGGGATGAAAGTTCTGCTTTGTTTTTCAGCTGCACTGTTTAATTAGTATTCCAAGACAAGACTGCTTGTTAATTGGAAAAAATCCTTTCATCATAAGCTGAATGTTTATAATTAGTACACTAAAAACTCTTTCAAAGCAGATTCCCTTTGAGAAGATTGATATTGAAAAACAGGATTGATATTGACCTAGAAAGACAATCTTCATACTTATCACTTTTCCAGTTTGTGAACGCCTGATGAAAATAATAATAAGTAAATAGTTGTTAAAATGCTCTTGTTGAAAATGTAGTAGATATTAGTGAAAAATGTTCAACAGCTTGAGACCTAAACAAATGATTTATTTATTCTTTCTTCAGGGTTGTGTACTTTTTCAACTAAAGTACCGAATTGATTGTGCGAGATTTTTGAACCGAATTGATTGAAAGACTCCTTCATTTTATTCCTGCCTACTATTGAACTTGCATTTCCTCTTGAGCCTTCTTGCATTTTGCTATTGTTTATTATTATTTGTACTTGCTTTTTAACTATTCTCCAAGTTCCTTTCATTCTATCTTTACTCTTCCATCTTCTATTCATACTTTTCTATCTTCTCTATTCATACTTTTGTTTTATACAATTCTTTCATCCGATTGCATGAGAACAAAGCACTTGAACTTTTCACGGTGCTTGAAGTTCATAAACTTCAAGCGCCGTGAATGAATTAATTTGGTAGAGCTCAATAATTGTACACGGATTCATTGCACTGGTTCCTTAGTGACATGAAGTTACAAGGGTGTAATTCAATCTCCTTTCGTGCAATCAGACATATTATATCAAAATCTTAAATAACTTAAAGCTTATATCATAAATTACGAGTTTACCCCGTGGAGCGCAAAGCGCCGCACATTTGAATTTTCTAAAATTCCTAGTTTTAAATAGTTGCTATTTTGACTATCTGCAGCTGACAGCAGCTCAGTCAAAGCAATGAAGCAATGATTACTGGTCATTGTACTACTTTCAGAAAAACTTTTCTAAACTCTATCTATGTGGCATTTCACAAAATAACTCAAGAGATTTAATAATTTAGTACATTTTATGCCAACAGATAGAGCCACAGAAAACTAATTTTGGTTTTCATCAAATTTCTCCCATTTATCAAAATGATTATTTTTGAAAAACAAATAGAGCCTGCAAAAATTCGATTTTTTCTTTTGGCGCAAACCGCATCAAAATCGGTCCACTCAAAATTCTCCACGAACATTCCTAATTCGGGCACGAAACTCTTTCATTATAGATTTGTTTCTAAATGTCACATGTTGCCTGTGGCATAACCAGTCGACTAGTTGCCAGTGCTAAATTTCGAGAGAAAATAGTAAATTCTTATAATTAATTCATAAGGATAAATACCATTTATAAAACCATGATATGATAATGCTTTTCTACTATTAAATACTAAAATAGAACCCACCATGAATATTAATTTAATAATACTGTACCTACTTATGTAATTAATGTAGCTAGTATTCAATAATATTAAGGTAGTTGGTATGAATGTAATAGAATGAAAAAAGGTATTTGAATTTCATATTTCGAATATTAAATACTTCCTATACCTTTCATGACAAGAAAAATGAACGATTCCATACCTAAAATTTCAGAAATAAAGCACTGGCAGTCTATCGACTGGCATTACAACGCATCAGTTTTGGTTCATTGATGGATCCATCGTTACAACATCCTCATCAAACAATTTCAACGGCATCACTATTCATATTTCTTTGATTGATACTTGTTATTTTATGATTAATTATTATTATGACTTGTTATTTCATGATTTATGATTTGTTATTTTTATTAATTCTGATATTTTCAACGGCATCACTTTTAATATTTGTTTGATTGATTTGTTGTGTGTGTTTGTGTGCAGATGCTCAAGTCGTGTCGACAACTGAGCATGACAGTGAGAAGCGCGCATCCGCCGGCCAGTCCTCCAGCTGCAGGCAGCGCAGCGGCGGCTGCCGCCAATGCCAGCCAATGGCTGCTTCGGCAGACCTACTCGTGGATGGATCGCCAAGGCCGCCCGGTCTCGCCGCCCCCCGAATACGCTCACGCCTCGCCACCGCCTCCCGCCCCTCCGCCTCCGCCGCCCCTCACACTCAACCCGCATACGCCGCCCCCTCGCTGGAACAACCCGTACCCCCCGCCGCCGCCACGAACCGGCAAAGAAATGTTCGTTAGAAAAGTGAGTAACAGCTATAAGTTATGCTTATGGATCGTCTTTGAACCAGTTTGAACTGCTCCAAACTATTTGAACCCTGTTAGCACAGACTAGATATAAAGTTAGGCCCATATATAATTATAAGAGAATATCACATCACAAAAATCACTATTTGAATATTCGCACTGAGTACACTGAGTACAGACAGGAAAACAAAGTTTATACAATAGGAGGCTGTGCCTTCTTCCTCAGTCCAAGGTAAAATGTGATGGATACTGCTTGACCAGAGAAAGAATGTCCCCGGCGAACTGGAGCAAGATATCACTCCGCCATGGACATTCTTTTTTTGTCAAACAGTATATTTATAAATAGGCTGCACTTGGAGTTAGATACTGCACTTCCATAATATGCTAGTCAAAACTTGATATATTTTCCTTTGAACAACACCAAAACCAGTTTTCTATCTTTTTCAAAAAAAATATATGTATTTTCAAAGTTGTAAAGTTCTTTTTGAAACACCCTGTATAGTTATATCAGTCTGTGCTATTACCGATTAGGATCTAAAAGTTCATGATGAAGATTTTTCTTAATCGAAAGCAATTCAGAATTTTTGTAACTCGCGTATATAGGAGAAATAATGCCGCGTTTACACTTTGCCAGTCGACTTGTTTTGGATTCTCTTTCAGATTCTATTTTAGATATGGGAACGCCTATTTATTCTTATAAATGGTATTGTAAGTGGCATTACGATTTTGTAATTAGTATTTATTCTCAGGTATGAAGTATTCATAACTGAATAATCTATGAGAATAAAATCAGATTCATAATGACGGCAGTACCACAATGACACTTATAATTCTATTTATAAGAACAGAGAAGCGTTCTCGTAACTAAAATTTCAAGAATTAATAATAAATCTAGTCGAATTGCAACGTGTAAAAATGCCATTTGAGTTCAAACTCATTCAGTTTATTACAATATTTTAATGCTAATCTACTAGTATAAGTTGTAACTTCAATTGCTGTATATGATTGCTTGAACAGCATTCTCTAATCTCGTATTGTTGCATGTTGCAGGTAGAACTAAGCATAGAACCCGGCCAAAGTCTTGGACTGATGATCCGGGGCGGAATCGAATACAACTTAGGCATTTTTATAACTGGCGTAGACAAGGATTCCGTCGCCGACAGAGCTGGCCTCTTGGTGAGTCATTCAATTTTTTTACTCATATATCCTCAACTACTTGATTCAATCTACTAAAAATGAGTAGTGTTCCAGTAGGTACCAATAAAAAGTAATACAGTGTTGAAGAAATCATAGGTAGAACATGCAGCATTCAGTTTGAGATCAATCATGATATCATGATAAGCTTGAAATTTTCACTGTACGCCATTAATATACATGTTCGTATGGCTCTTTGTCGGTGTGGAGACCCTTTCGGGTAGGATTCACCTCGCCTTATGTTTGTGTTGGTCACTCATTCAAGACCAATAATGATTTATTACTTTTATGCATACAAATAAAATTTTATCAACCAATATGGATGAATGAAAAATATGCATGAATTAATTTCATTTTCTTTCCAACGAATTGTATTCATTATATTCAAGGAGAACCGACAAAGACTCTAAATGACATTTGTTTGATAGAATGAGACTAATACAAAAGAGATAGAGTGGAAAATTGATCATACAAATTGGAGGTATTACTAGAAAATTTAGGTTCTTTGATAATATTCTGTATTATTAATTCATATTGGAAGCTTTCCCTAATAGCTGTCAGTCTTAATAGGTGTTTAAGTGGTGGGTATGTTTGTTTATTTCAGAAAGCGAATAAATATGATATTCAAAAACTTTCACAGTACAATGGAATCTTGGTTTCATGAACCCCAATTTAATGTATTTATTTGAAATCATCTTGAAAAGTACAAGAAACTCAATGTATAAATTCCAGCCCCGTTTTTACGAATACCCCGGTACAACGAATATTTTTCTCGGTCCCTTGAGCTACGTAAGACCGGCGTTCCAGTCCAATGTACCACTTTTATATTTTCCATGATAAATGTATATTCTTGTTCGATTATATTCCATTACCATCCCATACTGCAGAGCTATCTTATATCAAAATCTTAAATCTTCTGTTTTACGAGCAAAATAATTAGCTCATTAGGTAGGCCGTGTCGGTTGGCCCTCTGAAAAGGAGCCGTGGAGGTGAATTTGTGAGCAAGGCACGTGTCAAGGACAACAAAGCAAAATTATTGAGTAGACTTCTCAGCACAAGTAGCCTCTTCATCCCTCAACTGCCTTTACGGTCAACCCCTTCTCAACTCCACCGCTATAAACATTCTCAATTTCCCGGGTACTTTGCTGAAAGGATTCCATTCCTGATATCCTCCTTAGAGTTGGAAATCTTCATTTTTTTATTTTTATCTCTATTTATTATTTTTATCATAAATATAAAAGCGGAACAATAGAAGTGTTTCTTGAAGTGAAGTTCCTTGAATAGAAGTGTTCCTTGAAGTGTTATACTATACAAAACATATTATCAAGTAGTTATCAACATAGTATCAACAGATTATCAAGTAATATTTTGACACAATATTTTGGAACAGACTGAATTATTAGCAAATACAAAAAACGAAGAAACAGTGTCTGGAAAAAGGTTGACAATTTCACAAGTCAATTAGACTGTCACGAACGTTTTGAACGTGTTTCCCAGATTTCTCGAGAACTACTTGACTTAAAACGTTCAAATTTGGTTAGGTAAGGAGTTGTGACAGTGTAATGGATTGGTTTTGAAATCTTCCTCTGATAAAAACTTAGAAGATCAGAAAATACTACCTATCCTCTGTTATTTCAAGATGTCTTAAGTGAGTAATTTTTAAGCTCCTACACTGCATACCTCAGGTTATGGGAAAATAAAGCAACAAATACGCAAAAAATATTACCAGGAGAAAGATTTATTGATAGAAATAGAGGAGTAATAGGAAGAAACACTGGATAAATTAATGTGGATTTCAATCCACAGAAAGATATGTAAATATGATAAAGGATTCATAAGACTACACACATGATAAATGGAAGTGATTCCCAATAGATAGAATGATAGATGAAAAACTCGACAAATAGAGGAAATAAAATGGTGGAAATGAGAAAGGAAAACAATTGATCAGTCACAAACAAGATCCAGATTTAGAACACGCCTACAGACACACCTTCAAGCTCCTCCTACTCTCTCCTGATTGATCAACATGGCGTGATGCTGTAGTTTTGAATTCTACCGGTAGATGGCACCAGCTAGCGGGTAGGCGTATTAGCTCCGCCTACTCTCGTTTTGATTGGTCAACATAGTTCGATGCCGTAGTTTAGGATTCTACCGGTAGATAGCAGCAGTTACTGGGTGACAAAACAGTTACAACCTATTTTCTTTCCTCTTCTACAAACATTAGCCATAACTGTGTAGTAACTACTTATTGCTGTTAACAGGGATGTGTTTTATGGTTTCATTCAACTTCCAGTGCTTTTGGAAGAAATTCGAGTTTTGTTACAATTCGAATATTGAATTTCACATTATTGAATTATCTGTATGAGAACCAATAACTCACTATTTATGAACATAAATTTAGTTAAAGTACTATTTGAACCACTTATAGTTGAGGAGTTGAAAGGGTCTGATAACTTATGCGGGTTTTGAGCTGTTCCGAAGAATTATGTAGTTGGGAAATTTCAAATCAAGTTGAGTGAAGGTTTCTTGCTGGTTTCTTTACATGATTTTACCAGAGATAATCCATTATTTGTCTAGTCTATGCTTTTACCTTCTCCTTTTTCCGGTAGTAGTTTTGGTTTGAGGCGAGCAAAGCGATCCTGATGAATTGAATAGTAAACGAGTACAAAAAATCTATTTTTTCACCTCTTTTAAACGGTTTAATAATTATTATTACTGTACATAGTTACACATCTAATCCAAGAAATACTATCAATAGTTAGGTATCAGGGCAGTTTTTCGTAATGGTATGAATTTTAAAAGTCGTTTTCCATGAGATGGAAAAGAGCCAAAAAGTATCAAATTGTTATCTGACGATCCACTGGACATTTACTAGTCTTTGTTTCACATTCATCATTGATATGCGACGTGTGTGTTCGATTGGTAATAAATTTGGCTAAAAAGGAAATTGCTGCAACAATATTCGTAATGTCGGAACAATAATAAAGCTCAACGTTGTTTCGTTCCAATCCATCACACTTTGATTTATAACCACATAGATATAACCACATAGATAGATTATTCAGTATGTGACTGAATAAGCTCACAGTTTAGAGATTATTATTGCCCCATTCATTAGTTTGTTTATTAGCGTTGAAAACATGGGATGTATATAAAATTGAGGGATTGCATGTGTATTACCGAAGTTGTAAATAGTTCTGATAGGAATTTCAACCTTCCTTAATCAGTCTCTTCTCGTGTTCGTTTCATAATATTTATTACTGTTCAATAAAATTAATGAGTACTATAATGTATAAGTATAAAAATATGCAATTAAAATAAGTATAAGTATATGCAAGCATCATCTTCGTTTGAACAAAGTTTCACAAATCAAATTTTGAATTGGGAGTTTTTAATTTTAACCAAGTTCAAACTTTGGTCTTAGTTTAAATCATGTTAAAACTACTTTTTTTAGACCTTATTTCCGAAAATATACACCATAAATACCGAACAGACAGAAAAAGTAAAATGTGGTAGGGTTATTACTATCTTCTAAAACTTCAAGAGTTAATTTTCCAGCAGCTTTCTTCAAACATGAATTATTATAGGGAATTTCTCCTCCCTCGAAGGAACTGAGTATTTTCATGGAAACTAATTTTTCTAATCAACTTCTCACAAGCTGCAATGCGTGGATTTTTTAACTACGTAAACAATCAGTGAGCAAATTTCAAGTGGTATGTTGCAAGGCTATGGAGTTAGAGGAAAATAAGACGAAGAAAGACTAACAACAAAGAAAGTCTAATAATGTGGAGGTTTGACGTTGAAATTTCACAACCAACAGCCGTAGCTAATTCAGATGACGATAAAAGCTGTTCACTCTCCCCGTCTAATTCCCTTTTTATAAAGAGCACAGAAAGGGTATTCTTTTACTTTCCTACCCTTCTACTACTATTTCTCAACCTCTTCTATTTTTTCTTTTACATTATCTTCGTATCATTTTAATAAATAGAGGTAGGCTAATTTTCTCCTTTGCCTCTATCAATGGTTATGTACGTAGTATGAGGTTTTGGAGAGGATGACGATAAAGGGTTATTATACTCCCTACTACTCTTTGATTGGGATCCAGCGTCTTATTATCATCATCTAATGTTCGAATAAAACTAGTTGTCCCTTGGCCTTGTTCTCAAGAACCACTCACTAGAAACGTTTCTGTCAGAAAGTCCGATGTCCGAACAGCTGATTATTTGATTAGCATCATTCAATCAAATGGTCAGCTGTTCGGACATCGATCTTTCTGACAAAATCGTTTCTAGTGAGTGGTTCTTGAGCACCAGGCCAAGGGACAACTAGTTTTATTCGAACTGTAGGTCTAATTTAAGTTTATGTATACTATACTTTGATTAAAACTGCTTTAGTATTGAGACCCGCTTGGTGGACATCTCTAGGCCAGTCCACAGAGAAGAAAGAACTTCTTCCTTCTCTGTGGCCAGTCCTAAAGCAGTTTAAATTAAAGTATAACTATAGTTTGACTGCCATACAGTTCATGTATTTGAATCCATAATTTTCTACCTCTTACCCCAATACAACCTCATAAGCTATGTTATTACCTATGTTATTAGCTATGTTATAAATCAATATCGTTGGACCAGAGACAATTCTAGCTCTTAATAAGCTACAAATTATTGTCTTTGGCTGAACTGTGTAATCGTTAAGCTATTAAGAGCTTTTTCCGCCGCAAAATTGTTATAACTGAAGAACTTTCAAAGATATCGAAAAAATATTGCAAAGTACTGCTTTATCAGGATCATCATCACTGAAGGATGAACAAGCAAGTCGAGAATCGAGGGGAATCATCTGCTCGATAAATAAGTAAATCGATACTGGTAATAGCTCTCTTCTTAAAAGCCTTTCGCGATATTTTTGCCATACACTCCATTATTCCAGCCACTTCTCCAGACACTGTACAGTACATCATTCAGCCATTAATAAGCGAATTTATGTTGCTTAGTCGGACGTGTTGTTCGTGTTGTTTATGACTAACCTCTAAACGACTTTCTTCTTTGCCGCTAAATTAATTTACTAATGGAAAGTTCCATTCACAGCGGGAGAAGATAAAATACATTACTATTATTCCTAATGATTGGGCAGGCGTGAGAGAAGAGGATGAAGCTTGTATAAATCCTTCAGAGCCGCGAAGAGGTCCTACTGAGTTGGAAATGTTACATAAAATTATAAACTTATATGATCATTGTGATTGAAAAAGATTTAAAATAAAAATAAAACAAACAAATAATAGTTGGGATTGTGAGCATTCAACTCGAATTATGGAAATGTTTTGAGGAGTGGATATTGCATTGTATTCTCAATTGATGGAATAGAATAGACTAAATTAGAAAGGTTCGACAAAGATTCGACCCAAAAGTATTATTATAACATTAGAGGTCTTTTGATGAAGAAGGTATCAAAAGAATAGCCATTAGATAGAGATGGAAAAATGAATAATTCTTAGCAAGAGATGAAAGCACATAGACTATAGAGGGTTAAGTGTAAGAGATGGTGAAATACAAGGACTATAAATAAATTTATGTATCAACTTCACTGTTTTTCCATATTAGCCAATCACAGGTCACTTCAACAAAACTCTACTGTAGGAAAGTAATGCATAAATCTTTGAATATTGTAATGCAGAGAGCGCATTTGATTGCAGATCGGAGATCAGATCCTAGAAGTGAACGGCCAGTCGTTCATGGACGTGTCGCACGACGAGGCTGTCAACCAGCTGAAGCTGCACAAGCGGATGTCGCTGATCGTCAGGGACGTCGGCAAGGTGCCGCACTCCTGCACTGCCTACGACCACGACCCCTGCGATGCCGCCTCGCAACGGTCAGTTCACTATGTACTCTCATTTGTAACTACTCTCATCTTTTACCCTCTCATCACAACCAATTTAGATTCGCTTTCAATTATTCCTTGAATTTCTATTTGTTTTATTACCTTCAAATCATAGTTCTGTTAATCTTGTTATATTTTATAAAACAAGACACGGGGCTTTTGCAGAAGAACCACTTATCAGCCTCAACTTCGACAGCTGTTTTGTAATAAACAAAAATAAAGTCATTAAAGTATCTATCTTTCTATCTATTTAAACGGGGCTTTTGCAGAAGAAACCGACTTATTTAATTTGACTACATAAGTAGAACCACAGAGAACATATATTGGAATCTAGAGAGTACCACTTCTCTGTGGTAGAACCGATAGGAAAACCTATATAAGGGGTTATGTTCTTCAAATAGATGCGCAGAAAGTTTCAAACAAATGTGAGATTCTTCTGCAAAAGACCCCCAAGATACTATAGAATAGTATACAATTTTCTTCTTCATCTTATCATCAAAATGTATTTCTAAATAAAGTATTGAAATGTAGTAATTGTTATTGCTATGCATGAAATTTTAAAAAATCACAGTGTAAAGTGGAACCTGGGAATACTAATCTGTAGGCTAGTTTATGAGAATGATAAATTTTTACTATATAATCATGTAATTTTACCACATGAATTATGAAATATATCATTGAAGAACTTTCTTCGAAGTGGTTTGTGCTTTTCTAGAAAAACAGTCTATGCAGAATTTTCATAGATCATTAGCCGAGATTAATTTGAAAAAGTTTCAATGTAATACTTAATATGACACTCTGTTGTAGGGCTAAAACATCGTTATAGACAGATTGGTATACATTTCTCTAATGGCGGACCAATAAATTGTGTTATATCTGTAGAGAAAGTATATTGTGTGGAAGATAGAGAAATCTGTGTTATAGAGATAGTCTACTGAATTGAAATACCAAGAAACCATTATGCTTTTTATATTCGTATTTCGGTATCTGAAACAACATAAATCAATGTAAGTTATCCAAGATCAACTCGTATGAATTCTGCGATATTCAATTATGTATTTCTGTCACAAAACTAGTATTATAAATTGTGAAATTTAATCATCTAAATAGCAGAAACAGATATTTATGATAATTATGGTACATCAAACATCAAGCTTCAAGCTTTCTTCTTCATTGTGCGAGAAGAAGAGACTTTAGCGAAGAGAGGAAAAGAAGAGAAACTCAGAAGGGTTGGCGTGAAAATAGTTAGCTGAGAGAGAAATCGATAAACAGAGGGCTGTGGAAGAGGATAATGCGAGATGGCAACGCCTACCTCATAACTAATGGGAAATGGGGCAAGAAAAGCTGAAGAAAAGACACACAAAAGTGCCAGACTTCGTTCAAGGCACTCACAATTTTCCCAATCTTCATAATCCTTATTTGATTGCTTCTTCGTAAGTCCTTAGTAATTATCATTTGCAATTGAAAAAGTTTGTGTGATTCGTTATTTAATCTACAGGGATTAAGTCTCGAACTGTTGCATCTTCAATTGAAACAAATTAGTAGAATAATCAGTAGAAAAAGTGACTTTCTCCCGTTCTCCTCATTACTTTGAAATCTTTGTCATGTTTGGATCTAATTATCTTATAACATTCTATTACTCTCGATTAATTTAAAAGAATAGTAATAGTAATTCAAAGTGAGATAAGTAATACATAACTATTTTATAATATGACCTCAATAATAAAATAATCATATTAACTGTAAGTCGCTATTAGCTCTTACGAATAACATCATTCATCTTAGTTAGGCTAATATCAGATTAACTAATTAATAAGATCTCACGCATGCCTACACACGGTACCCCGGAATTTGATTAACGAGCCATGGGACACATATCACGTCCCCGGGAATATTCTGGATAATATACGAGCATTCAGGTCATCAGTTAGCAAGCGAAATAGCATTCATATTTATTATCTGTTTCATACGCCGAATTGGCGGACAATATTGGACTCTATGCTGAAAGGATTTCACTGTATCATACGTTACATTCCTTAAAGTATCAACATTGCTCAGATTGCGCCAATAACCAGTGATGTTTATTCATATTCAGTGTAACAATGGGATTATGCGTTCAATTCGGTTGAACGGAGAATGACATTCACTGCATAGGTGCTTAGCAGGTATTCAGTAGTTACAGGTATTCAGGTGTTCAGTACTGCTATGAAAAATTTATATTGATATAGTTAAATTCATAGATATAGTTACTGTTCTATAGTAGAACATTAGTTTCGCTTGACTACCAAGATAATAATATTAAGTTTGATGAATTTCTTGTTAAAAAATATTGATTCCAAAAGTGTGTGAATAAAAATATTAAGATCTCTTCTACCAGTAGAATGTCTTGGTGGTGGGGGGAGTGTTTTAACAATACATTGCACCAAAATTGAAAAAACGTAAATGATCTACTTGGGAAAAGCAACTTACAAGTAAAGTTATTGTTAAGATTTACGGATAGGTCTAGGGATTCACGGAACTCTTGAAGTGATACAGTGGTTGATTCTTCCTATGATGGAATGTAAGTTACATTAGCGAATTACTTAATAGATATTATTCTGCATGACACACTTGAATAAGTTTCAGTAGGATGTTACTTGATAGTATAGATATCACAGGACTGAATAAGTATCAGTAGCAAGTTTCTTAATAGTTTAGATACTATTTACATCACAAACTTGATGATGGTATCCACACCGTAGGCTATGTCGTTCTAAAGAGTTAAGACCGTGTTGAAACTAGTTACGCCTTCAATTCCGAGGTCTGGCAACACGCTATAACGATAAGCTTGATATGACGTAGGTGCTCTTTAGAGAAAATTAGTCAAAGAATAAAAAAGAATAATTATTATTATCATTGAGATGGACAATTCCATCAGAAAAAATATTAATTGCTTCTCAATTCGTACTGAGAAGCTCAAGTTGAGATGTTTCACTCTTGACTGATTGATATAGATTGACGTCTTCAATAGGTAAACGTCTTTCGGAAGAGACGTTAAGCCGTCGGTTTCGACCGCGTAAAACGTTGTCGTCACTTCTTATCATCACCCCTCTCATTACCCACGCACAAGCCTAGATTTGGGCAACACCCTCAGCAAAAAAAGGTTGAGAGATCGTGTTTGAGAGATTCTCGTAATTCTCTATTAGTATCGTAATCTCCACCCTCCATTGGATTGATTTTTCCGTAATCTTCTTCAGATTTTAGGCGAATTCTCCCCTATTCTATCACTTGAAAAATGCATGAACTTCAACTTTGAAAATCACCTATTACATGAAGTTGAAAAATGTTCAAGTAAGCTTGGAACGCTTGAAGTTGACAGCTTTCCACAAGAAACGGAAAATTGAGATATTTGAGTAATTCCCAGAAGGCCGTAGACCAAGCATTTTATCACAGTTTGAACTTTGAAGCATGGCAGCACGGGCTCGCGTGGAAGGAATATTAAAAAGTCAAGCAGCACCGACCTACTGACATTTATTATGAGCTCGTCGCACTTTTCACACAGACGCCATTCACAGTTCTCACCTCATAAACACATCATGTGACGCAGCCGCTTCGTCACAAATGTAGAAAATTGCTTTTCGAGAAAACTTTGTTGAATCAACTTCGTATTCATTCTATTTACTGAGTATTAGACGTTCCCGAGCTCTTACTTGACTTCTATTGACGTATTTCATTATGACCTTCTATTGGACTTCTACCAGTGTTTTATTTGTCTTCCAATGTTTCCAGACTACCTTTTACAATTATTATTGATAATTTTATTTGAATCTCGTGTTAAAATTCAATGTACGAAATATTCCACGTTCAAACTTACAATCAATGTAAGAATATGAATATTTTTTGTAATTGATGGAATATTCCCACTATTGATGAGAGGAGGATATTTTGAATTTTCAGAGAACACAGTAAGAAATTCATAGACACTAATTTATTGATGGTCGCCCATAAGGAGCTGTCATGAGCAATCATGATGTTCATTCGACAATACTAAATCCTAATACTGAATTCTTTGTCTTCTAAATGACGTTGCGTTAAATATAAAACATATATTTAAAATTTTCAACATTTATTCCCTCACAAAAAGTCAAACATCATTTAACAAAAACCTCATATTCACGCTGATTTATTTATTTCTTATCCCGACTGCGCCATGTTTCAAGTACTTCAACTGTATTTATTTCAAATACTTTTATTACAAAATCTCCATAACAGGAGCCATAATAGAAACTAACATTTTCTACAAATCAACAACATAATATAAATAACATGTGTATCAATCATAATTATTCAATCATATGTTAACATACAAACACACGCTGAACCTCAAACAAACGCAAGTATTGCACTAACATGTAGTCAAACCTATATAAACTCGCACACATTGTAACCACAGCCCAATCCAAGTGAAATATTATCAAGTTGTGTTGAGTGTGCGAGTATGTTTTAGGGTAATGCGAGTGGGATATTATTGAGTGACGCATCTTCGCTAGTATGTATCCGAGTGGTATATTATCGCATCCAATATATCATCCAACTCGCATCTTGTGTGTTGCAGGAGCCGAGTGCACTCGCTTCGCTCGGCGGCGCTGCAAATGGTGGACGAGAAGGCGCGCTGCGTGCTGAGCAAGGCCGAGTTCGCCAAGCTGTCCTACTACCTGGACGAGTACTCGGCTCGGCAAATGGCCATCGACGCGTTTGTCGCCGTGCTACTCGAACTGCTCAACTCACCCGATAAGGTAACACCCGTCACTTCGATCACCAATCAATTATTATGGACTAATATGAATGAACTTTTCGAAGTAAAAATCACTCTTTCGTGAGGAAATCCGTAATCATGAATCGCTCTTAAAGCCTGATCTGAAATAGTGGCTCCGCCATAAACAGTCGATAATAATAATAACATTCAAATCTGTATTCTTGTAATATTGGTTGATACATTATAATGTTTGTAAAAGTAACAATCATTATTATTGAAATCTTTTTCAAATTGTGCTTTAATTTATGTTAGGAATAAAATAAAAATCTAATTGATTTTTTTTGTCGAGATTTTTGCAATGCAAAAGAGGTGAAGAGGTGTCTAAACGAGTTTTCTCTTTTGGACGCTACTTTCCAACTGATAATAATCACAAAAATAGTACCAATAAATGTTTCAGAAAGATCTTTAGAATTGTTGTATAACCTTAAAAATTCTATTTTTAACTTAAAAAAATTGGAGTATAAGTCGATAAACAGGGAGTAAATTTCAACCTTCAATTGAACAATTTGATAAGTCATAATAAAATTCTACGCTACAGCAACAATTCTAGCAATGTTCATCTTTTTAAAAATCATCCACACACTTCTAGCTTTAAAATAGCGACCAAAGAATTAAACTGAAAAGTGGTTACATGTTTTTTCCACTGGCCTCTTAATTTGTATTAACTTCATATTAATGATGTTACATTCATAATATTTGAATTTCTAAATATTAACAATAAACAATTGAAAATATTGAATTCAGCTTAACATATTTTTGCTATTAGTTAATAATCTGTTTTTAGCATGAGATCATCTATTTCTAAAATTTGATCTACTTCCATGAATACAACTTTAAAACTACAGTACCGTACGGTATCACTAGTTATACTTCTTTCTTTTATCACTGTCACACGTATGTGTAGAGCAGCCTATATGATTCACTTACTAACAATTTCGACAGCATTCCTTGATGCAAGCCACGTACAATAATAATAATTAATAGTTTTCAACTATTAAAATATTTCCAACTACCGGAGAAACGGTTTGGGGCGGTTTTAAAATTAGGTGTTTTTAATATTTATTTTTTGTTTCTGTGTTGATAGTAGAGAACTAATGTTACGCTCAAATATCCTTTGAAGTTCAATTCTTCGCAATTCCCAATGAATTCCATCAACTGAAATGAAATCGAGATTCAGTGGCTTATTCGTAAACTTTCGTTAAGAAGATGGTCGGGAGTCGGAAAGTTCGAATTCGAGATATTTTGAAGCAACTCGACGACGGAGAGAATCCACCCGAGTAATGAATGATTTTGACAATGATGGGAGGAGCAATGAATACAAATTAATCTTATCAGAATTGGATGAAAAGTCAAGAGCTGTAAAATGTGAGAGCTTATAAACATTGGGACTCAGGAAAACTTAGCTTTCGTCCTCAACAACTTGATGGAATGTTGCCAGCTGTTTAAATATTCAAGTACGGCTTCCAACAATTCGGAGCCCCACACTTCTACATTATTGGAAAACGCGTCTTATCTAAAGTTGAAGCATCAATTCTCTTATTTTGCTCATGGGTGACTTGATCTTCATAACACGGTGTGATGTTTGAGTTTGAGATCATGGTCTGTTGAGCAAATATGACCACGTATGGAATTTCACACAAGAAATAATATTCAGTAATGCATTCAGGAAAATCAGTTCTTTATTTGAAGTTGAAGTCCCATCCACATCCTCAGACACCAGACGACTCGAAATGTGCCAGACACAGACAAACATATTCTTCGATTAAATTTACATGTCTATGATTCCATGCTGTCAATCGCTGGGGGATAAGAATACGCTCATACAAATTACATTGGAGAATACTTTTCTATCAGTCACTTTACGTTATGTGAAGTTTGAGAATTGCTGATGGATGTGAATACGCTCCTACAAATAATTACGTTAATGATCTATCAAGCACTACACGTCACATGCTTGTTCGATGTTTGAAGATGTGATTTTGGCTTCTTGCTCAATTTTCACTAGTATCTGTTTCATTCATACGAAATCTGTATTTTTCCATTAATTTTTCGTAAATGAATTCAAGCCTTATTATTATGTTGAATTTATTCTAGAAATTATGATAAATGGAAATTTAAAAAATTATTGTTGTTGTTTTCAGTACACTCTGTTAACGGAACTGCGAGAAGTAGTGGCTCCCGAAGACAGAGCACATTTTGACGAGCTTGTCTACAGACGCGAGTCGGAAGGCCAACGTCTGCAGCATTTATTAGATCCGCGCCACGTCACACGAGTAAGTTCTGTTCAATTTGATCCAATACTTCTAAAACATATTTCATAAAACAAATACTCTATATTATATTCATTTCTATGTTATAATATTAAGTAAAAATTCAGCATTGCCATTGTTTTATTATAACTCTTGCATTTGGTTCGTCATTGTCTTTTCATTGATGGATATTTTTCATGATATTCTTCTCAATAAAATTTAAATACATTTTTGTGCTATTTCCAGAGAAAAGGAGGCGGTAACCCAATTTCCTGCTGTGATAACAATCATGCGACGCTCATGTCCAATCTTCATGACCTTCCTGGACCGGTGAGTTCTTTCTGCCGTCAATTTCATCCTGCACTTTCACTATTTTATCTCGAGTAGTTTTCTGTTTCAATTAGTTGGCTTCTTTGACATTTTCTTCAGCTCTTGCACAGTAGCTCACTCTCTTTGCACAAGCATCACTATGTCTGTCTAGTAGTAAAATTGTTCTCTTGCTCAAAAAGTTTCTCTTAAATGTATGTTTTAGTTTTTCCTGACTATATCAGATGGTAACTTGTTGAAATTTATTAAAACTAGGATTATAAGATGTATGATATCGTTATGATGTATAGGATATTTTTCACTCAAGCCATTCACACAAAAACCCGATTATGGAAGTTACATTCATATTTCAAACTATTGGATTCCTATTTTAAATTTCATAGTATTTGAAATCTCGATAGCTTATTGTCCTCGGAAAAGTATTCATTGAATGATTCAACTGTTAGCCTTGATGTTGCCTTCAAATTCCACTCTGTTGAAAGTTATTCCTTTAGTTTAGATCCTAAGTATTTCATTAGCTCACTAAGTTCACCAATCTAAGTTATTCTCGTCGATCTATATTTACTGTTTTTTCTCTAGTATGGATTTACTGTACAGTACACTAGTAGTAATGTAGTAATGTAAACTACTATAGAAGTAGAACTGAGTAGTCAAAATATATCGAAATGATATATTATACTATAATGAAATATGAACTATGAGAAAATTTCCTAGATTTAGTTGTATAATAATTTTAAATAACTCAGAGTACTATTAGAAACCCTCTACGTCATGATGTTTGATGATGCAATCTTGAATCCTGAATAATAATAATAACAATAATGAGTAACAATAAATAATTATTGTAGCATTACTTTTAGAGTCTAGCTAGAGATACAAATTATATTATTTAAACATAGAAACACGATCTAGTTTATTATTTTGTATGTGCAAGTGTTAACTTAACATGGTGAATTGTAAATGTGAAAACCGTTAAGAAAAACATACATACTGTATTGAAGTCCGCTTCAAACATAGTTCTCGATATATTTCATTATACCTTTGAAATAGTTTGCTTCAATGAAATGTAAATTATTGAATTTGTTGATGTAGGATCTGTTTTGTTCGGTAAACGTTGCACGTTTGGGTTTCAAATGCTTGGATGAAATTAAATTGGTTATTAGTGAGAATACTATGTGAATAAACAGTAACTTCCCTAAATTGTAAGCGATAAAGGAACAAACTAGAGGTTAAAATAACATACAACCTGTTTTGTTGAGGTTCATTGTGAATGCTTTTGTTTTCAAGGAGTTCTTAATTTTCATTAATTAATACTTGACTTCATCTAAATCACAATAATAGTTCTGAAAAAAACTTGAGTACATTTTTCAATCCTCTTTCCTCAATTTTATTTAATGAAAATTAAGAATAAAGGATAAATTAGTCCATAGAAAAACACATTTGAAACAATATGTTATCTATTGAAATCTTTAATGTGGATTGAAAGGGGTTTTATTCCAATGAAATAAAGTACGTTCATTGAAAGAAATAAGCAGTTTGCTTAGGGAACGCCCCTAGCAAATTCTATTGGTTGTTGTCTATTTCAACGTCAGCTGACTGTTCTGCTACGTCACACAGCGTCGACCAATGACAAGTGAGTACACTTCAGCCGCTTAGTCCACGCCCACAACGTGCTCTCATTGGCTATTCCATTAAGCGAATAGACTCCATTTTGTTCAACAACACTATTTGAATCAATTAAATGTCGTTTTCAGAATTTCTTTTTGTGAAAAGTTGTGTGAAATATTGATTGCATTCACAAGGCAGTTGAAAATAAAGCAAAAAGTGTTTCCTTTTATCAATCAATAATAATTTTTAAAAACCGATTCTAGTAGATGACATTGATAGAATTTATTTTTATAGTAGCTCGTCTTTTTTGGCAAGCTTCCATGAACCTCTACACTCTAGACTTTAGACTCAAGAATAGACTTGTCTGTGTCTCACTCTTCGAGAAACTCTAACAATTGAGTATGTGCATATTCTGTATGTATAACAAATTAAAATATACTGCTTTGAAATTAAATTTTTATCAATTTTTTTCGATTGCATTGGACCAATAATTATAGATCCGGCTCTACTTTTTTAAGAATTCAATGGTAATGAGAACTGTATTGTAAATTACCCACAAAAGACTAAAATGATAAAATAGAACTAGAGACAAGAAAAATTACTTATACAAACATAAATGTAAAAAAGGAATATGCCTAGCCAAAGGGACTACAAACTGACAATTCCATCGTGAATATAAGAAGAGAAAAACACGAAATTTCAAGCAGTCTAACTAGTTTCGGCTTCTCCTCAACTAACCCATCTACATACGAGTAATTATATTATTTTTACCGAGAGATCAATGAGGTAGTAAGATTCATCTGAAACTCCATGTTGGATGTTGTGTTTACCTTTTTCAAAATTTTCTCTGAACGACGAACTAATATCAGAAACACTCGCATCAATTACTAATTTTGAAGAGAATCATCTCTCACACGACTAATAGGCTAACAACACCTTTCATATAGTAGGCTACAAGTCGTACGGAGGTTGATGATGACGAATAATAATATTACACAATTAATTATATTATTATTAACAATGTAATATTACATTTTGAAACCTTGCAAAATATTTTTTTTCTACGGTTCTCTCATAGGTTTGGCTAAACAGCAAAGAAAGATAATTTTCACATGCAAAAAAATATTTTCACGCAGGTATCACGGTGATCCACAATATTTTGAGAAGCTCTTTAGAAGAGTTTAGAAAAGCATGGAAGAGTTTAACGAGATGCATCTAAGTCAAAATAATTTGAATTAGAATAGATAATTCGGAAAGTACTCTAGCTCTGCTAGTTGGAATTTTAGTCTAGTCTAGTAACTCTCTTAGAATTTATGCACTTTCACTACTATGCACGTGCACATATCTGAAGGCACGACTTTTCCTATACGAACAATTCACAAATTCGTTTCTTATTTCAATTTTCAACTCTTTTCAGCCAATATTTGAGGCATCAGTTCAGTTCCTATCACGTAGTTATGTTATGGAAGTCTTTATCATCCATATTTTTCTGATTCATGCACATCTTTACTTACCACCTATTAAATTATTATTGATTTTTATGGTGGAATTTCCACCGTTTCTTATAATGATCAGAGAATTTTTCAATTATGGTTAACATACTCTTCAACTTTTGAAAATTTAGAATTCATTTTCGAATTCCTTTGCATGGACTGAATTTGTCAATTTCTCTTGTCAAGATTTTAATAATTAATCCTAGTGTATTTATACAATTGAACAGTGACATGTTTTGTCACATTTAGTAACACTGACTACATTTTTCCCGATAAAAATGGAAAAATAAACAACATTACCCCATAAAGATCAACAGTTTGAATCGTTGTCATGAAAATAGTTTTCAGTTTGAATAGTTCATACCCAGGTAAAAATGTCATCATATTTTTTAATCTATCCTTTCAATTAGGTAAACCATACAAACATTATTAGACTAACATTTAACTTCAAAAAGACTTTCTATTTCAAAAAAACATAAGTAAAAAAAAAGCTTTCTTCAATAACTCACCGGTCAAATGATAATGTCTATACGATGTACTCTATAATTTTTTTTTCAAGAACTGAAAAATACTTGTTCCCGTTTCTCGGAAATTTTGAATTTCGGTATTCGTCTTTCAACTGCTCCGGTCCCATTTTTCCAATCAACAGTCTCATACATCGTCCAGTTGTCAAAACGATAGTGAAAGGAAACTGAAATAATTCTCTAATTAAAATTTTAAAAGTGGAAAGTTAAGTGAGGTAGCCTAATTATAAGAGTAATAATTCTTACAGTAATTGAAAAGTGTTGCATAATCGAAAAAGTTACATAAGAAACGTGAAATTTGGAATATCTTGATATTTTCAAGAAGAGAGAGGAGGCCAGAGGTATTTTCTGATTTCAACAAACATTCTTTCAAAGGTTAAATCTGTTGATGCAGTGATAATTTTCATTTGATAAAATTTCTTCGAATAATTACTTTTCTTTTAAATCTTCCGTACCACTTGGAAATGTCATAAATTTTGAACAAGACTTTAAATCAACCAACATGTTTCAACTAATACATCTAATTAAAGTTGTAGTAATCTATTATTGATGTATTATCCCAATATTTTCAAAAGTTTCCATTAAAAATTTGATTCTCTCAATGATTTCCTTCGAACATTATCCCTCCGAGGCATTTTTTCTCCCCTAGTGTCCATTTTTATCACAATTTCATGATCACTACTCTTATATTGCTGATCACGTCTTCGTCAGTCACTTTTTACTTCAAACTCAGCACTATTAAATTATCTTCAAATATTTCTTAATCATCTAAAATACAACACTCTCTCGATCTCGAATTCTTATCTCCTAGCCCCTTTACATGTTTTAGTAGCACCATATGTCACACTTTTCCAAACATTACACCTCTTTTGAACTTTTATTTTTTGGGCAATCATTGGACAAAAATAGAAACCAATACACCTTCGTTAGTCACACTTCTGATCCACTGTAACACAATTGCACATTCTTCTTATCTTCTAGTATTCCATTACTTTATTCAACATGAAAACTCTTGCGCTCACCTACTTTTCCTCCACCTTTTTGACACTTCTCCAAATACAATTTTAGAGTTGTCTTTGCTTTCACACCATCTACTAGAATTTCTTACTCATTCAATCATACTTACTCATTTTAATTCAACACTCTCTCGTGGTCTCTCACTTCTTTTCCCGTTGATACATTCCTTATTATTAACACTATTTTTCTTTTATCTTCTACACTAGTCATTTAACTTAAACCCTCTTGTGTTTCTCAATCATTTCCTCTATCCCTGTGACACTATCACATTTTCTTCAAAAATGTCTCACTCAATTAAATACAATACTCGCGCTATCTCTCACTAGTTTGCTTCCCCCGTATTAGCACCCCCCCCCCCACACCCACAAGCCATATCGCACAAGAAGGCTCGTTCGGAAGGCAATCATGCAATCGAGCGCACACAAATTACATGCAAATGGTGTGATGCATTGTTATTCAGCCCTTGAGCAGTATTCAGGGAGGGGGCGCCACCTGAAACCCCCCCCCCCAACGGAAATTAGTTATTTCCCCTCAGTTAAGTCCTAATTGAATGTAAGATTATAGAGTGTGATGCGAATATAACAGTCTACTTTCTTCTTGATTGCTTTCAACGCGAATATTGTCAAACCACAATCGCCGTCTTTGATAAGCCACATTTGCATTTATATACATGGTAAGATCCTTAGACCTGTCACGGTTTTCCTTTGTAGAATTATCATTCTACAATGTACCGTCACGGTGATACTATTCACCAAAGAGAATTCCAATAGGGTGGATAATTATTCAAATTCCCTGAATTATGTGATCGTGTAAGGAATGAAACTAGTTTTGGTTTGAATAAGAAACTTCCTCTGAGTTTCCTCAGATCAGTTAAGTGTTGAGTCTATCAATGATCTTAAATTTTCTCGGTTGTGCCCAAGTTGTAAAACCCTAAACTACGCTTGCAATAATTGGAATAGGTTATCTGTTACACAGAGTTCATGATAGCTGGAAATAATTTTGTAAAAGTGAATGTAACATGATTTACTACAGGAGACTCTTCTGAATTTGTACTTAGCAATCCTCAATCACAGAGCTCACAATGCACAACGTAGCAGTTATCATTGAAGCTTACAAAGCATTCATTGTACTAGTATTATTGATCAACCCATTTTAGTTTTTTTTAAACATCATTGGGCCCAAGTTTAAATCCGAATAAAGAAATTCGAAAATATAAACAACAATTAGGCCTATACCGTACATAAAATTATCATTGAAATATCATCTATAATATTATTTATATAACGTTTTGGAATATTTTTAGAAAACCCAATCAGAATTACATGATTACACAAACTCGATTTACATCTATCTGAATCATTTCAAAAATTGAACTTCCTACTTAGAATAGTTCACATGAGAGAGGATTGGAGAGTAATGTTACTTCACCAAACAAAATCACCAAAAACTATAGTAGCTTATAACATTGCAAGAAAGTCATTCAGAAGCGATTTAGGAAGAAGACCAAGTTAGTATACTATTATTGAGCAACTAAAACAACAACATATCCTGTGAGTAATATGGGAAATAAAATCTTCAATTATTTAGAAAATTATAGATTAGGAAAAATTTCCTAATGGAAAACTAGTACCAAAAAAGTATACCCCCACCAATAAAATGCATATAAGCATGAAGGATCTCTCCACCAATAGAAAATTATCACAAAAAATTGGATCTCCTCACTTATAAAATATCTAAGAACACGAATTTAATGAACAGATACGGTAACGTGAATTGAATTGTAGAGAGATGTATTGAAAATGGAATGACCGGACGTGAATGAACTCCTCTTTCAGCCTGAACATTTCTCAACGTCGAGGCCTTGCAAGTTTCCGACGTCTGCCATCGGAGAAGGCTGCACAGAGCCAGAGGACTTCCGAACTCCCAGCGAGGATTCAGGACTTGGTCTAGGACCAGAAATACCACTGGGTCGAAGTTATGGGTGAGATTGTAAACATAGAATGCGAGAATCTTAGAAAATATTTAGGAAGCCAGTTAAAAACTTAAAATTCTGGTTCTTATATTGTAGTTGTAATTTTTGTCGGGTTAGTTCCATGTGTTTCCGACCTCTAGGCCCAAAAATCTCCACTCCATCCTAATTTTTAGTCGACAAGAAATGAATCTAGAGAAGGTTCTTAAAATCAAATTTTTATGTTGTTCTAGTTGAAATTTTTTAATTATTGTGAGTAGTTGGTAGAATTACAAATTTTTATAGCTAGTAAGTGAATAGTGGGTACACTGGTCAATATTGGTCGATGAATTCGAAAGAAATATTATAGTATTATAAATAATGTAGCTCAAAATAATTATCTCTCCATAGCATATTACTTTGTAATTTTTTATTGATATTCTAGTAGTTTTCTAATTCATAACTTTTTCTTTGTTTAAGATCGTATTTTTTCAATCCTTTCAGCTTTACGTTCATGAAAGTTTTTTACTGAGTATTCTACTGCTGATCAATCCATCGCTATCTTGAGCTTTCAATAGTTTTATAATCGGTAAAAACAACGAAAAATTATTTTCTCTGCACTCCAAGTATTATTATAATATTTATTATGATATATTATTATCATATGTAACATAATCAAGCTGTAGAATAACTCGGTTACCTCTTGAAGAAGTAGGTGGGAGTTTGTTCGTGCTCAACAATAAGATAGATAAGAGGGTCAATTATGGATTTTAATTTTTGAAAGTACATTGAGAAACAATTTTAAGAGGTACAGTCAGTCAAATAAAGTAGTCCGGGTATTTTTATGGGACTAGACTGAAATTATTGGACAAGATCTCACTTTCTCTCATGATCGCCCTCACTCTCACGTGCATGTTTGAGGAATTGATTTGAACCCTTATACAGTATCAATAATAGAAGCCAATGTACTGTCACATCGGAAATTGTCCTCCATGTTAATCGAGATTGGATAATACGAAGCAACCAACAGGCATGTTCAATGGAAGCCATACAATAACATAAATTCTCGCTGACCTATTTCATGTAACAATAAATTTTGTTCATTGCATTGCCATTGTAGTGAATCAATTGCGAGCCATGATCATCGTAGTAACTATGGTACTCCTACGAATATCGGTGATAGAAGTCAGATCTATCATTTACACAAAGCTGCTCGTGAAGTTAAAATCAATAAAAGTAGAATAATATAATTGACTTGATATAACAGTGGGAGCCTCTCACTAAACACATTGAATCATAAATAATTTAATTAATGAATTATTCTAATACTGATTCATACATAAACGTTCCTTCAACACCTTTAACAACATTAGGTTGGATCTACCATCAATCTACGATACCTGTATCATATGGGATCCTGAGCCAATTTTTGTAGTTCTCTTTCAACAAAAACCTTTCATTGTAAACTATTTTCAAATAATAATTTTCATCATTATGGTGATTTTTGTGAAACTGCAAAAATAAGACCATTATGTGAACATATATTCTGCACATGTTTACGTAGAGGGACACATTATAGAATAGATATTGCAGTTATTTTATATGCATGAAATTATTCTGATTCTGATCATGAATTATGTTGGGTCTGAATGAAATTCAACTTGCGTCATTGAAGCCTTTCAACAAAATACATAAGTGCATTTTCATAGTAGGTTAAACTGTTGGATAACATTAGGAAACATTTAGTCGATTGGAGTAATACTATTATACCCTAGCAGCATGTTACATGACTATTGATGAGGATATCTATTTTTACATAACCTCGATGCGACTGGATGAAGTCACTAACAGTTAGTTTATTCATAATAATTAGAATAATTCATAATTAGTTCAGGCATCATGATATAAAACTGTGATCTTGATCAAGATCCATAGAAGTGAAAGTAGGTATTAATTATTTAGTCTTGTTAATTAAAATTTTATCAATTCCACAATTTTTTTTAAAAATTCAGCCAAATGTTAAAAAAAATTCCAACTCAATTAATAAAACATTGTTTATTACATTCAACAATGTTTTATTATCAATTGCAACCGTGATTTGAAAGTTTCTCATTGATAAAAGAATATCACTAACATATGAATAATCAATTCATTCACTAAACAATTAATTATTATCAACTTGTAGATATTACTGAAAAAGGTACCTAACTACTCATACTCTGTTATCCAGAAAACCCTGAAATTTTTCAAGTGAGATTCTGAGATTTCAAAGTGTTATTTACCAATGAAAGTTGAAGAGCATCTCATATCGACTTTGCCAATGAAAGCTTGAAAGTGATGTTGGAACTCATACATTACTAATTTTTTAGTTTCCCACCTCTCCCATGAATAATTTGTTTTCGAGAACCCAATTCCTGAAATACTTTCTCTAATTCATTATTTTTGGACTATTGACTAAAGCATAGCCTCCTTGTAATTCAAAGGGGGCTATGACTAAAGTAATTACATATTTATTTACCTTGGTTTATTAATTTATCGAGGTATTTTATGAAGATAAGCTGAAAAAAGAAACTAAACAGAATAGAAATTAAATGTAGCACAATAAAACTCAATATTTGTATTCGTTTTGATAGAGTAGAATGATTTGAAACATTGTTTACTTTCCCTGCAAAATTCAGCTAAGCTTCACAGTTAATCGACATTGACATAGTATGCGGTCGCGGGTCTCAGTTAATTAAAAGACAGTATATATCAACGTGATAGCGGGAATCTCGCCCCAACTCTGTAGGGCACTGCTATCAAAATATAAATTGCTTTTCATGAGCTTTCATTAGCTGTTGGAAAATGTTTCTACACGATTCACATCAGAGAATTGTTTACATTTCAGTGGGTGTTTTCCAATCCTCTGCCTTCACTTTTCACCCTATCTCCGGCAACGAATGACTAGATAAATGAGAACATAGCTTACTTGACATAGAAACTTATCTGATTTTTGAGTATCACTAGAGGCACTAATAGTCATAATAGAGAATATAAAAGGTTAAGTAAACAAGGAATGCATTCCACATACAGAAGTTTTGAAACGATAGTATAGATGAACTCATAGAGAGGATGTTCCAAGTCGAATAAACAGCCCATTACACTCTTGTGCTCTATTTAACTGAATTTGAAGAAAAATAGTTTACCAATATCTAGAGTCTGTAGAGCCCACCCAGAGACTCCCACCCTCTTATAAGTGATTTACTTCATTTAATGTTGGCTTATCTCAAAGTCATTCAAATCCTAAATAATGGAAATCCAAAATTTCACATGAATGTAGACGAAATAGATTTTGACTCATGAAAAAATGCATGTTTCAAATCGTATATATTAACCGGGTCTAATCTCCATGTCCCTGACGGCTGAAGAGAGAGACGAAGAGTGCTATAAAATACCCTACAAAAACCGGTTTGCGATGACGTATTGCATTCCTGCGAGGGACACGGAGCTTAGACTCGGGCAGTAGATCTATATGATAGATCTATATAGTAGATCTATATAACCTCCTGTACTGAGTGAACCAGAAATTTGGAGATGAATAGCTTTCATGAGCTTTAGAGCCCGTCATCTTTGTCAATGAGTCATTAGCTATTCACAATATTCTCAAATTAATTACTGTACCTTAATAGCATATCACTCACACTTTGAAGCAAGAGCTTTATGGAAATTGAATACGATCTCAAGATAGTAGTATTGAAAGGCGGGGACTGGGACATGGTATTGATACCATGAAAACATAGGCGGATTTTGGGACACCAAGAAATGACAGGCGGGGACTGGGACACGAGAAATCACGGGCGGGGACTGGGACACAAGTAAACACAGGCGGGTTTTGGGCCACAATCTCTGTGACATTTTCAAGTGCAAAAACTCTAGGACATTTTACAAACCATGATTTGATTGAATTGGTATTTCTGGGACTTGGAGTCTAGAGCATGTTATAGTATAATGTATGCTGACTGAGCTAACAACAGACCAAGAAAAATCTTATTCTCTTCACTGCATAAAATACTTGAAAGGTAAAGTAGGGTTTCTTTCATTTGTTTTGTAAGAAGTGATTTGGCATGTTGGATAAGGACTCAACCATTGTTAGTTAACATTGCCACCAGTCATCGGTTCCAACCCACATCCCACCTCATCTCTTCCTGATGACATCTTCCCCCACACAAAGCTCAAATAATCTTGGTTAACAAGAGAGTTGATATTCTCAATGTACTGTATAAGCACTATTCAGGCGTTCTGTCCCCTACCCGCCTGACAGAGACATTATTATTAAAGAAAGGTTACGGGTTCTAGTGGAAAAAATGAGAAAGCATATTTCTGTATTTTATTGTAACTTATTTACGTTGTTTCTTGAAATTTCTAGTCAGTATATTAGAGAGTTGGTTAGCTGTGATGATAATGCTCATGATTGTTTCACATATTGGATTAATAGTCATCATTCTACTGACTGTCGGGAACTGCAGAATAAATTGTACAATGAGGAGCTTGGATGAAACAGAGGAGGAGACGATGACATGAATGCTATAAATAACCAATTTCCAAGAAACAATGATGTTATCAACTATATAAAAGGAGGTCAAGTAGCAGTCAAGCATCATTATCAATCATGATACCACCAGTGTACTATCTCCTTGTGACTGCAGCAGTGAGTGTCAACTCCTTCAAGCTGGATCCCCAGTACCGAAGTGGTGAGTTTCACACATCAAGGGGAGCATGGACTGGATACTTCAAACATATTTCACATGCAACAGTGTCTGCAGTCATCCGGACAGTTCAACAAGGATCTTGGAGCAATGCGTCAACACATCAAAGACTGGTACATGAACCTGGCTGGTGAACATGATGTGGATAAGGAGCTGTGCCAGCAAGTCCATTGTGCATATGATTTGCGCACATGCCTCCATCCATCACTTTACATCGTCAGAATTCCTTGAAGCCATCATCAATGCTTCAGTTGAGGTGTGTACACTGCACTGTCAAGTTCAACCAGCTCCACCGCCTACTACTACTGCAATTGCATCTATACCATCTCCAGACACCGTAACAGTGTCCATCAGCAATGGAGCCAGCAAACAGTATTGAAGGATGTGCCTGCGGTGATTGCCACCATGTAAGAAGCACTTGTTGGATTGTGGAACCATTCTTCAAGTTTGGCTGCAATAATATTCTGGAACCGTTTGGGACGCAATAAATTTTAAACAGAAAATAGCTGCATGTTTTCCAACAGCATCAGTGTTCAACCTGGACTTTAACAAAGTTATTTTGGAGTTTCCAGTTGGTAGAGGACTATGTGAAATGGCTACCGATCTAGGTGACATGTACCCTGGGTAAACCTAGATGTTATGTGCTAGAAAACCTGTTTTAGCATATCAATCATTCTGTTTCAATATCATTTATTGTTTATGAAGTGTAAATAAATATCACATGTCTCATCTCTGAAACCGTATTAATCAACTACAGTTATTTCATAACCTTGAAACCATAGTTTAGGTTAGGTTACATGATCAAATTACACAACGCAGTTTGGCTCACAAACAGTGATGATGTCATCACAGAATTCATGGAAAGCAAATTGCACAACACAGTTTGCCTCACAAACAGGATAAAACCTGCTCTGCTGGTATAGTTTAAGTAAATATATAGCTATGAAAGTGTTTGATAGTCATTAGTATGGATAAGTCTGTGATAGCGAGATAGTTTCACAGACCAGGGCGTGGGAGTTTTGCTGCAAGGGTGGTTACTGTGAAAGGTGTTGATGATCTCTATCAGGCTGACCTTGTCGAGATGATTCCTTATGCTCGTCAGAACAAAGGTTATAGGTACATTATTACAATTATCAATTGTCTTGAAGTAAGTTTGCTCTTGCTATACCAATAAAGAGCAAGTCGGCTGACGATGTAGTCAAAGGCAATGCATCCTATTTTAGCTCGGTATCCAATGAAACATTTGCAGACTGACGATGGTAAAGAGTGGTTCAATTCAAAATTTCAACAACTTGTGCAACAGTGGTATCAATCATTATTCAACATTTTCAGATAAAAAGCGTCAATAGTGGAACGTTTCAATGAACACTTAAACATTTAATGTGGGTCAAATTCACTGAACGAGGAACCTATGGGTGGACAGATATTCTAACCTCACTTGTTAAAAATTACAATGGCAGAGTACATCGTACAATAGGTATGCGACCGGCTGATGTTGAGAAGGTGCATGAAGCTTTTACTTTCAAACTTGGTAAACAGCGTCAAAGGTATCAGCAGGGCTTGTTGGATAAATCACAGCCTACGTTCTATCCGGGTGCTCATCAGAAAAATTGAGCCAGGTGATAAGGTGAGGAATCAACAAGCATAAAATGACGTTTTGACAAGGGATACCTACCCAATTGGACAAATGAACTGTTCACGGTAACGCGTGTGCGACCCACAGTGCCAGTAACCTATGACTGGAAGATTATAGGGTGAGCCTGTGCAAGGAGGATTCTATGCTGAAGAAATTGTAAAGACAAAGGGGCCAACTGTATTTGAAATTGCCAAGGTATTGAAGAGAAGAGGTAACAAACTGTTGGTGCGCTGGAAAGGATACGATCGCAGTCACGACTCGTGGATTGATAGAGGTGACCTTGTATGAGTGAGATGGAAACAGGTCGTGCAACAGCAAAACAAATTCAAGATAATTGACTTTGATCAAGTGGTGAGAGGTTGGTGGCTTAGCAGACCTGGAAATGGACACAAAGAAGGCGCCATGGTCCTTTGTTCCCCACAGCACATGAGATGCATTATTTTATTGAGGACCCATCTGGAGTTGTGGCAAAGTGACAATTTTACTGTTCGAAAACATGCTGTTTTTGATCGTAAAAAAGAGATTCACTTTTCAAACATTTCTACGTTTGGTCCAAAGACTACATTTCAGCCAAAGTACAAGTTACTTCGTTACAATTATGCAGGGACTGGGTGATGGAATGAGCTATGTCGAGGTGTAACACAAGTGAAGAAATACCTGCCCCAAAATGAACTATGCCAGCCAACTCAATAATTTATTTTTCGACGATGTGATTTGTGAACGAGCAGAAGGCCATCAGACAATACTTTAGTGCCCGGTCGGCATAGTGATGTTGACATGTTTTACTTATTTGGCACTGTTCTACAGCCGCATTCCAAAAACAACTTGAAAATAGTGATAATGCAAACTTTATAATTTGTGTTTTGAACAGGATGAGCTGAACATGAGACATTTTGTATGAGAGATCCCATGTAAGCGCTGACGCATTCTTTGATCAGTTCAAGAGCCGTATGTGCAATCGGGTCTGGTCATCCAGCTGCGCATGTGCATTCCTTTGCTTGTGATTGATCGCTCATCCAAAAAAGAATGAGGCGCTACAGGAACGGGCTTGACGCACCTATCGGGTTGAGGTGTAAAGCTCACACCGGAGCTTCAGTACACTGGTGTACACCAAGCAGGATGGATGTGGTAATCGTAAGCAGACTGTGGAGGAGATTGCTCCCCACCATCAGGAGAGATTGCCAAGCTGAAAGCGTGACATCAAGAGGAAACACAGGGAACTAACACTTGGGTGGGGTGTCAGAGGAGCATCATGCAAGCGCAGCGCATAAAACCGTTGACTGAACCACTAGCCAACATTGTTGAAGCTCTCAAAAGCCACCACCCACTACCACCTACCACCACCACCACCACCACAGCAACCAGCAGGCGGGAACCACTGCCCAGCAGCACAGGAGCCCCACCCACAACGCCTTGCACGGTACCTGTGCGTAACATAAACATCATGCACTACCTACACCACCACTAACACCGATACGGCCACGACCTCTGCGAGCAACCACCTCAAAAAAACAACTACCGGCAACTGCCTGACATTGGAGGAGACTCCTACATCGCTTTGAAGCATTCGGAGATGATTCACACTTTAGTCCAGCTCCAATTACATCCGGTGTTGTGAGAAAGTTAGTCAGGCAACCAAGGATTCACCTTTGAGTGAGGATGATGATGTTCCAGGATGGTCAATGGATGAGGAGGATCAACAAATAGAAGAGGTGTTCAACAATTGATGGATACTAGCAGAGATGTGGTGGAATCTGAATTTGATCCAAACAGAATTGGCTAAAACATCTGTGGGGATCTATGTTAAAGGTTTGATTAGAAGAGGAGTTGAGAGCTTTGATGATACATTTGGACCAAAAGTGATTGACAACAGTTTTACGTTTAAGGTAGCAAGGAAATTTTAACCTTTGGAACTAGCAGATTCAAAGATTGTGTTGACTGATCCCTAACAATGCGAGAAACGAACAGACTTTTGATGCCTACACAAAGGACTTTGTGTGAACTTATGTTTTAGGAAAATTCCAAAAGCACTCAAAAGTAGCGTTGGCCGACAGAAAGGCCTATGTAGACATATTGGGTTTACCCAGTAATGTCCAATAATAGAGATGACTATGCTGCAGGTGGTAAAATTAGAGACTACAACAATATCAAGTACAAGGGAACAATACTTCCGCTGTTGAAAAAGGCGAAAAGAAAGGAAAAGGAATCAGTGGAGAGAGGACTGGTGGCACCATTCAATATGGTGGCAAACAGTGAGCCACCAAGATTGAATATGTCTACCACAATGACCCCAATGAGCTTGTAGACGAGACTGACTACTATTGGATCAATCCAAAGCAGTTGGTAACACTGGTCATGCGAATGAAATTCAATTCGATTCTAGGAGGAGTTGGTGGAAGGCGGTTACATAGTTGGCGACCCTGCAAACTAGTTGTACTATATAAGCGGATGATGTACTGTCCGCTTTGTATTCATCCTTGAGAACACATTGGGTAACATTAATGCTGGAAATAGGCATGATCAAATTTAGCAAATCCTCAAAGCAGCAGGGATTTGACAAATCTTGGTACATGTGTAGAGTTGTTGATTGAGGTGTAGCTGCCAAAGAGAAGGGATAAAGTACATTACGAGTATTTGCAAGTCTCAATGACTCAGTACCCCAAGCTGATGTGATGGATCCAATCAAGTGCCACAGATTTTATGGAGTGAACAAGCGATGTTGGAGAAACGGATGGATGGGCATTCTCGTGAAGTTGTTGAAAAAGTATTAACAGTTATGGTAACTTTGGTTAAGGAGGCGTGCAAACGGTGATACAGGATTTACAAAGTGGACAGGAATGGAAAGATATGGTCTTGAAGCGTGTGGGACTTGACAAGCCTCCTGAGGGTATAAAAGAGAAGTGAGGAGGAACTAAAGAACACCATTAGATGAAAGCTTGGGTGCAAAGGAAAGAAGAGGTGCAGGGAGAGGGGTGTTGTCGGCACTTGCAAATGCTGCTGGAACAATAGTCAACAAAGCAGTTGATATTTTACCGGTTGAACTTCATCTTCCCGGTTACCAACGTACTACTGACCCAGGTACAGATCTGAAGAAAGCGGGATTTGTAGAAGGTGATCCAGGAATCAACAGACCCAGTCAGGCCTGCAAGCAGCCTGACATTGCCTATTATTCACAGAATGGTGATACAGCAAGCAGAGCAAAGGCTGACAGGGACTTGGCTGAACGGAGAGGCTTGGAGTGTAGCAACATCTCCAGAGGCAGGATTGGTGAAGGGGCTGCGGCAGTGGCGGTGAGCAACATCATGAAGGCCAAAGCAAGGATTTGGAGGGAGGAGCAAAACGTCAAGGGAAGAAGAAGAAGGTAGCAGCTGCTTCCAAAAAGGAAAAGGACTCTACCTGAGACGTCCAGCGAAGAGCGGGAAAGCGAGCACGCCTACCACGTCAATGCAAACAGCGGCGGTAATTGCTCTTCGAGATCGACACTGACTGATGCGAGACCTCTACAAGTATGTCGTGTCGTGCAAAGAAGCTGAAACATTTCCGAGGAGTATTTATACGCGGGATGCTCTACCCGCATCGGGACAGCGCAGAAGCGAGGTGTGGCATCATCAATTTGGACACCTGTGATTGAGGCGGCACACATTGGGTGTGCTATGCGAAAGAAGGATGGAGCTACCTTCTACTTTGATGGCTTTGGAAACCTCAGGCACCACAGGAGTTTATCGACTACATGCACCCATGTGATTTGGAGCCAGCAGCAAGGATCGAGAGTACAACTATAGTCAGAAGCAAGAAGATCTGTACTCTCTCATATTTGTGGCCATTTATGTTTAGAAATTTTGGTTGATGAAAATAATAAATGAAAATTTTTTTAATATTGCACAACAAGTTTTAATCATTTACCTTTCCAATAGTATAAATAATGAGCATAAAGGCCTATTGCTGAGTCGATGTACAGCAGTGCATTGAGCAACAAGACCATGATGCTCTGTTTTGGAGGTAATACATCTGNTTTAAGGATTTTACAGTGAATCACCGCCTTCCTTCTTTTAGTCGGATTTTCCATCTTTGTCGGTCATTCCACTCACCATCTGTGAGATTTCTAGCCACCATGGCGTCGTCCACTTCGTCTCGCCAAGATCGCCTTGGCCTCCCTCGCTTCCTTCTACCCAACGGGCTCCAATCCGTCACAATTCCTATCCACTTGCTTGCACTAGCCCTTCTCGCGTGCCCATACCATACCAGTCTCTTGTCCTCAATGAACTTTATTATATCCGATTGAACTTTCATCCTGCTCCTAATTTCTTCATTCCGTACTCTATCCAACCTGGTGAGCCCGCAGCACCTTCTCCAATATTCCATTTCCACAGCCAGAATCTTACTCCTACTTCGCTTGTTTGTCACCCATACTTCCGCACCATATGTCATTATGCTTCTGACTATTGTATGGAATATCATCTATGGGAATAATCTGAATGGGAAAAAACTGAATAATCTATGGGAAATAAATCAGATTCATGATGACGGCAGTACCACAATGACACTTATAATTCTATTTATAAGAACAGAGAAGCATTCTCGTAACTAAAATTTCAAGGAGTGATAATAAATCTAGTCGAATGACAACGTGTAAAAAATACCATTTGAGTTTGAACTCATTCAGTTTATTACAATATTTTAATGCTAATCCTATTGGTAGTAAGTTTTGTAACTTCGATTGCTGTATATGATTGCTTGAACATCATTCTCTAATCTCATGTTATTGTTGCATGTTGCAAGGTAGAACTAAAGCATAGAACCCGGCCAAAGTCTTGGACTGATGATCCGAGGGCGGAATCGAATACAACTTAGGCTTTTATAACTGGCGTAGGAACCAAGGATTCCGTCATAAACAGAGCTGGCCTCTTGGTAGCAGAGTCATTCAATTTTTGCTCATACATCCTCAACTCCAACTGTGATTCAATCTACTAAAAATGAGTAGTGTTCCGAGTAGGTACTAATAAAAAGAAATAATACAGTGTTGAAGAAATCGTAGGTAGAAGATGCAGCATTCAGTTTGAGATCAATCATGATATCATGATTAGCTTGAAATTTTCACTTATACATGTTCGTATGGCTCTTTGTCGGTATGGAGACCCTTTCGGGTAGGATTCACCTCGCCTTATGTTTGTGTTGGTCACTCATCTAAATCCAGTATTGATTTATTACTTTTATGCATACAAATAAAATTTTATCAACCAATATGGATGAATGAAAAATATGCATGAATTAATTCCATTGTCTTTCCAACAATGATAAAATTGTATTCATTATATTCAAGGAGAACCGACAAAGACTCTAAATGACATTTGTTTGATAGAATGAGACTAATACGAAAAATAAGAGATAGAGTGGAAAATTGATCATACAAATTGGATGTATTACTAGACAATTTGGGTTCTTCGATAATATTCTGTATTATTAATTCATATTGGCAGCTTTCCCAAATAGCCGTCGGCCTTAATAGGTGTTTAAAAGTGGTGGGTATGATTGTTTATTTCATACAAGCGAATAAATATGATGTTCAAAAACTTTCACAGTAAAATGGAATCTTGGTTTCATGAACCCAAATTTAATGTATTTATTTAAAATCCTCTTGAAAAGTACAAAAAACTCAATGTATAAATTTCAACCCCGTTTTTACGAATACCCCGGTACAAGGAATATTTTTCTCGGCCCCTTGAGCTACGTAAGACCGGTGTTCCAATGTACCAGTTTTATATTTTCCATGATAAATTTATATGCTTGTTCGATTATATTCCATTACCATTCCATACTGCAGAGGTATCTTATATCAAAATCTTAAATCTTCTGTTTTACGAGCAAAATAATTAGCTCATTAGGTAGGCCGTGTCGGTTGGCCCTCTGAAAAGGAGCCGTGGAGGTGAATTTGTGAGCAAGGCACGTGTCAAGGACAACAAAGCAAAATTATTGAGTAGACTTCTCAGCACAAGTAGCCTCTTCATCCCTCAACTGCCTTTACGGTCAACCCCTTCTCAACTCCACCGCTATAAACATTCTCAATTTCCCGGGTACTTTGCTGAAAAGATTCCATTCCTGATATCCTCCTTACAGTTGGAATAGGATGGTTTCAAATCTTCATATTTTTATTTTTATCTCTATTTATTATTTTTATCATTAATATAAAAGCGGAACAATAGAAGTTTTAGAGTATACTATACAAAACAGTACAACATAAGTGTCATAAGATTACTAAGTAATATTTTGAAACAGACTGAATTATTAGCAAATCCAAAAATGAAGGAACAGTGTCTGGAAGAAGGTTGACAATTTTACAAGAAACTTCATCTGTCACGAACGTTTTGAACGTGTTTCCCAGTCCCAGATTTATCGAGGATTATTTGGCTAAAAACTTTCAAATTTGGTTAGGTAAGGAGTTGAGAGAGTCTTATGGATTGGTTTTAAAATCTTCCTCTGATAAAAATGTGAAAGATCAGAAAATACTGCCTATCCTCTGTTATTTCAAGATGTCATAAGTGAGAAATTTTTAAGCTCCTACACTGCAATACCTCAGGTTATGGGGAAATGGAGCAACATATGCAAAAAATATTATCAGGAGAAAGATTTCTTAATAGAACTGGAGGAGTAATAGGAAGAAAAATGAATGTGGATTTCAATCCAGAGAAAGATATGTGAATAGGATAGAGGATTGATACGACTACACTTGTCGCAGGTTATATTTCCTATGGGGAATATACCCGGCGATGACCAAATAAGTATACCACGCTTCGCCACTAGACTACAAACATGATAAATGGAAGTGTATTCCAATAGATAGAAAGATCGACGAATAGAGGAAACAAAATGGTGGAAAACAATTGATCAGTCACAAACAATATCCAGATTTAGAACACGCCTACAGACACACCTTCAAGCTCCTCCTACTCACTCTCTCTCTCTCTCCCTCCTGATTGATGCTGTAGTTTTGAATTCTACCGGTAGATGGCACCAGCTAGCAGGTAGGCGTATTAGCTCCGCCTACTCTCGTTTTGATTGGTCAACATAGTTCGATGCCGTAGTTTAGGATTCTGCCGGTAGATAGCAGCAGTTACTGGGTGACAAAACAGTTACAACCTATTTTCTTTCCTCTTCTACAAACATTAGCCTGTGTTGTAACTACAGTACTTATTGTTGTTTACAGGGATGTGTTTTATGGTTTCATTCAACTTCCAGTACTTTCGGAAGAAATTCGAGTTTTGTTACAATTTCAATATTGAATTTCACATTATTGTATTATCTGAATGAGAACCAATAACTCACTATTTATGAACATAAATGCAGTAAAAGAACAATTTGAACCACTTGAGGGGTTGAAAGGGTGTGATAACTTTGCTGGTTTTGAGGTGTTCTGAAGAATTATGTAGTTGGGAAATTTCAAATCAAGTTGAGTGGAGGTTTTTCGCTAGTTTCTCTACATGATTTCACCAGAAATAATCCATTATTTGTCTAGTCTATGATTTTACCTTCTCCTTTTTCTGATAGTAGTTTTGGCATGAGGCTAGCAAAGCGATCCTGATGAATTAAATAGTAGACGAGTAAAAAAAAAATATTTTTTTCAATTCTTTAAACGGTTTAATAATTATAATTATAATGTATAATAATAATTATTATTACTGTACATAGTTACACATCTAATCCAAGAAGTACTATTAAAAGTTAGGTATCAGGGCAGTTTTTCGTAATGGTATGAACTTTAAAAGTCGTTTTCCATGAGATGGAAAAGAGCCAAAAAGTATCAAAATTGTTATCTAACAATCCACTGGACATTTACAGTCTTTGTTTCACATTCATCATTGATATGCGACGTGTGTGTTCGATTGGTAATAAATTTGGCTAAAAGGAAATTGCTGCAGCAATATTCGTAATGTCAGAACAATAATAAAGCTCAACATTGTTTCGTTGCAATCCATCACACTTTGATTTACGCGTATAACCACATATATATAACCACATAGATAGATTGTTCAGTATGTGACTGAATAATCTTACAGTTTAGAGACTATTATTGCCCCGTTCGATTAGTTTGTTTATTAGCGTTGAAAACATAGGATGTACATAAAAATATATTTTATATGTATATAAAATGTAGGGATTGCATGTGTACACCGAAGTAGGGTTATGTAAACAGTTTTGATATAAGAATTTCAACCTTAAAGTTATCCCTCATCAGTCTCTTCTCGTGAATTCTTATCATAATATTTATTACTGTTCAATAAAATTAATGAGTACTATAACAGAGTAGTATGTAAAGAACATATTAGTATGTTCTTTATGATATCATCTGATTTATGTATAAGTATAAAAATATACAATTAAAATAAGTATAAGTATATGCAAGCACCATCTTCGTTTGAACAAAGTTTCACAAATCAATGTTATGTTTAAATTGGGAGTTTTTAATTTAATCCAAGTTCAAACTTTGGTCTTAGTTTTAATCATGTTAAAACTACTTTTTGTTGGACCTAATTTCCGAAAATATACACCATGAATACCGAACAGACAGAAAAGGAAAATGTGGTAGGGTTACTTTATCCCAAAACTTCAAGAGGTAATTTTCCAGCTGCTTTCTTTGAATATGAATTATTATAGGAAATTCCTCCTTGAAGAAACTGAGCATTTTCATGGAAACTAATTTTTCTAATCAACTTCTCACAAGCTGCAATGCGCAGAGTTTTTACTACGTAAACAATAAAAAAAAAAATTGAGCAAATTTCAAGTGGTCATTAAACGAATGTGTTCACCACAGGTATTAGTATGTTGCAAGACTATGGAATTAGAGGGAAATAAGACGAAGAAAGACTAACAACAAAGAAAGTCTAATAATGTGGAGGTTTGACGTTGAAATTTCACGACCAACAGCCGTAGCTAATTCAGATGACTATAAAAGCTGTTCACTCCTGTCTATCTAATCTTTTATTTTGATACAGAAAGGGTATTCTTCATGAAACAGTACTTCCTGACCCTTTCCTCCCCTTCTGCTACTGTTTCTCAACCTCTTATATTTTTCTTTACATTATCTTCGTATCATTTAAATAAATAGAGGGTAGTAATTTTCTCCTTCTGCCTCATTCAATGGTTATATTACTGTAGTATTATATGAGCTTTTGGAGAGAGGGTGGCGATAAAGGGTTTTATTATTACTCCCTACTACTCTTTGATTGGGATCAGCGTCTTATCCAGCGTCATAATGATTTCGAATAAAACTAGTTGTCCTTGGCCTTGTTCTCAAGATCCACTCACTAGAAAACGTTTTCTGTCAGAAGTCCGATGTCCGAACAGCTGATTATTTGATTAGCATCATTCAATCAAATGGTCAGCTGTTCGTTTATCGATCTTCTGACAAATGCATTCTGGTGGTGTTCTGCTGTTTCCTGGCTCAAGGACAACAATTTAGTTCGAAATTTAAGAATGTTAGTTTATGTCTACTACTATACTCTGATTAAAACTGCTTAGAATTGAGTTGAGACACTGCTTGGTGGACATTTTAAATGGTCACAGAGGAAGAAAGGACTTCTTCCTTCTCTGTGAAAGCCCAGTCCTCCTAAAAAGCAGTTTAAATTAACCAGAAATATAATGTATATGTTTGACTGCTGCATATATAGTATGTTGTTGTGTATATTTGAATCCATAATTTTCTGCCTCTTACACCAATACAACCTCAGCTGTATTGTAGCTATGTTATTAGCTATGTTACAAATCAATCGTTGGACCAAAGACAATTCTAGCTCTTAATAAGCCACAATCATCGTCTTGGCATCTACAATATTGTCTTTGGCTGAACTGTGTAATCGTTAAGCTATTACAGAGCTTTCCGCCTGCAAAATTGTTATAACTGAAGAACTTTCAAGATATCGAAAAATATTGCAAAGTACTGCTTTATCAGGATCATCATCACTGAAGGATGAACAAGCAAGTCGAGAATCGAGGGGAATCATCTGCTCGATAAATAAGTAAATCGATACTGGTAATAGCTCTCTTCTTAAAAGCCTTTCGCGATATTTTTGCCATACACTCCATTATTCCAGCCACTTCTCCAGACACTGTACAGTACATCATTCAGCCATTAATAAGCGAATTTATGTTGCTTAGTCGGACGTGTTGTTCGTGTTGTTTATGACTAACCTCTAAACGACTTTCTTCTTTGCCGCTAAATTAATTTACTAATGGAAAGTTCCATTCACAGCGGGAGAAGATACATTACTATTATTCCTAATAATTGGACAGGAGTGAGAGACGAGGATGAAGGTTGTATAAATCCTTCAGAGCCGCGACGAGGTCCCACTGAGTTGGAAATGTTACATGAAATGATCAACTTATATGATCATTGTGATTTGAAAAGATTGAGAATAGAAATAAAACAAACAAATAATAATGTAGTTGGGATTCTGACAATTATGGGACTCTATGAATAAATTATCGAAATGATTTGAGATAGCCTATAATTTAATATATAGATATATTTGTGGATATAATAGAATAGACTAAATTAGAAAGGTTCATCAAAGATTCAACTCAAAAGTATTACTATAATATCAGAATTGAGTTTTTTGATGAAGAAACTATCAAAAGAGTAGCTATAATTAGATAAAGATGGAATGATGAATAATTCTTAGCAAGACATGAAAGCATATTATAATTTTTATTCTATGATGATGAAAAGTCCTATTCACAAAAAAACTCATCAGCTCTCAATTCAATCTTACTTTTCTCTCCTTTCTTTACTTCGTCGATTAAAGCGTTTCAAATTCTCATCATAGTCTGTCTCCATTGAATACAAAACCATAATGACTGTATCTTACTAAAATTATGCTAAAAAGTATGATTTTACGTAGTTACGTTTTTCAAATAGAATACCGATAACGTGACCGCTCGCAGACTATCCTGACAATAACATAAGCTGATTATTTATTGGATTACAATCATTCGCCATCCGCCAAAAGTTTTACTATGGCCCGATTTCACCAAACAAGAAAGTTTGAGCGATAATTAGTTCTAAACTAAACCAACAGAATGTCATATTACAACACCCAATTAAAATCAGCTGACTAGAACTAACCTGGTTTTCGGTTTTGGTGAAATACAAGGACTATATTATTTTATGTATAGCAGGATCCAATTAACTTGTCATAAATCAGCTGATCCAGTAATAATTAAACAGTGATTTCGACACAATAATCAAAAGGCTTGAAAGTCTTAAAGACCTTTAAAGTCTTTAAAATACCTTTTAAAGACCTTTAAAAGAATAACTTTTTAAAAGACCTTTTCAATAATCTGCGAGATTCAGCATTTGTAGGTTAAGTATTGTGATCATATGCTCGTCGATCAGCTGATTTATGACAAGTTAATTGGATCCTGCTATATCAACTCCACTGTTTTTTCATATTAGCCAATCACGGGTCACCTCAACAAAAATTCTACTGTAGGAATGATATGCATGAATCCTTGAACATTGTAATGCAGAGAGCGCATTTGATTGCAGATCGGAGATCAGATCCTAGAAGTGAACGGCCAGTCGTTCATGGACGTGTCGCACGACGAGGCTGTCAACCAGCTGAAGCTGCACAAGCGGATGTCGCTGATCGTCAGGGACGTCGGCAAGGTGCCGCACTCCTGCACTGCCTACGACCACGATCCGTGCGATGCCGCCTCGCAACGGTCAGTTCACTCTCATCTCTCAATATTTACTCTCATCTTTTACCCTCCCATCACAACCAATTTAGATTCGCTTTCAATTATTCCTTGAATTTCTATTCGTTTTAGCAACTTCAAAGCATAGTTTTGTTAATCTTGTTCTTTTTTTATAAAAACAAGATACGGGGCTTTTGCAGAAGAACCCCACTTATAGCCGATCCTTTTAACTTGTCAGAAATCAGCTGTTTCGGTAATAATTGAACAGTAATTTCGACACAATAATCAAAAGGCTTAAAAGTCTTAAAGACCTTTAAAGTCTTTAAAAGACCTTTTTAAAGAAGACTTTTCAAAGAATAACTTTTTAAAAGACCTTTTCAATAATCTGCGAGATTCAGCATTTGTAGGTTAAGTATTGTGATATTGCTCGTCGAAACATATGTTTTCTGACAAATTAAAAGGATCCTGCTATATTTAATTTGACTACATAAGTAGAACCACAGAGAACATAATATATTAGAATCTAGAGAGTATCGCTTCTCTGTGGTAGAACCGATAAGAAAACCTATATAAGGGGTTATGTTCTTCAAATAGATGCGTAGAAAGTTTCAAACAATAATGTGAGATTCTTTTGAAAAAGACCCCCAAGATACTATAGAATAGTACTATTTTCTTCTTCATCTTATCATCAAAATGTATGCATAGATCAAGTATTGAAATGTAGTAATGTGTGGTATTATTATATACATGAAATTTTTTTTAAAAAATCACAGTGTAAGTGGAACCTGGGGAATAATGTGTAGGTTAACAGGCAATTTAGCAGAATGATAAATTTTCACTGAATAATCATGTAATTTTACCACATGAATTATGAAATATATCATTGAAGAACTTTCTTCGAAGTTGGTTTGTGCTTTTCTGGAAAAACAGTCTATGCAGAATTTTTCATAGATCATTAGCCGAGATTAATTTGAAAAAGTTTCAATGTAATAATTAATATGACACTCTGTTGTAGGGCTAAAACATCGTTATAGACAGATCGGTATACATTTCTCTAATGGCGGACCAATAAACTGTGTTTATACATCCATAGAGGAAGTATATTGTGTGGAAGGTAGAGAAATCTGTGTTATAGAGATAGTCAATTGCATTGAAATACCAAGAAACCATTAATACACTTTTTTTATTCGAATTTGATCATAGTTTGATCGTTTCATTTGATTGAATCTGAAACAACATATGTAGTTCAATGTAAAGTTATCCAAGATGAACTCGTATGAATTCTGCGATATTCAATTATGTATTTTCTGTCTCACTAAACATGTATTATAAATATGAAATTTAATCATATATGAATGGCAACAGATATTTATGATAATTATGGGTACATCAAACATCAAAGCTTCAAACTTTCTATTTTATCATGTGAAGAAGAGACGTTAGCGAAGAGAGGAAAGAAGAGAAGCTCAGAAGGGTGGCGTGACGTGAAATAGTTAGCTGAGAGAGAAATCGATAAACAGAGGGCTGTGGAGAGGCTGTGGAAGGGATAATGCGGATAGCCTACCTCATAAATGCGAGATGGCAACGCCTGCCTCGCTTAATAGAAATAGGGAAATGGGACAAGAAAAAAGCTGAAGAAAAGACACACACACAAAAAGTGCCAGACTTCGTTCAAAGGGCACTCACAATTTTCCCAATCTTCATAATCCTATTGATTGCTGCTCCTTCATAAGTCCTTAGTAATTGTATCATTTGCCAATTGAAAAGGATTTATTGGCAATTCGTGTGATTCGTTATTTAATCTACAGGGATTAAGTCTCGAACATGTTGCATCTTCAATTATAAAACAAATTAGTAGAATAATCAGTAGAAAAGTGACTTTCTTCTCCGTTCCTTCTCATTACTTTGGAATCTTTGTCATGTTTGTCATGTTTGGATCTTATTGTCTTATAACATTCTATTACTCTCGATTAATTCAAAGAATACTAATTCAAGTGAGTGAGAACTATTTTTAATATGACCTCAATATTAAAAAATTATGACTTAATCATATTAACTGTAGTAGTAGCTATGATATTAGCTCTTACGAATAACATCATTCATTCATCACTTAGTTAGGCTAATATCAGATTAATTAATTAATAAGATCTCACGCATGCCTACACATTTTACCCCGGAATTTGATTAACCAGGCCATAGGACACATATCACGTCCCCCAGGAGATATTCTGAGATAATATATACGAGCATTCAGCAGGTCATCAGTTAGCAAGCAAGCAAATAGCATTCATATTTATTATCTGTTTCATATACGCCGAATTGGCGGACATTATTGGACTCTATGCTGAGAAAAGGATTTCACTGTATCGCATACGTTACATTCCTTTAAAGTATCGCTTAACATTGCTCGGGTGCACTTAGTAACCAGGATGTTTATTCATATTCAGTGCTGGCTTCAGTAACAATAGGATTATCCGTTCAATTCAGTTGAACGGAGAATGACTTATTCACTACATAGACTATAAATTAACTTAGCAGGTATTCAGTAGTTACAGGTATTCAGGTGCTTAACAGGTACTGCTAAGTTACAGGTATTCAAATTATTTCCAGTACATATTAAAAATTTATATTGATAGATAGATAAATAATTCATATAGATATAGTTACTGATCTATAGTAGTAAACAAGTGAGTAGTTTCACTGGAAGATTAATAATATTAAGTTTGATGAAATTTCTTGGTTAAAAATAATGATTCCAAAGAGATGTGTGAATAAAAATATTAAGATCCGTTCCACCAATAGAATGTCTTGAGGGTGAAGTGGTTTTTAACAATACATTGCACCAAATTGAAAAAAACGTGAATGATCTACTTGAGAACAGCAACTTACAAGTAAATTGTTAAATTTACAGATTTACGGATGGATATATGAGGTTACCGGAACTCTTGAAGTGATATGAGGTTTGATTCTTCCTATGATGAGATGTAGGTTTCATTGTAGCGAATTACTTAATAGATATTATTCTGCATGACACACTTGAATAAGTTTCGAGTGAGATGTTACTTGATAGTATAGATATTACAGGACTGGTGATAATTATCAGTAGCAAGTTTCTTAATGGTGGTTCAGATATTATTATTGTAACATCTCCCACAAACTTGGACTAATGCTATATACACAATAATAATGTCAATTCCCAAAGAGTTAGTTAAGACCGTGTTGAAACTAGTTGCGCCTTCAATTCCAAGGTCTGGCAACACGCTATAACGATAAGCTTAATGTGACGCAGTTGCTCTTCAGTGAAAATTAGTCGAAAATTAAAACATTAATAATTATTATAATCATTGAGATGGATAATTCAATCAGACAAGATGAATTATATTTATCAATTCGTACTAGAAAGCTCAAGTTTATTACAATGAGATGTTCACTCTTGACTGTTCGATAATTACTATATGAATATGATATATCTTAAATATAGGTGGTAACAGATTCAGTCGATATTAATGATGTAAAACGTCTTTCAGGAAGAAGACGTTTTTAAACCGTCAAGTTTCGATAACCGCGTAAAACGGTTATCCATCACTTCTCATCATCACCCCTCTCATCTACCCTCTCATTACCCACGCACAAACTGGTTTGGTAACACCCTCAGCAAAAAAAACTTGAGATTTGGGTAACACCCTCAGCAAAAAGGTTGAGAGATCATGTTTGATTCTCTCGTAATTTTCTATTAGTATCGTAATCTCCACCCTCCATTGGATTGATTTTTTTTCCGTAATCTTCTTTAGATTGATCAGGGTATTCTCCCCTATTCTATCACTTGAAAAATGTGAACTTCAACTGTTTGAAAATCTACCCTATTACATGAAGTTGAAAATGTTCAGTAGCTTGGAGTAGCTTGAACGGAACGCTTGAAGTTGACAGCTTTCCACACAGAAACGGAAAATTGAGATATTGTTCCCAGAAGGCAATGAGTAGTAATTTAAGGCCGTAGACCGGGCATTTTATCACAGTTTGAACTTTGAGCAGCAGCGGCACGGAAACCACGAAGCATTGGCAGGCTCGCGTGGAATATTAAAGTCCAAGCAGAGCAAACCTGCGAGCATGCGGCATTATTGTGAGCTCGTCGCACTTTCACACAGACGCCGTTCACAGTTCTCACCTCATAAACACATCATGTGACGCAGCCGCTTCGTCCTACAAAATGTAGAAAAATTGCTTTTCGAGAAACTTTGTTGAATCAACTCCGTATTCATTCTATTCTGTTACTGAGTATTAGACGTTCTGACGGCTACTTGACTTCTATTGACGTATTTCATTATGACCTTCTATTGGACTTCTACCAGTGTTTTATTTGTCTTCCAATGTTTCCAGACTACCTTTAACGATTATTATTGATAATTTTGCAAATTGATAATGAGTTATTGATAATGAATGCAAAACATATGTTTGCCTATCTTGAGCGTTCTCAAATTTACTACTGTATCTGTATATGTTTTTCGCGCCATTCATGAAATTCATCGAATTAATTGGTTGTTCCATCCAATAATGGTTAGGAACGTTCGAGTAACAAGAAAGATAGGCAAACATAATGTTTTGCATTCATAAATTTATTCTCATGTCTCTACTGAAGAAATGAAGAAACACAGAAGTTGTAATCTTCAAATAGCCATATCTCAGATTTATTCATCATCAGATTCTTCACAATTATATACTGTTTATTCAGAATAAAAATTCTCTACATTTTGTGTTTGAAAGTTTTATCGTAAAAAGCTTATTTCTCTACTAAAATCCAGATTGAAAAGTTTAGTCGGTCTATTCGCCATTTTGGAAAAACAGATATTGAAATTTATTGATATATGTATTTTGTGAAACACACCTTTAATTATAAACCCTACCAAATTTCATAAGAAAATCTTGTTTTCAACGAGATATGATGAAAAATATTAAAGAGAAACACAAAATGGCGGATTACAGGTAAACCTGACTAAGGAGAAATCAGCATTTCATAACGACATTTTCTGTTTTGTTTGACTTGTAGAATACCGTGGTAGTACTGGCATCACTACTATTTTGGGACACCTATTATATATATATATACCGGGTGTCACAGATTTAAATGTTTGATTTTATATTACGTGCCCATTCATGCCGAACTTTTTAAACTTCCCTGTATATATATATACAGGTGTCCACGAGATTTAAATATTTTGATTTTATATTACGTGCCCATTCACCGAACTTTTTAAACTTCCACACAGTTTTTACAAAAATGGTTCTAAAAATATTCTGGAAAAATGTCAACTGTCCTCTCCTTTTATTTACAAAATGAAACAAAATGGCGGCTTGTTGAAAAACGATACTTCGAAAACATTAAAGAAGGGTTTCTGGTTTATATAAAATATGTTTATTGTTACATTCTTGGGCAATATGGCTTGGGCAATATGACTTAAATATGAAGAAAAACTAGAACATAGCCTAATAAAAAAACCTTGAAGTCAAAATTAGTCAAACTGTAACCCATCCCACACCTGATAGCAACACTGATAACAGCGCTTAACAAAATAATGATTCGTATAGCTCTTACAAAGAAACTCCCGTAGTATCCGGAAGTTCCTCTTCTATTGATAAGTTTAGTTCCCCATCATTAATGAAAATATTACTGATAAAAACTTGTTTTTTCAAGGAACTCCCATAAAAAAGTTACAAACCGTTTAAACCTGTGATCAGGGTGGCCAATCTAAAAAATAACTTCCACGACCAATCCAACAGCCATGAGGTTGTCATTTAGTAATGGTGTTTGACATCAGTGTGTTTATGTGGGATGGGTTACAGTTTAAGATATTTCAGACTTCAATGTTTTCATTAGGCTATGTCTGGTTTTCATTATTTAAAATGTTTTTTGCCCTTGGATGTATGGCACAATAAAAATATTTCATGGAAAACAAAACCACGATTTTTTTAATTAATGTTTTTTAAAAGTATCGTCTTTCAATATGCCGCCATTTTGTTTCTAAAAAGGTTAGGAAGCTGAGGTACCCCAAAATATTTTAGAACCTGCTAACAAACCTAATAATTGTAAACTGTGTGAAAGGTTAAATATACGAGACTGCATGTCAACAAATAATAAACATTAAGCTCTAAGCACCTACTAATATGAGACACCGAGCCAACATACAGTATATCTATATCTATATATATATATATATATATATATATATATATATATATATATATCGTTCGCTTCAAGGTGCCTAGCACACCATCCTTCCTTGTGATCATGTTTCATGCTTTTGTTCTAGTCCTATTTTCATATTCTGATGTCAAGGTTTTCAATCCACAGTTTTGCTTCGATTAAAAATGTCTTAATGAGAGGGATATTCTTGATGCGAGTGGGATATTATTGAGTGATGCATCTTTTGCTGGTTATGTATCCGAGAGGTATATTATCGCATGCAATATATCATCCGACTCGCCTCTTGTTGCAGGAGCCGAGTGCACTCGCTTCGCTCGGCGGCGCTGCAAATGGTGGACGAGAAGGCGCGCTGCGTGCTGACCAAGGCCGAGTTCGCCAAGCTGTCCTACTACCTGGACGAGTACTCGGCCCGGCAAATGGCCATCGACGCCTTTGTCGCCGTGCTACTCGAACTGCTCAACTCACCCGATAAGGTAACACCCGTCAGTCACTTTTATCACCAATCAATTATTATGGACTAATATTTATGAACTTTTCGAAGTGAAAATCACTCTTTCGTGAGAAAATCCGTAATCAAGAATCGCTCTAACACGGATCTCTCTAGTGAAATCATGGTCTGTTACATGACCACGTATGGATCACACAAGTAATATTCAGTAATGCATTCAGGAAACATTTGACGTTTTGACGTTGTTGACTTTAAAGCCCAATCTTAAATAGTAGCTCCGCCATAAAGAGTCGATAATAATAATATTGTAACATTCAAATCTGTATTCTTGTAATATTGGTTTACACATTATAACTTTGTAAACGTAACAATCTCTATTATTGAAATTTCCTCCAGATTAGCCTAATGTTCCACTTTAATTTATGTTTGAAATAAAATGAAAATTGAATTGAGTTTTTATGAAACGAGGTCATTTTCGAAATGCGCGGTTGAAGAGGTGTCAGAACGAGTTTTCTCTTTCGGACGCTATTTTCCAACTGATAATAATTACAATAATGGTACCAAATGTTTCAGAAAGATCTGTAGAATTGTTGTATAACCTTAAAAATTCGATTTTCTACTGGAGAAGGGGAGTATAAGTCGATAAAAATGAAGTGAATTTCACTTATTTCAACCTTCAATATTGAAAAATTTAATAAGTCATAATAAAATACTACACGGTATAGCAACAATTCTAGCAATGTTCATCTTCATTAAAATCATCCACACACTTCTATTTTTTATAGCTTTAAAATAGCGACCAAAGAATTAATCTGGAAAGTGCCGATTTCATATTTTTTTCCAATGGTATTAATGGTATTAATGCTCTTAATTTGTATGAACTTCATATTAATGATATTACATTCATAATATTTGTATTTCTAAATATTAACAATAAACAATTGAAAATATTGAATTCAACTTCACAAATTTTTACTATCAGTTGATAATCTGATTTTTTTAGCATGAGATCATCTATTTCTAAAATTTGATCTACTTCCATGAATACAACCCTAAAACTACAGTACTGTACGATATCACTTGTTATACTTCGTTCTTTTATCACTGTCACACGTATGTGTAGAGCAGCCTATATGATTCACTTACTTACAATTTCGACAGCATTCCTAGATGCAAGCCACGTACAATAATAATAATTAATAGTTTTCAACTATTAAAATATTTCCAAGTAACGGAGGAACGGTTTGAGGCGGTTTTAAAATGTATTTGTTGTTTCTGTGTTGATAATAGAGAACTAATGTTACGCTCAAATATCCTTTGAAGTTGAATTCTTCGCAATTCGCAATGAATTCCATAAACTGAAATGAAATCAAGATTCAGTGGCCTATTCGTAAACTTTCGTTAAGAAGAAGGTCGGGAGTCGGAAAGTTCGAATTCGAGATATTTTGAAGCAACTCGACGACGAAGAGAGCCCACCCGAGTAATGAATGATTTTGACAATGATGGGAGGAGCGATGAATACAAATTAATCTTATCAGAATTGGATGAAAAGTCAAGAGCTGTAAAATGTGAGAGCTTATAAACATTGCGACTCAGGAAAACTTAGCTTTCGTCCTCAACAACTTGATGGAATGTTGCCAGCTGTTTAAATATTCAAGTACGGCTTCCAACAATTCGGAGCCCCACACTTCTACATTATTGGAAAACGCGTCTTATCTAAAGTTGAAGCATCATTCTCTTATTTTGCTCATGAAGATCACATGGGTGACTTAATCTTCATAATACGGTGTGATGTTTGAGTTTGAGATCATGGTCTGTTGAGCAAATATGACCACGTATGGAATAATATTCAGTAATGCATTAAGGAAAATCAGTTCTTTATTTGACGTTGAAGTCCCATCCACATCATCAGACACCAGACGACTCGTAATGTGCCAGACACAGACAAACATATTCTTCGATTAAATTTACATGTCTATGATTCCATGCTGTCAATCGCTGGTGGATACATGAATACGCTCATACAAATTACATTTGAGAATACTTTTCTATCAGTCACTTTACGTTATGTGAAGTTCAAGAATTGCTGATGGATGTGAATGCGCTCCTACAAATAATTACGTTGAAGATCTATCAAGCACTACTTGTCACATGCTTGTTCGATGTTTGAAGATGTGATTTTGGCTTCTTGCTCAATTTTCACTAGTATCTGTTTCATCCATACGAAATCTGTATTTTTCCATTAAGTTTTCGTGAATGAATTCAAGCCTTATGTTGAATTCAATATAGAAATTATGATAAATGGGAATTTAAAAAATTATTGTTGTTGTTTTCAGTACACTCTGTTAACGGAACTGCGAGAAGTAGTGGCTCCCGAAGACAGAGCACATTTTGACGAGCTTGTCTACAGACGCGAGTCGGAAGGCCAACGTCTGCAGCATTTATTAGATCCGCGCCACGTCACACGAGTAAGTTCTGTTCAATTTGATCCAATACTTCTAAAACATATTTCATAAAACAAATACTCTATATATTCATTGTTATATTATATGTAATAATATTATGTAGGAATTGTAAATGTAAAGCATTGTCATTGTTTTATTATAGATCTAGCATTTGGTTCGTCATTGTCTTTTCATTGATGAATATTTTTTCAATAAAATTTCAATACATTTTTGTGCTATTTCCAGAGAAAAGGAGGCGGTAACCCAATTTCCTGCTGTGATAACAATCATGCGACGCTCATGTCCAATCTTCATGACCTTCCTGGACCGGTGAGTTCTTTCTGCCGTCAATTTCATCCTGCACTTTCACTATTTTATCTCGAGTAGTTTTCTGTTTCAATTAGTTGGCTTCTTTGACATTTTCTTCAGCTCTTGCACAGTAGCTCACTCTCTTTGCACAAGCATCACTATGTCTGTCTAGTAGTAAAATTGTTCTCTTGCTCAAAAAGTTTCTCTTAAATGTATGTTTTAGTTTTTCCTGACTACATCAGATGGTAACTTGTTGAAATTTATTAAAACTAGGATTATAAAATGTATGACATCGTTATGATATATAGGATATTTTTCACTCAAGCCATTCACATGAAACCCTGATTATGGAAGTTACATTCATATTTCAAACTATTGGATTCCTATTTTAAATTTCATAGTATTTGAAATCTCGATAGATTATTATCCTCGGAAAAGTATACATTGAATGATTCAACTGTTAGCCTTGATGTTGCCTTCAAATTCCACTCTGTTAAAGGTTATTCCATTAGTTTAGATCCTAAGTATTTCATTAGCTCACTAAGTTCACCAATCTAAGTTATTCTCGTCGATCTACATTTACTGTTTTTTCTCTAGTATGGATTTACTGTACAGTACACTAGTAGTAATGTAAACTAATATAGAAGTAGAACTGAGTAGTCAAAATATATCGAAATGATATATTATACTATAATGAAATATGAACTATGAGAAAATTTCCTAGATTTAGTTGTATAATAATTTTAAATAACTCAGAGTACTATTTCCATTAGAAACCCTCTACGTCATGATGTTTGATGTTGCAATCCTGAATCCTGAATAATAACAATAATGATTAACAATTAATAATTATTGTAGCATTACTTTTAGAGTCTAGCTAGATACAAATTATATTATAGAAACATAGAAACACAATCTAGTTTATTATTTTGTATGTGCAAGTGTTAACTTAACATGGTGAATTGTAAATGTGAAAACCGTTAAGAAAAACATACATACTGTATTGAAGTCCGCTTCAAACATAGTTCTCGATATATTTCATTATACCTTTGAAATAGTTTGCTTCAATGAAATGTAAATTATTGAATTTGTTGATGTAGGATCTGTTTTGTTCAGTAAACGTTGCACGTTTGGGTTTCAAATGCTTGGATGAATTAAATTGGTTATTAGTGAAAATACTATGTGAATAAACAGTAACTTCCCTAAATTGTAAGCGATGAAGGAACAAACTATAGGTTATAATAACATACAACCTGTTTTGTTGAGGTTCATTGTGAATGCTTTTGTTCAAGGAGTTCTTAATTTTCATTAATTAATACTTGATTTCATCTAAATCACAATATAGTTCTGAAAAAACTTGAGTACATTTTTCAATTTTCTTTCCTCAATCTTATTTAATGAAAATCAAGAATAAAGGATAAATTAGTCCATAGAAAAACACATTTCAAGCAATATTTTATGTGTTGAAATCATTAATGTGGATTAATAGGGGTTTTATTTCATTTCGATGAAATAAAGTACCTACGTTCATTGAAAGAAATAAGCAGTTTGCATAGGGAACGCCCCTAGCAAATTCTATTGGTTGTTGTCTATTTCAACGTCAGCTGACTGTTCTGCTACGTCACACAGTGTCGACCAATGACAAGTGAGTACACTTCAGCCGGTTAGTCCACGCCCACATCGTGCTCTCATTGGCTATTCCATTAAGCGAATAGACTCCATTTTGTTCAAAAACACTATTTGAGTCAATTAAATGTAGTTTTCAGAATTTCTTTTTGTGAAAAGTTGTGTGTAATATTGCTTGCATTCACAAGGCAGATGAAAATAAAGCAAAAAGTGTTTCCTTTTATCAATCAATAATAATTTTAAAAAACTGATTCTAGTAGAGTACATTGATAGAATTTATATAGTAGTCTTTTGGCAAGCTTCCATGAACCTCTACACTCTAGACTTTAGACTCTAGAATAGACTTGTCTGTGTCTCACTCTCGAGAAACTCTAACAATTGAGAATGTGCATATTCTGAATGTACACATTATTCAATTTTTATTATTTATCAATTTTTTCGATAACAATAATTGGCTCACTTTTGACAATTCAATGGTAATGAGAACTGTATTGTAAATTACCTACAAAAGACTAAAATGATAAATGATAAAATATAGACAAGAAAAATTACTTATTCAAACAGAAATGTAAAAATGTAATAGCCAAAGGGACTACAAACTGACAATTCCATCGTGAATATAAGAAGAGAAAAACACGAAATTCTGAGCAGTCTAACTATTTTTGGCTTTTCCTCAACTAACCCATCTACATAATTATATTATTTCTACCGAAAGATCAATATCTGAAACTCCATGTTGGATGTCGTGTTTACCTTTTTCAAAATTTTCTCCAAACAACGAACTAATATCAGAAACTCTCGCATCAATTACTAATTTTGAAGAGAATCATCTTTCACACGACTAATAGGCTATAGAAACACCTTTCATATAGTAGGCTACAAGCCGTACGGAGGTTGATGACTTGAATAATGATATTACAATTATATTATATTACTTTAATAATCAGGGCAGTAATTACAAATAGCGAAAAAATCTCTTAATTGCCAGAATAGAGTATTTTGGTTTTGTTGAAAATTCAGATTCAAATTCAAATAATTTGTAGAACAGAAAAAGTGATGTTGGAAAATGTAATATTACATTTTGAAACCTTGCAAAATATTTTATTTCTCTACGGTTCTCTCATAGGTTTGGCTAAACAGCAAAGAAAGATAATTTTCACATGCAAAAAAATATTTTCACGCAGGTATCACGGTGATCCACAATATTTTGAGAAGCTCTTTAGAAGAGTTTAGAAAAGCATGGAAGAGTTTAACGAGATGCATCTAAGTCAAAATAATTTGAATTAGAATAGATAATTCGGAAAGTACTCTAGCTCTGCTAGTTGGAATTTTAGTCTAGTCTAGTAACTCTCTTAGAATTTATGCACTTTCACTACTATGCACGTGCACATATCTGAAGGCACGACTTTTCCTATACGAACAATTCACAAATTCGTTTCTTATTTCAATTTTCAACTCTTTTCAGCCAATATTTGAGGCATCAGTTCAGTTCCTATCACGTAGTTATGTTATGGAAGTCTTTATCATCCATATTTTTCTGATTCATGCATCATCTTTACCACCTATTAAATTATTATTGATTTTTATGGTGAAATTTCCACCGTTTTTATGATGATCAGGGAATTTTCAATCATGGTTAACATACTATTCAACTCTTGCAAATTTAGAATTCATTTTCGAATTCCTTTGCATGGACTGAATTTGTCAATTCCTCTTGTCAAGATGTTAATAATTAATCCTAGTGTATTTATACAATTGAACAATGACATGTTTTTGTCACATTTAGTAACACTGACTACATTTTTTTCGCTAAAAATGGAAAATTAACAACAGTACCCCATAAAGATCAACAGTTTGAATCGTTGTCATGAAAATAGCTTTTAGTTTGAATAAAAATGTCATCACATTTAATCTATCCTTTCAATGAGGTAGGCCTAAACCTAAACCATACAAACATCATTAACATTTAACTTCAAAAAGACTTTCTATTTCAAAAAAAAACTTAGTAGGAGTAAAGCTTTCTTCAATAACTCACCGGTCAAATAATCATTTCATATGATGTACTCTATAACATTTTTTTCAAGAACTGAAAAATACTTGTTCCCGTTTCTCGGAAATTTTGAATTTCGGTATTCGTCTTTCAACTGCTCCGGTCCCATTTTTCCAATCAACAGTCTCATACATCGTCCAGCTGTCAAAAGGATAGTGAAAGGAAACTGAAATAATTTAATTAAAATTTTAAATGTGGAAAGTTAAGTGAGGTAGCCTAATTATAAGAGTAATAATTCTTACAGTAATTGAAAAGTGTTGCATAATCGAAAAAGTTACATAAGAAACGTGAAATTTGGAATATCCTAATATTTTGAGGAAAAGAGAGGAGGTTGGAGATATTTCCTACCTTCAACAAACATTCTTTTAAAGGCTGAATCTGTTGATGCAGTGATAATTTTCATTTGATAAAATTTCTTCGAATAATTCTTTTTTAAATAAATCTTCCGTACCACTTGGAAATGACATAAATTTTCAACATGACTTTAAATTAACCAACATGTTTCAACTAATACATCTAATTACAGTTGTAGTAATCCATTACTCAAGTATCATCCCAATATTTTCAAGAGTTTCCATTAAAATTTAGATTCTCAATGATTTCCTTCGTACATTATCCCTCCGAAGCATTTTTCTCCCCTGGTGTCAATTTTTATCACTATTTCATGATTACTACTCCAATATTGCTGATCACGTCTTCGTCAGTCACATTTTTACCTTCAAACTCAGCACTATTAAACTATCTTTAAATGACTATAATCATCTAAAATTCAACGCACTCTCTTGAGCTCTGAGATTTCTTGTCTCCCTGGCCCTTAATGCTGGGCGTATACCAATGTAAGTCAAGACAAGACAAGACGAGATAGTCACATGATTTAGTCACAGCACTTCACATAGTTGCTGTAAAACGGCAACACACCGATTGATCTGTTGCATCGGTGTGTGCTGCTTCATAGACAACTATATAGTACTGTGACTAAACGTGACTAATCTCTTATCTTTCTAACAATGTATGCCTAGCCTATACTTATCTTAGTAGCATCAATGTCACACTTTTCCAAATATTACACCTCTTTTGAACTCTTTATTTTCGGGCAATCATTGAACAAAATAGAAACCAATATACATAACTGATCATAGTCATACTTCTCGTCCTGTAAAAACACAATTGCACATTCTTCTTATCTTCTAGTATTCCATTTGCTTGTTCAATTTGAAAACTCTTGCAGCTTTCTACCTACTTTCCTCCACCTTTTTGACACTTCTCCAAATACAATTTTAGAGTTGTCTTTGCTTTCACACCATCTTATAGAATTTCTGACTCATTCAATCATACTTTCACTCTTACTCATTTTAATTCAATACACTCTTGCGCTCTCTACTTCCTTTCACGTTGATATATTTCTTATTAATATTATTTTTCTTTTATCCTCTACACTACTCATTTAACTTAAACCCTGTTGTGTTTCCCAATCATTTCCTCGAGCCCTGTGACACTATCACATTTCTTTCTAAAATGTCTCACTCAATTTAAATACAATACTCGCGCTATCTCTCACTTTGAGTTTGCTTCCCCGATAGTGCTTCCCTTTCCTCACCCCACCCAGCAAAACCATATCGCACAAGAAGGCTCGTTCGGAGAGGCAATCATGCAATCGAGCGCACACAAATTACATACAAGTAATGGTAGTGATGCATTGTTATTCAGCCCATGAGGCGGTATTCCGGGAAGAGCTTACACCTGAACCCCCTCAACTGGCAGAGTGGTTATTTCCTCAGTTAAGTCCTAATTGAATGTAAGATTATAGAGTGTGATGCGAATATAACAGTCTACTTTCTTCTTGATTGCTTTCAACATGAATATTGTCAAACCACAATCGCCGTCTTTGATAAACCACATTTGCATTATATACATGGTAAGATCCTTAGACCTGTCACGGTTTTCCTTTGTAGAATTATCATTCTACAATGTACCGTCACGGTGATACTATTCACCAAAGAGAATTCTAATAGGGTGGATAATTATTCAAATTCCCTGAATTATGTGATCGTGTAAGGAATGAAACTAGTTTTGGTTTGAATAAGAAACTTTCTCTGAGTTTCCTCAGATCAGTTGAGTGTTGAGTCTATCAATGTTTTAAATTTTCTCAGTTGTGCCCAAGTTGTAAAACCCTAAACTACGCTTTGCTATAATTTGAATATGTTATGTGTTACACAGAGTTCATGATAGCTGGAAATAATTTTGTAAAGTGAATGTAACATGATTTACTACAGGAGACTCTTCTGAATTTGTACTAAGCAATCCTCAATCACAGAGCTCACAGTGCACAACGTAGCAGTTATCATTGAAGCTTACAAGCATTCATTATACTAGTATTATTGATCAACCCATTTTTAAATATTTTTTAAAACATCATTGGCAAGTTTAAATCGACAAGAAATTCGAAAATATAAACAACAATTAGGCCTATACCGAACATAAAATTATCATTGAAATATCATCTATAATATTATTCATATAACGTTTTGGAATATTTTTAGAAACCCAATCAAATTACATGATTACACAAACTCGATTTACATCTATCTGAATCATTTCAAAATTGAACTTCCTAATTAGAATATTTCACATGAGATGATTGGAAGTAATGTTACTTCTGATAAACAAAATCACCAAAAACTATAGTAACTTATAACATTGCAAGAAATCATTCATAAAGCGATTTTAGGAAGTAGACCAAGTTAGTATGCTATTATTGACAAAAGGCAACTAAAACAACTTAACATATCCTGTGAATAATATGAAATAAAATATTCAATGTGATTTGGACAGGCCTGGAATTGGGAAAAATTTCCCGTGGACCCAAACTAGTACAAAAAAGTATTCATACCAATACAAAATGCATATACCAAAGCATGAAAAGATGATCTCTCCACCAATAGAAAATTATCACAAAAATTAGGATCTCCTCATATAAAATATCTAAAAACACAAATTTAATGAACAGATACGGTAACGTGAATTGAATTGCTAGAGAGATGTATTGAAAATGGAATGACCGGACGTGTTAATGAACTCCTCTTTTCCAGCCCTGAACATTTCTCAACGTCGAGGCCCTTGCAGAAGTTTCCGACGCGTCTGCCATCGGAGAAGGCTGCACAGAGCCAGAGGACTTCCAGAACCCCCAGCGAGGATTCAGGACTTGGTCTAGGACCAGAAATACCCCACTGGGTCAAGTTATGGGTGAGATTGTAAACATAGAATGCGAGAATCTTATGAAAATATTTAGGAAGCCAGTTGAAAACTTAAAAATTCTACTAGTTCTTATATTGTATGTTGTAATTTTGTCGGGTTAGTTCCATGTGTTTCCGACCTCTAGGCCCAAATCTCACTCCATCTGCACCTCCATCGTAATCGTTTTAGTCGACAAAGAAATATAGATCTAGAAGGTTCTTAAAATCAAATTTTATCAGTTGTTCTAGTAGATTTTTTAATTATTGTGAGAGTAGTTGGTAGCATTTACAAAAATTTTTATAGCTAATGTAAGTGTTGGGCGAGTAGTACACTGGTTAATGTATTGGTCGATGAATTCGAAAGAAATATTATAGTATTATAAATAAATGTAGCTCAAAATAATTATCTCTCCATAGCATATTACTTTGTAATATGTTCTGTTGATATTCTAGTAGTTTCTAATTCGTAACTTTATTTTGTTTAGGATCGTACTTTTTCAATCCTTTCAGCTTTACGTTCATGAAAGTTTTTTACTGATTAATGTGTACTTCCAGATCAATTCATCCGCTCGCTATCTTGAGCTTTCAATAGTTTTATAATCGGTAAAAACAAGAAAGAATTATTTTCTCTGCACTACAAGTATTAGTATTATTATATTGATTATTATATATTATTAAATTATTATCATATTATAATATAACCGAGCTGTAGAATAAGTCGATTACCTCTTGAAGGAGTAGGTGGCAATTTGTTCGTGCTCAACAATTAGATAGATAAGAGGGTCAATTATGGATTTTAATTTTTGAAAGTAAATTGAGAAATAATTTTAAGAGGTACAGTCAGTCAAATAAAGTAGTCCGGGTATTTTTATAGGACAAGACTCAAATTAGTGGACAAGATATCATTTTCTCTCATGATCGCCCTCATTCTCACATGCATGTTTGAGAATTGATTTGAACCCTTCTTCTAAATAAATAAAGAAGATAAACGATTACGTGTGTTCGTGTGTGCACGTGTGTGTGTGTGTGTTTATTGTAAGCTGCAAGCTAATTTAGTTATTCCGAAAAAAATAAAGAATAATCCTAGACCTTGAAATTTTGCATACAACCAAAAATATCAATGTTATGCACCTCGAAGCCCAAATTTCAATTTTCCTTTAGATATTTCAAATTGAAGCTCTAAATACCACTTCATTCCGGAAGGTTAAAATACCGTACTCTTAATAGCTGCTTCATAATGATTCGAGTTCGAGGTTAGAAACTTTGGTACGCTAATAAACCAAGTCAAATTACAGCACGGTGGAGCAGTTAGTTTAGGCGTGTCTCTCGTCTCCCAGACCAGGGGCTCCAGTTCCTCGGTTCAGACCTCAGATCCTTAAGAATTTTTTTGACGTAAACTTTCATCAAAAATCAATTATTTTTGCTTTTTATCGAAATAAAATTAATTTTTTTAATTTTCAGTTATTTGTTAGTTAAACCAACATCAATTGTTTCCAATATTAATATAAAACAATGAGCTCTATTAATTTTATTCAATTTTTCGACTTATAATAGTTCGTATTTTGCGAATAATTTTCTAACCATGCAAGTAAAACAAATTTTTCTAATACTTTTTTACAAATCCCTTTAAGATATTACAATGTTGAAGTACACACATTGGGAAGACCTAATCAAACTATTATTGGAATTGCCAAGTTGGCGTTCTATAATAATAAAAATTACAAAATTGTTATGGAATTATCTGATGGAATAGATGTACTGCAAGTTAGCATTTATTAATAAAAAATCTTAATGAAGGAGGATTAATTACAGGGATCTCAGTTGTCTCATAATTTTCCGCAGTTCAAAGAAGATTTTTGTGTGATGGCATTTGCAAAAGTAATGAGAGATTAATACCGAATTCTTAGGCAAAATGCTGACTGCTAACATGAATATGAGCTTATGTAACTTACTTGACAAATGATGAATGAGCTAAAAAGCTTACACATTAAAGTAGCAGAATACTACTAACAATAAGTATACAGTTGTGTTTACCTATAAAGAATAACTGGGCTTATGCAATAAATACTTCTTCATTTCCTTCTAATATTTTCCCTGTTAATTTCTGAATTGGTCCAATTCATTAGGCTACTTTATTGGATGTGATGAATTTCTCCAATAAATTTAAACCACTATTTTGCTACCATATATATTCCAGTTTGATAGCATAGTAGGCTTAATATTTTAAAGGCCTAATCCAGAAAAATGAATAATAGTCTTTGATACACCAGGAAGAGAAGAAATTATAATGTAAGCTTTGTTGTTTGAGGAATTGATTTGAACCCTTATACAGTATCAATAATAGAAGCCAATGTACTGTCACATCGGAAATTGTCCTCCATGTTAATCGAGATTGGATAATACGAAGCAACCAACAGGCATGTTCAATGGAAGCCATACAATAACATAAATTCTCGCTGACCTATTTCATGTAACAATAAATTTTGTTCATTGCATTGGCATTGTAGTGAATCAATTGCGAGCCATGATCATCGTAGTAGCTATGGTGCTCTTACAAACATCGCTGATAGAAATCAGATTTATTATTTACACAAAGGTGCTCGTGAAGTTAAAATCAATAAAAGTAGAATAATTATCAATTGACTTGAAGTGGTAGCCTCTCACTAAACACATTGAATAATAAATAATTTAATTAATGAATTATTCTAATACTGATTCATACATTCAAACGTTCCTTTAACACCTTAAACCACATTAGGTTGGATCTACCATCAATCTACGATACCTGTATTATATGGGATCCTGAGCCAATTTTAATAGTTCTCTTTCAAAAACCTTTCATTGTAAACTATTTTCAAATAATAATTATTTTCATCATTATGGTAATTTTTGTGAAACTGCAAAAATAAGACTATTATGTGAACATACATTTTGCACATGTTTACATGTGAGGGACATGTGAGAGCGACACATTATAGAATAGATATTGTAGTTATTTTATATGCATGAAATTATTCTGATTCTGATCATGAATTATGTTGGGTCTGAATGAAATTCAACTTGCGTCATTGAAGCCTTTCAACAAAATACACAAGTGCATTTTCATAGTAGAGGTTAAACTGTTGGATAACATTAGGAAACATTTAGTCGATTGGAGTAATACTATTATACCCTAGCAGCATGTTACATGACTATTTATGAGGATATTTTGAGGACTATTTATGAGGAGATTTTTACATAATCTTGATGCGATTGGATGAAGTCACTAACAGTTGGTTTATTCATAATGATTAGAATAATTCATAATTAGTTCAGGCATCATGATATAAAACTGTGATCTTGATCAAGATCCATAGAAGTGAAAGTATGTATTAATTATTTAGTCTTGTTAATTAAAATTTTACTAATTCCAATTTTTTTTTAAAATTCAGCCAAATGTTAAAAAACTTTTTAAACTTAATTAATAAAACATTGTTTATTAAACATTCAATAATGTTTTATTACCAATTGCAACCGTGATTTGAAAGTTTCTCATTGATAAAAGAATATTACTAACATATGAATAATCAATTCATTCACTAAAGACTAAATTAATTACATATTTATTTATCTTGGTTTATCAATTTATCGAGGTATTTTATGAAGATAAGCTAAAACAAGAAACTGAACAAAATAGAAATCAAATGTAGCACAATAAAACTCAATATTTGTATTCGTTTTGATAGAGTAGAATGATTTGAAACATTGTTTACTTTCCCTGCAAAATTCAGCTAAGCTTCACAGTTAATCGACATTGACATAGTATGCGGGTCTCAGTTAATTAAAAGACAGTATATATCAACGTGATAGCGGGAATCTCGCCCCAACTCTGTAGGGCACTGCTATCAAAATATAAATTGCTTTTCATGAGCTTTCATTAGCTGTTGGAAAATGTTTCTACACGATTCACATCAGAGAATTGTTTACATTTCAGTGGGTGTTTTCCAATCCTCTGCCTTCACTTTTCACCCTATCTCCGGCAACGAATGACTCTAGATTCTAGATAAATGAGAACATAACTTACTTGACATAGAAACTTATCTGATTTTTTGAGTATCACTAGAGGCACTAACAGTCATAATAGAGAATATAAAAGGTTGAGTAAACAAGGAATGCATTCCACATACAGAAGTTTTAAAACGATAGTATAGATGAACTCATAGAGAGGATGTTCCAAGTCAAATAAACGGCCCATTACACTCTTGTGCTCTATTTAACTGAATTTGAAGAAAAATAGTTTTCCAATATCTAGAGTCTCTAGAGCCCACCCAGAGACTCACCCCCTCTTATAATTTATTTACTTCATTTAATGTTGGCTTATCTCAAAGTCATTCAAATCTCAAATAATGGAAATCCAAAATTTCACATGAATGTAGACGAAATAGATTTTGACTCATGAAAATATGCATGTTTCAAATCGTAGATATTAACCGAGTCTAAGCTACTTGTTCCTGAGGGCTGAAGAGAGAGATGAAAAGTGCTATAAAATACCGTACAAAAATATGGTTTGCGATGACGTATTGCATTCCTGCGAGGGACACGGAGCTTAGACTCGGGCAGTAGATCTATATGATATATATATAGAGGATGTATATAACTATATAGATCTATATAACCTCCTGCACCGAGTGAACCAGAAATTTGGAGATGAATAGCTTTCATGAGCTTTAGAGCCCGTCATCTTTGTCAATGAGTCATTAGCTATTCAAAATATTCTCAAATTAATTACTGTACCTCAATAGCATATCACTCACACTTTGAAGCAAGAGCTTTATGGAAATTGAATACGATCTCAAGATATACAGGTCATTTGTCAACTAAGACAAACAAGTCAGGAATTTGTCAAAAGCTCCAAACTTGAAAGGAATCTCTCTTGAAACTTTTACACAACTTTTAGTACTCTCTTGATGCACTTGACTTGTTCTCTACTAACTTACTTCCTTTCAAGTAGTTTTATGTAGGAGTTCTCAATATACATTAAATCGATTCATATACCATTGATTCTGACCTACTAAAAAAATTCTGAATAAAATAACATTCTAAACAAAATTCTTATCTCAATAACAATCTCACAAAACAGAAAAATCCAGATTTATTAGAAGTTTACTGAATTGCCTTATTTTATCAAGCTATTCAGAAAATCTTGCAAATTTTCCTCGTAGCAAGTAATGTTCCTTGAAAAACTAGGTTATTTATCTCGAGCGATAAACTTTTCCGCGTCAATACTCCAATGTTTCAATTGGAATGTTTCAAAGTTGCCAATAAATTTAGTACGCTGCTATCAAAACTTGACATGTTTGCTTTTGCCGAATAAACGAAGGATTCCCACACCGCTTCTCAACTTTCAACTAGCGTACTTCTGCAATATTCTTCGTGATACACTGTATTACGAAGTGTTTGATGCTAATGACTGATTACTTTCTGCTAGTATTAGAGTAGTTGACTTCTTGAATAAAAATTACAACTGTGGTAAAATTAGTGGTACAAATTTTCTATCAATTCTTGATAAATCAAAAGTTTTTATACAGCATCAGTCAAAACTTGTATAATAACTTTTAATAACTTATAACTTGTTGTAATGCAGTCAAAACTTGACAATTTAAGATAGAAATTGTACTTTTTCAAGAAGTTAGCAAAGCTATAAATTTAGATTTTAATATCAGAATAGAACACTCTCAAGTTATAACAGTATAAAGACAATAGTATTCGTTCTTCATGGTATAAGATGTTTCACAACAGTGAAACTTGGTACCTTTCTGCTCTTATTTTTCAGTTCTTAGTAAATAAGAACTATTAGAATTAAATTAATTGAAATTATTTTAGGCAGTGGTAGATGTGTAAAGTGTGCTACTAACGATAATTCTGTGTTTAATGTTCAACTAATGTTCATTCATACTATCTAGCCAAACTAGGCAGTAATTTATTTGGTTCTTATTAGTGTTGTATACGTTTAGTTGAATCCTTAACAATTAAACAACTTCTGATCCTGTAGGTATTGTATTGAGTGAATTCTTCATTTTAAAAATTGAAGTGCAGAAGTAGCCATACTCGATTTAGAAACTAAATTAAAAGTTGGGCACGTTCAATTAGGAATAGAATAGAATGGATGAGATGGGGAAAATGTCTGAGCTTGTTTCCTTGTCGGATTACTCGAGTTGAATATGAAATTTCTCTTGGCCGAAGAATGAAAATGACTATTGTTATCTGGTTGCAGTAGAAGTGAGTCTCCACGCTGGTACCCCGGCTCGCTTCATAAGCGAAACGACCTTGCTTTATCGGGGGATGAGGAGTTTCAAAAGGTGCGGAATACCACCCCTTATTACTATTCTCGTATAAATTCTACCCTTTTCGTAATACAGTACCTGCACCAAGCCAAATAAGCGCAATGTAAGACCAGTGGGTGAGTTTGAGCATCGCCTTGAAATTGACTTTGCAGGAAATTTTGAAACTAGAACACAACTTTAATACAGAACTAGAAAAGTTTGTACCTTTCGTTTCGAAAATGCAAAGTTACAAAGCCGGGCAATAAGTGAAACTCGAATTGGGTTGAACCGTTAAGGTTCGGAGCATAAAAGGTTGTAGGTTGTACAACAATTGTAATAGTTGTACAATGTAGGTTGTATAGGTTGAATAAGTTGTAGGCTATTACAGAGAGCATGATTGACCATTTCTGTGGGGGTGTTCTCTAAAACCAAGACTTCATTATTCTCAGGTGGGTGAATATACCCTCGTTATAGGTAACTTATACAGTATCATAGACTAAATACACACCTTGACATCGTGTTGTCTATGCTTATATGTTGTATAAACATGCATATACATGTACATACTTTTGGTTGTAAGATAAGTTGTACACCTACTATTTTGAATAGAACATAAGACGCTTTAGCAGCAAAAGATGTTTTCCAAATCATACAGCGAATTTTCGGCGATATCGAAACACTATCGATTTTTTGTTCATCATGACTGCAAGTCCGTGATTTCAAGTGAGTTTTTTTCAAGTAAATATTTTTTCTAATGTTCCATATTAGAGTGGATGTCTCTCGTATCCCGAATCAAATTTCAATGTCTCTCCCCCCAAACCAACATGAATTTGATATTCATTCAAATAGAGCACCTGTATTTCTGATCTGTATTTACTCCTTATTGTAACGAATCAAGTATGGGTTTTCTTTTCCAAAGTATTAGAATTATTTGATTTTAAAAACAATGAATTTCAAGTTTTCAAAAACTATGAATCAACAAATAATAACCTATGGCATTTGCGCTTATTTAGCATTTCCGATAAGTAATCATGTTCAAGTAGCTTACTTGGTAGAGAATTAGCAAGAAATTAGATAGAATGAATTGAAGTCTATGTAGATTTAAGTATCGGTATTCTATGTTTCCAAATTTATTGTTGAATCACTTAATTCTAGTTAAGGCTATAAGATTAAGCTGTCTAGCAGTTACCAATAATATCTATAATAACAATAATTTTATCATATTGTCACCAAATGTTTCTCTAGTGTCAAGCAACGACTAGGATCAAATAATTTATCTCTCAATATATTTTATAACTTTGAACTGAGTGGAATGTGGATGAAAATAAGGCTATAACAGGCAACAAATGGAGTTGAACAAGTGATAGAAGCATCGCTTTACTGTATCCATTCCAATTCCATTCGGATGAGAGCTCATGCTCAATTTTTTGAGATGAGATCCAGTTTCCTCCACAAATGTTTTGTTAATAATCACAGTGAGCCCATGATATTCCTCTTGAATGTACCCTAGTATCATCTGAATCCTATAATATGGATGTCTTTCAAATCATCTGTATATAATTATAATTTTAAATTAAACATATTTGGATTGCATGTGATTCAGGACCTTGTAGTTGCTTACTTATCTTATTGTTTGCAGTCTGATATTAATGGTGTATTGTTGTTCAATAATATTAAAGTAGATTGTATAAAATCATACTACAATATTGATATTCACGTTTACATTATGCTTTTAGGCTGGGAGTACACCGGTTAGTCAAGACAAGACAAGACAAGATTAGTCACGTTTAGTCACAATAATTCACGCAGCTGCTTGTAACACACCGATTGGTCATTGCATCGGTGTGTGCTGCTTCATAAGCAACTATGTGAATTACTGTGACTAAACGTGACTAATCTCATCTTGTCTTGTCTTGACTAACCGGTGTACGCCTCGCCTAATCATGATCGCATACGTGACTAAATCGATAAATGTATAGTGCAATTTCCTTAACCAAGTCGATTTTCATCAATATAGAACTTTAAATTGGCAAATTTATTTAGAAATTTGTTTGATGAAGATCTAATAATCGCTTTAAGCTTTATTAACACTATATTGTTATACTTATAAAAATGCAGTGTTTGATAATAATTTTAATAAAATCCTTTAATGAACTTCAGTCAATTTCCATACAAAGGGGAATTGCTCAATCCCTTGTGTAGATACCGCTAACGTAGTATTCGATTCAATATCATTAACATATTATTATAATACAATAATATAAACTTATGTTATAAGTTTTCATCCTGTTATTATTTCTCAGTAAATTTTGGTTGCTCCTCTTAGCTTTTAATTATTGTTATTTGTAGTTAGTTATTAGTATAACGTAGTCTATGAAGATCGTTGATAACCGTATGTTGTGAGTAAGCAGAGTAGATGCCAACTTTTACATATATCCTCTGTGTGTGTAAGTTGGTTGGCGGTTTCCCTCTCAAGAACTAATTAGACAGAGTTGTTGCAGATGTTTCCAGGTTGGGAATCGAGAGTGGATGGTGGCTTTGACTACGGGGGCGGGGACATGGATCTCCCTCACCGGAGACATTCCAGTGTATCTCAGCTCAATCAATCTTCCTATGACGAGGCCAATATGGTAAGTTCAACTCCAAGTTGACTCGAATACTAACTACATCATGCTAATGTTACTGTATATAATATTGCATTCTTGTTTGAAACGATGACATCACCCAATTTGCATGTGGAAAGTAAGGGTCAACTCGAGATTGAGTCAAATCAATGACGACATACCATGGGAATTATTAGAATTAGCTCTATCGTGAAATAAATTGATCCCAGATAATCTGTAATTTGTTTTCCAGATTTGTAATTTTATTATACGGTTTTGTTTACTGGTTATCCAGATTTGTGAATTCATTATCCAGGTTTGTGGATAATACAGAATGTTTCATTCTCTGGAGGTTTGAAAAAAGGTTTGGCAGCTGCGGGCCAGTTTGAAAAAAACTTGTGAGAGAGGTATTCTCCATTGAATGGAATTGCCAAAAATTTATAACTTTTCATTACATGGCAGGCTTTACCCGATGTTATTCTGTAAGTTACAGGCCAGTTTGAAAAACTTCCGAGTATGGTATTCTCCATTGAATCACCAACTTTCCCTTGCGAAAAAACTCTTGAAATCAATTTGAATTAACCAGCAGCCTCAGTGTGGGTTGAGGTGGAATAAATTCGGGTGCAGCCATCCGTGCAATACAGCAGATAAGCCAACTCAGCTGGATTTAAACGTTTCGTAATGAAATTGCTCGAATTAAGCTATTAGAGTGAACCGGACAAACTGCATGCTAGCATGCTGTCAGAGTGCATTCACATGGGTACTGGCGTACGTTGCACGCAGATTGGCTGGAGGCGCTGGAGCTCTGTAGTTGGAGAGTTGCCAGCTGGAGAAAGTGCTTCTCCCCAATTTGTATCCCTCTAAATCATCGCCGAAGTATTTCCAGGAGAGACAGCCATTCCACATTGTTGCTTCCTCCTCTCCAGAGAAGAACAACTCTTATTGTATTCTGACATATTCCAGGCAGCTTATCATATTTTAAGTGAAATATATTCCCCTTTACGATACCAACTTTAGTAAACAATGTTTCAACGACTACAGGAGCAGAGCCGCTCGAAAGAATAGGCTTATATGATATGATCTCTTGAGACAACGATTTATGAGACAGAACACAACAACTGATAGATTTCAGTGAACAAAGCAATAAGTCGAAATATTTTATTTGGTTGTTTTATTTTCTATTTTGAGCTGCTATTTTGAAGTGATAGATATCATTATATATGTCAAGACAGTCGTCAATGGAAAGAAAGACAATAATTCTCAAATTGAAATTGTTCTTGACTTCTTTTTGATACTGGTGATGGAACGTTTTCAATTCTAGGAAAAATGGAATGAAAAATTCCGTTAGAATGATAATAATTTGAAAGAGAACCGTGATTCAACCGGTGATAGTAATTTTCTTATATATTGTTTGGAGGAGATTGTCATGCAATGTATGTTACGTCATTTCCTCACATCTCTCGGGAAATTTAACAAAACAATTCGCATTATCTTCTACGTGACGCTCTTAACATCCATTTCATCTTTTGTTCAATGCCAGCTTGTAAGTGAAACTTCGAGTTAGTTTGTACAAACGCAGAAGACTTTCTTATATTTGGTGAAAGCCATACTTATCAAACATAAAATCACATAATGAGAGTGTAATGTTATTTAACAGAGCCGAAACATGATTCTTTACCAGGCTCTAAGCCATTACACTGGATAACAATATAATCAAATTCTAAAACTTTGCTGAATCCATGTTTTGTTAAAATCAACTACCATCATTAAATCATTAAAATCATAACTATTTATAATTATGAAAATCATAACTAACATAACTATCATTAAAATCAACTACAACTTGATATGGTAATTGATCTGGAAGCACACCTCGAATATTTACATCAGACCCAGAGTTTCAAGCACAAGAACGAGGCTCAGCTGCTAAATTCAACTGTATCGATTACATTCCCACAATCAGATAAAACTTATTTCGATTATCAAACTTTCGTAGCGCAGAAAAATGAATAAGAGAAAACTCTTTTCTGGAGCCTGCCAGGATTAGAAATTGAATTTCTTCTAATGGTGGCCCACTGAGAAATTTCCTAGATACCAGAAGTCATTATTCTCAGATTTGTGACGGAGAAGAAAAGAAATGCACCTGGGATATTTCGTTTATCCTTGCCCGATCTGACCTTATTACAAATCCTGATACAATGATTGCTTGCCGAGTATGCTATACAAGAAAGTAGGTTTTGTCTGATATTGAAACCTACGATAGAATGGGCTACCCAAGTTGTACCAGATATTTTTATTAATTTTCATTCATTAAGGAGATATTGACATAAACACTCAACATTTGAGTCATAGTGGATATAATAGAATTATCAAAATGATTCTATATGTGACTCAAGTGTATTGATTCAGAATAAGTTATGACTGGCATTGTATCAAACAAACATTGAACAAAAAACAAAAATTAATGAATGATGCTCCTTCGTTACAGGAAGAAAGCATTTTCTCTGTTATTCAGTACAATTTTTTATTTTCTCTGTACACTTCATAACTTATCAATGATTGTGAATCAAATCAATATTTTTGAGCTTATACTAGTACATAATATAGAAATAAGATGAAGGTACGGTTCCCAAAAAGTTGAAAAGCTTTTATAATACCTGCATCAATCAAGAAACAACGGACCAAATCATTCATCGAATACAATTATTATGACTACATTATTATGAATAAGCTTCTCATTTTCCAATAAGCAAAAACACATTTAATAATCATAATTGATATATATCGGTAATTGATCTCTCAACTTTTTATTGAATTTCTAACCCGTTAAGAATAGAACATTTTTCTAAGCCGTAAAGAATACAACACTGTCTTCTCTCTCCTCTCAGTTAGTCCTTTATCTAAGCCCTATCGAACATATTTTTTTCTGGATCAGGACTGAAATCTGGACTTATTTAAATTGAAAAGAATATTCATTTTTCATTCAGAGTGCCTTGTTTGAGAGTTCTTATTCAATAATTTGACCAACGCTGATGATGATTTCGACGTTGATTTTGATTAATTCAACTGATGCCTCAATTGACGAGTCCAGTAGTAAAGCACTAATGAAATTTGCAACGCAACAGTGGGAATAAGTTGGGCCAGAAGAGATGTTGGTGAATATTTCAGTGGCTGTTCTGTTGTTTGTAACTGGACGGAGGGTGGAGGGTGGTGGGTGAGTTGGCGGGTAATTGCTCCCATCTTGACTGGTGTTCGCCTCCTGTTTCACCTGTTGCCAAAGAGCAGTTGCCGCGGCCAGGTTTACTTTTATTCGGCTACTTTGTTCCATGTAGCCTCTCTACCCAACTCCACGCAATAAATCCATTCCAGCTATTCGTGCGCAGGAATTCAGATAACAACAAATTCCATTCATTCCCTAGTTTGATATCTTTCTCAGCGTAATCAATTATCATCATATTGGAAATTCCTGAATGGCTTTGCTTTTCAACTGTCAATAACATCTGAGTATCTGAATTCGATGGATTCAATGAAAGAGCTACTTTGCTATTCAACTGTCATTAACATCTGAATGTTAATGACAGATATTTCAAATATCTGGATTTGATGAATATTTATTTATCACCTCTATCAATACTCTTCCACTGAGTTGCTGAAATGTGAATTGTAGTTTCTGGTATTGCCTGTAATATGTTGGGAAATAAAACATGTTTTTAATAATTTTCTATAATTTTTATATTTTATATAATTCTATCATTTTAATAATTAAATTCAATAATTTAATAATAAAACAAGTGATTTAATAATTTAAAAATAAAAATTAATAATTAAAATAATTTAATAATAAAATTCAATAAATTTATCAAATCTCTCATGCTCGAGAATATTTAGTATACAGTGTTTATTGAAGTATGTCAGGTAGAAATTTTCAAAATTTGTTAAATGCATTGAAAAGCCTCCTTTATTTCCTTAGCAGATAGGAGAAATAGAATAGTTTTCAATTAAAAATCTATAAATCTTCAAGCTCCATATGCGCCAGGAACAGCAACCGAAAGCGGTATCTAGATGTTTCAATGAATTTGGGGTTGTGACAACATCAAAGCTTTTTATGCTTCAATAATGGATAACTACCACAATATCACCTTGATTGCTACACAAGGAGTTCAATATTTTGAAATTATAAAATATTAAACCAAAAGCTTGATCTAGATCCAGATCTACATCTACAAACTAGAAGACTAGAGGATCTATCAGAAGCAAGCAAATTACTTCTCTTCATTCATGAGTCCCATAAAAGTTTTACAAGGAAGTTTTAGAAGCAGCTGTCGTCTCAATAATGATTCTTTGTTTAGAAAAGTTTTCATTTATCACAGTTGCAAATGAAATGTCAAGTCTAATAACCAACAAAAAAAACTGGGATTCTCTGAATGATTAAAAATATTTTGAATATTATTCCTATGGCATGCGAAGAGAATATCGTCAAAGCAACGCTCGAGGTTTTCTATTATTTTCTATCGCCTATTTTCTTGTGAATTGACACGTGAATTTCTAATAATGTGGCGACTTATGTAGTGATATTCATATCAATGGAAACTTATTCCCCTACTGAATAGGTCTCAAGACTTCCATGATATTACCTCCATTACATCAATCAAGAAGCTCATAAAAGTATAGCTCGTGACTTGAATACAAATTTAAAAGTTTGCCTTTCATGTGAGGGAAAATTATTTCCCATGCACTGAAACTCTCGGCCTTACATGAGACTGCATTCATTTTTATGTGCTGCTACGCAGTTCTATATTAATGAACAAAGTTCTGGAACGGAGCTAAGTTCATATTGCTCCGTCCTTCTGGTTTGGTTTATCTCTATTTGGGACAATATCAAAGCTAATTGCGATTTTCCTCATTATATTCTTTCAAGCTGGAATTGAAAGGAAGAGAAAACTCAGTTGTCATAGCTACATCCTTTTGGTTTGGATTATCATTATTCTTGAGACAATAACCAAGCTAATTATTGTCCTCATTAAATTCTCTTCATATGGAATTGAAAAACATTGGATGTCAATTCGAGAGGCAAAGTCACATAGGAAAATTTGAAATTAAAAACTTTTTTATTTAATTTTGTATTTTGTATCTCATATTTGTAAATAAAATTTTTTATCCTATAGAATCTAGTGATGAAAGGCATCATGAGATATTGCAATATATTATTCAGTCGCTATTGAATTCATAATAATTAATGGAATGAAAATTCTAATGGCATAAAATAGTGCTATAAGAATGATACACTGAAGATTTCTCAAGATTAATGAATCCAAATCAAATAAAATCTTACAAATTATTGCATATAATGAATTAATAATGAATGGATGAATAATATTCATGCACAGATGAGTCAAAGACAACATTTATTAAAGATAATATAATAATATTAATAATAGATTGGTGAATAATAATATTAACTAACATAGTAAGAGTAAAAATGAGTCAAAGCCAATCATTCAATTTAAAATCTATAGAGGTTTCATTTGCAATTGAATATCATCTACAAACACTCTTTCGTCTACATTTAGATGATTTAGTGGATTTTGAAACTTCTATTAAAAATGGAGATCCTGTCTTTGTGATGAAAAGTGAATGAAGAAGTAGTTAACTCTAACTTGTTGTGGAGAAATTTGAATAGAATGAAATTTTCAAGGAGCCTTACATCAAGCAGATTGCAGACAACTGTTCAGTAAAGTAAGAACAACTAATGAATGGGTTCAGGCCATGTTCGATTGAGATTGGAACGCTCTCGACTAGTGTCAGTCAGCCGGAGTAGGCTATCGGATGTCAATCAGCCTATTTCACTTTCAAATGAACAGCGAATTCGAATTAATCGGATGAATTATTCATCAGCTCCAGTGGATGTTTGAAATGTGGAACGGATCAAAGATGGTTGAGAAAAGGATTAGTTTAGTCCGGCCGGTAAGGATATAGACCTACCTACCGTACAACTTCCCATTCTATCAATATTTGGAAAGAAACCCAGCTCTCCTGAGATGCAAGATAAGAAGATTGTTGAATTTTATAGAAGAAAGAGGAAATAAATTACGACAGTAAAGTGATCGGATCAGGTGCAATACGGTAATATTTCTTGGTTCAAATTCAAATGAAGCAAAAAAACTTTAAATGAAAACAAATTAATAATCTTAAATATTATTCCTGCAAAAGTAGTATTACTTGGTTGAATTCAATAAATCTGAACGATTAGTTAAGAAGGGAATTTGATTAATAGGAAAGTAAAAAAGTTATTTGTTCAATTGAAAAAAGTTTGAAATCAGATTGATTTGGCTCTAAGTTTGGATTCAAAATGTTTTTAGTTACTAGCAGCCTGAGATAACGATGGAACATAGATTGTTGAAATGAGTTTTGAGTAGGTAGAAGAAAACGTATCTTACTCCTGCAATATATGCATTAATTAATTTTATACTTAGGAGACCTCTCAGACATATAATTATTGAAACTATTGAAACAAACCCAATTGAAACTTTTATTAACATTATGAGTAGAGAAATACATAGCACTTCTTTCTTCATATTACAATTTGATGAATTGTTTTAATTTTTGTCCTACGATTCACACTCATCCAGGAATATCTCTTTGGAATTGCAAAACTCCAATTATAGCGCTAACTAATGTTTGGATTCCATTTGAAATTTTTCGATAAACAAACTACCAGGAGAGTAATAAAGTGGTTCGATTGCTAATTGGGAACTACCTGTGATAACTGGAAGTGGTAATCAACCAACTACAAACTCTCCAGTGATTTTATTGAATCTCTGATCGTTAACTACTTTCACAAACAAGATAAAGTTAGTAGGAGCAGTGCAGTGCTTAATATTCATGGAATAGCGAAAAGGCTTCTTCGATAGGATAAGCGTTTGGCTGCTTGGTTGGTACTATATCTATCTGCTTTTCCTGAAAGCACCAGCATTACGGATGTGCTCCTCCACTTCCTGGTTAGGTCGGAATAGTAAATGCACGGACTCATTAATTACGCCGGCCCCGGCCATGCTACTACCATCAGCTGACTCGTACCTATTGCATTACTCTGTAATTATGCGGCTTATTTCCAGAACAAATCTCATCAAACAGTAAACTTGACATATTACTCTCAACATTGACATTGGAAATGTATGTTTAAGATATATGTATATAAGGTATATGTATATGTTGTTGTTATTATCATTGACATTCGAATGAGAATATTGAGGATTTGAGATGAGATGAGTCTCTTGAAACAGTCTGTACTGTAACACAAGCGGTTTTAGTGGCACGATTTTTTATCGTGAAAATCTAATCTATTGTTTCTAGTATATTCGTACGACTATATTGCAATTTTTACTCGTCATCGTGAAAATCGAAGCCATTGCTTCTAGCACGAATGAAAGACTTTCTGTGCTTCTGATTAGAGTAAACCCACATGCGTCTAAAAATCGATAGGATCTCGAAGTGAAAAAGAAACATTTTTAATCTCTCGATCGCTGAAATATTCAATCACCTATTGGATTTTCAACTGTCATCCTTTATTTCAGAAAAAATCTCAATTACAGAACTATAGATATTCCGCAGTCAAAAATGAAATTTTTTATACTCTGTATTACGGTACCCAAATAGAAGATCTGAATAAAAATTAAGCAATAGATAGTGAAATATGAATTCTTCGAATAATTTTGATGTTTTACGATCACATCCAATTGTTGCCATATTTATTACGTCAATAAACGTCTCGGAACAATAAAACAAAGGATATTTATGGATTGCAGTTGGATTTATGAGTGTTCAGGGAAATACACACACTAGTTGTCAATATAACCACAGTTTTATCTTTCCCATACTGATACTAGAAACTATTGATCGATAACCGCTTGCAACATTTTTCCTACCTTCAAACTTTGAAGGTTGTACCACAGAGAACAGATTAGTATCTGAGACTAGAGAGTATCGCTTCTCTGTGGTTGTACTACGCCAAGTAGTAGATGTAGTAGTTGCAAATGTTGACCTATCAACGATGCTTCATGTTCATGATGCATAGCTGCATAGGCTACCCTCAAAATACAAATTTTGGATTACAAGAAAACTGCGGAGGATAGACATTCTTCAAGGTATATTTTTAATCTGCTTTGGCTTGTAAAATACGGTGGTAGTAATGGAAACTACTCTAGTAATAGTACCATAGATAATCCATTCCCTATTTTATTCTTTTGATTATTTGGTTGGTCTATGATAGAACTTTCAATAGTACTGCCAGTAGTTTAATTTATACCATTATTTTACTACTCAACTATTCATAATAGTTCCTGAATCGTTTAATCGGGTGGAGGAAAACAAAGAGCTGATATAAATCTATGAAGGCAGGGGAGTATATGCCAAAAAATGCCAATCTTTCCAGTGTCAATGATGACATTTTTCAATATATTTATTTTTAATTTCTCAATCATCTAAAATTTCTACAACATATTACTATTTAATAATATAGGAGGTGGATCTGGCGGGGGTGCAGGGGGGTGCAACCCCCCTGCCGAACACGCAATGCGCGAGTTTAATCTATATCTAGATTAACAAAAACGAGTTCGGTTTATTGCAGAACCAACTTAATTTAGATGTTCGTGGGTATGATCCAGTCAGATTGATTTCATTCGATGGAAACAAAGGTCACAGTTAACTGCTGTTCAAAACAAAAGCGACACTAATCCTTTAGCTACGAGGCTTTCACGACTGCTCCAACAAACATGCCGCTTTGCTGTGCTATGCTGAAAGCTGGAATGAAAGCAAGGAATTTAATTTAGCAAGTCTCGTTTTAATCTGTAACGGCTACGGCTCCAGTCGATCACTATTCAGCCTTCCAGGCACACTTTTTACCGAATAGCATCGATAAAACATTGTGTATTTTCGCTCTCACGCATGCCGGAGTCGTTTATTAGCTCCCATTCAAATCATCAGTTAGTTACTAGTGAAATTATAATCGAGCTTCCTATTGGAATAGATTGAGTGCTCAAAGCACAATGGAATAGTGTGATTGACTTTCAATGGATTTTAATGTTCATTGACGGACTTCCATTCCAAAATCTGGATAAAACATTTGTTGGAAAAGTCTGAAAAAATTAATTCCAAAAACATTCCATTATAGACATTATAACATTTTCTGTTTCAGTTTCAGACAGTATAACAGATCTGTTAGTAGGCCTAATAAACTGCAACACCCAGATCAGTATGAATAGGAAGTTATATACTGCATAGAAGTTTTTTACTACTGTACTTTGATTAAGTTTCATACAGTTAGTCTGCAGTTAGTTAGTCTATGGTTTCGCCCAATGCCCGTTCATGGAGAACACATTTCTCCTACACCATTATAGGTATAAGTAATATTTTTTCAATGTTTAATCCCCTATACTGAATTCCTACCTTTACTAATCCTTATCTACAGACTATTCCATGTATTTTCAATTAGTGAATTTCCTTTACTAATCCATATCTATAGACTTGTCTATGTATTTTCAATGAGTGCTCTTTGTTTAGGTTAACATTGCTTTTTAGTGAAAACCCAACATCAATTGGAATTTTCTAATCAAACTGTGTTTTATGAACAACAAAGAACTAAACTGTGGTTCTTGTTTATGAACACTGCACAGTGTACACAGTATATTTTCTCATGTACCCTGTACATTTGAGCGAATTTAGATTGCAAATTAGATGGTTGTTGTGAGTGCAATTCACAACAGCAGTAAATAAAATTCCAGTGACTCCCACCACCACAGGTTACTGGCCGACTATCTCCAGTTCAGATCGCAACGATCAGTTGGATTGTTCAACTAAGGTCCCATAATAACCATGCTGTTCCCTGGTTAATGGCTTGTGTACTAATACTGTACCTCTTTTGTTTTGCATTGATTATTCCTCTAACTTCTCCCATCTATTTCGTTATTTAGTTTCTCCAAATGTCGCATCTTAACTGTAATTACTTGAAGTAAATTAAATATATTTTATTTTGGAATTTAATATCGAGTTTAATTAATAATCTATAATGAGGTGAATTCTCTAATGAGAATCAATCTATAGGCTATCGATAAGAGGAGAGAATAGATGCCTTCTCCTTCACATAAACTAGGCTACCAATTAGCCAATAATTTTTGTACTTACTGTATTTAATAATAAATCCAACACATCAAATCACATTTTGCATAGTTTAACTTATTTCTAGAATTCCTGATGGTGTAGTGGAACTCCATGATAAAAGAAAACACTATTTGATGTTGTCAATTCCTTTACTTTCCACTACAGTAGTGGAATTGACAACATCAAATAGTATTTTCTTTTCTAATAAGATACTCTATTCAAAACATTGTGAGAAGCTCGAAGTTGGTTTTACCTGAGAAAAAGAATTACAGCATTGTCATTAACGCTATTTTATGTAATATTTGAGTTGAAATTTTAAATTGGAATTCAATTGTTGTAGATACACAACTTTCCATTCTATTATAAAATTAACAAAATACCCTTGATCATGATATCCTTTCCATTACAAAATGAATTATGGGATAAGAAACTTTTGTAGAACATACCAATAATATGAATGCACAGTATTCGAGGCATTATTTTTCTTGTGCTTTTTCACTCGTCTGTGAGGTGAGAGGGGCACGTTCCCCCTCCCCCTGGATCCGCCACTGAATGTAGGATCTGATTAACGTATTGCTATCATACCCAATGATGTTTGAATAGTCAAGATAGCTTTCCAGATCACTAATTAGAAATTGTGTGTGGCCATTATGATTCTTAGTGGATTGAGCAGAGGAAATATTGAACATAAACTTTCAATGGCTACAAACCTATAAAAGTACTGAAAGTAACCTCTGTAGACTTTTAGAAAGCCAAAAACTGATTGTAAATTAAGTGAAAAGTGACTTGTCGATAGCATTGGTTAAATAATCACAGTAAATGTAATGATTGTGCAACATCAAAGGTTTGTTGTTTTGCGATTATTACAATTCCAGTTCACTCTTCCGCTTGATTAGTGATTCCACTAGATTGGCCAATGCTTTTACTGCCATTTCGAAGCTACAGTTAAAAAACCGCTGTCGTTTCGTTTAAATGACTGTACACAAAGCAATCGGCTACAATATTGCCTATGCTAGTAATCAAACACCACAACTGTAATCTGTAATAATTGAAGGTCGCAAAGTGAAAAACAAGTTGCCATCATTTTTTACAATTCCATTGTCACTGTTGACATTTAGCGACTAACAAAAATTTTATAGTCCCTTGTCCCTCTATTTTTACACGGGAGCCTTTGTGTATTTTAGCGAATTAAATGATTTGGCCTGTCACGGTCATTATTTCCAGCATCCTTTGTCTCATACTTTTTATCAAGTTTCTCAATCACCCTCCACGATTACATAATAGAATACAGTGTTTGTTGATAGAATGCAGAAATTGTTGAATAAATTTTTGAATAGAAAATTAAAATCTGATAAATTTTATCACCAGAAATCAAAATGTTTTTAGCAGAGACAAAATGTTTTGGTACAGAGAAATCTCATTTCTGAGGGTTGAACTGATTCCTAATCTTCCAATACCTACGTTTGATTGATGATTATAGTCTGCAGAGCATACTTAAGGCAAGAAGTATTGAGAAATTAACATGTGACATATTGGTGTATTTTCTCCTTCTTCATAACACATCATTGTCGTTGTATTCTTTTAATTCAATATTCCTCTAGAATCTAGAAGTTACCGTATCTTGAAATTAACTTCTCAAGACAGATTACTCAATAAATCTTCCACACCCTAATATGTTAGCAGTTACAATCACAATGACACTTTACAATTTATCAGACTCATTTCACAAGTATAGCCAACTTGTATGGCCCCAGTGTAGCCATTGGGTCCTGTTTCATGAAAATGTAGGAGTAGTGTAAAACAGGAAAAAGGCGGTCATAAGCTTCTTGCATTGTACGCTGTGATATTCAAGTCCAGTGTGTGTCCACCCTCTTCCTGTTTCACAGGACTCCTGCATTTTTAAGAAACAGGTCTCAGTATTGGAGTATTGTTATGGAGTATTTTTTCAATAAGTTATTTTCTTAGCAGCTAAAGTCAATTAATTGATTGAACATTTTCTAATGCAGAATATCATTCTATTATTCATTTTTATTTCTTATTTTGTTTTATATTCGTTCCTTATTCATTTTCGATTCGTGGCATCCAGCTGTGCGACACAAACACAACTCTTGTTTGCAAGAAAATTGAGCAATCTGCGAAATGTCAAAGGAAAATATTGCAGAAAGCGAGTTGGGAAGTGATGCTGAGGACAAAACGGAAGGTGACTCGGTCGCCCCACTTCCAGGAAACGCGCGAAAGCCGAACACTTTCGTTTCGGAAACAAAATAAATTGTCATCGTTTGCTTTGGGCATGGCAGCTTTCCAACTCGATTTGTCATGACGCACATGACTTCTGAAAAGCGAACCACGTGACATACGCAACGCAACCAGCTTCTAGTGATCGTTTGTCAGTAATCACTGTTGGCATTCATACTCAGTGCTCCCAACAAGCTGGGTGAATGGGAAATGGGAAGTACCAGGATGTAAAATCTATTACAACAGATCACGTCTAGTCCTTGAGCAGCAGACAAAGCTCGATGAGATATTATCAGCAATTGCCGGCTTGACTTATGTCTGTCAAGATTCGACACTTTCACTACACATTCAGTGTTTATCACAGTGATGTAACACAGGCTGACAACACAAATTTGCCATCAATTTGACGGCACATGCTATCTGATTAATCTCAAGCACCGACGGAAAATATTAATCAAATTTCTAAAGATAGAAGTACATGACGCATTCCAACTTTTCGAGAGTTTTTAAAGTGAATGAGATAAGAACATTGTTATCAATCACGAACTAACAAGAGTGAATGTTGGTAGCCTTTCATTCGGTCATTATTCACACAAACAACTAAATTGCCTTTTAAAAGGTTATTGTTGATTGTGGTACTTACAGCAAAAGTTGCAGTACAAAATAATGTCCACTTATCACTTTAAAAAGCTTGGCAAATAATTTTTCAATGATCATCAATTATAATATGATTACTCCAGAGTTGCATTTTTTGTTCGTTTTCTAGCTGTAATCATATTAATTTTTCAACTCACTTTTCTCTCTGTTCCATTCAACTAATTTTTTATGAGTATGCTGAAATTTTCATAATTACTACAACTTTAATGATTCAAATAGAGTAGGCTGTCTCCCTCTAGCACTGCCCCGTTGCACTGTGTAATTCAATACCTCAGGTAGGCCTGATTCTCAGGCTGGTGCAAATATAGACAGATTCCATTGCATTAAAGAATGCTGATACGAATCATCAAAGGAATAACGTAATAGACCAGAAGTCATAACGTAAATATTTATGAAATAATATTAATAATAAAATATTATCATGACATAAATAAAGGCGATGAAACAAAAACAGTAATTTAGTTAACAAACATATATTTTCACTTTCATTTCAGCTCTGCATGAAAGAATAAGAATTATTATAATTAATTTAAAAACTTAATTTTAAAAATATTTACAATCATTATCACGGGTATAATAACACTTAGTCTACATTCATAAATGCAACTTAACCTACTTTCATCAGAAATTTGTATTTTGTATCAATATAAAACCATTCAATTATCAACCATTCCAAATTAATACTGTATTCTCAAAACTTTAATAATTATTTGTCATTGTAGTCGGTTCAAAGGAAAATTATCTTGTATGATGGTTTATCATAATATTTTCATTTTTTTTTAATGTTGCGAGGATTTATCTGAGTTTAATCTTCAATTGATAATCACAGCTAAGAGAATACATTCTTCTCATTCAACTTAACTGAATTCACGACAAATTTTTAGCTCTTCTAGAAGCTTCCCAGCTCGTTTTTTGAACGAGATACATTTCCAGCTCATTGAGACTCAATCCACTGTATGCCTACTTGGTTGTAGGTTCAACTTTTCTTTTAAATTGAAATATTATAAAAATTGATGTGAATAAATGATCAACCAGAATGAATTGATTTTGTACATTGCATTGTCCACACACAGATGTAGATGTAGTCACAATTGATACATTTTATCAAAGACAATTTCAATCTAAAGGATTGTAAAAGTAGTAAGTAGTAGAATTGTCTTTGATTTTATACACTAAAAACTTCTTGCTACAAAATTGAATCATGGAAACATTCCATAGACTGGGAGCTTGCTGCACAGTAAAAAGGGACATTTTTCTAAGCGTACATGAGTTTTTTTTGTTTGCAAGCGCCTGAATTACACGACCAGTATGAGTCATTACGTCAGGTATAATGAGTCAAGAGAACTTCACAGCTAACTTTTGCCATTTTAAGAGAATTTCTGCGTGCGCAGTCAACAATGAGCGCTGAATTTTTTATGCAAAACTCAGCCACGGAGGGAGGAAGAGGGGAACTGGTACACACCACTCAAGTTCTCCCACTGTCCTTGTCATTAGCATTAACCTACTTGCGTAGGAGTGCCGGAGGGGGGGGGGACGGAGGGCGTCGTGTTGAATTGTCCATTTCTTGTTTGTTGACAGTTGACACTAAAGTTTGTCCTGCACGGCCCGTCTCAGCTCCTCAGTTGCTTTAGCCAGGTCTCGTTTCGCTTTGGCCTCTTCCTCGGTGATGAAGTAGTCTTTGGGTGGCTCGGCCGGACACCTTGTCTGAAATTTCGGCCTCGGAATTCGCATGCGCTTCACCTCCAGTAGCCACGATTCGGCCGCCATTGTTGCCGTCTCTCCTGCAACACAAAACACAAACAGAAAATGTTAGATCAATGGAAATTTCAATACAATAAATAACCTTCATTTGAAATAATAGGTGCCAAAATTTGGAAAAGAAGACGTTTTGGACTTTGCGTCTGTGTTTTCATCCTATGAGTTGTACTTTCTTGCATAAATAAATAAAGTTTGAGCCATCATGATTAGAAACCCTTATAAATTCATTCATCAAATTGACATAAGAACCTCATTAAAATAGAACATCGATACAAACCACAAACCGGAAGTGTTAGATCGTAACGTGGTAATGCACATGAATTGAAATTTAAATACGACATATATTCAAGATTAATGCAGAATTTGAAGCCTGAAAGAAGACTCCATTATGGTTAGAAACAAGATAAATAGAATACATTGTGTTCCAATTACCTTGGTTAAAAACCTTTACAAATTCATACATCAAATTGAAACATGAACCTCTTTAAACTTGAAGTGGTGTTTCAATAAAGCTAGTCAAGAAGTACTGTTCCTATCAATAGAGTTGAAAGGAAACTATTTATTACGTTATGAATACTGTATCAGAATTATTATAACTTGTAAATTTATTAGTTACAGAATTATTACAGCCTATAAAATTTGTATAAACCATATTAGAGTATAGCATATTCCACACACTAATAATCTAAACAAGATTCACAAGACAACAAAACAAGCCCTAAAGAAGTGATCGCAATATCGATATCAGCAGTTGAACATTAAAAGACTGACACAAAATTATATCACAGAATCCTGTAGATTAGCGAAAAGATATCTGGGTAAGATGGAAAATTGAGAATTACTATTCGATCCAAAATGAGAAAACCCCTTATATCGACTAGCCTACGATTTCACAATTGGGAGAGAATTTGATCTCGCAGAACTCAAATAGAGAGTATGGTCAACAATACTATAGTGCGATTCACGTCAAGAAGTCAGCATTGCTTATATGAGAAGCATTGATGCCAAGTTTCATTGAGAGAGAAAGAGAAAACTGCACCAAACCTGTTTGTTGGGACTGTGTACGACAACAATGCACAGTGCGGCAACTATGCACAGTGCGAATAGAGACATCAGCAACTGCCTTGTGCTGAACAAGGATAGCAAACTCCCATCTAAGCAATGCTGACTTCTTGACGTGAATCGCACTATCATCCTCCTATCTCTAGCAAAACTCTATTGACCATTTCAGTGCCGCAAGAAACACCAATTCGCTCAGAATATTCTGAATAATTAATTAACTTTCTCGGTCATTGACTGCGCCCTAATGATATGCTCGCAACCCCAACTAACTGGCCTTTTGTAAGCAGCGAACTAGACGCCAGTGTTGGCGTGATTATTCGAAACTAGTTTCCTTGTTTGAAGACGCACCGTGGGCGCGGCGCCGCCTACCCGAATAAAAAACGATTTGAGACCACTCTACTGGTGATATTTTTTGTAGTAGCACCTATAGTATAGCTGTATATAGTACCTAACATAGCTATACCAGCTATAGCACCTATACCAGCTAGTATAGCTGTCTGTATTCTAAACTGTGTCAATCGGATTTCGGTTAGCTGCTCGTGCTTCAGCGAACAAAACAAGCCAACTAAAACGTCAACAGGTCAATTTTGTTGCTCGTTTCCCGCCAAAGCCATTAGACGACGACGACGACGCTGCTCAAAGCACTGATAATGAAGCCGGACCATATTGTGAAGCGTAATCACCGTCGCCATTATTAACAGTGCTGATTCTCCAGAAAACACAAAACAGGGAAAGCGGGTCATATCACCATTAGATAAATATTCTAGAACGCGGTGTATTCGTCACAACACCAAACTGGTTTCAGAAAGTTGAACTTCGGCGACTGGCGCGGGGCGCGCGGCAGTGCAAGTGTTCTATTTCTTCTCCAACAACTAATATCATTTCCATCTTTCTCCAGTTGGGCGTCTGAGTTTCTACAAGCATCTGTGCACTTCAATCAGATACACAAAGGAACGACTACTTAGTATGCGTCTTGCGTCACGAACATGTGTGTATTATTCTACTTTGGAACACAAAAATGAAGTGAGAGTGAGAACTCTCTAAGGAGAGATTGTACAAAGATTTTTAATATTTTTCGATGAAGTTTAATAACCTCATATAAAATGTATGACCTAATGGATACAGTCAGTTAGAGCTCAAAAGAATAATTGAATCTGCTTTAAAATTATGTTCATTATTATTTTATTTATTAGCGAATGGCTTTGATCGGTGGGAAGATCCGTAGGTATAGTTCCACTTCGCCGTACAACCACAGAAAACAGACTTACAACCCAATTTTATTGTTATTGGTACAACCCAATTATTCACCTAGTGAATGTTCATTAGTGAATATTCACTTAGTTATGTTCATTTTCTTTACAAGAACATTATACAATATTTTTCAATTGTGGTTGCAGTTCTGAGGGCTAGAATATTTTCATTTCAAACTCGAAAAAATAATAAACATGATATAAAATCCTGTTCATTCTGATTCTAAGAACATTAAGCATATTCCAATTCTACTGATAGGTCTGAGGACATCAATACTCAATATTGGGGAAAAAGCCATAAAATCTGTTCAAACGTATTTACATTTTATACTAGCTGCAAACCGGAAGAAAAGGACAATGCATCCGGAAAAAATGAGTGCATGTTGTAAAATGTCAAGGTTGTGATGAAAACATGTCAAGTTCAACGTATTCCACATTTATTTGAACCGGAAGGGTGAGCTATTGTGTGTGATTCTGGGTTCAACATGGTCAGCATGCTAATTCACGTCGTTTGAAAATGTGATATCCTCTACAATTGAGAGCATTGTCGAAAAGTAATAAATTCGCCACAGAGGCTTGCATTTAAATGTTATGTAGCTTATTCAATGCGCTTTGGAATCATGATATATAGCCTGAATTACAGAGAAGCAATTTTGCTTCCCGCCCTAGCAAACGTGGGTTATTGCTATTTAATAAAATGATCATGAAAGAGACAAGCTATTCTATTGAGCTTCATAATACCTGGATAAGCATTACGATGATTTGATATTATTGTGTTTGGACAACTTTGACTCAATATGATTTCTTCCGATGAGTAGGCCTATTCCACATTACTGTATTTGTACAACTTACAAACATAGTTTCGATGTGTTTTTTTGATACGATCCAACGCCTCTCAACTGAATATCTACTCTAAATTTCCGATCTTTACTGATTTATTTAATTTGAGAACAATATCGGCTGGCTCTCAAAATCTAGTAAATCCGATTACTCCGCTCTTTGCTCCTCAATTTTCCCGTTATGAGACTTTATCACACTTTATTATGAGACTCTCAATCATACTACAGCGTCTTTCCTCCACCAAGCTTTATATTATACTGTATTATCACACCTCCTATTGTATTACACCTCCTGTTATACTACACCTCCTTTATATCACACCTTTATTATATTATAACTCCTTTATATTGCACCTCCTATTCACACCCCAAAAACGGTAAAAAGATTGAAACATTTTGCATGATGTTTCCATCTGTCTCTCCTCTTTGGTGTACTTCGCTTCCACCTTTGTTATTATCAAAGGCTCCTCTCTTACCGTTTAGTTGAACACGAAAATGAGGATTATTAATGCCGGAAGGACAGCAATTGTTGAGCTAGGCGTGAGCACCTCAGACAAGACAATGGTCCAAGATAATTTGTGGCAGAGATTGCAGCCATAATGTCTGGAAAGACCGGAGCCCGGAGCGGCGGTGTAGTAGACAGAGTTGCTCCGCAGACATGGCCGGTCGCTTGTTCCGTTCCGTTCCGTTCGGTTCGGTCCGGTTACCGGGGACGCCAAAGGCCCACAATTGCGCGAGCGTTTATAATAGATTACGTGTGCTTAGCTGCAGTCATAGTCAGTCGATTGCCGACACCAACAACCGATTTGTCGACCGGATATAGAGCGGCAAATCGCAACAAACGAACAATGCACAACTGCTGCTGCTGCTGCTAAAAGCGATTGGCTGTTTTCTCAAAACCCACCTCATTGGTAGCGGTGTTGTTATCCCACAGTTAGGTAGGTCAAGTATAACCGGCTTTTAATACTTATTTGTAACACTCTGTTTTCTCCTAATGTCTGCGGAAACTTCTGTATTGCGTATCCAAGCAACGACGCAAGAAAATTCGTTACAAAAATTTATCCAATTCAGTTTAATTTTTGATTTGTAACTAATTGTTCCTTCAAATGTCAGAGGAAACTTTGATATTGCATAAATCCGAACTAAAGCGCAAGAAAGTTTGATCCAGAAGTTTATTCAATTCAGTTTTTCCGATTTTTGATTAGAAACACTCAATTCAATCAAATCTCTGTGGAAACTTTGGTACTGTGTATCCAAGCTATGAGGAATGAAAACTTCATCCAAAACTTTATCCACTATATGTTTTTTTTATTTTTCGTTGATACTAATAGCATTCTAGTAGATATTCTTCAATCAATATGTTATTGTTCAATAATTGAAACAAAACAAAACATAAATTATAATTTAGTGAAGAATCTATAAAATTTCCCGTAAATTTATTAGATTTAAGCGCATCCTACACTATTGGAAAATTGAGATTTTAGCTTCCCAGCTTGAAATTAATACTATCCAGGTAGACTCGATTGAGGCTTGAGAACTTCAATCCGCGCCGTCTACCACAGAGTGCCAACAGCAAACGCAGAAAACCGTGTCACCCAGATGACTGCTGGAACGTGGCGCGTGAGACTCCATCCAATCCTCTCACTCTTTCTCTCCTACTGAACCAGAAGTTCTCTGTCACTCTTCCTCTACTTTCCTCGGGCTTCAGATTTTCGGGCGTACGGAAGTGTTTCTTCCTCTGCTTCATGCATCGTCTGTGGTCCTGCGCAACAGACTCGCGGCGATAAGCTTTCAGGAGGAAGAATTTACTAGGAAATACTCTCGGAAAGATTCCTTGAATAAGAAAGCCCAATATTGATGAAATAGAATTTGTTTTCGAATGGAGAAACTCAGAGAGGAGATATTCAATAGAAGGTTCTCAAATAAAAACTAAAACTTCACGAAATGAATCTATCAAATGTTGTTATCAGAACTTCATCAAATTTAAATGGATTCAAAATAGTTTGTCGAACAGAATTGTTATTGAAAACTGGTGAATCTATGGTAGACGTACAGTATGCAATTTTAAGACAATGTTGTTTGACAACAATTGTTTGACCAAGCAAACTAACCATCAAACAAGTTTTGTTTGTTTGACCAAACAAACACGCTGATCATCTAATTTGGTAAGAAACCTAATATTAATCAAGTTAGAAAAGTTTTTAAACGGCGAAAAAATTGAATTTTGGAAACGGGGTAAGTTGAACCTGTGAAATCTTGTCAATGAATATGCTTGATGATGATACTATAGATAGAGTATAGATGGAAGAGGTTGAGTATGGAAATTGAAGGCAATATATTAAGGAGGCTGGCCTTGAAAAATGCAGTGTAAAGTCTTGAGATTCAATGAGTAAGACATATTTTCGAAACAAACAATAGCGATAAAACAGCACTACCCACAGTCATTTCTGAGATTCAAAGATACATTTCACAGTTTACACTGACACACACACTACTTGTATAATATATTTTTCACTCCAGACTTCCACTCTCGCTCTTCCCCTCATATTTGGAAAACATTCTCTTTGTTTTAGCTTCATCTTCAAACGAAACCTTTCTCATTACCTCTCATCATTTTTCACTTTGTTTGGGTGCGTGTGAGTTTGAAACTGGCATGTATATTTCCTTTGCACGCACCGGCAATTTCCTCGTCACCAGAATTATAGCATGTTGTAATTTTAAATCCACACAACTCTAATCTCATTCTGAACACTTCACTTCTCTAACGTGTCAGTTGAGTATATTTCTCAACGTTGTCTACAGGGGTTTCATGTATAATTTCATTTTAAAGCAGTAAAGCCAGGAATGATTGAGACAATTCAATCACAGTAGAGTCCATTCTGTTTTCTTTCAAAAGAAATTAATCTACTTATAATGAGAATTATGGTTATCATTAAAAAGTGATAGCAATTAAACTGATAATTGGATTCATGAAAGTTGAATACAATGTTGATACTATTTAGTTAATGATATTCACAAATTAATTATTAATTCTATTAATATTTCACGGTCCTCCCTGAATATTCTCTCTCCATTCAAAACCTCTTATAAGATTCTGACTTGATGAATAAGGAAAAAATGACTCATAATCGAATTCAAACTTGATTTTAAGAGAGAGAATAAGGGAAGAAGAGAATATACAAAATAATATTAGATTAGTATTAGAAATACATCTAAATATATCATTGCAGTCCATTCTGGAAGTGGAGAACCCTTACTCTCCTCCCCGCATCAAGTCAATGAAGAGACATACGAAGCATCCAAACTCTAGAGACTAGAGATTATTCTTGTGAAGGGAGTGCGATAACTTCTTTTCAAGCTTATCGATAACAAGTAATCCCAAAAGAATACCAGATTTTCTTCCTTTCAGCCAACGGGTTCTTGATCCAGAAGCGATGTTAAAATGAAATCGATATCAAAGGACAGGATATTAAGAAAGGAAGGATGCAGTCAGCTTCTTTATGTTACAAAGTGTATCACAGAATAATATATCATGTAAATCCGACTTCTAGCAATTACATATTTTGACAGTTGAAAGATTGTGTTCTCAGAGGTGCTTTGTTGCTTCCAACAGCTTGTCAGCCTTATAAATTAGATGTAGTCCATTAAGCACAAGCCCTTATTCATCACACACGATTATACAGTTGAAAGGGTAAGAACTGGTTTTTTCTCCGTCTTGGGTGGTCGCCAGCTGACCACAGCGCCCAATTTGACTTTCCACTTGGCAACCGGGTTCGAATTGAAGATGATAACCGCCCAGAGGTCAAGTCAAGACTCTCGGACATCCTCCTCTCACTGCTCCTTGCTTCAGACAACATAAACACTCTTCACATTCGATTAGAGCACAGTGATAAATGTTCCATTTCGCATCTCCGTCTTCGTTCACACGCCATTTTTTGATCAATGTATTTTTATTCAACAAATTTTTCATCCTGATTAGTAACAGTATATCCACGTCAGCGCTGAGCTACTTTCTAATTAACGCAAGGATTTATATCTCTGTAAAACTGTAAATAGGCTGTCACCAAGCCCACAAAAACTTGTTTGGACTAAGTAGTGCACTTCCTCATCTAAGCTCGAAAATTGAGTACAAGCACAAGTAGGTGTGGGATGTTGAGATATTATGTCCAAAATTGGGCAACTTAAACCGTTATACAGCGAAAAGTGGAGATGTCTTATGTGAGAACAGAACAAAAGATATTTTGTTATAATTAAAGGATAATTACTAATAAGGATAATATTATATAAAGATCAAGGGTGGGAGAGTGATTCCCTGAAATATAATATCGGAAATCAGGCCGAGTTTTTTCATGGAAATTAATTTTCTCTCCTATTCCCATAACAGTTTACTGAGTATTTTCAACCAAAATCTATCTTTCAATTACTCTATCCATTTATCTCTTCCATTCTATCTATTACTATTACTCTTCTTCATCCGTTTTCTTAAAGCTTCATACTTTATCTCTTTCAAAACTTAAAATCTCTTTCTTACTCACTTCAATTTTGTATAAATATTATTAACGATATTCAAAGATTTTGCTGATGAAAAATTGCTGATCGCTGGTTTTTATTTTTGTTTGATGATTAATATTATTGATGATTGAAAAGTTTTGGGCATAAGCCTGTTGTACTCTCATAAGTAAATTATAGAATAAATAATTGATTGATTATTTACTCAATACGATTCAACAACATAAACAATGATACTGCTGAATCTGCATGGCCTGCTCGTTATTTTTCTTATATTTCAACAATCACTTTTTCTGTGAGTGGGTACACTTTTTCTATAGTGGGTTTAGAATAGGCTTTTGTTGTGGATTCATAATACATTGAAATGCTACTGATCTCAACTCACAAAAACGTCAGTTGAGAAGCAAGTATGAACTAAATTCAATTAATTCCAAACTGCTTTCAAGTTTTTCATGAAAACTAATCAAGGAACTAATAAATAAAAGTGCAACATTTTCTACTTAATTTCTCTTCGACAGTGTTTTGAACTGAGGTCTATTGATAATTAGACACAGTTCTATTCTAAGATTACCAGGATCATAGCTACTATTAATAGGGTATCTAGACTGGATTCAGTCTTCAACATTAATGAGGTCATGGTACAGATTACGGCAGGCTTTGACCGAAGAACAACCAACACACGTGAGCGCTATTAGGGCGCAGCAATTCATCTTGCTATGAAATCCATACCAGTTTACTACAGTAGTTGCAGTTATTACGCAAAGATAGTAGCGCAGCATTTTTATTCGTGTCTTGATCAATGCAGCATAATGTTCGTACACAATTTTTGCACTACATTAGCCAACTTATGAATTGCATCACTAGTATCGTATAATAACAAGCGAAATACTCGCGCATTATTAGTTCCAGTACTAAATTTATAGTGGGCTATTAAATGTTCAGTAGCATATGAACAGAATCATAAACTGTTGTTCAGAAGCCTATACAAAATAATGAATAGTGCTGTATTGATAGCCTACTCCAAGAGTGCAAGATAATAAATGAATAAGGTCGACCTACATCAGCATTATCTAGATGCAATGTTGATATTTGAGAAAAGCGTTTCACTTCGTGGGTCAACAAAATGTACATTGAACATTATTCTCGCAAATGCTAGAGATTCAGGCTCTATTTTGAAGCTTTTTTTCATCAAAATACACGTTTTCAAGCAAGTTAAAATGAAAGATAACATCTAAGGCCTATATAATGAGTGTCAGTCAAATCGAACAAATCTTGAGCGAATTTGATAGGTTTCAAAGTTCAATACTGAAAAGCTCAATATTGATTGGCAGCTACTGAAAAAATATATGAAAATTTGATAGAATATTCCATACAATTCATGATGTGTTAGACTTTGTTGATTCGAAAGTGTCTTATAGGGATTGAAAAGAAAATTTTAGAATAGAAATGTCTTTGAACTCTTCAACCTTTCTAGGATGAAGGCAAATCATATAATGTACATAGAAAGTACTGTATAATATAGAAATTATCATAATAGAATAAGTTTCATTGCAAAACAAAGATATATTCCAAACACTCGTGATCGGACCTTATCTAGATACTAGATGGTATCAATATTAAAACTAACAAACTTCAATATTATAAAATTTATTCAATAATAAACATCGGATACTGTATTAGAAAATGGTGGATAGAGAGATTGCAATTTAGCGAAAGAAGTAAACTGAATCTAGTTTAAATCATAGACTTTACACCTTTGATACGATAAATTTTCTCCTAACGCCTGCTGCAACAGATTCAAGCGAGTGAAGAGAGATTACTCGCAAACAAGTAAGGGGAACAAATAATGAAGGTGTTAGGGGGGGTAAGTAAGTAGGGGGGTAGAGCAGAAGCGGGATAAGTAAGAGACAGGCCGTCGTCCCAAAGTGTAATCAACTTTGAGACAAGGTATTCCGACAACATTTCGTTTTCAGCGAGACGTCAGTTGGAAAGACGCGGCGAACTGCATTTTAGAAGCGAATGTTGGGACGAGGAGTGTCGCCAACATGTCTGACAGGCCACAATTTCCCCAACTTGTTTCCAAGACTCTTCCAAAACATCGACTTGCAACTCTCACTTCACCGTATCTTGATAGAAATTGAGTCAAGACAACAGACAGCATTGTTTCCTATCTGTATCCCTTGAGTCGCAACTTTACTCGCAAACCCCCTCCCCTCCTAAACCCTCCCTGCATCTGCACCTGTACATCGCAACTTGTGCGCTGACCCAGATCCCGGAGAGTAACTTTGATTAGAACCAACAAGTTCATATACTTGAACTTCGAAAAGTTATGCTTGTGGATGAATGGAGATGGAAAACTGTTGAGAAATTAAGTTTGTAAATTGAAATCAGAAACATGCGAGAATACCAGTACAAAGTACGAATCCTACTACTGCATACTGAAGTGTATGAATAGAATACAGTATTATCGAGTTATAAAGGGAGCAAATTTATAACAGTAGTATTGGTCAAAGTTGCAATTCCATCAAAACTCCAGAATTTTTCATTTCAAATCGATAATCGAATGATTGGAGAAATAATAGGTGATGAACTGAATTTTAGAATTTCAAAAATATTCAGAATTTGTAAACAAGTTCGATGATGGTTGTGGATATTGTGATGATTTAGGAAGCAATAAAACTTGTTCACCATCATGAAAGACGTCCGAATTGATCGGAAAATTCGCATCCATTGTTTCATAAACAATCGTAGATCAATATTCTGTGGGTGCAGTGGCTAGTAATGCAGTTGGTATTGCAATTTTCCAAAAACACAATTACTGATAGAAGTGGTATGAAACGTTGAGAGGTTTTTTGTCATTTAAAAATCAGATCATATTTTACGTCTTCTCTCAGTTGAAAGAGGAGAGCTCGCGCTTGTTGTTCTTCACTTTTTCTCCTTATTAGTCACCACTGAAAACTACTTCAAGTTGTTTGACTTTAATGTTCCGTTCAAGACCTCACATTACGACAATAACAAGTCTTTTCGCGAATTCATACTTCAATTTCCTGAGATTGAATGATGCATTACTCTCAGGGCGTGCCCAAATAAGGTTAAATTTAGGCGAATGAGTCACTTATTGCATAGCCGAAAAAGGAGCAAAACCGGTAATCAGGAACATCAAGTATCAAAACACGATAGGTTACTAGAGCAGCTGATGGGAACCAGAACGAGAGGTAAGGAAAATGTGGAGTATCATGAACTTGAACTCGAAATGTATTTTAAAACTTGGCCAACAATCAACGGTCTACAGGAGAATGACGTAAAAAGATACCTGAACTGAACTTTAGTTTGAATTTTCCATTGACGGAGTTCTACGAAACGCCAGCAGGCAGCAAAAATTAATAAGTACTTGGAAAAAGCTATTTTTCGAAGAAGAACGAACAAGAAAAAGGGAAAACAAAAATAAGTTGTGCCGCCAAAATCCTTGAAGGAAGTTTATTCTTTTTTTAGGTAAGTTATAGACTACATAATAATGAGAGTCGTTCTGGAAACAAGAATAATAATCTAAAGATTTTCCTGTTGACGTAATTGGCACAAGACAATCATTACACAGTCAAGTTTCACAAGGTACTTATTTTGCTGTTATTCCAACGTCTGGAACATTTCGCTTGATTGGTGACCGGGAAAATCGGAGAAAACTGTGAAAAAGGAAAATTGTCACTCATCGGATTTCAGATTTCACCGACGTAATATTGCTCCTGATCGAAGGCAGATGACTGCCTGCTGCTATTGCATCAACTTTCCAAACACCGGACACCTGTCATTTCCCTAAAACAATGGTCTGCTATTGATTTGCTTTTCCGTCATCTGGCAATAACCACCTATGTTTTGGATGAATTCAATTTTATCTATTACAATCTTCAACTTGGGAAATGATAAATGAATGAATACATTATTCAATTATTGGATGAATATTATTATGACTTATATTTTCAAGTTCCAAAATAGTCTTATAATCATTGTAGACCTTCACTTGTACAGATACATACTGTAGAAACTCCATTATTACATGAATTCTGAACAAAAAACACTTGATGTTGTCAAAACCACATATTTAATAAAACAACGAGATACTGCAGTTATTCAGTCTGGATAACTACCACAACATCACCTTCACTACTACACAGAAAATTAAAGAGTCTTTGTATCCAGAGTATAGTTAACTTTTATTTTTATTCTTTCTGGTTGTATCTTGAAGATGATTAAATTTTAAAAGACAAAACCAAGTCTTTCAGTCTATCTTTAGAAACGAACAACTTAACATTCCTTCAAGAGTCATTTCCATCGATTGGAGCTCATCGACTTTTGGTTTATGAAATAAAATAATAAAACGATTCGAAATCTAGAACATTCAATATCAATAAGTTGACTTTATTCAAGGGTACTATAGGTACCACCAAAATAAGTTCATTTATAACTTTCAATCCTGTGACGAAATATGTATTGCTGAAAAACCTAGCTACTTGTATAGCCTATTACATTTTATCCATTTTGAAAGATATTTGTGGAAATACGTAGAATAGTTTCAAAGCTCGTAAAAGCAAAGTATGCAATAAAATTTCATGCATCCAAGCTGGAATAAATTTGAAGCAATAAACTTCCATAACTCTGATGCAAAGTGCTATTCTTCAAGTGAAGTCCGAATAGATGAGAAGAATGTGCTGTGAATTTTAAACAGAGGATTTAGTAGTTATTGGTCGAAGGATGCAAAATATTGACCGATGTCTTAATCTGTACTGTACTTGAATATTAAAATACAAGTGAGAAAAGATGGTTTTATTTCATTTTGAAAGCATCACCATACTTTTCAACGAAATGTTCTCATGTTCTTAATAACTTTCAAGTATCCACCTCATCATAGCACTGCCAGTGCTATAACTACTTTATACAGTAGTACATATCTGCTACTGCTATAACTCCGTCTTCTCTAATTCCATGATTTGATATTATCTGGGGAATAAGAAGAGCAATCTCACGATACTTGTAAAGAGTATTGGTTCTTGGAATTATCTGGGGATTTCATTCGTTTATTCCAGTTCCATAATTCCATGTTCAAAGCATATTCATCGACTGCCATGACAATTGCTTGCAATAATATTATTATGTATCTATAATTTATTAGTAGAGGGAGTATACTGATCAATCTCCAGAAATTTTTCACATTCAGAAGAGCAAGTGATGAAAAAAATAGTTCAGATTTTAGTCTGAATTTACTAAATTTTTAATGTTGATTTCTGATTGGAATTATCCAATTCTCGAACTTATGATTCCTGTAGTTTTTACTTTTCAGTTATGCCGGTAATAGTTCAGTCAGGGTATGATACAATAATTACAGTATAGTGAGTGATGCACAATCCATTCTATACTTCACAACCCGAATTCATTCAATCAATGGCCTTGAGAAAAGTAGGCTATCAAACCTCACAAGTCAGAAATAAAATTATCTGGGATTAGCTTAGCTCATTTGCTCTACTGCAACTAGTAGATCAAAGCAATTAATAACCTTTGTATTATTTGGGCTATCTTTTCTTATTTTATTTAAGAACGAGATAGCCTACTCCTATTACGGCACAGCCCTTCACTCTGATGGGAACACGGAAGAAAAATCAATCTAAAGCTTTGTTCTAATTAATTTCAGTGTATAGACGTCTCGTATTCTTATATACCTATAGCCGATCAAATCATTTCCTGGTTCATTAGAGCAACTTCATTCCATGAAAAAGGGTGTCATCGCTTATCTAATGACTGAATTGACCTATATTTTTGTTGTGTTGTTCCTAGATCCTAGTTCCTAGTTTTCCAACAATATGAAATATTTCCAATCAATGTTCCATGGCCATTTCTAGATAGCTTATAAAAGATGGACTAACCAGATATGGATTATCAGAGACTAATAAAAATGGATTATAATCCATTAATAAATATAGTTATAATACAGAGATAGTTATCTTTGCTACTATACTGTTCGTCTCTGTGATACACTTGTAAAAACAGTAATATAGTATAGAATTGGTCAACCTGCTTTTTTTCCACAAATTAATGTAACTCTTTCTTCTTCTGTATTCGCACTATATAGCTTGATTGGAAACATTTGAAAATCTACCCATTTTCAAGGAATATATTGATTAATAATCAATTGGAAAAATGTATGGAAAACTAAAGACCAAACTCCAAATCTTACAACTTTTAATAAGAAACCACGAAGGTTGTTATACAGGTTAAACTAATAAACACATCATAATTATAAAAAGGTGTCTTGAGAACACTTTTGTAGATTCAATGGATAATTTAAAAGTTATCTTGATAAGATGAGGAAAAATTACTTTTGATGGTCAGAAGAAAACCTAATAAGCTTTGGGTTTGAATGAAAGAATGTTGGTCTAACATTAACAATTTATCAACCACCAATCCTGATAAAAAACAATCATTACTAGATAAGACTATCAATCTGCCTTTTTATTTCCAATGGCCAACAATCTAGATAAGACTATCAATCTGCCTTTTTATTTCCAATGGCCGTTGAACGGAGATTGTTTGACAATAAATCCAACGTTCAGGCCTACCAGGGTGCGTTCTAAAACGCATTAACAGGTGGACAACCGAGAAACCTACTTTCTGTTCATATAATGCTTGAATAAAATGACATTGAGATTTGAAACGTTCACGTCAAGGTCAGCGTAATATAATGTGAGTGGTGTAAGAGCCGACAGGGTCGGTGCCAGAGTAATAAGTTACACACATTGCCTTGATACAGCACATCCATTTTATAGTCTAAAATGGTTTTGGAAAACATAAAAAACATTCTACAGTACTGGTTCATCCATGACCTATCAACTTTTCTCAATTGTTAGCAGGTGTATCTTGTCTATCTATCAGCCATTCAGCTTATCAAAAAGATACATAAATTACAAGAGTGATAGTTTAAGACTTGAATTTTAATGTAATATTACATTTCAACAGGAGTCCATTGTTGCCTTGAAACTTGAAAAGGAATGAAATCTCCTAATGCTACAGAAGATTTAGGTATAATAATAGGGCATCTGGGAGGTTTTATTTCAAAGTTATTAACAATGGATTATGAGAGTCTTATAAAAAGAATTTGCCAATAATTCAGTCATCTTTTGGTTCATCGTATTCTTTTATCATGACATATTCAAGATTCTGGTTAATTAGATTCAATCAGGAATCTTGTTGAGATACAGTAAAGAAATATCCCAAGTTTTCTATACTTGCAATCTGTATTTCACCTGTTGATTTCATCTCATGATATAAGATTGGATTTTGAAATGGAATTTCATATTCATATTTAATATGAATATTAAAATACAATATGAATTTTTATATTTTGGGAAGCGGTTGTCCCAGTGGCATAGGCGAGTTTAATCGGTTAGATTAGATAAGAGACCACTCCCGTTGTAACGGTGACCGGCTCCTCTAAATACAAAAATTTATGAGCTTCAAAATCACTTCCCGGTGGTTCGGAACCCACCTAAAGCTGTAGGTCCATTCATCTCTCATCTTCATCCTTCCCATTACCCACGCACGAGCCTAGAGCTTATGTGGGCATCATCTCTGGCAAAAAATTCATATTTAAGTGATTTAACTTTTATGAGGTTTATGGATGGCGTTTTCAAGTTTAGGGTTTAAAGCTTCTATGAGTATTATGGAATTTTGGAGAGCTTGAAACTCTCAACAGCATTAATTGAAACAATATCATGAAGAAAGATGAATCATTATAGTTTGAAGTTCAAGGGATTTGAAGTGATAATTCATAATAGCATTGGATCGTGTAATAATCTAAGCTTAGGATAATCCACAAATGCATTATCCGGATGATTTGATAAGAGAGAGTTTGAGTCATTACGTTGCTGGTCATTGAACGCCAAGAACGAAGGCCATTCTATATTGATTATTATCGCTTTCACCTTTCCACCGATAGGCAATCATGTTGACACATTCATGAAACCTATTGAGGAAATAGTATTTTCCATCTTTTTAAGGGTAATTTGAAAAATTCAATAAATCTTCTGACTTGATCAAAAAACAATAAGCTGGTATTGTTCGACTTGATTTTAAATTTTTCATGAGTAATAAAAACTCCCTATAAAAGCAGGGATGAAGTAACATGAGACACTTATAGAAGTCGATTACCCAAGTAACAATAGTGGAAGGGAACGACTTCAAAGTTTAATTGAACTGAAAATCAATAAACGCTAGCTTCTAAAGCGATTGTGATTGAAACTCAGGGCATCAAGAGTAGGACAGGAATTATTGGATTGAAATCTTCTCTCAATTTCTTTCGTTATTTAGGGCATTTCTTATCTTCAATTGCTTTATTGAAGATATTACAACGAATAATTCAATAAAGAACATTCAAGATTCTTGTTTAATAATGTGGTTAAGATTATTTGAGCTGTTCAAAAATTGGGATGCTCATTCTTTGGGTAACAATGTAAATTTTCACATGATAGGTGCTTTAGAAAATCCTGACAATTTCCCAATATACACAGAGAAGACGTAGGCTACCTATATTATAATACGGCAATTCTGGAATATATCTTTACAGTTTTCGTAAAATGGAAAAAAGTGAAGAGTTATGGTCCTAGTACCATAGGAAAGGTCCTTTCTCAGAAGTTCAAGCGTTTCTTTTATGTCTTTGACACTTGACAACTTGAATGAACTAGTCAGCCACTACAAGAAAGACTTGAAGCAACAGTTGGCAAGATTATAATGCCTGAAAAGCACAATGCCTCAATGCTATTTCATGCGCTTTTCATTCTTTTCTATTTGACTGACAGGATAGTGACAACATAGGTGTCACACTAAGTCACACTGTTATTTTCCAGATTTGCTGTTTTCTATGTTATACACCATGTTTTATGACAATCACAAATCACCATTGAGTTTTTCAAACTCAAACAGCTTATTTCAAGAGGTTAGGATAATGTCTACCTAATCTTGGTGAATAGTTTTCTAGTCAGAGCATCAGACTGGTCTCATTGAATGCAATTGAAAAGAAATTTAATGAACTAAAAATCGCAAGTGATCAGAAATCATATCATGCTATTCATGATTCATGAAACCTTCATGATGTTTGATTTTATTTATCAAGGTTAGGTTAACTTAATCACAACACACACATATATCACGATGGACCGCTTTGTGGCGCACAAATTTAATACCGATTCGAACGACGGCAAAAATATCACACATGAAAGCACTAAAAAATAACTACAACTGGAAACACATCACAGATCAGCTGTAGCTTTCACTGGCCGCTGGTAACTCACCTGGATGTGTGGCTGTTGCCGTAGCAGCTCTGAAGTCGGCCATCGGAAGGCTGGCACAATACTAAACTCAAACCGACTTGCCTGCTCGCAAACAACTCTCTGATACCTTTGGACATGCAGCAGCGCCACTATTCCCAGGTGATAAAGTCCTCTTGGTGGGGAACCAACGTTGCCAGCTCACTCATTCATTATCTCACTCTAAATTTCGGCTTGTCTCTCTCACTAACGGAACCTTCTGCCATCATCAATGGTCCACACAACACAACTACTATGAGCGACAATTTTTGCTTTCATTTGAGGCTGCCTTTGTTGTTCGGCCGCCGCTTTTGTTCTGCGCTCGACCCCAAAATGCAGCCACTTAGCCGCCCATTAATTACTTGCTCCATAGTGTCCTCCTCATCTCAATTTATATAGACTAGCTGGAGTACTCTGAACTCAAAATACGCTGTCATTCATCTGCCCCTAATTACCAGATTTTAGCTCTCAACAACTGGAAGATGTTCTTTAACAGAAACAGAATGAGTTTTCCTCATTTCAATGAAGCTAGTATCTGGCTAAGATCTGGCTGTCTCCTCAATTCATTGTAAGGTGCAGATTTATCAATATCTCAATCGTGATAATCATAAGCTACAAATACTATCGTATTGCCCATGCAAAGTACAAAAATATGTTTTTAAAAGAGTATGCTACTTAGGCATTGTTAACCAAAAGCCTGTCAGGAAAGTAAAACTAAAAGACTAGGAAATGAGCGAAATGACAATATGTGTACCCTACAACCAGAGACAATCCATTCTCTATTCTTGCTTGCTTAATCCATGCAGTAACTCTCTGAGTGCTCTCTCAGAGTTTTCAGTAGAAGATGTGTAGGGAAGCTTTTCTATTAAGAATAATGTTCATTCAGGTTTTGTCTATCGTAGCACATATTTACTGCAAACTGAATTTTCTACATCGATGTATGGTGTTCGAAAGATGGAAATATTCTTATTGTAAGTTAAATTATCTATTTTACAATCAACTATTGAAGAGAAGTCGATCTGCAAGTGATCCATTGTAAGCAGAGTAGAGAAATCATACATTTGATTGGTTCATAACTGAACCGTAATTTAACAACAAAACTATCCACTTTCTCGAGAAGATGGGAAACCTCCATTAATCTACTGTCGCTGAGAACCGCCCCCTCAGTCAGATGATCTGCCTTGGTCATTGCAAAGATCAGTGTTGTGAGATCTTCATTGAAAATTATAGACTTCGAGAAGAAATTGCGATCAATATGTGTTGGAAGATGGAATCATTGAACTTGAACTTTTGTCCGATGATACTGTCTCTAGTCTTAGAGCGCTTGTTTCTTTTGGAGCTCTGGAGTTTGACTCTCCAGGAGGACCAACTCTTTAGTGAAATTCTTGAGTTTAATAGTTTCTCGTTTTATGTTACTCAGAATAATTCAACTCAAAGCCAGCTCGATCACCAGTTCCTCTTTTCTCCGCTACCTTCCAACAAATATTTCATTCAAGGATGGAACGCAATATTTTCAAGGATGGAAAATACCTAAATTGGATTAGATGCATTCAGATTCCCCAGTCTTTTAACTATTCGATGTAAATTTAGAATTGAATAGATTATAGTGTTCAGTATTTGTGGTTTCCACTGAATGATATTTTATTCTCAAAACTGATTGAAAACAAATTTTAATTTATTTTATCTTTTTTTTCACAGCGAGACGGATATAAGGTGAGTTGGATGACTTTATAATTACTTAGAAGATGGTTATAGTTATACAGTAATGGAAATAAGTTTCTTATAAGATATTACCTTTCCATAATGTATTAGTGTAGCTCATATCCATACTAGTGTATAGTGAATATATTGGGAGTATATCAAATTCATCCATATGCGAGCAGTAGAAGTTAAAATATGAGCGAAGCTCTTCGTATATTATTTGTTTGAACCTCCCTAACTTCTCCAAAGAACTAGAAGATAGAGTTACAAACTATAACCAGTGATATGTTGAAAAATTTAGTTATGAAACGCAAGAAAGAGACAAAAATTGCAGTGGAGCTTATGAAAAATGTATGATCGTATACTCAACTAACGCGATCGAAGATACTTTTTAAGGTATCTTCAAATTCATATAAACATCAGTAAATTTGGGAGAAATTTCAATTTTTCCAACAAATGATTCAGTCTTATTTCTTGCAAGCCAATCTAATTGAAACTCTATTGTGTATTTGTTAGTTGTATAGTTCTAATTGTAATTTGTCCATACTTGAGACATAATATAACAGATTATTATGGGAGGAATTTCTCTATCTGGAAAATTCACGCTTTCACGAAAATATTCCACATTATTTCTCAATGAATACCAGCCATCCAATGGAAACTAATTTAAATTCCATTGCGTTTTACAAAAATAATTAATCTATTAATTAATAGTTGCAATAGTATATCTAATTAGTGCACAAAGACCATCATTTGGTTTGATGTCTCATACCTTTGAATAGCAGGTACCTTGTGAAATAAGAACTCTCGCCTTCATTGAGGAATATTATTTTGCAGAGGTTGTACGAGAGTGTATTTTTTCTAGTTTGATCAATCAGATACTAAATGTAAAGTTTTATCCTTTCCGTCATCATTTCAAGGATCATACAATGTAGCCTATTTGAACCTCAAATTCGAATCAATCTCATACCCTCATCATCTCACTAACTACCTTCAATCCTTGTTTTTGATGTTATTAAATGGGTTTCCAATGAGTAACAATAGTTTAACAACATTAGTATAGAAACCAATTTGTAAAATAAATGTGTAGATTTGTAATTGTAGTAGAGTAAAAAGAATAATAATAGATAATGCTTGGTTGCTCAAGATATAATCTACAAAATTACTCTAGAAACTACTACCAGTTGTAGGCCCTAAAAGAATATTCATTCCATTGAAGATGTAGATAATAGCGATATGAATATATTTATCAAATAAGTTACAGTTGCAAACTTATCAAAAACCTTAATAGTAGTCTTTAAGTGCATGGTTGTGTTCCACAGTCATTGAAATCATCAATAAATTTAAATAATATTGAAGCAACTGGATTTCTTGGTGTTTTCAAGACTAGAGATAGCTCCAGTTTTCCGAAATAAATTCTAATCTCTTTCCTCTAACACATATCCACAAGTTATAATGAAATGACTTAGATGCTCATACCATTTTAATGTTGAAATTCGAATACTGAATACGAATACTGACAGACTATCACTTCTTATGAGAATACTTGTGTATTAATGTATTCCGCTACAAAGCTGTCATAAGGTCATAACGTTATTCCACCTAATGTGTACGATCGTAAGTCTGACATATCGGATTCATTGGTTACCAACCCTTATCATCGATGATAAAAACAAACCTTCCACCATTCAATATTCAAAATTACGTATAATTTGAAAACTTTGATTTTCAAGAAAATATTATGTCGCCTGAAAGATTCAGAGCCTCCAAAGCTTCCAGCATATAATGTTAGTTGAAATCACGGTATATAGAGTATATCGTGGTTGAAATCTTATAAAAAAAAAGTGAAAACAATGAATCAATTTCAGTGATCCCAAAAACTAATTTAAATAGAATATATCGCATCAACAATATTTTATTTAACTCGTTCTTCAAGATCAGAAATCACAAGCTGAAACTAAGTTGTTCACCGTATTTATTATAATTTTCTCAGCAATGTGCTGTGATTACCTATCGATAACATGAATGATATGGGTATGATAAAATTATCAATTCAACGAAATCTATAACTATTCCCCTTATGCCACACCCCAAAAAATTTCCCCCCTCAAATGTCCCCCCTTCATTCCCCCCCAAATGTCATCCCCACAAATCCCCCTTCATGTCAACTCCCTCTTTCCCACCAAATGTTCCCCCCCTCTTCCCCCTAAATGCCATTCCTTCACGTAACCTCCCTCTTTCCGCCAAATGTCCCCTTTCATGTTCCCCAAAAAAAAAAATGTCACGAAGTAAAAATATATTTAATATAATCAATGTATTTTTTTATTTTATATAATCAATAATTTTTTTATTTCAATTTATTTTTCCCCTTCTTAGAAACAATAAAACATATATGATACGACCGATAACTCATTCTTAATTGATGATTCTAGCGTAAAAAATAATTTGAGTAGAAAACCTAGTACAAAAAAAATTTGTCCGGAGTGGGGATTGAACCCGCATTGTTCAGGTTGACACGCAGACGCTCTAACCACTACGCTACGGAGGCCTGGACAATACAGCTCATTTTCCTGATGTTAAATCATCATCTTTCCGTTCTTCGATAGGCCTGCCGGGAAGTTCAAAACATGGGTCTGTCGTCTGTAAAATGTTTGATAGGTTAGGTCATTAATTTACTAATTATTTATTAATTATAAAGGGATTTTCTTATATTTTAATACATATTATGTTAACCAGTGCTCTAACAATCCAAACTAATCCAAAATCATCTAAATCGGTTCGGCCGTTCTCGAGTTATAAGCGAGCGTACAGACATCAACTCTCTTTTATTAATATAGAAGAAGAAGATATGGGTATAATAAAATTATCAATTCAATGAAATCTATAACTATTCCTGTTTGAAAGAAAGAAAATAATAATTATTAAACAGAAATAATTGCGAGCCTAGTAAGACGTAGTGTCCGGTTAGCCGTTAGCTTACCTATGATAAGATTTACTTTAGATTTCTAACACTGAAAATATTGTTTTGGAAAAGAAATTTGTTAATCGTACCGACTCAAGATCGTTTAATGCAATCCAATGCAATAACTGGAAGTAGCCACAATCATTCCTGTTGGTGCTTTTGGTGGTAAGGTTTAGGTGGTCAGGTATGGATTACGTACGGCCTTTTGATCAAACGAATTGCCTATAAGAATTGACACAAATCACTCCTAATTCGGGAAATTCATATTATAGAGCCTAGATTGAATTTATTTTTTTCGACTCAAATTAGAATGCTAAGCATAATATTGCAGTGAAACACAATTCAAATACAGTTCCACCATCGCTTAGCTGATTCAACTTTCCATTTGGTTAATCCTCCAAACTTCATAACGTGGACGAATGTAGTCTATTGTGGAGTATTAATCCTCTAAGCTTCATAACGGGTACGAATGTGGTGTATTTGTGGAGTATAAATGAAAATGAGCCGAACCGATGGTTATATTCCATGAATTGGGATGTTTGATAAGGAAGAGTATTTTGAATGCGCATGTTTTGTCGGATGGGGATTATCATAATTTTCCATTTACTGCGCCAGTTGTTTGGGGGGGTTTCGCCCCTCTGCGTCTTCGGGGACGTCACGCAAAAGTCTGTACGCTTAACTCCCATTAGGAAATAATCGCTGTGTAAACTGGCTAACAAAAATGCTCGGAGCATTCTTGAATCCAATCCAGTGTAGCTCAGAACTCAGAAGTCTCTCGTGCTATACAGGGGTACACTTCCGATTAGTAGGTGCTTTACAAGCGCAACAAGACCATTCTCATTTTGAAGGTACGTTCCGGCTAATGTGATCCACACTATTGGCTTATATGGTAAATATAGATTATAATACTGGGGTTAATGTAGATTGTTTGAGATTTTATTTGCTAACACGTTTTATTCCACAAATAATAGAATAAGTTTTATTATTAACAAATCGCGTTGAGATAATAGAATTAACTAGAAAATAGAATTGAATAAATTATTGTTTTCAAAGCCAATTGATTAGTATGATTGAAAAATATTATGTTTTAAATATCTGAATAATTCTAGTCGCCACTCATTATAGAATAATATTATTGTTAAAGTGTTTCATTTCAAGTTCAACTGAAGTTAAATCAGAAAAGGTCATATAGTGTCTATTTCTCCAAATACTATGATGACTATTTCTCCTTTTAAGGTAGTTTTTTAATTATTGAATAACTCTACAATATTTATAAGAACAGTGTTGAATAATATAAAAAAATTATTGTACGGTATGACAATGCATTCAAAACAAAGTGATATGTTTTGATTGACAGTATAATTATCATATCATATTCTCTTCATTTGGAATTAATTCTTTCCTAAATGTCCAATTATTCATTTTACAACTAGATTCTTGTCACACATCATCTGAACACTAAACTCTACAGGGGTATTACGAATTAAGTTGTTCAAATAAATCTACGACATCTCCCTAGGTTGCATCATATCATTTCCATTTCAACTGACCTTTAGAAAAACTCATGAGTGATATCATGTCATGCTTATTTAAATAATCAAATGTGAACGCGAACATAGAAATGTTTCAGATTACACATATGCAATGAGATTAGAACATAACATGCAATAAGAGATAATCTAGGAGATCTATTGCGGATTGTAACTCCACTCTCAACTGTTATGAAGTACCAAATTATGATGTCATGAGACTTCGAATAGTTATCGTTGAGATAACTCCAGCTATTACCTTCATGAACAAGCTGGCACTGACGTGCATTCTAAATGCACGGACATAACTTGCACAATATATGTATTGAAGTACATTCAAGAGCTATAGCGATACAATTTAAGGTCCATAGTTATGTTAGCGTGCTAATGAATAGCACTAGATTGACTAGCGAGAATTATTAATATGACTGTAGAACCGTTAGCGGGTCAAGGGGTCGTCAGCTGACACACTCAGACGTCGACGTGATCTACGCGAGACAACACCATCCTCAGTCTCCCGTCTCTCTTCTTGTCTAATAGGACCAGTTAAAAGCAACTCAACTTCAACTCACTCACTTAGTGAGTCACTGAGAGTCTACCTTATAAGGAATACAATGAATCAAATGAACATAAAATTGTATGTTTTATACCTTGGTGGAACGAACTTGATGAAATATGAGTCAAGTAATGATGATAATTATTAATTGATATACATTATGAACTACCAGTTGAATGAGTATTAATCGGCAACTCCGTTCTTGGGGTTATCACATTTTTATAATAATTACTATTGTAATATTTACCTGATCATGATTCAGAAATCATAGTAGCTTAAAATTGATTAAACTTTGGCATGTGCCGAGCAATGAATGAATAGAACTAAAAGCGCCGTTATCTTTTGGGTAGGCTACTCTGCATTACTTGTACTGTGCATCCTCTACTAAGTACTACATGGTCAACGATATAAGACCATAGAAGCTGTCAATTTCCATAGGAACTGGAATTGAGCAATTAAATTATGTTTAAACCCACAAAATACCATTATGTTTAATTTAAATTAATACCATTATGTTTATAAATTATGTTTAAAACCATAAAATCGTATAAACAATATGAAAACATTTATTTTCACTGAAATAAAAATATAGAGACTTGTGAAGAAGAATCGAAGATTATCCCGTCATTAACCTATGTTATCATCTCGCCCAAGTAGAATAACCAAATAAAACGTATAAGTATAATAACCAAATAATAAAAGAAATAGGTACTCCATAAATTGTGTTTCAATATTCTCTCTCCACAAACTTTTTCATCTCTCGCCCTCCTCATTGGCACTGGAATGAGATGAAACTTCCTTTCTATCAATATGAAGATTGATGGAATTCGATTACCCGTAGCGTACCTTCAAACACTTTCAGAACAAATAATTTTTTCTGTCTTGTCGTTGACAATATTTCTAGGGTAGGCGCTCTGAATATTAAAAAGGAAATTGCCTGGCTCCAATGGATCGGTGCCCCTTATCATTCTGTAACTTATTTATGAGGAAATTTCCTCTGAATCTGTTTTGCTTCAGATGATGCTCAAATATTATTTTAGTTTAGATGGGAACCAAATCCATAATATGGATAAATATTATTTATTTCGAAATACAGAAGATTTGATTAGATCAATCACATTATCAGAAAGTGTTTTGAATTATTATGATACACCAGCAACAACTCGCAGAGTATTGATAATAGACCAACAGGTGTACAGTACGGTACAGTATTAGTCTGCGCACTTGGCAGCTGGCTGCTACTAACTGCATTAAAAACATTGCCTGCTGCTTCAAATCTTCAAATCTACTCTAATGTGATCATGCTCTCAGCTGATCGTTGCGTATAGTAGCCCAATATTCTCAGAAAAGTAGCCGCGCTACCCCCCTCGCCGTAGCTCGACCGGTTCTGGCCAAGTGCACTTATAATATTGTACGAACTATACTTTAATAGAGAAGAGCTTCATGGAATAATATACATTTTTGTAGAAGATACAATCAGCTAACTTTTTGTAATATTGCTAAAAGTGGAGATGTAATAGATATAATCATAGGTAGTTCCTGTTTATTTATATTTCTCTGGTTTTCTTGATTAAATCTTGTATGATGGAGAAGATGTAATAGATATAAGTATAGGTAGTCCATGTTCTTTTATATTTCTCTGGTTTTTTTTATTAAATCTTGTATGACATAATATTTGAGTTTGACGACATCAATAACTTAGTTCTATGCTTGTGATTCTGATATTCATGAATTCTAACAAATTTTTTCTCCGTTACTGTTCGAAGTACAATATAACCTTAAATTTATTGCAGAAATATTTATAATTGGGTTTTTGAGAATGAGGTTTATTTAAAAACTTTATTTCTACTCTCATTTTAAAATAGAAACGCCCTAGTTCTACTGTACTCATTCATATTCCCCTACATTCGAAGGTCGAATTTTCAGAAATTTTACAGGTAGTAACAAAATAGAGCACGATAATAATGACCCAAAGTTACGAGCGTAACTATAGAATTTCTAAAAATGCTTCTAGACTTGATTCTTTAGACTTGTTTGGTTATTAGACTTCATTACAACTAATATTGTCTTGTATTGTTTGAGCTAGACTGATTACATATGCATAATAATATATTAATTTTGTGAAGTTAATTCTAAATTCTTGCCAGGCAATTTAATGATAATTATAAAGTATACCAATAATTTTCATGAAAAAAATTAACTGATATCTTTCCCCAAGGCATCCTTAAAAACTACCTTGAACAACTCCGCTGCACTGTTATATCATTGCTTCTATTCCTAGGATGAATACATTACAATAACTTAGAATAAATACAGTTTCTCTAGAATATTTGTGTATTTCAAAGAATAGAGTTGATAGAAGTCATCCTATGACATTATAGATAGATAGATACGGATTCTCTAAAATAATATTGTATTTTAAAAGGTGGAGTTGATAGGAAAGTCATTCTATTATATATGTTGATTCAAAGACAGAACATTGAAGTTGCAAAAGTAATAAAACTTTCTTGAATAAATGAGAGAAAATAGCTGTGCTTGTCCGATTTGTTTTGTGGATGGAATAGAAACTGAGACAAAAGTCAGCCTAAGAAGAATGTGCTTTCAGTGTGGATACTTCGAGGGACTGAGATCCCATTTGGGTGGTTGGACGCAGAAAGTCAAGTCTTGGTACTGGGGCAACCCTCTTGTAAGTTAGAGAGTTTAACATGCCTCTCCACATTCCTTCATCCGAATAAACCAATGCAAGCAGCTCATTCTCCAACTGTTTACTTACTTACAACTGAAGAAAACTGTGTTCCAGCGTAAACTTTAGCCGGAAAAGTGTAGAACAGCTAAATAGAACTCAAGCAAACAACTTTGAAAAAAAAATTTAAATGCTCCCACAGCTATGCTTAACTTAGTCTGGTTTTAAATGAATTATTTTATTTCGCTAATCACAATCACTTCAAAAATTGGGAAGGTTTCAAAAGTATATAGGAAATATTGAGTCATTTAAATCCATTTTTTCACTCATACATTGCCGAAAATCACTACCAGCCTTCATACAATCACATAATACCAACAATACTGTCACCGTCACCACCTTTACTTATCACAGTTTACCAAGTGTGATCATAACCATTGTGCAACCTCATGAAATATCTACTGATACACATTTCCTCTACCAAATGCACATACATGTTTATCTTCGTCAATATAATACAGAGTTTATTATTCTAGATGTGACTAAACGTTTTCATCATTGTCCAAGAGTAGCCTATTTCTTTTAGAACCTACAAAAAATAGCCATATTATAGCTTCCACTTCCATACATCTGCTTTTCACTGTAGATCTGAGCTGAATATATAACCGTTACAATCCAAAAAATTTTGTGAAGTATAAGGAACTCATACCTGAAACATTTGCATTCAGTTGCTTTGGAAATCAATTCAATTGGATCGAATTAAATACAATGTACAATACTGGTGTGGAATATACATTTGATTTGTTTATCTTTACCTGTAATAACTTTTATCCGTCTATTCAGCTGTCTGTTTTAACAATATTTGTTTTGAACCATCTGAATATTGTTCAAAGCCCACCTTCTTCTTAATTCTTGAACCTTTGAGTGAACCCCTTCACAACCTTTTAACTAGTTTCCAAAAAACCACAATATTCTGAAGTTGGAAGTAAGTAAACATCTCAAGAATTGTCTTTTATCTGTGTCATAATATTCTTTTGTATAATCATTTTTCAATAATTTTATCATTCGAATTCTTATTCTTCCCAGGAGAATGGAAGATGGCTTGATAACTCACCTAAGATTTCGCACCTGCATGTAAAAATCTTGCCTTTTCAGTGGCACTTCCTCCTTTTTCCAATAGAAACGCATGCTTCAAACCATCGCCAACGTAGTAGATCTAGCTGAGTAGAGGCATGGGTAACCCTCGTTTCGACCTGCACTCCGGTGGCATATGCTGGTATATTTTGAGGAAAAAATATCTTCCCTTCCCTCATAACGGATAGATTAATTCATGTGAGGCGTCCAAGTTCTTCAAAGAAGGGGAATATTTTCGTGGAAATTACGTAACTGTATTTATCTGTTCCAACTATACTGCCGCATTGCATTGGTATTGAAAATTCTTTTTAACTTACATTATGATAGCGAATGAAATAATATTTAGACAGCTCGTTTACTTTAAGAGTCTCATTTTTATTTGATCTTTTTTCGACTTGCAATGTTTGAAAAATTCAGTTGGAAGAATGCAATATTATTTTTCAAGATTGAAATTGATATATTAATGAAGCCTACCGCTAAATTTAAGTCATAAATTGTACTGTATTTGATTTGATATGCAAATTGCAATAATTTTCATTGTTCTAAAAAAATATGATGAATATAAGCCTAGTCCGTTTGTTACTGAAATAAATTTTTAAAATGGAATCTGCAAAAGATATTTTTTCCATAATAGAAACAGTATTTGTTACTTCTGTAGAAATGCACGGCTCAATTTTGAAATTTGTTCTTTTTCATAGTTATGTAGTATTTTTGGTATAGATTCGTTTATCAAACTCCTCTGAATAGTTTCCTTTCTCTAATGTCTCATGATTTTCTCACAATGATTTATTGAGATTTTCAATAATAGTTCAGTAGTAATTTGTTCAGAAATATTAATTTGATAAATTTTCTCACACAACAAAATAAAATTCAAATATCACCTAAAACATTCAGAAAAGGAAAAAATATTTTAAGCCTCTTGCTCACAGCACAACAAATCAACAAAGAAATAAAATATTAGTGGTAGCATCGAATTCTGACAAAAAAAAAACTGTTTCCAATCATACTATGAAAATTTCGAGGTTCATCAAAATTGCTTGTATTGTACAAATTACTAATCGATCACCGCGGAGCTATTCAGCTACCGCTATATTTATCACACTGTTTTCAAAATATCTTTTGTTGTACCATTGAGATGCTTTTTCGCACATTGTTGAGCACATTTTCATGAATATTGCATTCTTAAAACATGATTGTATATTTTTATTGATAACACGTTATTTCAAAATACTTTTTACAACTTGGAACTTTTTGAAATATATTTTCTTCTTTTATAATTTCTTATATTTGATATTGATAATTTTTTTCTAATTGATAAGCCTATTTCCTTGCATTGTATTTTATATGATTTTTATTGTAATTTCTTGTATACGTGATTGATATTTGACTAACATCATGATCTTCATTATAGGTATTTTTATATTTTGAATCATGTAAAGAATTATTTTTAATCGATTTTAAAGAAAATCGTGTAATCGATTATGAATAAAGAGCCAATCGATATATTAAACAGTCAATTTTCCCAGTTATCTATGAATAATATCACAAAACAATAAATTAATCAAAGAATCGTTTTTCGTGATAGAAGCAGCATCATAAATTTCTATAATTCTTTCTCATATTGTTAGAATATTTTGATTTCAAGTGTTGGATTGAAGTTGTAAAAATAAGAAAAGAAACAGCGTTATTGATTATTCGATGTTCAATTGAGTTAATTCTTCATGAAAAATTATAAAGAATTTTATCAAATGATAAAAATGCTTCAAATGTGAGTGTGATATTATTTCGTACGGTACCAGAAAAATTTTCTAAAAAATTCAAGAAGGAATCAAGTTGAGTATCTACTAACATAACTTTAAAGACACCAACTTAAATTTTGTTCCTCACATAGAAGGAGCTTATTGAGATTTTATTGGAAGACATCATCATTGTCACTGATGAACCAGATAATTATCCCAATGAACAATATGGGGAAGTAGAGAAATAAATTCATGCATTCTACTTATTAGAATTGATATAATTATTATACAAGTACCAACTTCGTTATTTGATCTCCTTCATATTGATGTAACATAATGAAAATCTTTTGACTATTATTTTCAGTTTTAACTGTTCCAAATTGACGTGTTCGAATATTGTCAGTTTTTTATTTTTGTCAAATACAGAAGTTTATTGTATCTCCTATTAATTAAAACAATAATTGACAAAGTATAAGAAGGGTGAACCTACAAAATGAGTGAAAAATAACTCCTATTTAGTTGAGATTTTTAGGTTTTGATGTAGGGTCTAGTTTCAGGTTCAATATTTGAATTTTTTGAAAAACCATCTTTAATTTTGTAAAGTGTTGATAGATTAATTGACCAAAAGGAAATATTATTTAACTGAACATGATTGTTGAAGATCTAAACAATTACAGTTTAATGTCTTAATTATAGGTTGTAATTAAATTCATAAGTAGCATAGGGTATCGATATTATCATGTTTTATGATGGGCTTGTGTCATGAAATACAATGCTTGCAGCAGCTGGCTCATAAACTCGGTCGAGGCTATGACATGAAGGAGGAACAGGAACTGCTCGAAACTGATGAGAACCTCCGCATGCACAGCTCCAATATGCGGCTCACTCAACAAGACTCCAACACTGATACCGAAGCCCAGGTAATTGGCAACGAATAATCTGAATCATATTATCAAAGACAGTTATTATTCCATATAATTCAAATTCAAATTTGAGCCTTATATGGATCGAATAATGAAGTAGCCTGTATTGTCATTGATAGTAGAATTGTCATAAAGCCAGAGTTCCATTGAGAATTGATTTCAATATTGTAATTGTAATATTTGTAAAATATAGGCCTAACATCATAACATATATGGAAAGAGCATGAATCACTTTAAATACAAACTAAGTATTCAGATACATGTACTGTACGCAAATTAGTATAGACCTATTCCAGTATTTTTCAACTGATTCATTCGTTTCATAGGTAATTTACGCTATTAATTTCATTCCACTTCATTTTTCTGCATACCATTCACAGAGAATACAAAAATTATAGGCTACAGAATATAGATTAAATACAATTCGAAACAGTAGTTAGGTAAACTCATTGAAAATTGTGAATGCGGACCGTCAAGTCTATAAAGTGTTAAATATTTCTTTTGAAATTCCAGGTGGTATCTGATCATCAGGGTAACTTGAGGATAACAGTGAGAAAAACAAAGCCTCTTCTCGGAATAGCAATAGAGGGTGGAGCCAACACAAGACATCCTCTTCCAAGAATAATTAACATTCATGTAAGTAGAAACTACCCCAACGCTGTAATGGCATACTGGGGAGAGAAGAAGAAGTAAGTAGAAACACTAGAGACAGAATATAATAGAGATGGCTCTTGAAAAGCCCAAAAGTAATCTCATGGTCTACCGATCTTAGATAAATCAATCTGTAAAGAACAGATGTATTGAATATAGTTCTTTATTTCAAATAGCTCTGTGATGGAAAAACTGTATTACAATGTGAATTATCATTCAGCTTGTTGTCAGCAAGCGTATCAGTGTATCTACCTAAGTGTAATAAAATTCATCCAAGAATTGGATATTTAAACGTCTTTTGGAGGAGACGTTAATACGTCGGTCCCGACTGCCTAAAAAGTGGTCGTCATCTCGATCTCTCATCATCACCCTCCCATTGCACACGCACAAGCCCCAGAGCTCATGTGGGCATCACCCTCATAAAAAAGTCCGCTATCGATAAGAGCAATTATCTCACACTTACCTCTAAATGCTCAACATTTTAGTTTTTCAATATCCTATCAAATTTTTCAATTTCTAAAACGATAATTATTATCCTGTTGATAGTATGGGTTCTGGTGATAATATAGGCTTAATATTTTTGAAATACATATAGAGAACTTAATTTCTACTATATTTTGACGCATGATGCAATACAAGTTCAAATAACATAGAAAATGATACATTAGGCTACTTACAAAATAGAATGCTCCAAAAAATCAACACAATGGAAGCAAAACAATCAGTGGAACGAAAATTCAGAGAAAATCAAAGCTTTATTATTGAAATGAGTTTTGGAAAATTTTATATTTTACTAGCGGGTTATGAGAATTATATTCTAATATATAATATAATTTAAATTAATACTACTATATTCGTTATATTACTATATTAACTAATATTATAATAATATTAATGTGAATGAGGCCAACATTATCATAATAATTAATTTCATTAATATTCAACAAAAAGGCAAATAGATTGTTGAAATCCATTGGGGGAGTAGGTTACTATAGCAAAATATTAAGATGTCCTGAACTTTATAATAATAATAATAAGTGTGATATGTGATGTTTATTAAAAAACGTATTCAACATTGAACATTTGATTTGTTGTTTAGGAGAATGGAGCAGCATTTGACGCCGGTGGCCTTGAAGTTGGACAGCTAATATTAGAAGTTGATGGCAATAAAGTAGAAGGTAAGATAATTATGAAGAGGTGTCTGGGAATTGCATTGGTTTTATATGAACTTTTGATAAAATTAATATTAATAATTATTATGAGGAAAGCCACTTGCCACATCATATGAGTGAGACGTTGTGAGCAGTGATACGAGATAGCCATTTGAATTATGGTGAGGTAGACTAGCATATACGGTTTTCTGAAATTATTAGTATTTTTATTTTTCAATCTTCATGATCCAAAACCACATCGGAGATCATTGTTATCATTTTTTGAGTTTCTAATTTTAAAAATATTACAAAAGTTTCTTGGAGCATAAATAGAGGACTGACTGCACCTGAGACTGCAGATTTTTCAGAACTTATTTATCGACTTATTCAATCAATAATCTCGCAATTTAATTCACGGATCACAATTGAACCTCATATGTATTTATTTTTCCTACAGAACATTATTTGCCTCTCAGCTTCCCGTGAAGGGCTGAACAAGAATATGTCATGGGATTGATGAAGTTCACTCCCGTTCAGTTGATAGAACCATCTGAAATTTGAGATTTTTCTTCTCTAGAACCTTAAGAACCTTCTCTAGAAACTTAGACCTCACTACGGACGGTTAATAAGAGTCAAATCTAGAGTATTTTACTCAGCATTTTAAAAATAATAAATAGTTTAATAATTATCTCATAAAGATTAGGCCTATAAGTTTTTCAATGAAAATTTATCATTTAAGCATCGCAATAGATTGCGTTATCAATATTATTGTTGCTCCCAAATAATTATTAAATAAATATGCGAGAAATAAATCATATTCTATAAAGAGAGAAAGCAATCAGTTATTATTTACTACACAAATATTGAAAAATATCTTCTTATGGACAACGCTCTGCTTTCAAACCAGCGAAAGAAACAGCGAAACAGAAAGAAACTTGCTCTCTCTTGGCAAGTATAGGAACTACTACGACTACTAGCTATTAATAGAGGCAATTTCAAACGTCCGGCTAAATTTTTTAGTAATTTCGACTTTTCTAGCTTTTCCATCGCGTTTCAACGTCAGAAAAAGATGACTTCTCATGGAAATCGAGCTGAGAAATCGAATAAGACTGGTTTCAAGTATCTACTTGCAGTAGTTTATCGATAAAATCAATTTTAATACCAAAAACTGATATAATTTTAGGTCTTTTGGGGATAACTTGAAAAATCCTACACTTACATTCTTGAAACATTTTTTATACGATTCTTCAGAGAATTTCACGTGATATCAGTTATTTTCCAATGTTGAATACATCAAATAACTCTACAAAAAAATAAAAAATAATTCATTTTTTGCATTTTTGACAGCCTGTAACTCAATAACGAAGGGTTTCCGGGTATGTGTTTATCAGATGTTCCTATCCTAGAATTCGATGATTGATAATTTCCTCAAAGGATATTGTGATTCATGAAGGTTGAATTTTTTTTTTAGTTTTTATTAATTTTTTCAATGACCTCGATATAAAAAGACACAAAACTAGTTTCATTTGATTCCGTGACATATTCTACATATGATAGGTATTCTTTGGAACCTTATATTGTCCTACAGAGTCCAGGGTAATTAAAAATTTATTTCTCAATGACCATGCACTACTTTAGATTTTTGATTATTAAAAAGCATGTGAAACATTTATAGATCTGAAAATGTGATGAAATATGGAAAATGAGTTGGAGAATCGAATGAAGATGGTTCGAAACATGTAAGTATGCCAGTTTTCGCACACTAGATGAAAATTCACGGAAAATAATGCTTTTTTATATGCGTTTTTCGGTTTTTTGATGATATCTCAAAAACTATCAGAGCTATCCTCTTGATTCTCAGCTCAAACGATTCCTCATCTCAATCGACATGAAATGACACCAATTTCAAGTCTTCTTATCATTCAACAACTTCAGAAAAAAATAGAAAAGATGTTGTTTTTTGCATCTTTGACGATTTTTTACTCGATAACGGTACATTTACGGACCATGGTTCATCAGATGTTCCTATCTCAACTTCTGCTGAAAAATTATTTGCGTTATTTGCATTTCGTTATCTCGTACTTGCAATTTTTTCTGGTACAGTTCGCTCCATTTTGTCATTCCTTAGGAAATATATCGCAAGGAAGAAGCATCGACTATCGATCATTCTGTCAGTCGACAGACATCGATTGAGAAATTATCGATGTATTACGAATTCGAAGACTTCGTAGTTTATGATTTTGCTGCTAGATGGCAGATGCTGTCCTTCTTATGAGTGAATGGTTTCCCGCTGCTGGGAACTGTTTCGATTTACGTTTGAATTCTCATTTTTGTATTTCAAAGTAATTAAAATTAAAAAAATATTGTTTCTTAAACAATATCGTAGAATATGAATTATAAAAATTATTTTGATACTTATCAGGGTCATTTCCTCACGGTTAATAAATTTCCATGATTGTTGGGCAAAATAAGAGTACAATGACAACAAGAGTTCATAATGAAAAAAATATTTGAAAAATGGAAAAGTTTTATCTAATTTGTTTTATATTTATGTACGTTTATTGCTGTTCCCATGCAATGCATTGTCTCTGACACGAGTAGTTGTAGTAGTAATGTTCATTAATGTTTTTTATGTATTTTAATGATTATTTAGCAATGTGTTCTAATTTATAATGTTATTCTGAATGTGTGAAATTAGAATGTTATTCTAATTTAGTAAAACATTTGTTGCTGCTCACAATAATTTCTTTTTTCTTGTTTCTTTAGGAATGCAACACCAAGAGGTAGCGAGACTGATTGCAGAGTCATTTGCGGCGAGAGACAGAACCGAGATTGAGTTCCTTGTTGTTGAGGCAAAAAAATCAAACCTTGAACCAAAACCTACAGCACTCATATTCCTAGAGGCATAAAATTAATTCAAATCTATTAGTTTAATAAAACAATTAAATTGACAGAAAATATATTTTGAGATAATATGAAAATGATGTCTATGAAGGTATGAATAAAATTCCGCTCACTCTTCTCAGAAAAGGATAATTTGAAGGTATTTCTATGAGAAGCTTAGATATCTTCCATAGCGCAGTCATCTTCCCTTTTTTACAGCCACTTGTTGATGCATCAGGTTTATTAAATAATTATAGGGTTTTTTATTTATTTAGAGTACGGCTTTCGTCGGTAGGGAGACCCGAAGGTTGTTCCACCTCGCCGTGTTTAACCTAATTCCACTTGGAAATAAGATTTCCATTCACAAATTCTAAATCAAATTTAACACTGAATTTAATCAGAGTCATTAATCAGAAAACAATATTGCTCTAGCATACGTGTGTGGAATTTTTAGTTCGAGTACCAATATCAACTATGAAAGATCAGTTTAAGTTTTACTTTTTCCCCATTTGGAAAGCTAGTAAGTAGGTAGTATATTTAATTAACTATTTTCGATATGCATCAACAACTTAAGATTCAGAAATGCCAGGAAGATATTGTTTCTAATAAATAGCTTCTGATTATTTTGTTTTTCAGAAATTGTGGATGAGTCCACCTGAAGGTGACTTTAATTAAAAACTATCTACTACAGAGGATAGATACAGTAGATGAAATTCAGATCGCAAACAGCAACCATTCAGACTCATATTCATGTCATATTTTATTAGTAAGATTGCGCGTTTTGTGTGACTATTTAATAAATTACGTCTCAACTAATAATAGCAAGTTATGTGTTTGTTTAGAGGATATGTTGACTCATTACTCATTTATTTCTTCACTAAATTAAAATCCAATGCTCGGAACTAAAAGGTCTTCCGTATGGAACTCAAGCTACTGATTATAAAATAACATGATTTGATTCTCCAATATTGGTATTCAGCATAAATAAATTCACAAGAATTCTAGAGATTAATTCAATTATTTTCAAATATAAGTGGTTTCTGGCGATCACACAAAACAACGTTGCTGAACTCTATGTAATGGATTCATCAATTTTGAGCAAGCATCTAATTAATAACAAGAAAGTGAGTCACCATACCAGGTGTATATCCAAAAAAGCGATTTCAAGTTTATACCTCAATTGAAGGAAATCATTCGGAAACCTCAATTCGAAAAATTATTTTGATCAGTGTGCGATTCTGTCTTTTAGAAGCAAGCATTAAAATCGACACCAATCCTCGACAAATGGACGTTATCTCAACAAACATAAATTCTGCAGTTCCTTTTTGTACTTGGTGAAGGACATTATTATTAAATTTAAAGGATGTGTTCTTCTTTCTTTTATTTTGTTGAATATATGAACTATGTACACTAGCATTACCAAATGTGTGCCAAACAACATGTTGAAATACAAAAAAAAACTATATAAATATATTTTTATCCAATGAAATATTATTGTAAGAAAATAAAAAAGATACAATAGGCTAATAATTGTTCAAATTGAAAATGGTACTGTTTGTAATAGCACGCCTTACAAAGTTTTGCTCTTTCACTACAACAGTATGTGATCTCTGTTCGTTTATATGATGAATATTATATTGTTAAAGCTTTATGTACAGTGTTATTGCATATCGACATTCTTAGTTGATATTCATTGTTTTCAATTTTTTATACTCATCGTCTGTAAAGTTTTGTAAAAATTCCAATATTAGTTTTGATCACTGAATGAGTTTAGCAAGTAGTAAATGTTATCTACGTGATAGGATTAGATAATTGAGTGTTTTAGGAATGTGAAATTTATGGAGAGAAATTAGAGTTGTTGATAATGAATAAAATAATTTCCTGAGAATTGCAGCAAACCATCTGCAGACATTGAGACCGAATAAATAATAATTTATGTGTGCGAACAAAAATTGAGCTGAAGAGTTATCATATTATTATTGTTCGATTACAATATTATATGACACTGTAATGGCACATGCTAGTATGTGTCAAGTTTAGAATGACAAGTGGAAGTTTTCACATAAGCACTGTGCCTTTGCCCTGAAATGACATTTGACATAATTTTGGCCCATTAGCCGTAATTTTTTATAAGACACACTATAATCCACCATCACATTTATGAATAGAATTCACCATAAATATTCTTGGCTAAGTGTCAAGATTAGTTGAACTTGAAGTTGAATTTTCATGTTTTTGCTATACCCGTTACTGTAAAAACATTCAATATACATATCATAAAATGCTAAATTTTCAATCAAGCCTGAAAAATCTGTAGATAAATTCGGAATTTGGATTTCCACAAAAATATTCTAAAACATTTTCTCACTTAACTGGAATGAAAGTGAATATATTCTGAGGTAGAGCAGTGAATGCACATTATTCAATAAGTTATTTATCAAAGTAGGGAGAATGAACAGTAGGGATTTACCCTTAACTGCTTTAATTCAAAATTTGAATTGAAACATTTTGAGATCATGTTTACGATTGAGTTTCATTTCACTAATTAACTTATTCCAAAGAAATGTATGTAAACACTTCAAATATTAAATTTGAAAATAAATGAAAGATTTGAGAACACTTTTTATTCCGACGGACACAGATTCAGTTCCAGTTTTAGCCTCGAATTTTTTATTCATCCTCCAACTTGTTATCCGCGCACAAGTCTCAGACTTTTTTAAATTCTTTACATGGAATAATCAAAACTCGACAAATAGAATGAAACAAACCTAAATTCATTTATTTATCTTGGTTTTAGAGAGTTGACTTCCAAAATGATCCCTTTTTTCAATTTTAGACATGAGACGTAGCCCACAATCATGTTGGTGCTAAATTACTATCTATATAAATTCGGTTAGCCTCAGGGTTTAATCAAGCTATTTAGACTGTATTTTCTCGTAGTGATTTAAATTACAATTCGGCTACACAAAATTATTTATGTCAGTTTGAGCATTCAGCTTACAGAATATATTCACCCCTAATAAGCACTGATACTCAGTACGGTAAGTCAGTACGGTAACTCTCAGGATTCAATCTGATCTCTTCCAAGAATATTACAAACAGAATTTTTATGTAATCCGCTATTCTCAGATTGTTCCATATTATATACGATGAATGCTGTATTTTTTAACAAAAGTTAATATAAAAATGTATAGTCAATAGATGATTCTTATAGACTAATAAGTATCAAAAAAGTACCAGAAATGCATTTTTGTGGTGATTTAGGTAAGCTTATTCAATTTGTTTCACAATTTTTTGTTGACAGCTGTAATATTCATACAAATACATGTATAATAACAATGTCCTTGTAATAGATTTAATTATTTTGATCATCAAGAATGGAAAATTGATAATCAAGAATCGTGATTAATATTATAGATATCACGAATAATTTTCCAGTGTAACAACATTATCATTGTATGATCGATTACATTACTGGTCAAAGAATTCTATGAGCATTAATCAATCAATAATATTCAATAGAGTTGAGAAAACTTCAAAATTTCTCAACTCTCTGACCTACTGTTGAAAAAAGTATCTTGATTGTACTGAAGCATGTTGAAAAATATTTTGAGTTTCCAAATTCTCACAAAATCATCAATATATTTAATGCTTGAGTCTAAGTAGTTTTTTTAAGTTCAATATCAAAAATATTAAAAGTATGGAATATCAACCAATGTCGAAGTACCGTATATAATTATTCAAATTACCGTACGGTATATTAATATCATAAGCATCTCATGAGAATCATATACTGTACTACCAATCATTTTTTTATTATTATTATTCTCCTACAATAAAATCATCTCACTTAGTCCACGAATGCCCGTTTTTCCATGATCAGTTTTGTAGTTAACTCGTATCATATCGTAACTGCTTTTGATTTCTAAAAATTTGAGAATACTACTTTATCCTAACTCATAGTACTACTCATTCATACTGACTCATACATAGAAACAAAAAATTCTATTTCTCAAGATAGATTTGTCTTTGAAAGAACACAACACTAAAGTTATTGTTGGAACTTATCAAAGCTGATGGCAATGAATTTATGGCATTGAACTGCCTCTCGAATATGAAATAATATATAGTCAACAATATTGTATGGTTTAGTTCTGCCTTGAAATCATATAGGCTATATATTATTATACTGTATAACGGCAAAAGTGCAATAATGGAATAATATACAAATGAAATCCATATATGAGTATGCTAATCTACTTATTGTTGGACTCAAAATACAAAACTCTAAAAAAACACAGAAATCTAGTAAGGACAGTGCTTTGCTGTTGAAGTACGTTCTATAGCTGTGATATATTATTTTGAAGTGAAAGTTATAACCGAGTATAGTACTAACGTATTTTATTGGTACTAAATATTTTTCTTCATTGTAAATATTCATTGGATTATATCTCAGGCAGAGGTACCTGCTAAAAATGTTCTAATTTTCAATTCATAAGGTACCTACGATCATAGTCTACTGGAAACTATAAATAGTTCATGTAAGAACACGCTTCAAATTGAAATCAGTAAATATCCTATCGTTTACAATAGTGAATAAGATAAACAAACAGCTTTCTCGTCAAACATAAGAGATACTAGTTCAATGTGATGATAGCAAAATTCGAATAAGTGTTGGTAAATATCGCAAATATTGTATAATTTTTATTGGTTCATGTAAGTCAAGTGTACGGTACTGTATTAAATATTTTTCTACAAATTGATTTGAATGACAAAAAAGACACGCCTTGTTACTGTGATCAGAATATTTTAAGCTTGCTTCAATTTTCTTTCTGACAGAATGAAGTGCACATTTAGTAATAATGTATGTTACCGTACATGAAAGGTTCTATTTGGGTACGGTACGCTTCTTCAGTATTTCAAACAATAGGATTGCAAGCCGGTGTATTGTTTTGCTGGATGACACCTTTTTATACTAAATGTATAGTTACTGTACCGTAATTGTAAAGTAAACGTGTATAAAATTGGATAAATGTCTGCGAAAATAACCATTTATCTGCCAGTATTGATCGAATGATCTGTAATACAATTAGGTTAAAGAAAAACACAATTCGACTCCAAGTACAACAATAGCAAGCGCTATCCCTTGTGATAAGTGTTGTAAATATCGAAGACCTGCCTTCAGCATCAATCCCCATCCTCAATGGAAATGTGCACTGCAAATTCTTGATTGTTCTAAAAGCACTAAACAATGCTTGCCGTTTCTCATGAGATTCGCTCTTAAGGTTGTTATATAGTTTCTAAATTTATAATAGAAGGCCTATTGTGCAATAAAGTGTACCATGTTTGTTTTCTAAACATTTTATTTATCCTTCATCCTTAATACATCATCCAAAAAAAACATCATTTACCACCTCCCTGAAAATTTTTCCAAAGTACAGTATCTGATGAATCTTGAATTTTATCTTATGGTATTTTCCAATGTTTCAGTTTTCAATAATGAGTGTTATGTATGAGTAATGGTTTTATGAAACCTGGAACTGTACTTCAATTTATATTATTGAATTTTCCCAATATTGCCTTGACAGCATGAATGAATACCGGTAACTTCATTATTCATGTATGTATTGGAATATAGAATGGCTCTAAAACTTTCTAGTTCAACAAAAACTGAATAATTCATTTGTAGTCAGGCCTATTTGGTTGCCTACTCTTATCAAATTCAAGTGGGAGTTCGAAAAAAACGGTCAAGCGCTCTTGAAAAATCTCTGCTCTTCATAATTTTATATAGGTTTGAATGAGAACTTTTACAGATACGCTCCAAACATTCAGGTAATGACTGATAATTTTTGTTTAATAGTGTAGAAGTAGAAGAATACAAACACAATATAACTATAAGCATTCAAACCACGTGCAAATTACATAAGTATTCTATGAACATAATTAAAGTACAATATAAAATATTGTGTATCAATTTTATCCCAAGTTACAGGAATTGTGCATGAGTACAAACCCAGTTCATTACAGGGTGAAAGTCAGACCATGGTTTTTATTCAGCAATAAAACCATGAAAAAACATTATTCATGGATCTCAGTGCTGATACTACTCGCTTGGTCGTGAGCCTCCCTGAGTTAAACTGATAGTGATGTGAAAATTTATTTATTCAGCTTTTATTCAACAGAATTATAGTAGGTTTAATTGGAAGTTGATATGAAAGGCCAGAATAATGGATAGTCAATTTTATGATTTTATTTATTTGTAACTGGTACGCGCTTAGACATAACAAGCTCATTTCATTAACAAATTATTAATAAACACTTTGAGTACGGTACTCAATTTCAAATACTCATAATTCAACAATATAATTATTTATCAGCTTCAATATAAAAGCAGTGAATATACTAGATCTTTTTACAATGTTAATATGTGCTACTTTGAATTGATGAATATTCTAATATTGATTTCAATAAAAACCTAAGTTACAATAATTCACAATTATTCTACTCATATAGTATCAACATTTTTTTTGGAAATTACAATCTTATAAAAATAAAATTCATGTTCCAATACATCACAGTTAACCAATAGATAACTTGAAAATTTTCTCTATCCATCAAACCGTATTGTACAATCTCAATAATTTCACTTTCTTATCAATTAAACAATACTTAATTAACAATATTTCGAACTCAATTGAGGAATGCACACATTTATGGACAAGCTTTAATCACAGCATTATACAATACAAAAATAGTCTATCTGTTTCACAAAACTAAGTGTAGCCTATGTACATTATTATAATATTGTTATGCGTTATAATTAAGAGCTGTAAAGTTCTATTACTTTTTCATTCTAATCATTATTAGGGTACCTTAACGATTATACGTAGAAGCACAGAAAATTCTATGTTTATGTAATAAGGATTAGATTTGTCTCTGGTAAAGGTATTAATCTTGACTTTTCCTTTGTCAATCATAATTTCCCTCAGTGTTACAATGAATGGGTCTGGAAAATCTAATTCAACAGCGGAATGAAAGAAAAAAGGTACGAAACTTTTTATGATTTGAAAACAAGCCTCCAATTTATTATTGATGGTTTTTCAAGAGGTGTCTCACAAGTTCGTTTCCAAAGAACAAATACACAAATAAATTTTGGCCTGATTCTCCATTAATATCTCGACTTTTATTGAATTATAAGTAAGTATTTTTCATATCACTTGTTTCCATGAAAATTACCCAATTTATATCAAACTAAACATGGATCTACAATAGATACTATAACATTCTAAAATTTAACAGTTTCATAAAATCAAATATCACAAACCTACTCGCCTACTTACAAATATTCATGAACAGAACTGTTCCAACTTTACTAGCACAGCTAATACAAACTATAATTAGACGTAAATTTCATTGAATGAAATGAATATTACTAGACACTTCAAAAAAATAATTTTTGTCTTTCCCATGCAACTCCATAATAATACTCATGACTCGCTTACGCTTTTAGTATGGAACACAACAGTTGGTTAATTCTAATATTCACTTACAGAAGTCTGGAGAGCTAGCAGATTTTTCTAGATTACTGAATTCACATTCAATGTACACGTGTATATTCATCAATCAATATACAGTAGATTCAATATTCTCAACAGATAGTTGGTAAAAATTAAACAGAGTTTTCAAGAAATTACTAATGGATCAAATCTGTCTTCACTCTTCAAATTATAATCACTTGTCTTTGTCAACAAATTTATGTCAGCAACGTGAGAGGATAATTCTCTACAAGTAGAAACGTAGAAATATAAGTTTAGACTTTAGACAAATACCGTAATATTGGTTTCCATCGAATAGACTTAATATGAATAGTACTTGAATATTAAACAGTCCATTGAATAGTACTTCAATAAAATTCAGATTGATAACTTGCACGTTCTCCAACTCCCATTGATACAGTAGTGATGAGTCATATATCTACTTTATTTAATAAATCAGGCATCAAGCATTGACTTTGACTTACGAGTACACATGTATTACAATTATAATAAAGGACTGCCATTCCGTGAGTTACATCTGAACCAATTTCAGCAGACCCAAGACCCATACTGTATGAATTCAATACATACGGTACAATACGAAAAAATATTGTTTATTAAAGTCTAAATGTTTTTAGAAAATCTTCTCAGTTCATTAGTTTTTCTTTAGGTCTGCCCTAAACTTATTACGTACATTTCAAGACCAAGAAATATGGTGACTATTATGTAGCCTTTGACTACAAAAATGAGACATTCTGTTGGAAAAATTTGGTCCTTTAGAAATGTAAAGTTACAGGCAGTACTATAGGTATATATTTTGATACCGATAACAAGTAGCAGCAGTTGGTGTTCATTATTCATTGTGTGATAGGAGGTTTACAATTATATGATTATCAACACTTGGAAGACAAAGTGTTGGATAAAGAAGCCAAATTGATTCCATGGCATTGTTCGGCGCCCATTGGTAGAATAATTTTCTCTCTGGGAGAAGGAGTCATCCTCTGACAGCTAAGTCTGAGTCCAACAGTGTAAACGTTGTCTTTGGTGAGTGAGACGCGGTTCTTGTGTCTTATCAGAGGCAGAGAGTTCTTAGCGGTCAAGTAGTTGGGCAGAGCGTGTGATTGGCTGGAGCTAGAGGACGATGAGCTCTGACTGGCATTCCATTTTTTCATTGTTTTTCTCGAGCACACCACTGGAAGTCTGTCCATGAACGTTTTTCTCTTCGGATTGCTCAGCTTCTGAACCAGCTCTTGCACTGTCTCATTGTCAGCCGCCCTCCAATCAATCCCGCGATGGATTTTGCACGTCACATCTTTCTCTCTGAATGCTTTCAACTTGAGAAGCATTTCTTCACAGCTAGCACGTGTCTTGTCCACTCTCAACTTCCAATCATGTATCAAGTCCTTATTCTGCTCTGTCTCACATGCTTTTTTCCATCTCTGCTCATACTTCACACAACGCTGATGTCCTTTAGCTGATCTCTCTGCAGACTTTATACAAAGATTACGTTGCTTCTGTATTATTTCATACATTTTTTGAGTGTCTTGTTTATCATTTTTAATTTGACTCACTTTAACGTTCGCTTCTGACGGGTTCGTGTTGTTATTTTCCTTGTCAGTGCTGTGTTCTTTTTGTTTCACAGGTGTAATTTTGGCAGAATCGTCAGTCTTATTGTTGAGGAGCGTTGGAGTGAGTGGAGGCTTTTCAGGTTCAGTTTGTAGCTCATCTTCACTTTCAGAGTCTGACTGATCACTGCAAGTCGAGTCTGGGGAATCGTACTCTTCTGTGGATACTTCACAATTCGGTAAACTGATTTCTTTCACTGAGTTGGGTAGCTTCACTGAAAGTGTGTTTGCCAGTGTTGTTGTAGGAGAAGTTTTAGCAAGTTCCTTGGATAGTTCGATAGACAGATCCTCGATGTAATTTCTAACTCTAGATGGAGCAAGGGGTGCAAGGGGTGTCTCGGGTTGTGACTCGGATTGTATCGGTTCGAGGGGTCTTCTCCTCCGCTTCGTTTTTGGGCTCCTCTGTATCTTTGATCCGCGAACTGTCAAATTCATGCCCATATAGGGCTGCGGAGGAGCAACGTGTTGTCGGTACACCAGTTCAAACATTCCAGTATCAGCCATTTTGTTCTGTCGCCTGTCCACAACCACTGAAACAATGTGAATTTATTTGAAATAATTGTATGAGAACATAAATACAACACTCCTCATCTCATAAAAATGTGGAACCAGTATACACTTTCAGATGATTCATGAATAATACCACACATAATATTATTATACCATATATTATAATATATAATACCATATATTATATTAGTATTATGTTTGTTATCGTCTTAGTGTACATAATACAGAATATTAGTATTTCAATCCATCATGTTTTCAAGGTGACATGTACCATCAGTACAGTAATACATTGTCATTTTATTTGACAACATGACAATTGACAAAGATTGTGAGAATTGAGGAAAATTGAGCATTCAGCCAAAACGTAGGTACTAATTCATAAATTCAAAACATTGAGCCTCTACCATTAAACAAGCTCAAGTACCTAATAAATAACAAAACGAACCTGATAATGAATTCAATAACTCAATCATTGGAATAAGTCACTTATAATCATAGACTGTTGAATATATGAGCGAATATTTAAATTTGGCATTGGAAAATTTTAAATTATGAATGATTTTATTTCAAAATGAAATGCAGGATTGAATGGTACATTTTTCTGAAGCATTCGTTCATGAATGTCATGATCATGAACATCACACAATTTTTATTCTTAAAACGAATACCTACATACAGAAGTTAAATGGAGAGAACAGAATAAACAATGCAAAAAATATTAGATACAGTACAGATGAGTAACATTGATGAATGATGAATATAACAGATGGTAACACCACAAACCACTTGAATAACTAGTCCGTTGTAACACTGATGACAATACGGTACTGAAATCATACAGTAATTTCATTCTCTGAAAATCTAATTTTTTTAACTCTTTGCAGTCGAAATTTTCAAAAATTAATACATGTATTGTATAGGTATTTTTATTTTCCATCAAACATACCTTTGATGACATCCTCCAGACATTGAGCACACATTCTTGCTGTTACACTAGTCGTCGGCGACATACATGGAGATGAATTAATCTCTATCAGCCAGGGCACTAAATCTTCAGTCAGCATGAAATCAGCTCCGTACAACTCAAAACAGTTCTTCCTCTGTTCCATATGCTCCTGGGCAGCTAATAGGGTTCCAGTGATGCTTTCTCTCATCCCAGGATAGATTATTTTGTCCCACATATCAGCTTGTCCTATAGCTCTGCAATAAAAAGGAATACCAACATAATGGAGTACTGAGCTAATCAATGTGCGAGGTAAATCACAATATAACTAACATCTGTTTATCCCAAAACAAGGTTAACAATGGAAATAAAATTAATTCGTTAGAATCAACACCGCTTCCTGATGGTTCGGAACCCACCTAAAGCTGCAGGTCCACTCTCCTCTCGTCATCATCCTTCCCACTACTCAAGCACACGAAGTGTGTATTTCTATATTATAAATAGAAATCATTTACAATACAAGCAAAAAAATCGCTATAACAGATGCTGATCGAACATAAAAATTCATGCTTTACATCTTTTTAAAGAAAGCTTAAAATATTCTATGGTTTTACACTAGGTTTAGGATGGGATATACGGTATATATATCTGGATATATACGTGATGTTTTATTTAAGTACGGTACTTTTTCACTTCACCTGAGGTAAGTTTTGAACGTGTAGCAGTCCCACATGTTTTCATCCGGCAGAGCTTGGTCCCGTTTTGCATTTTTGTACTTGCATTGAACAGCGTTATTGCTCAAATGGACAGATTCATGCATATTGCTCAATGAAAACAATTGCGAACAGAAGCGCAGATAGCTTTCTCTGAAAAAGAAACATTCAACAAATTAATTCTCAAATCTTATTAAATAATAAATCTTATAATATAATAAAAAATTCTTGCTTTATCCTCAATTAATTGAATACTTCTGAGTTTCTTTTAGCTTCAAATAATGTCTCAAATACAAACGTTCACAGTAACAAATTTGTTAGAAGAAATTCGATTCATCGTAGAAACTCAAATATGACAATTCATATAATTTTCCTAGGTGTGTTTATTTCTCATCTTCCCTTTCATAATCAAACGTAAATTGATAACTGACGTAGCATGATAAATGAATTTTCTCAACCGGAATAGATATTACTGTATGAGCCAATCAATACATTTTGAATGTTCAAATTAGCCTATTCGAATTTGGCTATTCATAATTTGATCAAACCAAAAGTGTTCAATACAAAAGGAAATTATATTATAAAATCACTTACTTGTACATCCATATGGTAAGAGGATAAGCACTGGTAACTAGGAACCATTGTCTTATATCAAACTTCGTATTATAAATAAGGAACGGTCTCTCTGAAAAAAATGTAAATCCTTATTAATCTTCTAAATCACTTATTAATATAATTGGATAAAATTATCATAGAATTGATTCAATCCAGAATTAAATCACCTAGGGTATAAGGCATTGAGACAATTAATATTATAATGGCAATGTGACACCTATTCATGTACTGCCATTGCATAAAATTATTCTAGAATTGAGTCAAACCAGAATTAAATCACCTATCAAGCCACTTAGCCAATAAATTATAATTCAAATATGTTAATCTGTACTCACCAATATATTTTTGTATAACGTAGCGAGGATCTTTTGAATGCAAATTGCCTATTCTGGTGACAATATCTTCCAGCTTTCTCATCACCTGAATGCCTCTGCCCCTCGATTTAGCACCCGGCTTCACAATCCAAAGATTTGTCAGACCATCCAAATGCATCTGAGGCCAGTGAGGAGTGATTGCTTCCACAGTTAGTTTGCAGCACAAATACAGAGTCTGAAAAATTACAAGTAGTCATTTCATGCGCAATCAACTTGTTGAGAACAAAAATCAGACAGTGGTATTGAATTGATTCTCTCTTTATGTTATTGATTCGTTTTCTTTCCCTTTGAAAGTCAAACAATGAATTTGGTCCAAGAAAGTGCTTTACATGGCCACCCAGCAAACGCACCAGCAGATCCAAATATAACTTATGTTTGCTGATTCCATATATGACCCGCTATATTAAATTTTGTACATCGTAGTTACACTACTATATATTTATATTGTATTGTAAATTACACTACTACAATAATGTATTATTGTAGGGTAAACATTCATCTACATCTCTAGTGAATAAATGAATGGTTTGATACATTTTAAAACTACCAAAGTATCATTGATAACAATTTTCACTTGCATTATAAAATCAGAAAAAATAAAAATCTATAAACAAGAACTCTCACTGGTACTAAATAAACATTTTCTATAAAATAATAAGCAAATGGATTATTTATTTTTTATTAGCTACCGTATTTAAAAGTGAGCCTCTATAAAGCTTATAATACAATTATTGTACAATTATATACATATTAATCATGTTTAATACAATTATGTTTTATATGGAGCTTCTTATGTGTATAATAAAATTATAATTAGTAAATTCTTTCAATTTGTGAATCCATTTCTTTCAACATTTATGTGTTAAGAAATAGGCTATGTAGGCTTTTTCAAACCACACAAATACGACCTTGCCTTTTTTTGAGAATCCGTAGCAGGTGAGAATGTCGACTGTTCGTGGGCCAGCTGGTAATACCATGTCAAAAATTGATCCCATTGGTGGTCCCAGATTCGTTCCGAGTCCCTTTGGTCAATATCTTCATGTTCCTGGATGGCAACATACTCTGAACACCTTCTTGCTGCAAACTCCACAGCGTTTAATGGAACCTGAAATCAATATAAAAACTAGACTAATAACCAACTTTACTCTATATAGTTCAGTACTGCTGACGCAGTTCCTACAAATACCGAGAGATGGCACTGAGTTTATTTTACATTTTCTACCCCTTAAACGTATTTTTTCTAGAATACAAATGAACCTGCACATCTACGACCATTAACATTTCTTTTGGCACAAACTGCATCTAATTAGGTCCAATATAACGCGGTCACAGTGGATGCCATTAGTTTGGCAAAACTCTTCTAATATAATACGGATAATAATGCATTGTGTATTGATCAAGATGAATTGCGAATCTGGAGTTAATTATTTACAAAAATAATAAATGGTTCCATATTTTATTGTAATTCTGGAACACTAGGATCAAAGTTCCTACAGAATTACGCGAAGTATGAAGTAAAGAGGCTAATGTTTCACTTGCTGATGATATTTGGGTGTGAAAAACTGGAACATTCTGGTCACTGAATAATTATATCCTACTACTATTATCGAAATACACATTACTACATCATATGTGATCATAGATGACTCGATCTTCCATAGTAGTGACAGCCTATTAAGATCTAAAACATAATTTTTAAAGCATTATAATTTTTGGGGGAAATTTTTGATGATCTACCCACCTTTCCTTCTTCTGAGAAAAGCTGTTTTCCATTGTCAATACCGGAAGTGAGCAGATTGAGAAGGCTGATGCAAGCTGTCAGCCGGAAGTCGTTAACAAATGCTGCCAGATCATCGTCACAAGAAATATTGTAGCATCTTGGAAAAAGAGTGTTGGAAATGCCCGCCTCACAGAACCAGTGCGTTTGTTGCAGGTAATTGCACAACCCCACCTGAATAATCAAAGTTCACAGCCTGCAATTTTTGAAAATTTGTCCTATTTATGTTTTCAAAACAAATTGTGATTGATAGACATGTTTTGGAAAAGATAATCTCTTTTATTTTAGTTGAAGTTTATATTAGTTCATTTTATTTATTTTTCTATCGTATGGCTTTTTATCGGTGGGGAGACCCTTACGGGTAGGTTCCACCTCGCCTAATTGCACAATTTTTTTTTGTGTCGGTCACCCATCCGAGAGCGGTCTTGAATGTTTGTCACTTAAGGGCAAGATTACTTAGCAATTACTTAGTTTATTTTAGTTAAACTTTAACATACTTGATATTTCTGTATTTTATCTCACAATCTATCAGAATTATAATAATCCAATCTAAAATCAACATAGGGTACTTGATATCTCTGTAGTTCATCTCACAAACAGCATTTTTCAAGATTAAATATTTTTTAAATAAATACTTAAATTTGAAACAGCTCTTTGAGCATTAAAGAATGTTTTGTACAATTCATTTGTTTATTATAATTATTTCAAATTGTCCCATTTTTATGCGAAACTCTGTACTTCAATTCGGAATTATTACCTTACTGTAATAAGTACTGTAATCGCATAGCATATATCGTATACAGCATAAGCATATATCATACGAAATCCTGTAATATACAAAATATAAGAATATAATTTATATATATATATTCGCTGAAACACCCCATATATATTCGGTATATATATAGCGATATCATAATTATATCATACTGTGTTTCGATATTACCTTGGTGGTGAAATAGACGCGGGGAAAGCGGCTGACAATGGTGGACTTGGACAAAGCCTTCCAGTCGACGTTGTCTCCCATCACCCAGATGAAGTTGACGGGCGCGTCTCTCAGCAGTCGCGAGATCAGGTGCGAGTCGCGATCCTCACTGCCCCCCGCCCCCGGCTCACCATCCGAGCTGCTCCCACTCGCACTCACGCTGGAGCGTGGTGAGCATGCTAGAAGAGCGCCTGCAATAACCGACAATTGAATCAGATCACTTCAATCTTAGATAGGTACTAATATTAATAAAATAAGCATTAAATAACTCTATGTGGATCCATATTTTCTCACTTATTAATTTATTGATTTACTGGAAATATAAATTGTGGGAAGAATCAACAGTCATTTATCCGAAACTGCTTCAATCCCAAATTTAGATAAATAATCCAAAAACTATCAACGAACAATAATATTTTGAATTTCCAAGATAATTACAACATTCCAAATCATTCATTTATTATTTATTATTATTAGGAATATTCAAAGAATTTTATTGATATTAGGAAATGTCTTGAAATGTAAGAAAAACTATCATCTCATGCATTCATACACAACTTTCGTTGCTTCTATCTAGTATAATGCAATACATGTATAATACATAACTCATGTTAAATTCAAAAAATAAGAATAATACTGAAACTTCCTAAAATCTAAAAAAATATCAAATTTAAAAATTTGACCAGTAACATAGAAATTAGATTCTCAGTTGGAGAGACACAGAGACATGATAGGAAGATAGAAGCAACGGAAGTTGTGTATGAATGCATGAGATGATAATTTTTCTTACATTTTAAGACATTTCCTAATATCAATAAAATTCTTTGAATATCCCTAATAATAATAAATAGAATACATTTTTACATCAAATGCTGAACCCTCACGTTTGAAAGATAAAATGGGAATACAAGTTTTGGATATTGATAGGCTACATGGATGATTTTCAACAATTTGGCAAATCACTATAGCATTCATTTGTTAATTAATGAAATAGATTATTAAGGATATTATTTTGGTTACAAACTCTAAGAAAAATTTGTTTGAATGAGTAACCTACATTCAGATTATTATACAAATTCTAGAAAGAGATTTCGAAGAAACATAAATTTCATAAGGGATGAAGATCGTTATTAATTTCACTGAATGAAAATATTTTGATATTCGAATATTCCAAGATTGCCCTCATTTTGAAAGATTTAAAGATGTTAGAATTTCTTCCTACAGGCTCTATATGAGTTTCAAAAAATAAGTTTCTTACCTTCCTCATCCTTAACTGCAAGACTCTGTTGCTGACTGCTATGATGGTGATGGTGATGATGATGGTGACGCGAGTAGATAGAATAGCTTCTATGAGGATCGCAGTTTTGCACCCAGCCTCTTGATTTCAGTGCTTCTCTTATCGAAGGAAATCTCCCGAAGATAATGAATGTTTTGTGGTGCTTTGAAGAAACAAAAACACACAATTAGTCACTGTAAAACTAAATAAACTATTCAAGCTTTCTTGGTAAGAAAATCTTCCAATTTTTCTGAAAAGAAAATTGGTTGAACATTTTTCTGGTAAGGAAATTGGTTGAGAAAACTCCCAAAGATAATAACTAATGTTTTGTGGTCCTCAAAAGAAGCTGAATCACACAATTAGTCAACAAAAAAACTAGGGAAGCTTTCTTAGTGGAAACATTTGAAAAGATTGTCACCAAAGGTATTGTTGCCTTGTTGCTTCTGCTCCGGAATCTGAGATGATACCAAACCGTGTCTAGTGGCTAAAGCAAGTGCGTGAAGTGTTTCCGTCATTATATTTTCCTGACTACAAAATATTGATCAAACTAAACAGACTGTACACGCTGCACGCATTATAGCAGCCCAAAATCCAAAACAATGCCCAAGTGTTACTGTAGGCATGCACGCCCTTAATATTGCACTAACACGCGAACGTACCTATCTGCCACTTACCTATTCCAGTTAATAAGAGATAATGAAGGCATAAAGGTGAATGTACAGTGAAAGTAGGCCTACTCTATAGAGGGATGTCAAGCAACTACCCCAGTAAAAGTGATTGTGTCATGGAAAATTTGTCGTCCACTTTTATGTGGCATGGTAACCTACTATTCCAAAATGAGTAACAGCATATTTTTTCGGTACTACTTTTTGTGTAGATTATTTATTCTTCTATTGCATTTTTCAGTTGATTTAGTTTACTTTTTCAGCAATTTAGTTTAGGCCTTTCAGGATCTCAATGAATTAGCATGCTTCCTTCATAAAAATCAAAGTTTGTGGAAATTTAGGAAAAATAATATACTGAAAATAAATTTTCATGGAAAAAGGCATTGCAATTGGGAAATCCATTAATTTCAATGCTAGTTATTTTATTTGAGTTGCTTAATAACCCTTCGACTATGTCGTGCTACCACTCTCTCATCTTTACAAATAACAAATAAAAACTAATGAATAAATTCACACTACATATTGGGAATTCCGCCCTTTGATTTATTCATTTTCTATGAATGTGATCGAATGCAGCGTTTTTATTGCAGATTGAGCAACAAAGAGCATGTAAAATTTTTAAATCAATCTTTTCCATCAATTCACTTTGTAACATATTTCATTCCACCAAAGACAATAATTCTACTACTTATGATGACTTAGGCTAGGCGTACACCGGTTAGTCAAGACAATACAAGAAAAGATTCACATAGTTGCTTATGAAGCAGCACACACCGATGCAATGACTAATCGGTGTGTGTTGCTTCATAAGCAACTATGTAAAGTACTGTGACTAAACGTGACTAATCTCGTCTTGTCTTGTCTTGACTAACCGGTGTACGCCTAGCCTTAGTTTACTATAGATTCCATGTCTTTGATTGCGTACAGCAAGATATTACAACACCATGATCCTACAGAGACTATTTAATCAGTCTGATCATAGAGGTCTGTAATGATCCTGCTCTCTGCTCTAACCGCATCACTCTTCTAATCCAAAATCCATCACACTGGGAAAATCCAAAAATCTAGAATATGGGGTACGCATGAAATATGAATGTAGGATTTTAAATAAGATTTTTGTATAAGACTTGAAACCCTCTTCTGGGTTTTGAGTTTCAATTGGAAAGATGATTAAACCTGACATATATGATTGAACTTACAAATAAATAAATGATGATAATAATAATAATGAAAAATGAAAAAAAAAAAACTAAAATGGCTAATTACCTCGACAGCCTTGTCAGCGATCAGCTTGAGACTTTTCAGTTTGCTAGATGAGATGCTGCTGTTTCTGGAGGCGCGACTATCAGCGCTGCGCCGCCTCTTGCGGTGTTTTGCCGCCTCCGACGTTGCCTCGTCGCCATTAAACTCTGCTGACGTCACCGCCGCCACCTCCACCGCCACCCCCGACCCCGCAGAACACAGAAGAGAGGCGGCGTTTTCCTGATCCTGAGGACGATCTTCGTCTCCAAGAGGAGAAACATCCCTGATCCTCTCCCCCTCCTCCTCCTCCTCCTCTTCTTCTTCTTCCTCCTCCTCCTTCTCCAGTGTCACTTTCTCTTCTTCCATACTCTTCCTCCTCCTCCTCTTCGCAATCGATGAACTCCTCCTCTGAATCGGTGATCTCTTCCTCGTCCTCTCCTTTTCTCCTGCCGCTTCTAAGGAGGAACAGCAACGCGCGAATTATCTCAGGAATCCAAATGAACGTTATTCGTAACATATGGATGTCGAGGAGCTAGATCGATGTTGATGAAAATAGAGGTGTTGTAGATCTAGTGTCAATGGACCAATGTCATCCTTCTTCCCCCATGTCTTCTGTGAACAGATTCAAGACTTGCATTAGCAGATGAATTTATTGAGAACGTCAATAATTTAATGTCAACATCCTCCATATAGAATAAAAATCTGATTTACTGAAAAATGATTGTATAGATGGGATAAATTTTCAAAATAAACTAAAATTTTTATTGAACCTGGACAGCTGCTCTTAAAAAATTTAAAAAGCCAAATGAAGCGAAGCAAGTTGATTGGATGGATGAGAATTACATAATTATTATTAATTTATTCAAGTTTTAGTTTTGTATTTAAGTACTTGAGTAGTACACCTATTTCAAGGTACATCATTCTATTTATTCACCTTGCATCTATTTAAGAGCGTACAGTATTATTGTTATCCAGTTCTAAACTTTTTTGTTACATAGTCATTCCTGATTGTAATTATTGTAATCAGTTGCAATACAAATACAAACCTCTATTCTATAATATTCTATTTATAATCAATAAATTAGTATTCAGCTGTTGATCAGTTAGCCACCCCATTTGCTTCCTACATGAGAGAATCTACTACCAAAGAATAAGTAACATGGCTTGATTTGAATTTCAAAACAGAAAACCTCTAATGGAAATGACTCACTGCTCTAAAATGTCGTTCACAAAGGTCAAATGTGCATGCTGATTCCATTTCTATCCTTCTTTTCATAAACCGTAATGATTATCACAATAATTTTAAATAAATGGAAATCGTGATAAACTATATGAAGCGATATTAATAGATCTGCACTGTTTGGATTTTGATTTTGATTTCAGAGATACTTCTCGGAGATCTGCATCTAGTTTGAGGTTGAGAGAATGTAAAAGGCAAGAAATAGTTGTATCAAGCAAAATCTGTATTTGTATACTAGTGGATTGCGATTAGAATTGCACAGGTGGAATAGAAAATTGAAGATTATCGCCTGCAGTTGTGAATGCTGCCCACACGTATGTCTGTCTATCCGAGCAACTTCTTGATAGTACAATAGTGGGCTGAACTAACAATTGACACCCACATCAGCCTACTTGCGGCACTGTCGTGCTTTCTTGAGCATGAAATATTACTGACAGCTCATACTTTCCATAAAGGCTGCGTTGAATCATTTCATCTACGAGCTTCTTCCTCTATTACATCTCTGACTAGATGCATCTATACCGTGAAGTAGGTATGAGTGAGAAGAAAGATCAGAAAAAGGTTATTTTTCATTTTAAATATGATTTTTGATTGCATCAATAACAAGTTAATAAAAGTTATTAACTAGCGGAAAGTAGGGAAATAGAAAAAGTTTTCAATTTGTTTGGTTTTATTCATAAGTTAATTTTTTCTTGGTGTCAATTCATATTTTATTTTCAAATATTCAGTTATTTATTCATTTGAATTTCATTCATTGAAATTGTATTTCAAGCCAAAAACTTGAAAGGTCAATGACAGTTCATATATAAAGTTGATAAAAATGGTTCGTGGTTGATGACAGAGAAACCAATCAATAATATTATAGTTCTTGAAATTTAAAGGGAAGTGTGATTTATAGAATCCTACATATTACAGCAAGTTTTCTTGATTAAAATATTGATATTCTCATCCAAACCTCAATGAAAGCTACAAAAATTGTGTGTGACAGCATGCAATTGAGGTAATAGTTGAGGATAGTTTTTGTACTTAATGAAATAGTTTGATGAATGATGAATAAATATAAATAATAATATATAATGATAAAATTAATAAATAATGGTATAATTTTTTTCATTCTAATATAAACTGTATAGTTAATTTTAAGCTACATGTGATCGCTACTTATTCATCTACGGTACCTAACTCTATTTCTATTATAAATAATATCCTCACAAGTGGAGAATATTCATACCGCATAACTTACAGTATCTACTTGTCTCAGTAAGGAAAGCCGGAAATTAGACTATTGTCTGTGGTTTGCACAACTTTAATTGAAGGTGTAGTCCTACATACAAATTGAATTCAAATACCCTACACCAGAGATTTTAAATTATTATATTAAAACTAGTGAGACAGAGCATTGGCTGCAGTGAATCATAGAGCTTTAACCATTGAAGGCTTATTTTGTTAAAAAAAATTAATAATGCATTTGATCAACATATAAAAAGACGAGATAATAATATTTTTTTGTAGCAGAGTATTTCTCTTCATTATAAATCATAAATAATTTTCTTTCAACAATGTATTTGAAAAATAATGATTTCTTTCTTCTATATTATTCTTCAACTACAACACAATGAGCGAATGAATAAACAAATCAAGGCTTGTTATTTATTCTTCAGTTTATGCATCTTATACACCGAACTCGGGATTACAATTAGAAATGAGATATTGCTCACTACAAAAAAAATATTAATTGCATCTAATCTAGTAAGAAGTCTTGATAGAAGAGAAGAGGTCAAGATCCTCCATCACAGGTCTTGAACATTTTCTTCATCTCAAATACAGGGCTAAAATAATACAAATGAGGAAACAAATAAGAACCTCAATCTAGTTCATGTAAAACGTGTTCTGATGATGCAGCATAGCACTGCGAAATGATCATAAACACAGTAGTTTGTGAGTATATTCTTACTTATTAAGTGTTTTTTGTCTATATTTGATCAAGTGAGAAAAGAAGGTGGATCCACAAGAATTCAAATGAGGAAATTTTCAACAATTCATCCCGCTTTGCCCAAAGTGTGTAGCTTGCAAGTAAAATTTATAATTTCAATTGAATTCAAAAATAAAATTTTATAAGTATATTTATAATTCATTATTAATATATAATTTATTTAAATATAACAGATTAATAGCAGAAAATTTGTGAAAATAACAAGATGCAAGATAAAATCGAATGAGAACAATAAATGCTTGTTATTTATAAAGGTGTGTTACGAGTATAACATTGACAAGAGCTACTAAACTATTATTAATATTATAAATGTTACAAATTCTATAGTTACCTTATTGTTGTTGAAAAATGAAGATGGAAAATATATGAATGTTAAACAGATAAGCATTGAATACGGTAATTAAAATAACAAAAAGATATACCTGTATACTGTACATAAATTTGCAACTCACTTGTCATTCTCCATAGAAAAAATAATCCACTGAAATATAATAAACCAAGGTGAAATGTGTTTTTTTTTCTATATAAGGAACAAATTAATATTTTTTAAAAGATACTTCTTATAAAAGACCCTGAGGTTTTCATTCATGCTACCGAATGAATGCATCCCTCTCTAATACACAAAAAAAACTTGCCAAGGAGACTGTTTTGGGAAGTGAGCACTCACATAAATTAGTATCTTAATGCGCACTTTTTCGACTCAGATCTGAATCCACGCACGATAGCCTATTGCATTGCCACACAGTGCGTGCATAACAAGCCAGTAACAGTAGCCAGCCGTATTTCTATTGATTATAGTCTGATAGCCGTTTTTTCCGTTCTTCATCCACTTTCTTTATTTTCGTTTTTCTTCTCCAGTATTACTGTTCAAGTTTCTAGTTCTCACGCATCCAGCGAACGTCCATCTAAATATTATCTGGCTCTTGCCGGTAACGTGAAGGGAAGAGAGAACACTTGGAAAGGAATTTACTTTTGGAGAAAGAATATTTGAGTTCAGAGTAGTATTCTTTTTCATGACCACACTCTAGTCTCATCAAACTCTCAAGTTACAGTATCAATTTTATAAGTGAGTTTTGATAGATTTAGTTAATAATCAGTATAATTATATTTTAAAATAATTTGATAATATTTATTTACGCTTATTATTAAAGTATAAAAAAATTAAATCATGTCAAATATTGACCACAATATTTAAAAAAATTTTGGGTCTTGTAGACCAAAGGAAGATTTGATTATGATTCTGGTTTTTGATTCAATATCATTTTCATCCTTCTATGAGTGGACTAGTTTTTTTCAATTAACTGTTAGCCTTTTTCGATTCATAAATGTCACTACTATTTCTTTGGATAGATAAATACCATACTTCCATTTAGCTTTTTAAGTTATGAAATATTTATTGATGCACTTCCACGAAATTACACCATCAAGTATTCAAATTTCTCCATATTATAAAATGTTGAGGGCTATGTGGTGAATAAAAGGTAGAGAATATCTCATTAGATCCATGCTGATTGCGAATTTAAAAAAAGACTTACAATGTGTAACTTATTGCTTGATGGATTTCTCTCTTCCAATAACTTTATATTTTTCCTTTTACTCAACATGAATATTAAGATAGGGGGACTCAGTTTATGTAATTAAATTCAACTCACAATGTGTAACTTATTGATAGATTTCTCTCTTCCAATCACTTAATTTTTTCTTTCACTCAACATGAATTATGATAGGGGACTAAGTTTATAGAATAAAACAATTCAATCTAGCAATTTAATATTGGATGAGATGTTTTAGTTTAAATAGTCAGAAATAATCAGTCATCGACCTCATGATAGAATTTTTTTAGTAAACAGGAAGAGTGGTGAGCATTTGAGTAAATGTTGCTGTGTGATATGCAATGGAAGCTGAAGAAGTGAGTGGAGTGAGCCCCATGTCTGGTTGACGGAACCCGTAATCATTCAATCAAAGTATAACGACCTTATAAGCTATTCAGCTTGAATTGAATGAATGCCAGAGAGGCTCACTGCTGCACCGTGTTGTGGACACAAAAACAATATAATCTATAACAACATTGAAATTCGCATATGAAATTGCTGGATGAGGGTCCAACCAGCATGATGCAGCCTCGTTAGCTTGTTTAGAGGGAGAGCTATTCTTATTAATGTTATTGTTTGAACTGATGAGTGGAATTCAACTCATAAAATAATATGAAGTTATAATAATGATAATAATAAGTTAATAGAAATAGCAGAGAAATATTATTACCAGAATCTAAGAATTAATTGATAACCTTTCAATCAGGAATGAATGATGTTTCTTTGTATATCACACTTTGCAGGAAAAATGGGAGAAAAGATGCTAATTGTTCTCGCCATGAATACACCCCATACTGTCGTATTGAAAAACTAATTATAGTCTACAAATAGTCTACAAATACAATTAACAATGTAACCACAAAATTCATAGGAAATAAAATTCTTTGAACTCTTTAAGCTTCAATTGTGCGAACAAAACTAAAATTCATAATCTATTATTGTATTCATCTACTGTGTATAAGAAAATAATTTGTGAACTTGATAATTATCTAGTCTAGTGTTACAACTTGGAAACTATTCATGCAAGATTCATTCTAGCGACAGAGTAGTGATTTAATTTAGAAGTGAATTGTAATTTTTTTTATAAATTTTTGTAAAAATAATATTGTTTATTATTATTTGACTTGAATAAGAATTGAGATTGAGAATAAAGGTTTCAATATTATTTTTAAGACGCAGAAGACTAATTTCAAATTTATGCTGTAATAATTTTTAATTTTTCTTCAAAAGTTGTTTTTACAATTTTCTACCTAAAGTAACATTCTAAATTGATAGCCTGATGATTTATTCGAATTTAAAACAGATAAAGGTAACTGCAGTGATTATACTGAAATTGGGAACAAGATAAGTTTATGATTGAAAGCATGTTTTCTTTTTTGATATTCAATATTAGATTATTTTTTAATAAAAGCACTGTCAAGTATAGCGGATAGTAATTACTACAGTACTCTTAATACATACATAGGAGGAGACTACAAAAATTCAAAACTATACTATTAGATAGGTAAGGTAGTAGGAGAACGCATATAGTGTAGAATTTGAAATTTCAAAAGAGAGTGGAGTCATAAGTTGGTGAAGGCTATGATCAAATATAATAGATATAGAAAAAAATAAGCAAGCTGACAAATAAACTAGTAATTCCAAAAAAATGAGGGAAATCTTACTATTTCAAGACAAAAAATGGATAAAAGGTAAGTCAAAACCATTTATTAGGAAATGAAAGACAAGAATGCTAAGTTGTTGTATGATCGAAATAGAACTAAATAAACAGAACTGAAATAGCTATAAAGAAATCATATAAATATGATGATATACATTAGAAAATATAAAAAATACACATTTTATTAATACAATAATATATGAAAAATATAATATGTAAATAAATTCATCCAAGCGGAATTTAGTTTAGAAGGTGATTATAATTCTCAATAAATAAAATCATGTAAATTTACATGTAAGTACATCACTGTAAAAAATGTTTCTTTTAAAACAAGTAGGCTAGTACTGTTAATAGATAAGTCCAAAGTAATTTTTTTACAGGTAAACGAATAAATTGGTGTATGCTCGAAAAGAATAAAAAATCAGCTCACCAGAAGAAGCATGACCGATGGCGATGGCTGACTGACGCTAACTGACGCGACTGGAGCACGATGCTATCAGTTGAGTGGACCTCGCAGCGCCAACTCTCTCTCCTCTGACGTCACAGAGGTTGGGGTAGGTCTCCGTCCCCGCGCGGGGGAGGCGACAAGTCAAGTGCTTTGGAACCAAATAGTTATTAGACATGGCACTGTGTATAAAGAATTGGTAGAATGGAAACTGTGAGTTTTAGATGACTTTTTTATATGAAATTTGTTATGTGGAAAGGAAAATATGGATCATCTGCATTTTTTTTAGTTTAATCAAGAGTGTAGAAAGTAAAGTACAATAACCAATCTTTTGAAAATCGAAAATGATAAATAATAATGTTGAAATTTCTGTTGAAATTCATTGAATTATTCAAAATTGAAGTAGCTGCTGTATTCAAATTTTTGGAAATAAAATTTATTTTATTCAGCTGTTTAATGGAAAATCAACATTATTCTTGTTTTATTGTAATATAGCAGTTATTCTAGATATCATTGTTGATACTAAATAATTTTATCAAAATTCATTGATTATTATAAATAATAACTTATGGTAGACTACTTATTTAATAAATAATTTTTTCCATACAGATATGTACGGTATTTGAAAATGATATAAGATTTCAATCATTTTGTTTATGTTCAATTATATTATTATTCCATTATAATTTGATTATTTGAAATTAAAGTAGATATTGATTTCAAATTTTCTGGAAAAGAAATTTAGGTAAGTTTGATTGAAATTAACATTATTCTTATTTCACTGGAATATAGCAATTATTCTGGTTATCATTGTTGAAAATAAATAATTTATTATAATCCATTGCTATGTCATTAACAATACGCTTGTTTGATGTAGGAATGCTATAATAAATAGTACTGCTCTTGCAGAAAAAAAAAACTTTTTTGTATGATAAACGTCTATGGAAACACATTCAAATAACAAATGGTTAACAAGAGAAATACCATCATTATTGCGGCAGAGTTAAGTGTAAATTTTTTCAATAAGAATGATTCTCAAAGCTAAGGATTGAGGGTGAATCCAATCAATTGTATGTTGAAGTTGAACTTACTTTGTTACTAAGAATAAACTGCCTTGTTCTAGTGCACCTACATTTGCTAAATAACAATATAAGAGCATCTATCCTCATCAATTTCCAACTGAACTTTCTGTGATCTATTTATTCATCGAACTTATTCGTCAAAGACCAAGAAATACTTCCGGGATGTATATTTCTGAAATGACAGAGAGACCACAGCAAGTTAGACAAGTTCTCCTTATAGAACCGATAGCTATTGCTGGCTGGAATGGCAAGACATTTGATGGAACACATTTGGTTTTTGGGGTAATGCAAATCGTGAAGCCGACTTTGTTTGAAAACAGTTGAATGTGGAACCAAACAGGGACGGACGAGTCGAAAGTCATCAATTCTGTCATAAATACACAAAGGCTGGGGTAAGTTTCAGCCTATAATGTAATGTTGGTGACCCAGATCTGTTGTGTGCTGTTGGAGGCTATCGATCTTACAGGGAGAGAAAGAAATAAAGTGAGAGAAAGACAGTGGAGATAGTGGAAAGAGGGAGAAAGAGAAAAGCAGGAAATGGCAAGAAAGCAACGACCTGTCTGTCATCCTGGAAAAGCAACAGCGCTTCCCTTCGATTGCAACTCAACCCGCCTTTTTCCGAAACATGCCAAACCCACAGATCCGATAAGAGACCCTTCAACAGTTCACACCCCTTGGTTACAACAAACCTCTATAGTAAATGGATAATTGAAGACTTAATGAAAGTATTGGAGTGTCAATGTAAGAACGTCAATTGAAGATTTAAGAAATTATTTACTAGATGTTGCAGTTAACCAACTGCTGTGAATACATACCGTAATAGTCTTCAGATCTATTTATCTTTATATAGACTAGCTTTCATTGGGTACCTATTCGTTTCTCTAATTATTATTATTTAATGATCGAGAGTTGAGTTGGATCTCTAAAAATCGCAAAGCAATGAATTCAATTTGTGGGGAATTACCGTAATGCATTATTGGCTAGGCATTTAAAACAGCTTGAGAAACTATTCTTCTACTGTAAATGAAGAATTGAAACAAATGGAAAAACTGAAAAGAAAGAGTTGGGTAAGACCACAAGAACACTTACAGAAAAGTATAGCAATAGATTGTACTTTGTTGCAGGATTTTAAAAATCTGTGTTTATAAACTTTAGCTAATATAAGGCTTTAGAGAAGCTTTAAAAATAACCAACAATTGTAAGAGACGTCTGGAAAGCAACTCAACCGATGTAGCCTTGTTTGTGTGGCCAAGATGAATAAAATTTGAATTCACCACAAACCACAAATAAGGCATGTATTTTGTTCGTGACCTAGTCATTGAAAAATTTCGGCAAGACTATTATATACTGCATACAACTTCAATAAGTGAATAAAATATTTGCATCACAAAATCAACCAGTTTTCCAATGTTATGTGCCAGAAATAACTTGGAATAATATTATTATACACTAATAATGATGTCCCCACAAATCCAGCAAGGTTCACGTGCATAACAAATTTAGTAAGTGTAATTATATCTGATTTACTCTAAGTCAAGGGTACAAAAGAAATTGGAAATGTAGGTATAACGCATTCAAACTAATAAGTTATATTCAAATGCAGACTTATAAAAGGTACCTAGAGGAATTGAATTTAGATTGAGAATTAATTTATTATGTCAACATTGCTGGGTATCAGAGGATGGCGTGACATTATGTAAGAAGTAAGAAGTTGTACCGGTGTTACTAATGTGGGGATAAATTCTGAAACGTTTATTCACTTTCATATCAAGCATTGATTCCCAAGAGCTTATTTTTGCATGCTGCATATAAAATGACCAAGGACTAATTTTCAGTACAATAGTTTATTCTATTCAGTTACATTGAGAATGAGTTCGCAGGGTTCAGGAATTCATTTATAGAAAAAACAAGAAATATGGAAGCACTAGTTCAAAAAGTCGTGGAATCTATTAATATTGTCAGACTAAAAATTCATAGAAATCTGCACCTTTCATTTTATTTTTAGTGCTGCAGATTCACATGCAATGCATGCAATTCAGATTGAGATCAGTGTTGAGTAATAACTACATCCAATAAGAAAATTACGAGTATTTAAATAATCAATTTAAATTATTCTAACAATTTTGTTGGTAGAAAATCTTCATGGATATATCTGTCGGAAATTATCAATTTCAGATAAAAAAGGGATGAAAGAGATCGTTTGAGAAAATCAATTTATTCAATTGTCCTATATGAATACATTTAGATCAAGTGTAATGATTTAATCAAAAATTACCCAGGAATTCAAATTTCCCTCTGTTTTCTGCAGCATATCAATAACCGTCTTCATTTTAATAGGTGCCATGAGCTTTCGAGGTTCCAAGTTTTTGATTACATCAATAAAAGAAAATTATTCCAATCCATGAATATTTCATATAATGTTCTCTATTTTTCTGGAGCATTTCAATCATTGATTTGAAAATATAATAAGGTTTTTGAACTAACACTTTTTTCTAAAAACGTTCCAATTTAAAGCTCTCTGGACTATATCAACTATATCCTCAGAAATCTTAAAAAAGTAGCGTATGTTACAGCTCCTCAACCTTAAACTTAACAGCATTTCTCTGTCAAAAGTGAATGTTTTCAAGAACTTGTCGGTAGATTTCCTGATAAGACGTTGAGGTTGGAATGACAAGAGGCGGCTGCAAGAAGGGTGAGCTACGCTAAAATCGGCCGCTGACTGTGAGTGTGGGTAACCCACTTTTGCCCAACAGAAGCAAGTTTCGCTAGGTGCGGGCTCACTATCGCGGCAAGGGCAGAGCAAAGGGGTGGGCTCGTGTCATGGACTTTGAGCTGCGTTGCTGCTATTTCTGTTCGTTTGGGGGGTTGCTGCATCCCCCAGGGTGGCAGAGAGGAAACATGTGAGACGCGTAGACGGTACTGAGTGGTGCCTGGACGCCGCAACTAGGCCTCGGTGACCTCCATACACGCCGGCGTTCCAGGCCTAAACTGGGCTAAATCAATTTATCACACAAAGTTGCAGCTAATTATCTGGAAGCGTTGCGTGCCTTTCTATCCGGCTCTGTCTCTGCCCGCTTTGTTCTATTCAAGTCTCGAATAACATTCGGGTGCCAACAAAACTAGAAATAACAACTCAAGAACGAGTATCTCAAGAGGTTTCTCACACTCCTCAAAAAGTGTTTTAGATGAAACTTTTGCGTTTCATGTGATATACCAATACCTGGAGGTGTGAATTGCAATAGAGTTCATTTCAACGACAACTTCCCAGTAAATTGTTTTACTATAAATCCTAGAAACAACAAAATAATTAGGTATAATCAGATTCATTTAATTTGACGCTTGGCATTAGATAAATAGAGAGGTATTATTTCTTTGCCGTCGTACTCTACGGTCATCAGCAACGTCAAGAAATAATATCTCTATCTAATGCCAAGCGTCAAATTAAATGAATATTGCTGTAAGAGCATTTCAAGAGTAATTCCTCTAACTGTACTATTGTAGATGGAAAGTTTGGGTTTCATGTGATAGCTGGAGGCGTGAATTGCTGAAATAGCGTTCACTTCAACAATCGCTTCACAGCTGTGGTCTGTTTTATTTTATAAGTGCAGAAAACGCAGCTTAATAACGCCACTGATAACAAATAAAGTAAGAGAATTTCAAAAGATTGCTCACCATCTCAAAACTTTATTATTGTAGATGGAACGTTTGAATTCAAGTCATATACTAATACCAGGAGGCGTCAATTGCTATAATAGTGTTCATTACAACAAACCACTTCTTAGAGGCCTGTTTTACTTGAGAAGTTCTGAAGATCAGGAAAAATCTGTTCGCTCACTAGGTGTATGAACCTGTTACATAGTAGGCTACATTGTACTTGCTATTCGTGTTTAGCGTGTGTCCGCCATTTTCTTGTATTTCTAAATGGACTTAAATGTTTTATGAACCAGGAGCCAGTACCCTTTTTCAATTAAGAAGGCCTGCAATACAGGAAAACTGCCCACACAATAGATGAGTAAAGTTATTACTTAGAAAGCTGTGCTATGAATGTAAAAAGTGTGTCCACCTTTTCCCCCTATTACAGGACTTCTAAAGTTTTAGAAAACAGGCTTTTTTATTGATCCTGCAATAGATAAGAAGTCTGCCCACACACTAGATGCTTAAGACACACACGTGCTTATAAAATAGCATCTAGAAGGAAGCTGTTGCTGTATTAAACGAATTCACAATTTTTATAATACAGTTTGATAAAATTTAATAAGGTACGTGGAACTGTAACGCATGAGCTTTTCTTACTTTTATGCTGATCTTTATGAAGTGTGGTCGTTAATAATTCTTCTTCAATTTTCCAATTGAAGTGACACTACATCAATTGGATCAGGTTTAATAACAAAAAGGAACTCATAAGAGTAACCTCCCTCCAAGAGAAAATTGAATCCGTTTTCAAAGTCAACACAGTTAATGGGTCAAATTTACAGATTGAATAAAAGACATTGATACTAACAAATAAATTTATTAACACACTAATAATTACTTAGTAGCCACAATTATTAATTTTTATTTGTATAATACTACAGAAAATAAATATTCCATCTCAACCGCAAAAAATTAGAGTGAGTTAATTGTGGCAACTGATGAAATATTTTCTATCACAACTATACATTTATCTGCAGTCTACATTTGTTTACAGACAGGCCTTTTCAAGTTTATATTGAAAATTAAATTAATTTGCAGCAATTTTAATGCTGAAAGAGATAAATAGATCTGCGTACATTTAGCTTTAAATAAATTTTAAACCTAATGGTTTGAAAACATAGTGTTTTAAATCGATAGGTGGTTTCCATTAGAATCAAATAAGAAAAGAGCCATCTGTATACAAATGTTGTTCAACATTAAAACCTAAATCAATGACTACAAAGTAGAATCTACATCCCGATGATATCTTCAATTAATATTACAGTAGTAGTGTGATACGGTAACAAAGTTTCGACGGAAAATAATTTTCTTTGTACAGTGAATTTAAACTACAAGATGTCATCTAACAGTCTATTAAATCAACAACAAAAGTTACAAATCGAAATCCCAGTGCAGAAGAAGTCTACCATGCATGAGTTTCAAACGAAATTTCAAGTTTGCAGTTGAATTGTTAAAAAAATGCTTGAGTTTTAGAATAACCGGCAGATTTATGTTTATCAAAATAGTATACATTCTTGTAACTCCAATTCCACATTGATAGAGCGTTTAGTATTTCACTAATAAAACGATAAAATACCTTTTTCCCTTCTTTAAGATTTAGTTTTTTATAGTAGGTCTCTTGAATTCGGAGTTGGATTAGAATAGACTAGAGAAAGTATTTCGTTTACTTTAATAAAAGTATTATTAAAGAATTTCATGAATTATTATCATTGATCTTGATTTTACTCACGTATGGATGAAGAAGGATTTCAAAAATGCTATGAAATATATTATTAATTCTGATTAAAGGTAATAAAGCATCGAATACTGAATGAAAGAGAAATTGCATAAATAGGAATGAAAAGCCAGGACTGAGTAGAAATTATTTTGATATCTTGGGGTGCGATGAATTTGATTGAAAATGTTCAAGTGCAGAATTAATTGGCAAGGTAAGAATAAAGTACATCCAAATTTGTATGACTAACGAAGCTGAGTTAATGTAATAAGACATTGAATAAGAAAGAATGATCCAATAAATTATTATTTCGATAGTTTCTACTAGTTTGGAAAGATTATGTATAAACCAATAAAACTAGGCTGCTAAAAAAATCCAACTTGAATGCGAAGCTGTGATTATACATTATTTTTCGGTGAAATTTTAAAAAGTGAATTAAGCTCAACCTTAAACTTTTTATGCACTGGAATTTCGATTGCTGTAGTTATTCGAATGAGGAGAAAATGTATTTATAACCAAATGTTAGATTAGCATATATCACGTTTGAAACTAAGACCAAAAAACCATTCAATTATAAGTAATGAATCACTAATCCTTATGTAACTAAGATCACAATAACAAGTAAAGGTGCAGAGCACATATCGCATTCATACTTTCTTCAACTTCCACACTCACAATGTAACATTCAACAATGTGTAACATTGCATGAATCTATTTACAATTTGTCATAATTTGAAGTGACCAATTTACTATACAATTCATTGATTATAAAAAATTACAATCATTCTTCAAGACAATATATTTACACAATGAGGCTGGTGAATGGTTAATCTGACCATTTACTTTTTCAATATTAAAGTTTTTCTTTGGTAAAATGTTTTGCGAATATGTTGTATTTTGATACTCATCCAATGAGTGTGCCAAATGACTGTATAAATTTATAAAGCCCGCAGAATTACCTCAAAATACCAGTTGAGTACACCTTTGAGGCGGTGGTAGAGTAAATCTAATCAAGCTCTTCCAATGAATCTACTATTGAAGATTGCATTTCCACATTGCTGACTGTACAAATATCCTGTAGAAAGTATACTATAAAATTTATAGTGCGATTGAATTTGTTTCAATGCTATGAATCACTTTCATTAAATATTATCTCTAATTGCAAAAAACACACATCGCTAAATCGCACTTATTGACTGATTTATATATTACCAATGCTATACTGAATAGAAAGGAATACAGTATATAGACTTAAGTTTGTTAACAACATCTTGTTCAATTTGAATCTTTCAAACCCAATTTTATAATACACCAAATTATTGGCATTACAATGGGATTCTATTATTGGAAGTCGATCACCAAGATCTTTAAATTAAGTAATCTAGTAACAATCATAGTCTTATCTGGTGTCTGAAGATGTGATCAGAAGATAGTACTCTAGAAGATGTGCATAACGAAACTTTCCAACACAAAAATTATGATAATTTGTGCAAAGATTTATTTGAGTGCATTACTTCACAATTATTATACTTGCATTAAAATTTACTACTTTGTGGAAGTCACTTCAACTTATTTCAATGTATTTGAAAGAATAGTGTATATACAAAATATAACAATAAAAATAAAAGCTTTTCGACAATACTAGTTTCACATCCATATTTTCATTTTCACCAACTACATTCCCGATTTTCAAGATTATTAGTTGTCTCACACACAACTCAATTCATCATTACGATAACTGATAAACGCAATAGAGATGGTTTTAAAGCGTACTATGCACTCTTTAGAAGCTAAGATTCAACAACATAAATGTAAATGAAAGGAATATCAGGGTAATGTGTGTTTTTTGGAAAGCAGAAAATCGACAGACCGTAACACTTGAATTAGTTACATAGAGGAAATGTTTATCAAAATAAAAACTATTGATAGAGAAGAATACAATACTATTGCATTGATAACATAACAGTAGATCAAGAGTTTCATTGAAATTAGATAATTCCAACTATGCAAAGTTTCCTAGCTTAATTTGAGTGCATTAGGTGTTGTAGAAATTCATAACAAACGAAATAAACTTATTTCCAAATTGATTAAGGAATTTTTGTTAATCGTATCAACTAGTAAGCATCACACCTTGAAACCAAATATCATACAAATTTAGACAAAACATTGAAAAAAGAAAATTTAAATCAACGAAATACATATTTCCCAATTGATTAAGGATTTTGCAAGATTTTTGTTATTACTCGTATAAACTAGCAAGAATCACATCTTGAAACAAAATATTATACAAATTAAAACGGTGAAAACGTACGATAGATCTAAAAATATTCTGACTAGATTCCATATCGATTTTGAAACAATTACAACATTGTAAAGTGATTGACCACCCTTTCACGCTATCTGGTCAAGTAACGCTTTATCGAATAAAAGGAAAATTAATATTAAAGCAGAAAGTCATAATCAAGCATAATTATGTCAATCACACTCGACTACTCAATCACGCAATCCCTATTTGTACACACTAGAAAAAATATTTCAAATTTCTTACAGTCGCACAATTTTCAAAAGATTGATTCTAGTACCTAAGTTTTTTAATTGACTACAATCTATTTTCTCATTCAGAAATAGAGTGGGAAAAATCCCAAAGAAAACCAAACATCTAAATTACAGTTAGATCAATATTTCAATAAAGCTTCTTAATTCTAGATATTGTGGGATTTCTAAAGCTTCTAGACAATCAAGACTGCTCTAGTTTCAATTCGAATTAAATTCGAGTCTAGATAGAACTCTATTACAAACGTTCATTGTATTTTCGCATGGATAGCACTTTGGAAATAGAAATTATTAAAATGAGAATATAAAGTAGATGAAAGCTATTGAATAGTGCAAAAGTCTTATGATTAAAACCATACGGAATTAGCGACTGAAGAAAGAGCATGTAAAATATCAGTTTCAACAGTGAATGAAAACAGTTATGAATAATTATTTCGACCCTATCACAATGTTGACATAATCGACAATTTGAAACAGTATAATTTATTATAAAGAATATTATACTAGTAGAGAATATAAATGATTTGTATGCGAAATTATGTAAGTTGCTGAGAATGAGGTTCATATGATTAGAGTGCTATGCATGATAATAAGATATTATGCATGGTGGTTGAGAGAAAGATGAAGTGACTGTGAAAATATTTAGATTTAGACCATCAATGTGATGGGAAAGGTTGAATAAAGAGATGCTTCACTCTTAAGAAATGAAAATTCCTTCAAGATCGGATGTCACAACTGAAATAAACAACTGAATTATGATGATGATGACGACGGTTGATATCGATCATTTGAAATTTAAAAAACTTTCAGTTTGTCGTAACAAAATAGAACCCATTTAAATATTTTTGCATAAATAAATGAACAGTTTTAAACGTTACAATATTTTTCCATCATAAGTACTCGCTATATATGCTATATCTATTCTCAAATTATATTACAGTTATTTATAGCACCAAGGGATGGATTATTTTAATTCCAAAAGTTAAGGCTAAGTACATTCAGACAGATTAAAGAATGCTATAATTTGAAATACTGTTCATTATTATGTTTAAAAACAGAGAACCGGACTTTTGATATGTTAATTGGAAATGCTTTTATTCGAAATAAATTCAAACGAAATTGGTGAATGGTTCGTAAGGTTCAAGAATTTGAGTTTTATAGTTTTTCGAGCTTTGTGACATCATCTTCATCAAAATCCAAGGGAACTAGAGGAAAAAGGAAAAATGACAACCAAAGGAAAATCACATGCGAAATGGAATGTCTAAGATACCTAAAGAAACAAAAAACTAAATACAACCATCAAAATCACTGACTAATCACTTGAAAATTTCACAATAACAATTTCACTAGCAATAAAAGTGGATACAGTACTACAATTTCGAGTATGTACAAGAATTGAACTCCTTTGTTCATTAAGTGTGCAATTAGAAAGACCGCATACACTCTCACTCACTAATCCATGCACTTGATTTGTATTTATTAAAATTAGCGAAGGCATTTGGTTATGTAGAAGAAAAAAGCATCAATGAATATGTAAAATCTGTCATTGAACTAATATAATAATTATTTTCAAGAAATTAAATCTGGTTCTGTCTCGGAAAAAGCTCTAACCTAAGGTAGTTAATACAACTATAATATCACCTAGATCAAATAAGACAAGAATCAATTTGAAAAGTATTTATATTAACGATAACTTGATAATTTCAAACAATGAATAATGTGAGAAAGTATGAGTGAGTATAAATGGAAAAGTTAGAAATAAATTGTAATATTTAATTACTTTAATTACCGAGGATATTTTTTGGTAAATTCTGTTGCTTGTCTATAAAAACATAATTAATAGCTATTTAAAGCGGCTGAAGAGGCCCAGAAAAAATGGTTTATTTCAAATGAGAACTTATCTCAGGTTAATTATTAATCCTTGATCTTAGAATATACTCAAAACAGTGTTATTCAGTTGATAAAAATCTAGAATTCATTGAAATAGTTGCTTCTCTAGTAAGTTCAGTGATTGGAAGACACGAATTCAACTGGAGACTTTAGTTGACTTGGGTAAAGATCTCAATAGCCAATTAGAGTACATTTAGATCCAGGTGTAAGTCTTCAGGTCTCATGAAGATTGATCCAAATATTCAAACAACATTAGTGGGAAAAACTTCTTCTTCAGTTCACATAATAATGTATCCGATAATTGAGTACAGTTTATCGTTAACACCTCATTTCTCGCATAAGATCAATGCATTAAACTTCTGGATAAAACTGAATTTTTCTATAAACTCGTTTTTTCAACGTTCGAAAGGTATAAGATACGATTTCATTAAACTCATTTCCATCTGTCGTTTTCAATTATTCGTTTTGTACATAGAAATGACACAGTTTTGAAGCACTTGTGTGAACTTCTTATTGCTATTGTTCTTACATATCTTTTTGGTTTTTGGGTGATTTTCAATTATTATATATACTTGAAATTTATTTCATGAGATGTTGAAATCATAAGAATTCGAGACGCAAACTTTAAATAAATTGTGTACTAAATATTACTTAATTCGCGAGTATGTTCATTTCCCAAGTTTTATAAAGAGAAGGTAGTTAGTTCACAACATAGAACACTTCTTCAAAGAATTCAACAGTCTACCATTCTATACCAAGCTCAAACAGCTTATTTTCTTATGAAATCAAACTCAAATATGCAATACACTGCAATTATTCTAAGCCTACAAACTAGTGAAAGGAACAGACATAAAGAGTATAAGAGAATGATTTCCATGAGTTGTAATAATTTTAGAATGGTTATTCTCCAAAGCTGATTAACAAATATGAAAAATTCGTAAGATTGTAGTAGCAATAATGATATTCCTGATAAAACGTGTAACGTATGAGAAAGTGATGGATTCCAAGTAAACTTCAACGTGAAACAGTACTAATAGTTGTAAGCGGGTACACCAGTCAACAATAATTTAAAACATGCAAATTCAATTTTTGTAAAAGTTACTCAACAAATCCTAACATGTAAATTTCACTACAATGCCAAGATTGAATTTCCAGCAACAGTCATATTATCAAGCATTAATCTGACATTACGTGTGATCGAAATAACATCATCTATAAATTTGTTGAACTAATTACAATGCAACTTATGGATGAAAGTGTTAAATATAGAAGGCTCAATGTGGAAAATGTCAATATACAGCTTCACACAAAAAGCTGTGTTGTTTAAACAACTAATCTTATATAATTACAATAATATACTTTTTATTATACAGTAATTATATTAATTCTCTATAATATAAATAACATTCAATTATAATTATAGTTAACAGTTTATATCTATATTATAACATTTAGTCTCCGCCAAAAAGATTCAGGCACTCCTTATTTCAATGATCACCCTATATAAGTACATAAGAGTAAGTACTTGCACATAATTTTTTTACTGAGTCAATTATGAGAGAATAGTGTGATAATTCATTTAATATCTTTGAACAAATGAGGTGGTTTTCAATATGCAATATTAAATCGCTACTCTTGGCTCGGACAAGAAACCTTAGTACTAATTGATAAGACATCAAACCTTACAAAAAAAAAGAACAAATGGTTATTGAACAGGGGATGAGTTTTCAAATGGTCATTTTTTATCTGAAAAATATTCGAATCCTGAATTTCAAGTTTTACTAAAACAACACTTTTCAACCATGTAGATTGTTCCAATCATAATTTATTCCGATAGAAAACGGTATCAGGCATCAACTCCAAACATTCTAAAATATGAGAGAAATGTGAAAAATTACACTGATTAGAAATAAATTTGGTAGAGTGAATTGGTTGATAAGAGAATAGAAGAAAATATTTAACTGACTACTATCAATATAGGAATAGAATTTTGGAGGAATAATATCGTATAGCATTGAGAACCTACGTCATTTTGTTCAAGATAGAAATTTATAACATAAAACTAAAAAACAGCGTGACTGCCATGGAAGTACTTCAGAAAACATCAATACATATTTATCTCAGTCATAGGTTGAAACTACAGTTTTTCATAAATTCAGTATTATTTGTCAGATTCAGTTTCAACAGAGAAAGGAACATCTTATAGGATTCAGTGGCATGTTAATAAGCAGACAAAAGCTATACAGCCGATCACCATAATTTTAAATAAAAAAATGTGTTAGTTCATTCAAGATGAGAGTTTATTGTCTCAAAGGAGCATGCACAAAAATGACATGCATTTGAAAAACCTGTCAACTCGGTTTCGAGGTATGCTACGAAAAGCAGTCATTTTGGTATTAATTATTGTCAAAACATTAAATTTATATTGGATGTAAGGGTTTCTATGTTGTCAGAATAAATGACAAAACTCAGTAGTTTACTATACAGAACTACAAAATGAGAGAATAAAAAGGAAGCCAAAGAAAACATCATTGTAATCCATTCGTTCCAAGTGTCATTTGAATGGAGTGAGAATTATGAATGAATATAGAAAGAGTAAATGAGAATTTATCGAAGAAAAATTCATTTTTCAATTATTTCAATCAAAATTTGTTAGGTAAGTTTGACAAAAGAGCTCTGGTCGGTAGGGCATTTGATAATAATTATTGTTATCTGGTTATGGAACTAAAAATAGAAAATGTCTGAGAATTTAAATAAAAGAGAATCAAACAGGATTACATTGGTTTAAATTATTGATAATTAGATAGAAAAATTGGTCTCATTTACAAATAATATGACAATTACACCACGTCAGGCCTAGCCAGTCGATAGTGAAGAATAGGCAGAGCAAGAAGTTACTTGGAACAGAAATCAAACTTGATAGTACAGTAGTCCAACTTAATAACAAGTAATACTGATCTTAAGTATTAGTCCTAGGCTCCTAGCTAAGACTATATTTATTCCATAACTGTTCCAAGTTGGACTACTATACCACATTTGACAATCGTCCTAAGTACGTCAGTTTAAAGGGTTTGATTAAAATAACAGTAGGAAGTATGACAAATTTCCCAAGTGATCCAGTTTAAAGGCCTGATTACAATAACATTGAAAGAAAGACAGAAGAGTACTTCCAGGCAGATTGAGGCAACTGAAGCAAGAGCGAGCAATGCATACTGTTTAAAGCTAATGACCGATTTGTGCGATGACTTCGTGGCCGTGGGGCGGCTGCGTGTGTGTGCTGGCGATCAGAAGCGACGTCTGCTCGGCGACAAGCGGCGGCGGGGGCGGGGGCGGCGGCGTCGCGACAACTTCGCTGTTGACGGCTGCAGTCGGCTGCTGCTGGGCCGGTTCAGTCTCGAGTATTTTGAGTGCGACCACGAGGTCGCTGAGTATTTCGGTTTCGCGCGCCTCGATCAGCTCGAAGCGGTCGTTGAAGAGCGTCAGGTGCGCGAACACACAGTTGAGATGCTGGTGCAGGTTGAGCAGCACCACCTCGCGAAAGTGACAGTGGTAGAGGTGTGCCAGCACGTGGAACAGCAGCCGCAGGATTTTGCGCACTATCGACTCGAACGACGATGGAAATTCATTGGCTGGCAAAACAAAACGCGACGTTTATCAAATATTCTCAACACATTTGTACAAATCGGAAAGAGATTTCAATAAGTTTAAAATGCTTGTTAGTTTAGGGAAAAATACAACTGTATTTGGTTTCATTTCTCATTCAATTATACAGTAAGAAATGAATAGCATATATTATTATTTGATCATTTTATCGGCAAATATTAAAAAAAAAACTAGTGATAAAATAAAGATAAGTAAAATTGTATAGACAATATTGATCAGTACTGGAAAAAGCACAAGAATAAATGGTTTATTAATCAACTCCTTCAATGAGGAATTAATTGAGAACAGAGATTTGCATGCAAAGAATCAAATAATTTAATTGAAAAATTGAGAAAAATATATCATTCTGAACAATATTACCAATACTTATGCTTCAATTGTATATAACCAAGTGATCAAGTTTTTAGTTCATTGAAGTTACAACATGAATGTACAATACCTAGTATCTTTGTTACTTACATTGGAATGAAACCTATTAATAGTGTTAATTGAATAGTATGATTCACTTAATTAGAGCAAGGTGATAAGCAATGACTTTTTCGTAAACTGTCGCTTATTAAAACGTCACAATCATCTACAATTCAAATGTGGATTCAACCACATTGATAGTACTCACGTTTACTCACGTAGGCTCTTCCAAAAATGTATCCCATTATTAAGACACATCTTGAGAGGAACGATAATTATTAAAACGTTGATTTATAGATGGATATTGCCTTTTATAGTATAAATTAATTGACAGAGAATTACTATCATGATGCAGTTTACATTTTTTCAAAATCCGGGAAAACATTTACTCCTCAATCACAAGTTTTAGGCGCGAAATAAGAAATACTGTATATAATACGTTCAAATAATATTAATGTTAATCATGTTTATATTCTGTACGTAAATAAGAAACACTGGCATTTACAAAACTTTTCCACTCACCATATTTAGTAGGAAAAATTGATTCATCACTAATGGTCTTCTGAGTAAAGGTCATAACATAATCGATGTACTGGGGAGCCGCTACTCTAGTCTTCTTTCCTTTCTCATCAAACCAAAGGTATGTCCTGAAAAGGCGAAAATCATAGAATATTTAAGAAAACATTCAACTAAGATCAAAGGCTCAAAATTCTATTCAACCGATATTCTACTAAGACAATGGGAGAATATAAGTTGACATGATTTGTACAGCAATTTGATTTGTTATTTTCCTATGATGCCCTGCTATTAGCAATTGAAAGAAAATTGAATCAATACATTTGCACTTGAACATTTCGATCTAGTAATCTCTCATAACATGAGATTCTGCTTTTCGCAATAACAAGAAAATTGAGACATATGTATATTATTTTGTTGATTTTAAAAAGATTGTTATCCCTGAACGTTCAGTAGTCAAACTGGGATGACAGTTCATGATTCAAGCGTTATTTTGGATTTCATGACACCACAGAGGTTAGAGTAAGAACCGACTAGTTAGAACTAGTTAGAAGCGAAAGTTATTCAACTTTTCAAAATCCCTTCAATATCCTTAATTCACATATTTAAAAAAAATGTGCAACCCTGTAAACGGTTGCATAACCTTTAAATCTTGAATAGCCATACAGTGTATATGCTGAATAAAAATTCAATAACTTAGCATTTGCAAATGTTTTTATTAGTTACTTTTGAAATAACTTGTGAATTAATATTTATTTATTACATTTTGATGCGAACTAAGATTTAATTCAGCTTAGTAAGTGAGCTCTGATGTGATATCTACCTCAACAGTTTTAAAAAATAAAGTAGTAAGTTCACTGTAACTTTTGTTTAAACTTCTAATTTATTTTTCACAGGAATTTTCAACTTATATTTCAAAAGAAAGAAAAAAGAATAGAGCATGTAATGATGCGTAAGTATCCTCTAGTGGAATTATTCTACTAGAATTTAATCTTAATTTTAATGAAGATTAAATTCTAGTGGAAAAATTAAAATTGTCACTGAAGTATCAATGACCAAATAATGAAAATGGTACAGTACTTACCGAAATCCCGGCCCCGTCATGTCAGGACACCCGGACATGGTACAAAATTCTGATATTGTTCCATATACCAGATTGATATGATCGAAAAACGCAATTGCTGGAACAATAATATTATCATATTAGTCGATTAGAACGCCAATTATCTCATAACTACTTGCAACATGAGAAACTATTAAATCTCTTGTGAATTGTGTTTACGCCTTACTGTAAAGTAATGCCTTGTAAAGTCTTATTGAATTGAAAGAGCATCTATAGTTATCAGGCAAAAAGAATAGCTATGGATTAGCGGTGGCGTGAGGGGGGAATTAGTTACCACGCATGCGCGACTCAAAAAATATTAGTGTAATAGCAGTGCGCAACTCTGTGTTGCTTGCACTAATCAAAATTATTCTATTTTTTTTAGGTTAGGCTATCCCAGATAGCCTAATAGAATTTTTATAGCCTAATAGAATTAAGGACCATAGCCTAGGGAATTTTTATCAGACTTGCGTATTTTGAGAACAAAGAAAAAAATTGAGGGAAGAAGATGTAAGGTGGAAATACAATAATAAGAAATTACATACAAGAAAATTTTGAAAAGTATTTCAATGGACAGTGTTAACTTTTGTCCTCTATGCCAAATTCCAACTCTCAATATGAAATTTAGTATACAATAGCAATTCAATTGTGAGAATCAGGACAGTTTCGTAGAGTGATTCTTGGTTGACAATAGACAAGGAAAATTCATGTCCGTAGTCTTATTGTGTAAGAAATTGTCAGAACAGATTTTGCAAGGAATTGATAATAGTGATTACACATATCTCAATACTTCAACACCAGAACCATAATTGGTAGTTGGAGCAGTTATTAAATTTCTTCATTGTTCTTCAGCTACTAATGAAATGCTTCAATTAAAAGTTATTCCAACTATTGTATTCATCTGTCCAAACGACACTTCTTGGAGAATAGTAAGTAAACTGTACAATATCATTTAATGTCAATGAAGGATAGATATCAGAATTCTACTAAAGTTTTAATAAACATTCTACCAAGTATCTGGTGAGTAAATAACGGCATCTACTTAAAATTCAGCAGTTTAAGGTATCAAATCCCTATGATTATAGTAACGAGTACCAACTCTTCATACTTTCAGCTATCTACTAGTTTCAATATTCAATTGTTTAGTCTTAATATGCGTTTTTGGTTTCAATATTGTATAATTAGTTTCAATATTGAGTTTTATAATTATAATATATATTTTGCAATTTGTAAATTATTCTAATTAGGGAGAAAATGCTGGGGTTTCCCAAGATGCTTTGCAATATGATTTTATAAATAAGTGCTGAAATACCTGGTACATAGAGTATCTTAAAAGAGACAGAGCTATGATATGAATGTAAAAATACCAGAAATTATATTTTAGGAGAACTTCACTTGAATTTTACTGAATGAGATAATGCAAAAGCTTGAAAAAATCCTGTACTTACTGTGTGATGCGAGCCATTCATTATAATCTAATCCAGGAGGAAGGTCAACGAGTACTCTAAGATCGATATCTGGTAGTTTTCTTTCTAGCACTGCTTCTTCCAAATATAATTTCGGGTCATCAGGGCAAAGTGAAGAAGGCTCCTTGTCTTTTCGTCGGGCTTTTCTGCAAAAAACAAAGATGATTGTTCCGTTAATTGATAGTGTATTAAAAAGAAGTAATAGCCAACACACAATCATAAAGTGATCGTCTTTATATTGAGTATCGTTTTTAAAAAAAATCATGTAACCTGAAATATAATTATATATATACTCATCTATAGAGAATGAAAAGTATATAGAGAATATAGTCACATAGAGAGTATAGTTATATAGAGAATAACATCTATATAATCTAAATTTTCAATTTATATACTATAGGTATATATAGTTTATCTAAGGAGTAACGGAGTATCAAAATTATATAGGACAAATTGAGTGGTTTATGAAGAATTATAGTGATTCTAAGAATGTTTTGAAGCAATGTGATTTGTGATCTAATTTTAGATAAAAAGGCTGCGTTTACTACATGCAATAATTAAGGGAGTGCAGTTCTAACTGCTTTTCTATAATAATTTGAAACTTAAGTATTTACTAAGAGGTACAATATACTGAAGTAATTCATGCATAATATATCACTATTCCTCTTATCTGCCATGAGTTCAATATTTATTCAATAAACTTGATGCATTCTATCACTAGAATTCTTGATATATTATTTTTCAATTGAATTCAAGTTTTTTAAGCTTGTACAGAATCTGCCTTTATAACTTTTTATAATGAGCTACTGTCATACTTCTAGAGAATACTACTTAGAATAAAGAAACTGATACAAAAATTCTATATCACAATATTATAAAGAATTCAATTCCTCACATCATGTTTAGAATAATACGATTAATTGTGACAGTAAATGTGCATATTTCAATAGCTCATAGTAGCTGAGAGCTGGAGGACCATTTAAAAAATCTTAATCACTAATTAAAATAAAAGATGATGATGTCCTACACCAGGATGAAACAATCATCACTATGTAAGTGAAAATCAAGTTATTTCTACTTAAAAGTGTTTTTTTAAATAGTGTTAAAATAAAAGAGTTTGAAAGTATTTCACAAGTTCAAGTTAGATATTTTAGTCTAGAAGAATTGGTATCAATTGCTTATTTTGGTTTATTGTCAACTTTGGATTCCAAAAATTGAAATAAAATATTTAAAAGGTGGGACTGTCCTATTACGACAGAATGCATCAAATAATACTGTACAAATTAAATTTACTACTAGATAGTAAATATTAATGGTGACTATTGAACAAACCTAATAGGACAAAACTCTTGCCAGTGCTGCAATAAGTCCGACCATACATTGACAACTTTCTCAGGAAGGAATACAATAGCTTCTCCACACATCATTTAGAACAGTTCTTATTTGAAAACTATCACTACAGTTCAAAATATCCATCAACAACACTTTCCCATCCTCAGGAAAACTATTTGAGCTAATTGTTTTCATTGAATAACAATTGACTGTGCACTTGTGTAGTTCTAAAATTCTAGAATCATAAACAAAAATAATCATTACCACTAAACTACCACTAAGCACTTAGAAGAAGAGAAAAGCTATAAACGTGATTGTCTAGTTATGAAGAATAAATACTAGAATAACGACTAGATCTACAGCACAAGGAAATGTCTTTTTCGTTATAATTTTCAAATAACTTTTATGCAAGGAATAAACTAAATCGAATAACTTATCTAAAAAGAAAGTTAATAACGGAAACAATAAGTTTAACTGCTCAAATATAAAGGATGACCTACGAGACCAAAGTACGCCTTATGATGAAGACAATAAATTGAAAGAAAATATAATAATTCTCTTTTATCCAATACCAGCCACAGCGTAGTTGTAAAAAATAAATAGCTCTTTATTTGTTCTTAAGAAGTTTGTAAAAATTAATATATTCTCAGCTAAGAAGAAAAATTTTCATTACATTTTTTATTTGAGAGCAGCAATAGCCAACTTGCAAAAATTGTTTGATAAAAATAATAGCCCTTTAAATAATTTTCATTAGTATTGTAGAGAAAAAGATTACATTAAATATATTACCTCGGGTAATATACTTACTAAATATACGTATCTCAATAACTGATAAACGTTTCTTGGAAGTCATAAAACTAACCTGCCAGAATAAAAAAGGAACAATGTGATTCCTGTTAATTAATAGTTTCTAGTTTTGTATCAACAGTTAAATTTAAAATATGATATTTCAATTTCAAATCAAATTTCTAAGAACGTGACATAAACGTCCATTGATAGTGACGTTGTCAGAAGAAATACTAGCACATTAAATTACCCAGAATAAAAAATGACATTTTCAAGTGTATCATGAGATGACATTCAAATAGAGATAGCTTTATTTTATGGATTCAATTTTAATAGGTGCCTTTTGTCTAGTTGACAGCTTATGTAAATGACTACTAGTCAATGAGAGAAATGAGGTGAATGCCAAGCCTACTAAAAAATGCAGTGCCCCCATTGAATTAATTCCATATTGTATGCTTATTAGGATAGTAAGTTTGGTGTTTTTTTCATAGTATAATAGTAAGGTCAGTTATCGGAGGTGTGACCGAAGTCAGAGGTTAATTTTCTATTCTGAGTATTTTCAATACTTATAGCCCTAAGTTGAATTTCAAGCCCGTGTCTCACGACACAACTTATAAAGAGTTTTTAACAGAGTGGTATATTTTTAGCCTTCCATGGCACACATTCAGTTGTTGAAAGTTTTCTGTGTTATCAAACGTTGTGAAAGCCGGCCAGAAAAACCTACTGTTGAAAGAATATTGAATTTCAAAAGGGTAAACTTGTAGACAAAAGAAAAGGCGGAGGACATACACAAAATAGATGAAGCCACCAGTGCGCTAGAAAGCTTTTTCCAGCTGACGCAGGAAAGAAAGCATGTGACGTTTGAAATTGGATGCGCCTTATGGAGAGTGAAGAAGTATGGAGAGTAAAGTAGAAGAAAAAGAACAAAGGAAAAGAAGAAGAGAAAGAGGAAGTAGAAAAAAGAAGAAAAGGGACAAAAGAAGGAAAAAAGGAGGAGGAGGAGGAAGTAAGAATGACACACTGAATAAGAAAAAGAAGAAGAAAAAGGAAAGGAGGAGAAGGAGGAGGAGGAGGAGAGGAGGAGGAGGAGGAGGAGGAGGAGGAGGAGAAGGAGAAGGAAGAGGAGGAGGAGGAGGAAGAGGAGGAGGAGGAGGAGGAGGAGGAGGAGGAGGAGGAGGAGGAGGAGGAGGAGGAGGAGGAGGAGGAGGAGGAGGAGGAGGAGGAGGAGGAGGAAGAGGAGGAGGAGGAGGAGGAAGAAGGAGGAGGAGGAGGAGGAGGAGGAGGAGGAGGAGGAGGAGGAGAAGGAGGAGGAGGAGGAGGAGGAGGAGGGTGAGGAGGAGGAGGAGGAGGAGGAGGAGGAGGAGGAGGAGGAGGAGGAGGAGGAGGAGGAGGAGGAGGAGGAGGAGGACACTGTCATGAGATCTAGTTGAATGAAGGCGAAGGCGACATAGCACAACTGGGTTTGGTTCTACAGTACAGTATATCACGGTCACCGAAAATTTGGATAAGTAGGGCAGGCTAGCGCCTTTATTGGACGGACGACGACGGCAGCTGTGTCAGGACGAATGCTCTCAATATTCGATAGACGGTGTCTTCGACTATTATATCGACAATACTTGCAACACGTAAAAGAACAGGCCGGAATTGAAGATCACCATGTAATTGTTCATTACAATCATGATAAGATGTTTGCAACACTGGGACGTTCCCTAAATAACATGGGAAACTCATATTAAGAATACGGTTAATTTTGGTTCAGTATTTGTTGGATTCCTTTGTTTGTCATTTCATATACTGTACTAAAATTTATAAGAGTGTTGAAATTGATATTATTCTCTATGTAGATGTACATGGCTGAAATACATTTTTTTCTTCTTTTTTTTATTCTGTGTGCTAATTACCAGCAAAACAGAAAAATGAGTAGCTTGAGTGAAATATTTTCCACGGTTCGGAAATGCCATGTCTACTTGTTCAATTTGTGTCAATAGATTAATATAGCTGATAATCCAATTGCCAAATCTCAAATCTAGGACACATTTGGGTGTCATCCTCAAACAAAAAGATAAATAAATTGAGTGTATAAATTTTCAGAGATTGGACAGTGCATGTGTACATCATATGAGTACAAAATAAGAGACTGTAAGGAAAACAATTGATCAAGAATGATGTATAACCGGGTCTATAGTAATATATTTGCAAGCAAGAAAAATAAGTTTGAACACTGTTATCATAACAAATTCTCATATTGAGCTTCATTTAGGCTAGCAGAGGATAATTATTATTAAAACGTTATTTCTATTATGAGTATATGTTAGGCCTGTAGATGTTCAAGGAAAAGCAAAAAACAACCTAATAGCAAAAAGTAATGAAGAATACTCAATATCGAATGGTTTCTGTTATGATCTACAACCCTACTGGACATGAAAACTCTGAAAATAGTTGACAGCAACTCTTTTGTCAAAGTCCAATGAATATCAACTCAATAATGTGCTTCAAATTGACAAAAATTGGATAAAAAATTAGTCTGGTAATGAATTTTAACAAATATGTTATTTATATTATTTGTATTTATTTTATAGTCATTCATAACAATAATACATGTCTAGTATTGATAGTAGTTGAGTTATTATTATTTATTGAAGTTTGAATGGTTCACGGTTAAATGAATGTGTGGGATGAATCCAAGGTTAGCTAGCTTCCGACCTATGTACCGGCCTACACTACATTTCAACTGGAACTAGATCTTCAATGTGAATTTTTTAAGGAATCGTCTTTCACTTCAGTAGTTGTTTGTTTTTGCAGCTATAAAGGAACTGTCGGCCTGACTCAAACAAATTAAGGAGTTCTGGAAATAATCCACGGCAAAAAACACCAGATTCTAAATATCAAACATAGAAATATAAATGAAATGAATTTCTATCAGACCGAATGATTCGAATATTATAATCAATCATCATGTTATTCACTGTTAATCTATTTTTCAAGAAGTTGTAATTAAATAAAATTTCAATCAACAAAAAGAAGGAAATTGGGTTTCAAAAATATACCTTGATTTCACGATCGGCTAGGTATGCATTGAAAATAGGGTCAGAATTGAAACTCAAAATGAAATGCTGAACCACCCCCTTGTCCTAATGTATTCCATAAATTAAAATATTATTTGTTTTATGAAAAAAAGTTTTATTTTGTCCAATAAAATTCATTTCACTCCTTTATATTTTGTTTTTATTTTCATATATCAGTTGAAATATTATGATGTGACTGAAATACAAACATATAAAAATCATATTCAGCCACACAAATCTCCATGTGCTTATGATTAAATCCAATTGAAGATCAATACTTGTATCTCACGATATGTAACTTTAAAAACGAGTTTTTAAAATGAGAAGAGCTGTGTTCAAGTTGAAAGAGTCTAAAAATACTGTCCTGAAAAAAGAGCGATTCTATTTTATTATTCTATTTGCTATTCTAAATTCCTATATTCTTCAAAATTCTATTCTAATAATAAGGTAATTGAAAAGCTAAAATTCTTCAGGATAAAATATGTCTTATTCATGACATTTATTTGTTACCAGTCACTGCAATTAAACACTATTCTGACTAGAATAACTGTTATGCCAAGACCAATTTATCAAACCAAATTTTGCTGGCAAAATAATTATTATTGGTATCACAGAATCAACACCCAACAAAATGATTACAAAACTAAGAACGGCTCATCAAATCTAATAAATTACTGAAACTTTCAAAGTATAGAATCAGCAATGACTCAAATCAAATCAATGAATGTGATGAGAATTACTGAAACTTGAAATGTCACAGATTAAAACAGAAATCATTCTCATTCACTATTAAAGCAATGATTTAATTGGTCATCAAACCTAATAAATCACTGAAGCTTGTCTCACACATAAACACAAGAATTACTTTAATAAACTCCAATCTTAGATAAGCATCCTTTTTTCTACTAAAATTTAGAAAAAAAAAACAACGTAAGATCTATTATTTATTCAGAACCACTTCAGTATCAGTTTAATTTTGAACAACCTCCGAGGCACAGGCGTGATAAACAGGAGAACAAATTCACTTCAAAGAACAACACAAAGCAGAAGAAACGGTTTAAACGCGCCGGATCACATAAACGGCACAGACAGCACGACGCATGAACTCACAACACAACGGACAACCTCGTGACTTATCCTGAGCACCGCGATGTCAGCTGACAAACACAGCTCAGCTCCAACTACAAGTGCACTAGAAGAAGAGTCTTCAATTCAGCTCGCCCCACTCACAGCTAGCAATGATCCCGTTTAGTTTTCGCAGCCCCGCCAAACTAACTTGCTATGCTGTACGGTACGGTGCGCCAGGTCGCTAGCGAATACTAATTCATTGTTCAATCACTCTCTTACAACTAGGAAACGCCAAGTGCCTGTGAACTATAGCAGGATCCTTTTAACTTGTCAGAAAACAGCTGATTTAACGTTAGTAAACGAGCGTACATCAATCAGCAGTTTTATGACAATTTAAAAGGCTCCTGCTATACTCCACAGCATGACTCATGTAGCTGATCAATGTGAACAAAGTTACAAAATTTAGCCCTAATTCAGTTTGAGACTAATATGTATAATACAGAGACTATACAGAGACTGTATAATAGAGTCTCTATTTGAAACTCTATTGAGGTTTTATTTGAAACTCTATTGGAACTATTGGACTATTTAAACTCTATTGAGCTATTTTAGTTTGAAACTATTGGGAGGCCTAACCTATTCTAGATCTGATATAAAAGATATTTCAACAAATTCTAGAACTGGATTTATCAAGCGAGATCAATTTTGATCCAGTATCAACACAATGAAGAACAGACTGATTCAAAATAGTTGAACCCGTTTGGCGCAGCCCAGCATTAGCAAACCATAACCTAACCTAACCAGACTCAGAACCTAACCTAACCTAATCCAAACCCTAACCCTGAACAAAATCCCCTAGTTCGATATTTTTTTTTTTTAATTCTGGATTACCTAAAAGTTGGGTTAGAAACACAATTTTAGAGTGTTTGCATTTAGAGTGCAAGATCAATTGTTAATCACAATACAATTAATAATATTCATGTATAACATTGATACTTTCTTTACCTACACAAAAAAGTGACATTTTATATTCTTATCTTTTTTGATAGTAGACTTGGTTTAAACTACAGTCTACAACTTCTGAAGTTTGAGAGATTCAATTCAATTTTGTTCAATTATCAGTAAGACTAACTTTTTGTTTATTGAGCTCTTCCATATTATGAGATTTTTTGTGAGAGTCGATTCGATTGTGAAGAATATTACTTTTACGAAAATGCAAGAGAAACATATCTTTCAGTTGAACGTTACATGCAATAGACAAGCCATTTCTTATTTTTGTATAATTTCGCATTTTGCGATTTTGGGTTTCTTCAAATTAATAAAATGAAAATATGCTTAAAAAAAAAAAAATTAAAGTTGGTCCTTTGTGATCTTATTATTTATAATAATATTTTGAAAGGGTATTTCTCGCACTTGAATTGGACTTGAACGCTACTTTACAGTACCTACTTTAGTATACTGTGACAGTACTACTGTCACATTAAAACCACACACATTGCAATAATTAATTTTCCTACGGTGCACTGTAACCGTTTCATTTGCACGTGTCTAGAATATTATTTGCGTATAAAAACACAGTATATTTATGATGTGGACATGGCACAGATCACTGGAGTAGAACCAAAATGGATTCCGCTGAAGATATTGGCACAAATGCGTTCACGGTCTACAGGTAAATCGCATATTAGCTAATACAGTTATTATAGTAAGAATTACGTTGTCTGGTAGATTTCCTCTTCGCGAGATATTTTCATCTCATACACCATAATTGTTCCCTTTTTGAATTTGAAGTTATAATTGCGACTCGACATTCATTTGGGAAAGTAAATTGCAATCACAATATTATAGTAGCTGTAATTGGTTAATTTATAAATGGAAAAATTGCACAAATTAATATTTGTCACAATATTTTGAAATAGGTATAGGTAAATAAATTTTACTTATTCTTTATCTTTATAATGAAACTAACAGCTAAAGTTTTTTAAATGGTAATTGGTTCAATCTTAAGCTGCGTTTACACCGGATTTAATAACAAACATTTTCAATAAAAGTTATTAGAGGCCGTGTGCCCACGGAGCAAATGCTATCTGACTTCAGTCAGCAACCCAGCGTTGCCAGATGACATTTGGCTGTTTTTCGGGTAATCTAACCTATCAGCCAATGCTGGGTTGCTGGCTAACCTGGCAACGCTGGGTTGCTGACTGAAGTCAGATAGCAGTTGCTCCGTGGGCACACGGCCTCTAATAACTTTTGTTATTAACTCCGGTGTAAACGCAGCTTAACAATCTCTTTTTTTTCTGTTGAAAATTTTTAGAACTGGTAATCTATAGAAAAAACAATAATTGCATATTTTGTATTAAGCATGACGTACAAGTTGACAACAATAGTATTTTATATTATATTGGATTCATTCTTCAAGCCTTCTCTTTTAAATTTTTTTAAAAAACTCAATTTCAAATTCCACTTTATCAATTCCATACTAGAACACAATATAATCACTTGTATCACATAATCAAAAGTGATACTCACAGTGATACAAGTATCTTGTATCAAGTCAACTTGTGAGTTTTGTGTTTTAGTATACTATAAGCACAATCATAGACCAACCAACTAAGAGATTATCTCTGAATGGATTACCTCTGGATTACAGTGAAAATTTTCAATGATTAGACGGTTGGTTTCATAAACAAGAGTGGAACGAGGTGATTACCGAGAACCCTATACGACGTTGGAATTGGTTTTTCCTGTGGAGCTCAGTCAACCAACAATATCATTTACACCCTAGGGAAGCAGCTAGTGTGGTTATGGATCACATAAGTCAGAATAGAGATGCATACATAGGTTCAAAAGATCCAGAACAAAATTTAGTAATGCATTATGAAGTATCCATGATAAGACAAGTACAATTGTTTTTACTTATCAAGAATAAAATAGTCATGAAAATGATATTTTTCTTTTTAAATTAACTACAGCTGAAACTTCTAATCGGGAGTTGCATAAATTAAGCTACAAACTAAATACTATAAGTCGGTATCTATCAGTCAATACAAGGTGGAAGTTGTATGAATTAAATAGTTGTCAGATACTAAATATCATCAGAAAGATCACAGTGTAAAAAATAAGGATTAGACAAACGCTTGGAAGTAGAACAAAGCTTTTATCTTGACTTGAAAACAACACTTCAACTCAACACCATTACCTGTGAGGAAACGTTTTTTTCTACACAAGAATTTGCATCAACAAACCCAAGAAACCTCACTAATCCGAACTGCTTGGGACCATACCAGAAAAAATCGGAATTAGCAAGATTTGTGACTCATTTAATAATAACTTCTATCACTGTAGTGCAGCGTTATTTTTGTCTACTTTCTTTATTTTATTACAAAAAAGTCTTGTAACTTCCGATAATCCTAATCTTTTTCAATAAAAATAGACAAATCTAAAAAACAGCAGCAATACTGCAGTGAATTACTGTTTATTTAATAAGTTGTTCGAATAGGGAAGAACAGTTCCTCTAGTACTGCATATTTGACATCATACAATATACAGTACTACTGTACTACAACTACATTATACAGTACAGTACTACTGTATAATGTAAAATATGCAGTACTAGAGGAACTATTTTACTGTACTGCTTAACTATGTGTATATACATGCTCTACTGAGGAATGCATTCATCTACATTATTCAATATATTTCATCCATATTATACTGGACTGGAAAATTATTCCTTAATACATCAAAAATGTATAATTCAATTTATTGTATGCATATTGCATATAGCCTACTGTAGTGAAAACAATATTTCTATAAGACTAGAGCAATATGTATTAATGAATGTGAGAAAGTGAATGAAACTGAGAGAAGAGTGCAAGATATTGTTAAAAAGAATGATGTTCAGTATTTCATTTCATTATTTCATATTTTCATCAACAGTCTGCGTGTTGATGAAAGTTTTGATAAAGACAGTTGACGTGAATCGACAATAAAATAAGGTACCTACAGTGATGTGTACTCTAGTTATTATAATCATCGGGGTTCTCAAAATGCCATGATATTGTTGGATTTACAAATATGTAAGCAATGAATTGTGTCAGCTATCTTACAATAATATGTTACTATATTATTAATATAGTATATGGTGTATTATAATATGTATGGTAATTGGTAATAGTATGGATACTATTTTTTTTAAATCTACATCTGACACATAGACCAATTACATAGTTCATAAACATAGATTTATGTATTGAAACTCTGGACATCTAAAAGTATATCTAAAAGTATTATCTATGTATATCTAAAAGTGTCCATAACAGCAAAAAAATTGCAATAAAGTGTGCTGAGCTACCACGGAAGAAGCACTAGGACTATCTGTCAGGTTGGGGGTATGTTTTTGACGCAATAGCTGTGAAAGGGCTGCCAAGAAATCATTAAGCTGCTTCGCTTGACCTCCTCCCCAGATAGTCTGAATACTTCATTAGGAGATTCACGTGATTACAAGACGAGCGACTACGATATCAATCGATGTCCTTCAAGCGTGCACACGCCAATAAACATGGAAAATTCTATTCTTAGAATGACGTGGTTCCTGGCAAAACTTGTAATCTACCGCAAAACTTCTGATACAAAAATATATCGTTGTTTTGACAACCTTCCATATAGGAACATAAATCTTTTCATATCAAATCATCAACATTCAAGTGTGCACATTGATCTCCTCTTCTCTAATCCTCTCCTCTGTAGAGGTGTAACTCAAAAGAGTCTATTGAACAATTCAAGAAAATACTTATTCCTTCAGAGTATTGCTGGGAATTTCGAAATTTTCAAGCTTGACAGTACCTCTTATCTCAAGTTGCATTTGTAGTGTATGGATAGTTAGAATAACATATGAATTTTTCCAATAAATTAAAAATATTTCCTAATACTGTGGCTATTCAAGATATTTTTGCGCATTATCTATTGAATTCATTGCTAACAACAGCTATCAATATTTTCCATGATAGGTGATAAATCAGTAAAAAATATATTGTTTATTTTTATTTTATATTTATTTTTTAGTCTTTATCAAAAAATGCCCATTTCATTCTGAATAGATAAGTGATGTAATCTATATACACAGGGTTGGTGAAAATTATGGAAACTGCTTAATATTTCTTATACGGAGGTAATTTGACGGTAGGTGACATTGGAGATCGTACTAAAATTGAAAATACTACTTTACTGTGACTTCAAAAATCTGGTCCACCATCTTGGATCCGCCATATTGAACCTAACTTCATTTTTTAAATGGTAAGGTGGTCATGTTATACATTTGGCTAGTTAAATATATACTCAAGTTTTAGTTAACTATCCAAGTTCAACAAAAACTTCAGTTTTGCTTCACTAAAGATAAATTTAAACTTGGATACTTGTGTGATACTTGTTTCTGACACAAACACCACACACTCAAACTGTTGAAAGAAAATGCTTTCAATTTGGAATGTATGAAGAATTGTTGAAGCTCACAAGTGAAGATTCAAAATGACAGGTTCATGCAAGTTTGAAAAAGTCATTGAATCGTGGATCAAACCATTTCCAAAGCTAAATTTCTGAATGCAGAACCATATAGGAGATAACTAAAAGCAGCATATTATCGAAAATACCTTACAACAGTGTGCTAATTGGAAGCTCGACAAAACTGAGAAGATTATTGTCTAGCCCAAATAGCCAAAAATAGAAAGATAGATATAGCAGCAATGTCAAGTGCAGAAGGCTGAACAAAAATAATGGACTGGCTTGCAAGTCGATTGTCACTACAGTATACTTGGCCATTCTAAAGTCGCAAGTCGTTCTGTTTTCAGAAGCGGTCAAAGTCAAGGCCCTACTTTACAAAGCACGACAAAATGACGCAGACAGACGATACATCTGAGCTGCATTATTAAATAACTACCTCTACTCGACTAGACTAGTCCACTGTGGGCTGATAGTGTATTGGCAAATGCGTAGCTCATCGATAGATAGCCAATTTCAAAATAACCTCGCTTCTCTAGAGGGAAAAGCGTTGCTGAATAATAGATAGCACTTGAGAACAAAAGAAATTGGTATCACATTCAACAGCTACGGTACCATTGTGAAAAATATATGGTAGTACTGTACATAAGAGATGTAGTAGAAATAATAGATAGGCCTAGCACTTCGGAACAAAACAAATTAGTATCACATTAAACAGCTAAGGTACTCATTGTAAACAAGATATGGTAGTAGATTAGAAATCATGATTTTTGAAGCAAGTTTCTTATCTTTTATCAATTCAGTCTGGGCTTCTGTTTGCTCATCAAGGGCTTCAATTTATTGTCATCTCTAAGTGTAGGTTAAATCACAGTATCAAAAGGTTTACACTTTGGTACATATACAAGATTATGTTCAAGAAACAAACACATCACAAGTCAAATGATGATAGGAATATTGTTCATTAAAAATGTATGTGGAATTGCTGAAGCTCTTACAGATTGTGTGGGAGAGTGTGTCTGGACTTGTTAATTGAACGTGTATCACATACATGTATCCGATTGTAAACATACCTTTAAATTTATCAATTCAGTCTGGGCTTCTGTTTGCTCATCAAGGGCTTCAATTTATTGTCATCTCTAAGTGTAGGTTAAATCACAGTATCAAAAGGTTTACACTTTGGTACATATACAAGATTATGTTCAAGAAACAAACACATCACAAGTCAAATGATTAGATTGTGTGAGTGTGTCTGGACTTGTTAATTGAACGTGTATCACATACATGTATCCGATTGTAAACATACCTTTAATAAAATTGCAAAATTTTTTATCGGAGTTTTGAAGGAGTACGGTACTAGGCCTACACGAAAACAACAACCAGAAGTATTTAAATCACATGTGAGAACTGAGAACTACAATATTTCAATGATTTCACAAAAGAATGTTGGGAAGAATGCTACTACTTTCTACTGTTATTTAAAATGAACTCAATAAATTTATAAGAGCTATAATTGCTCAGATTAAAACAGAAATAGTGAAATTGGCTTAGGACTGGGTTTGCACTGAGAGATTTCTAACTCTTGAATCATGAATAAACTTCATCCTCTTGAAATGAAGAGATCTATCTTTCAAAATGGTGAGCCATTCAATTATTTTGGGGAAATAGAGTTCATTGTAAATAGTCGATACCCCACATTAGTTGAACAAGATTTCAAATAACAACAAAAGAAAAACATCAATTAATTTACAATGTCATTTTAATAAATTCATAAATTTCAAGACAAGTAAGCCCAGTGAACAACACAAAGATTATTTTGGAACCTTACAATTTTTTTATGATTGAATATGTAATCAACTAGTCTAACAAACTCTCAATATTCTACAAATATACGAGCTTAAATTATAAACTCCAAATAGGAAATAGCAAAGCAATCAAACAGCGTTACTTCTATTTTACAGTATTTAGATTCCCAATGCAACATATTTGTACTTTAGTTTATGGGTTGATTTACCATTTAGCTTTCAATCTACAGTGCTTTAATTAACATACAAATAAGGTAATCTGTGTTCGAATTCGAATTAGCAATAAGCATAGTACTTGATAAAAAATTAAATATTCCAATAGAACAATAAACACAAAAAAATTACGCCATATTTTTCTACAGTTATTTGAAGTTTTGATTATTACCTTAATTATTATTCTCAATACAAATTATTAGCTTGTAGAAAAGTGTGGAAAATTTGCGTTCTTGGTTCACATAGGAAAGAAGATCAAAGGTAAAGAGTTCAAACATTTGTTCATAAAATTCAGTATATATAGCTTGAATGAAACAATTGATACAATATTTCTATTTGGTAGGATTCTCATTTTTCAGAGGATAATTCTAATCCGCCACATAATACAAAACATAAATACACCCAAATACAAAACACCAAATAATACATTCATTCTTTCAAATGTTATAATTGGCAACTCAAGCTTCAGATGACTCTACTTTATAAATTTATTTCTATTCCATCGTAAACACAATTTGAATGAATTTGCTGAACAAGAAGTAGATATGACGACAAAAATTCTATATAGAGTATGGAGTGCATACTTTTAGAGTGTGGACTGTGGAGTTAGGAGTATCCAAGATATTATTTGAGGCGTGATAAGTTAATTATCAGAAAGCTAATAAGAAATATGCATTGTGTGTTCAACTCACGCCACAAGTCCACTGAGAAACGAGACGGGCGCAACAGACAAGAGCCGAATTTTTGTTTGGCATGAATGGAGAATCGAGCTAGAGCCACCGCTACCACTCATCTCCCGGACCCGGCCCGTCGACGCTCACAAATCGACGAGCATCGCAATTATTGTACTGAAAAACGCACACCTTTTCCACCTCACTGTCGGCTAGCCGCCTCTCTACTCGACGGCAGTAGTTGCTATTAGAAAACACGACCGTTGCCAAAAAAGGGTCGGAAACTGACATTCTCGGTGCAAAACGAAACTAATGTCACAAAATGTGCTAACTGTTTTTTTTACAAGCCAAAACGAAACTTGTATTTAATCAAATTCGGCTATGTGTTGGATCAGTCCAATTGAAGATTGAGCAGCTACACAAATTACATTTAATTTTGCATTTGTCACATTCGATGTAACTGTATTTTTTTTGTAAATTATTAAAGATAACCCAATCTTAAGACAAAATTAATGTATAATAGAAGAACTAACAATTACGCTTAAAATATTAATTATTTAATTAATTCAACTTAGGGTAATGATTAGTAGGAGTATGATAACTTTGAGTACGAATAATAATAATATATTGAAAGATTGAAAACGAGGGTGATAAATGTACATGTAGCCAACTAGCCTATACTTCAAGAGAGAAGTTTTTGGGCTTCATTTGTAGCTTTTCATTCACAAGATTACTAAATTAAAATGGAAGGAAATGAGATATTGCAACTATATAGTTGCTGTTAAATCATAATAATTAATTGAACAAAATTCCTTATTAATGCCATATAATATATAAGGGGTATTCACGATGTTGTTTTAACCAGCTAAATTGTTATTTGCTAACTTGGGATTGTGAACACCCCATCTAAAAACCATCAGCTATATGTTAACTCACTAGCACTCCAAGCAGATATCTTCGTGCAACTCCTGATTATAACCTCACTTTTACCAAGAGATATGACTAGAATAAAGATGTCCGCCATTTTAACAGAGATAGCTAGAGTTAGCGGACTCGAAACCGCGCTATCTGCTATCCAGCGACCACATAGTAGAATAGACGGAGCATGCAGGCAGACTTTTGAAGCCAGCTCTAGCGCCAATACCCAACCATGATGGCGGCGGCCTTGAGTGAGTCACTCCAGTAGCGAGCGCTCCGACAAGGTCACGCTCAGTTCTGCCCAGTTGTCCACACACTGCAGTGCTAATTTAATCAACCGGCTGTCACTGTCTCACTGAATTGTTTTATTGAATGGCGTTTTAGTATCATACTGCACTACAATGCCAGCGTATTGCATTGCTTATGGATGCTTCAATAAAGGAGGAAACGTTGAAGGAATAACATTTCACAGGTTAGTATATTGTAGGTAGTGTATAATTGGTGTAAGTATATAGTCTGATCGCACAAAGATTTTACTCGGGCAAGATGGAAGAAGTACTCCAGTTCGGTTTGTATTGGTTCAAAAATTATAAATTTGGTCTCAAATATTGTGAAAATATTCAGCACTACAATTTGAGACCAAATTTATAATTTTTGGAACCAAATAAACCGAACTGGAGTACCTTCCATCTTGCCAATAAAATCTTTGTGCGATCAGACTATATTAATATTTAATACTATTACTAAATTACTATTTAAGGTTGGAAAACGACACTTAATACTATAATAATAATTGTTTTTATTATAGTGTAGTACACTATTATTGCTGGTCCGCAGTACGGATTACTGGGACTACACGCACTGCATTTTAATAGCTTGTAAATATCCTGTTATTAATTATGACATTTCCTGCTGTTTGATTTTCAGAATTGGTTAACCGAATGAAAGTATTGGGCATATAAAATTGTTCTGTGTTCAGAGCTCTGTTGATAATTGAGAGTTAATGTGATATCATGGATAATGAAGAGGAAGCATTCATTATTGATTATTATTCATTGTTATAAGCAAAAAATTATTTTTGAATAGTCAGTCTGCAACAGAAATTGCTCTACTATGCGTTTCATGAAATTGGATGATAATTTGCAAGATTGTAGAATACAGCCTTTATTAATAAAGATAATATAATTAAATATAATTGTGCTGAGATGAGTAGTTTTATTTCATGCTTATATGTAATTTTCCAACAGTTCTCAAATCAAAGATCAAATCGCAATCCAGTGTTCACTTGGTAAGAATAAGATAGAGTGATTTATTAAGTATTATTATTCCATTATTATTGTCGATTAGCTGATTAGAGATTTAATTATTATGTGAAATATATAGGCAAATCTATAGTTGGAATATATAGCTCAATTATTACGTGAAAATATATAGGCAAATCTATTATTGAAATGGTTCTTGAGAAAAGGTACACACAGTATGTTTTAGAGGAAGAGCTCAGAGTTGAGGCGAACGGAATTAATCGGAGCGCTTCGTCCTCGTTTTCTCGTCTATGTTCTACCGAGAATATCAGGAGAGAACGGCTGATCTTAGAAAAAAATGTTCAAATGAAAATAAAATTCAACTTTTATCTAAAACTTTCTCGCTTACGAAACTTACCTACCCTAAAGATGAAAAAATTTCCTCGCTTACCAACTTTTTCATGTCACGTTTTCAAATGTATGAAAAACTTTCAACTTTTTTTACTCGTAAAAGTTGAATAAACTGGAAACTGGTAATTTGAGTTACACCATTAGAATCAGTGTTTTATTAGGTATAAGAACACCAAATTTGAAAATTTTAACTTAATCCTAAGGGGACTAAACGACGATGTATTTGAAACTCGCGCACTACAATTTTGAGCTTCTGTGAGCTCCATTTCGCGTTTCTATACCTAACCATGATGGCGGAATTGGCTTCACTACCCGTAATGCTGTAGTAATAGGATCACTCCGTCTATTCTACTATGTGGTCGCTGCTGCTATCTCGTCAGCTAATTTTTTTCAACGTACCACCATAGCCTCGATTTAACGCTGACTTATCGAATAGCTAGAGTTATAGAATAGCACGACTTAGCTAGCTAACTCAAAGATCGTGAATACCCCTTCTGAAGACTTCTGCTACTGCAAATATTGACAACAGAATAATAGCTAAGAAATTCGATGAACGCTGCTGCACAAAAAACTTTTCCCCGGGCGGGAATCGAACCCAGCACCTCTGGTTTGCCTTACCAGCGCATAAGCCATTAGACTACCGGAGATCTTCTGTATAGCGTTCAATGAATTTCCTTACTAGCTATTATTCTGTTGTCAATATTTGCAGTAGCAGAAGTCTTCAGAATATTATATGGCATTAATTAGGAATTTCGTTCAATTAATTATTAATATAAAAATGTTAACATTTCAATCCCATGAAAGTTTATAATGGTCCTCAAATGAGTATTGTGTGAAAACCTCTAAAATAGGTTCTGAGCGGGTTCTCGTCTCCGTAGTGACATAATCAATAATTTTATTTCTAACCATCAGGTAGAGATTATATTTTTCTTCTGAGACAGTAGAGTTGTTGCAATCCAAAGTAGAGATTAAACGGCGATACAATTTAGAGAATTCACCAAATGTGATGTTCATGAAGAGTGTTTTATCAGGTGCCCTTAGATCGGGGTTGATGCTGAATGTTGGGATATTGTTGAGGTAACTAAAAGCAGTTGATCTTTCCTCCTCATCCCAGAACCTGCATCCTTGTATACGGTGCACAACATTAAACAGTTCATCGTGTGTGATGAAACGACTGGAAGCCAAGATAAAATGTTTGTCATACCAATCATAAGGCATTTCTGTCGATGAACTAGTACAGAAAATAAGAAGCAAATACTGATCCGTTCTGTCCGGCCTCTAAAGTAGTATCACCTATCAGCGTGAAAGACTCGATCAACAATTGTCCGATCCAAGTGATTTAACTGTAACAGATACAAGAAAAGTTTTTGTCTAATTTTTCCGCACTTCTATAGTCCTAAAATATTCTTCAATTCGCAATTAATGAAATCTAGAGCCCTAAGAAAGCTCAATAAAAACAAACATGAAAATAATGTCATTAATTGTATAAAAATTGAGTCTTAGTCTTCAATTGTTTATAATTTTGTAGTCTGAAATTTATACAAGGATAGACTGATGATGAAGAAAGGTGAAGAGATTATCATTTTTAAAAAGGAGTAAAATGAAATATCCAATACTCAATCTTCAAATGTGAAGATTACTACACTCTGTGTAGTAGTGAAGGTGACATTGTGGTATTTATGCATACTGAATAAAAAGACTTGAAGTTGTCAAAACCACCAGTTTACCAGAGATTGATAATGGTGTAACAACCGAAACCCGTATCTCGATGTTTTATTAAATACTGTATGTGGTTTTGACAACTTAAAGTCTTTTTATTCAGTTCAAATTAATCATTTATGCAAAGATTTATAGAAACAAGGATGTGATTGATAATTTGTAATCAAACAGAAGAATGGAGATATCATGTTGGGATGACAGTGATTCAAGAGTATTAACTTGGTGCTGCAAATTTCACAGAAAATCAACATTTTTCCAAAAAATAGCAGAGTAACTTATTTCTCAATAATGAACAACAACTTTCTTCTAATTACCTAGTGAACTAAATGAAAAGTTACCAGAATTTGGTAGGAGGGTTTTTTATCCTTCAAGTATTGAAACTCATAAAAATTTCCTTAGCTTAACTTTCTTCTATCTTTCCCACTCATAAATTGTCTATTCTAATCGCGTTAATTGATTTTATTTCTCTGATTTAGTTGATGGCGATGTATTTTTTACTAAAAATGCCAATCTTGTTAATTGATTAACTTTCTTCCATTTTTCCCACTCATAAATTGTCTATTCTAATCGCGTTGATTGATCTCGTTTCTCTGATTCAGTTAATTGCGATGTATTTCTTTTTTTTTCAAAAGAAAAATGTCAATAAGGCTTGTATTGAACTTATGTCTGTGAGCTTTTCTATGTACAGTATGATTAAAATAATCCCATCAATAATTTGATTGAGATCATTTTTGAGAATATAAGAAAAGTGATCGGAGCTAAGAAACACCAAAGATAGTATGGTATCTATTGTCTTTGGAAGTATCAAGTCACTAACAAAGAAAGGAGCACCGGAAGACTTTGAAATGGGCAGCTACCAAACAAGGAGCTGCCAAATAGGCGGTTGAAGTTGGACCAGCTGAAATAAAGAGTAGCAAGTAACAATTGTTTGCACTGCTCTCTTCAATGACTTTTGAGTCGCAAGCGTGACGTGTCCACTGACCCGGCAAGTTCTACCTGAATAGCGTCTCCAGCTCCGGTGCTGCTTCTGGCCGGCCACTTCAATTCTAAAATACTTCAATACTCCTCTCTTCTTAATTCTTACTGCGGTCAATCAAAATACAGTAGTATAATAACTTTGTCAATGGTATACGTGACAAGAAGAAGACCTTCGAGAATATTATAAGTCAGCAACAATATTATTTCAAGTAATGAAATCCAGCAGTAGTAATGTCTACAGCATACTGATTGGTGAACAATTTTCAAAGAATCAGCAAAGAACGAGATAAAATTACAGTATCATTTCAATACTATTATCAACTTGGTTCATCTACCAAAAGCTGACTCAGTAGAGTGTCTAGAGTTCTTTCCATTAGACTTCCAACACGCCTTATCAGTGGAACTTCCGTCCCAACTTTCTGTACAAACAGTCAATCCTGACGGCAAACCAGACAAAATCGGTCAGGTTTGCCGTCAGGATTGAATGTGTGTAGGCTACTTAAATAGAACGTGATGTGTTGTGATTTCACAATGTGTTTTACAATTGATTTTCAACTAATAGACGAAACGCAGGACAGGATAAATCTCATTTTATTTCCTTGGAAATGTTTCCTATTAACCAATTTACAAGGTGGCCAACTCAGGAGCAACCACATATTTCTCTTAAAACCCTCAAACTCTTGAAAATCTATATGTGCAACTTAACACTACAAACTACAGTACCATGAATAGTAGCGTAAAGTACGAATATCTGATTCTCCAACTTATTCCCGTAACGTCAGCGCGCAAAGATAAAAATCTATAGTTTGCTCTCAAGAAAATTATTGGAAGCTTGCCAAAGTTCGTATTTGTTGACAAACAACCCAATAAAAACTCTACAAAAATGTGTTCCTTTGTGATTGCATAGTTACTTTTGAATAATTGGTGTTGATTTCGTTTAAAAATACTGAATCTAGGATGTATTCGAATGTATAGCAACTGGAGAGAAGGATATTTCCAAGTACAACTGAAGCGACAAAAAATTCGAAAAATAAAATAAGTTTCATTGAATTATTGTGGAGGCCTGTGGACACCTGAGCAGTGCAGTGTCATGCTTCAGAGAGTTTCTTATAGCCGTGACCGAAACGATTCTTATACAAGAATGTGCATATTCAATCACCATGAAAAGCGGCTGAAAATAATATGACTGAAATTAGAAATGGTGTACTGATTCGTTCTAGTGGACGAACTGGGCTTCCAAATGCACAAACATTGTAAAAGAGTTGGTTGGTGACCGCCAATTTAGATTGATTTCCATGATAACGTTGAAAAATAGGAGCATAACAACGTAAAACCACAGAACTTAATTAGTTCTATCACTGGGTTAGCAAAAGAAAAGAATGGCTCTCTAGAAACCTATGAACTATTGTATGAAAGTGATAATTTTGTGATAATTAATCAAAGAAAATCCAAAAAGTTCTTCAGATACTCTGGAGACTTTCGCGACTGCGAATAGTGACAACATACAAGGATTAGAATTCATAAATGTTAGCAAACTCTAATGCAGGTACCCACATGTCTATGTAACCCACTAATATACATTATCATCCTACATGAGTTTACACGAGTAACCAATCAAAAGACAGGACTGGTTATTAGATATTGATTTAATAAAGGTGGAATAGCAGGGCTTAATCATTTAAATTTCAATTTACAAATGGGTTATCAATGAGCCTTGAATCTTATTTTCTAAGAAATAAATAGGGAATATTATTAAAATATTATTAGAATAATAGTATTCTGGAACATGTTCTACTAACTATTCTGTGAACAAAAGTTTAGTCTTTCTTCCTCCCTGCATAAAATTACAATGCCTTCTTTTAAAATACAACAGAAAATAATAGAATATTGATTCCATAATTCTTGAACCAAAAGTAATAATATGTGTCACGATCTGAAATTCGTATAGATCTACTTTCTGAAATTCAATGCAACGAATATACAAATTGTCAAGGCCTTATTACCCTGGTAGGAAGTTGAATAATTTGAACAATATCCAAGGAGAAATAAGATGAAGGGTGAAATAGCTAAATAATAGTAGCTTCAAGTAGATCTACTAACGAATAATAATAACCTCGATATGAGAATATTACCCACAATTCAACAGAAAAATTGTTGAAATGATAATTTGAAAGTTAGCACTTTTATTTATAGTAATTTTTTATATGGTAATTAGAAACATTAATGAATAAAAAATAATATGCTGGTGCTGAAATAGGGTATCATTTGTAGAAATTTGCAGTTATGGTTTTTGAAACACTAATAAAAGTTTCTGCTGTCAACCAAAACCTTAATAAATTTAAAGGTTCAATTCATTGAACAAATAAAATACTTTTCCAACTAAACTGTGCAGCTAACCACGATTAAAAGTATTTTTTGAGGCGTATTTAGTAAACAAATTGATACTGGTACAAAATTATTACACTACAGCATTCACAAAGACAAAAAACAAAACCTTGAGCATTATATGAGAATCAATAATCGAAAGTCAATATAAATTATAGTAATAGCTAGGAGTGCCTTTAAAGCAGATAATAGGGCTTGACGATTATTAGCTATCACTTGAAGAGTGCGCACTACATCAACATAACCCTCAAATATACTGTATTGGATACAAAGCTAACAATGCTGTTACATAAGACGAACTTCCAATAAGTGTCAACTTGAATAAATGTATTATCAATGAACACAGGGTAACACAGCAGTTTAACAACAAACAAGATAACAACACTGCAAATACTTTGAGAAAGTGTACGAGGACAGTTATCAACCATTTAACAGCGGACGCAATCAAATAGCAGAGCATAGGAACTTTGACGCGTAGGCTCGCGTTTTGGCGCCTACATGACGCGAAAAGTGAACGCGCGAACTTGGTCGCGATTCGCGCCACGCGGCCTATTGACGGTGAGGCCGACCATATGTCCACTCGCTACTCCAGTTTCGCACTGCAGACACTGTACAAGCACTATCGATTTCCAACATGGCCGCCCTTCCGAACAGCTGTTCGCCCCCCAAGGTCGTAGCAGAGCGAAAACAAACCCTCGCGACGGCGGGGAAGGGTTGAAGGGCTCGCTCTGACCTATTTTCGCGCCACTAAAGTTCATCTCATCAAATATCAGTCGATTAACAAGATTGGGGCGAAATCTGGAACGGCTCTGGGCAGGCTGAGGCTAAACTACATCTCAAATGCCAAAATCTTCACATTTGAAGGTCAACAATAATAATCTTTAGAGCAAATCCTTTCAGGGGCAAAAACAATTACAAACTTCAAAGCAATTTGATTTGTAAGCATTTGTACGCGATCTATTTTTTTTTTATCAAATTTTATCTTATTAGCTGTTTTCAAAAAGAGGTATTTCAAATAGAGGGCTACCTTAGCTGGTACCTAGTGAGCTGTTCAATCCAAGGTTATTTTATTGGGTGGAATTTGATGAAAAATTGAATAGTTCATGAACGCCTCAACACAAGTCATCTTATCATCAAACTAACTCCAATGAATTTCAATGTGAGTGTTATTTACAGTGATGAGCTTGAGTCATAACTTGAGATAAAGAGCAATTCAATCATAACATCACATATACTCGTAATAAAATAATGAAAAGCATCTTATTGATCAAACTCTTATTGAGTAGTATCATAATATTTCGAAATTGTTGAGAATTTCCAAAGTTGAAAAATTATTTGATAGTACAAAACAATAATCAATTAAATTTGTTTCTGCTATGTGGTTGTATAATTTTGTTCAGTTACGGTGTAATTGGAGTTGTATCTCTGTTCTGTAACTCTTGTAAATAAATAAATAAAATTATTTCTGTATATGACTAGAATTTGTTGAATTATTGATGCATTTACAACAAATAAATAAGATCAACTTGGAATATAAGGCTGAAAATTCATGAACAGTTCTGAACATGATACCTTTTGAAATACATTTAACAGTACTTTTTTAACAGTTCTGAAATACATTAATCTTTCTGGTTAATTGAGTATTCAATAATAAAAGTTGGAGAAAGACAAAATTGAGTATTTCTTTAATCATATTTTCAATCTATGTATAATTAAATAGTGACAAAATTATTATGAGAATAAAATTGAAATTTTTCAATTGCCCTCTCAAAAGTGATCTTTTTTTGTCCAAAAAATTCCACAGTTTCTCCTCAGAGTAATATTTGAAGAGGGAAATTAAATAATAATTGAAAGGTTACCCGCTTGAACTTCGGTAATATTGGACGTGCAAATTCGATTTCTACTCGATAATTCCTTTTGATAGACAGTTGCTCCCAAAGTCAAAAGGAGGAAAACAAGGTGGAAACGGGGGAAAGTGGCAAAGAGGATGGATGTCGCAGAAGGGAATGAATTCCCTTAAGCAGCAACCATCCAATTCCCCCAGGCGGATATTGCCCAACATTCAAAGCGTTTTTGCTCTCCTGGATCCGTCGTAAATAGCCAGACGAAATTCAATCACCGTTTGTTTCAAAGCGACTTCTCAGCGTAGTGGAGATGTACACCAACTCTCTTATACAACCTACCCTCCTTCATCTTACTCAGTATTAAATGACGAACCTACCAACTGCAAACCGAAAAGGAAATATTGTCAATACATGAGCAGCTGTATTTACACTAATTCACAAATTTGTCAAGATTCTTTACAATTATTCTGACCTGAAACCATATTATTTATTTTAATGAAGTTGATAGTAGGCCTAATACATTTCCAATATTATTTGTAATCTAATATGATATTTTTGTTAGCTCATATTACTTTATTTTTTCGATTATTTTACTACAATACCGACATGCAGCAATAGCAACTATTTAAAACTAATATTTTAGAAAATTCAAGTGAGCGGCGCTTGCGCTACACGGGGCGAACTAGTTAGATATTTATTGTCTAACGAAAACCTAACAAAAATTTGTCAAAAAATGATCTGCTAGTTACAAAAAGTCATTGTATCTATCTCACTGTACCAATCGTAAGAAATAGATAGCTTGATAGATAGGACTTGTTAGCAGACTAGCCACAATGTAATTTTCCCTCTGAAAAGAAATACTTTAGATGCCGTAAAGCAGCCGCCAGTGTTACATGAAAGCCGCGGGCTAAATGAGACAACTACTTTCCCACTCATTACTGAACGGTTAACTGATGGCCAGTAATCAAGGCAGGTGTTATGTGAGCGTTCAATTACGTTTTTAATGGACGAAGACGGTCACTCCTAAAGCACTCCAGAAATTGTACTCGATAACTTACCACTTTCATGCACCAAGAAAATGAAGGAGAAGAATATTGAGACATTGAAAGAACAACTTTTTAGTGAGATAGACTACAACAAAGATTGGAAAAGAAATGAATGAGCATGAGAATGGAGAGCTTTAAAAATTGAGAAAGATACAAAAGCAAAAAAGTGACAATAAAATTCAAGTGATGAATATTACAAAAAGAAATTGAAAAAATAACCAACGGAAGTATGATTGAGAAGAGATGCACCGGGGCTAACCAACGCGACCTAACGGAAGAAAAAATAGCAGAAGAAAAGTTTCAAACACATTTCTCTCCATGAGTTATGTCTGTAATTATTATGTCTAGGACTACTTCTTTCAAGACTTGAAATACTAATATTGCCACATTGTCAGACGGTTTAATGTGATTTTTATACCTTTTTATATACCTCTTTTTATACCTCTTCAGTCCATTTCATTCCCGAAGTCTTTCCTGAACATCAAGTTTTGAGCTTCGTAAATAACATAGTAATATTTATAGGCTTCTAACAAGAGTGTTCAACAAAACATAAAGCTCAATAGAAAAATAGCGTCATGGAGAGTGTAATAATACTGTATATTAATACAGATAAACTCAAGAGAAAAAATATGGTGGAATATTTCAGTGCACTAATCAAATTGAATGAATGCTATTTACCTTCAGAATCATTAACTTTGTCGATCTCTTATAAAAATTAAAAAATAATATAAGTGAAATGTGCAGTATCTAATAAGCCAATAAAGTCCATTTACCTGCAAAAACAAGTGACAGTCTCATCCATATCGAGAACAGTAAAACTTGATCCCAAATTTGGATAACGCACTCGTCTACCGCCCCCAAACATTTCCACTGTCTTCATAACACTTCCTCTAAACATGAGCCGATTGTTTTTCAACACTACACTTATTTCAAAAACATAGATTTCAAAATCTATCAGTCAAAACTCGTACCTAAAGTTTGCTAGGAAATCATTCTTTATCCTAGTGGCTAGTGAAGAACAAGTAAGAAACAAGTAAGACAAGAAACACTTTTGAATGCAAATCGCAATTTATCTACATACGTTTGATACTATTACATAGGAAAATTTCAAGAAATGGATTTTGGATAATCTTGTTTTGAACTCTGGAAACTACAATTATTGAATTTGAGATGTCACTAAATATACAGAAATGACATATAAAATTTTAGTAAATATGATAACGTCAAGTAGTTATCAACAGTGGAATATTACCAGGAAGGTAATAATTGGGCGATCAATTTTGTGAAGTAAACACTTCCATTAGCATTGTTAATTATTCGTCAACAAGGTGTGGTAGATAATTAATAATGGAAATTTGAGCGCATTTTAAGCATTTTTGATGGCTCGTATCAGTATGATACATACACAAAGCGATAGATCGATAGTTACACAAGCTATGTATAAATTTACTGTTTTAATTTTTTGTCCATTTCAAATCTATTTAATAAGGGAAAATCACCTTTCAACAATGAGAAAGTTCAAAAAATGATAACACTAACACAAACACATTTTGTTTTTAATTTTTAGTCGCAATAAGATAGATTAAAAACTGAAGATTTGTTACTTATGCATTAGATTGGCTACTTTTGAAGTACTCATTTTGCAAAATATTCAAGTACCTTATTGACCAGTTAATGAATGGTTCATCCCAAGGTTAGTAGAGAGGTTACTCTACTCTCGAGTAGAGGAGGTTACTCTCTACAAACCTTGGTTTCAACCAACTGACACCAATCAATAGAAATAAAACTTAGCTCGTTATTAAAAAGATACCCATAATTAATTGGAGAAAAGCAAACTTTTTGTAATGAAATCAATAAGAATTACAAGATTCTACAAAACCAGAGTATTCCCTTATTCACATGTGTGTAGAATGTAAATTGTAATTACAAGACATTAATATAAGCCAAAAAAAAGCACATTACAAAAACTGTTTCTAGGTTTTTAGGAAACTATCAACGTTTGTCTAGGCAAAAACAACAGAATGAAATATAGAAACAAGATTTTCATTGATGTCGATAATTAGATTGATTCTAAGCAAGAAAAACCATTGAATTTGTGAAACCCCTATTGAATTTTCAAAATGTATGAATTGCATTGACCACGACTGATTAGTTCACAAAACAATTTGGTAGTAGGTACAGACTTCCAAAAGAAATTACAAAATCAAGGGCCGGTTGAACAAAAGTGGTTGAAGTTAATCTTCGATTACTCATAATGTTGATTGGAGATTAAGCTTAACAGACCTTTATGCAACTGGTACTATGATTTTTACCACAAAACTACACATACAACTACTGTAGTACGCTGCGTTCTGCACTAACGCGGATAACGAAACAACGAAAGCAGCTGAAGTGACAGAGCAAACCACAGAACAGCACTCAACGTAAGGTAACGCGTAACTGATAACAGCATTTATCTCGACCTGTGAGAATTACAGGTGAAGTCACGTGGCTCAGACAGCAGCCATTTCATACACCGACAGCGCAAACACGCTCGAGTAGTGTTAAGAGTTTGGGCACCTCACTCAGTCACTGCAACTAGATCGCAATCGCAATCATTCAAATTGCACAAAATTACTGGACGAGTTTCGTAGTCGACGAACAATGCCGACACAGGCCACAGCTCATTACGACGCGCTTTACACCGACGCCGGCCACATTCGCACACCAAATGAGAAAAATACGCCGACCAAGTCACCTGGTAGCCGGCGCAAATCGTTAATGGTTCATGTAGTTCGCACAAATAATTCAAGTCACCCAGAGAGAAAGCCTCTACATCAAATCTCTTTCAAGCGAAAACAAAAAGAAGCCGGCAATCAAGTTGACCAAGAAGTTTTCTTACATATTTTTCTATTGAATTCACATTTTCTCACTTATTTTCTAACATTTCAAGAGTCACCTAGTTCCTTATGATTACAATTTATAAATTATTACCCTATATCCTGACCTAACCACATGCGACCTCTATGTTAGGTTAACCTATGTTATTCAAATGTTATATGTTCCTGAATGTTATATGTTATTATAATATATTATCCAAAACATCATATGATTAATTCATCAACTAACATTATTCAATAAAAATTGATAAATTATTCAATATCTGCAGAACTCAATATAAGTTTCTTGAATTACAGTTGAATACCTACATGAGCCTGAACTGATCAGGAGCGACCTCAAAACTCTGACTCTAGACCTGAGCCAGCCAGGTTACACGGAATTATTATTATTATACCTACATGAGAATTTATAAACCAATATCCAAAACAACAACGCCTAGCTTCAATGACTCCTTATACATTCTAATTAAATCTTATCAAGGACTATTTTTTCTCAACTTGAACAATTATTGAAAAACACACAATAAAATCAACTCAAATTCCAATCAGGTTGTGTGTATTTGGACAATGCTTTAATTTTAGATGCGGGCGCGTGTCGAATCCACAAAAAAAAACTTGATAAGGTTGCTGGGAGAGGATCACTGCATTATTGATGAGATTCGTAGACTAATAAGCGCCGCAGGACATTTTGGCAGGAAACAATTGGCTTCTGCAATGTGTCTGGAAGGGTGGGAAGGGGTAGAGGAGGGGAGAGCGGGTCACAACGATCCGCAACGACACCGCAACGCCACCGTCCCAACAAAGGCAAATCTAATTACGCCGCCGCCGTCGCGAGTGAGACAGACACATGCACGAGAAGATGCAATGCATTCCGGTGGTGGCATGACCAGCCACGGCAAAGGGTAACCACCCGCCTACAACATACTTCTCTTCTCCACCCTAACGAGATAAACTGAAACCATAAAAACTTCACCTTCATGTGAACACCTACGCCTCATTAACGTGCGCAAGTATTGAATTATCGACTCCTCTCACTCACATACCTCCCCTTTTAGCTCTTTAATAATTTAGGATAATATTTTGAGAAAATAACTCCAGTTGGATAGAAAGTCAGGGCCATGAATTTCAGAGAGCGAATTCATAGACGGATTTACTGAAGTAAAGTGTATAGGGGTGAGACGCGCCCCAGATTTGCAAGAAATATGGGCTAATATGATCTAAAATTTTAGTTCCACATGCACAATGGTCAGTTTAGCCGCAGACTTGGTATAAAATCTGTATATTGTAGTCTGTGGTTTAGTTCAATCTCCAATAACAATGTTAATTCTTATGCGAGTAACCGAATATCTTATTAGAACCGAATCAAAGTTTAATCCATTTTTGTGCAACCACCCATAGCTTTTCTGTCGTGGATTTGTTAAAAAATTTAATTGAAAACTGATTTCTAGATATATCTGGAACCAAATTTATCCATAGAAACGTAATACCTAAACCTAAATAAAAATGGAAACTACATTTTGGACGTGACAGCATTTGAAGGACGTTAATTGAATAATGCTCTAAAACAAGGAAAAGAAAAGTCACTCGTGAAGGGAGTGCATTTAGAAGCTGGTAGGTCATCAAACCATCAAAGACCACACCATTTTAAAGTATGATTACAGTATTATTGTCTTTGATAACAAAACAAGGAAGAAGTATTAGTATAACTTGTATGATAACTTTATTTTGCTACAAATTTATTTCACTTCTTTTCATCTTTTCCCATAACTCACAAATGAACTGCTAAATAGGGTATTTGAAACTCACTTAGCCGCGATAACGAGAAAAAGGAGCCTTGTATTAGAATGGATCAAGATACACGTAATTATGGAAAAATTTTGAGGGAAAGTATATTCTCCATTCAGGCTGTTCTTTTCACACCAATCAATGGAATGATGACATAGAAAACTATCAAAAGAATATGATGAAGCCATTATTTTCGTTCTATTCAAGCTTGCATCAAAACTGGCTCAAAAACCTATTTCATAAAAGCGAAATTGATTACCTCATGAGCACAGCACGTAAACTGATAAAGCTCGAGAGAAATCTATTTAGAAAGTGGATATGTGAGTAAAGTTTACAAAGTGTGTGTAGTTTTTTAAAGTTTCGAAGTTTTTTTAGTTTTGTAAAAATTCATGATAGAAAAACAAACGATACATACAGTATATATGTGAAATCTCCCTTTCATATTGTTAACATGGTGGAAAATAAAAATTAGTAAATAATTATTGATACTTTCAAACAGTTATAAATAATAATATGAATTGTAAATCTATACCTAATAATTATATATTATAAATTATACATAAAAACCATAACTACTAAATTTCCATGTTTTTCTCAAGTTTCAAAATAATTTAGTATTTTCTATTATCAAGTACTTTGCTGTGATTAGTGGATAGATTATACTTCTGTACTGCACATGCACATAGTACTTTACTTTACCTTACTTTAGCACATAATAGTCTCTCACTTTATTCAAGTCCATATACTTTATGCACACTCAATATAAAAGGAGGAAAATTATGTATAGAGGTAGATTTCGATGTGAGTTAGATATGACAAAAACTTATGCTTAAAATAGAAAAATAAGAAAACAGGAAATGTTTTCCTTCCCCAAGGTTATTTATGTATATCAAAGAAGGAAAAACTAGAAAACTCCTTGAATCACAAAAACGAGTTCTGGATAGATAGATGCAGTGAGATATTGTTCAAATCAAGTACGCTATTGCACATTTATTGTAAGTTTATTGCAGACAATAATTGAAACTAATTAAAGGTTACAACGACAAAGTCTATCACAGCTGGGAAAATAAAATTTTTGAGTAGGCCTACAATTTATTTGAAAAATGATTCATTCATGTTTTGAATTAAACCTACATAAGTTAATAGTTTGTCTTTATCTAAATTTGGTCGAGTCTTTCGAGCAGAAAAAACTCTTCAGTAAAATCATCTCTAATTAAAAAACTTTATTTAATGGCACTTACAAACATCTTTATAGAAAGGTACCTATTGGCATAGATTACCAAATTTTGTGAAGCAAAAAAGAATCCAACTCGTTCATTACATGAAAAACTGATGTCACAGCTTGACGTTTATTCATCAAAGGAACAGTATTATCTTCTTCCGATAAACAATCTCCAATGAAATCATCTCTAACTGAACAACGTTTCCAGCAAGACCCTTGTTTCAGTAAAACCATATCGGAAAATAAACCTAACAAATGTAAATTTTTTGAACAAAGATTGTTTACCGTTTGATAACACACCTTATAAATTATATCATTATTCAAATTAGACCGATTTGATCAAATGAATATACAGGTCCCATCCCATGCCTTTTTTTGAGTTACGTCACTTCTAATTAAAAATCCACCTTCATTGAAGATTATCAATTCAAATTCCGTGACATACGGTCCTCGATTTCAGAATATTGCTGCCGGCTACATGATGAAATTCTAGAGATCATCTTGGATGACATCATTCTCCGCGCCACACACATATGAGAAAATAAATCATGACTAACTTACTAATCCAACAACAGAAATTTGAACAGACAATATTGGTGGTAAGAGAGAGGAAGGGAACGTAACCACAGGTGCTGCTTCTCACATTCAGATAGGAATATCCCAACATTAGCAGTGGCTAATATTATTTGGCTTCTTACAAACTCCTGTCACTTTTCAAGAACTAGACCGAGTCTACAGCTGAAATCTGTATGTTCAGATACACCCGTCATTGTAGAAACTAACAATGCAAGTTAATTCATTATACATTAATAAATTATTACAATAAGGAGTCGAATATTTAAAAACACCTAAATTTGATCAAATTTAACCAATAATAAGAAAAATGTCTGTGTATAGAGATAGTATTTTTTGTTTACCCTAGCACTTAGTCCAAGATAATAAGCTATTTTATTTTGATCTAAATTGCTAAAATTTGTTGGAGGAAGTACAACCCTACGCTTAGACCCCCTATATTAACGAAATGAAACTAATGAAATTTCACAGTTCCATAGAAGCAAAACTCCATTTCACTTTCATACTTCAACCAAAGACGATAGAAACTATTATTATTAGGTATTACTAAGTATTCCAATTGTCTCTGCCTCAACCTTAAAATAGTTCATGTGGCTTCTTTCGATTCAGTTTTCTCATCTCATGGACGTCTTGCAGCTGGATTGCTTCCATGTTCACATGTTGATGGAGTCTTTCCTCATATTTAATCTCTGGATTTCACTGGATACTGTCGCTATTCCCAGGTCACGATGGAGATCAGAGTTCCTGACATACCATGGAGCATCAACAATACTCCTGAATACCTTGTTCTGAAAGCGCTGTATGATTTCAACATTGGACGGCCGAGTGCAACCCCATAATTGTATTCCATAGGTCAACACTGGTTTGATAATTTGCTATTAAAGGAGCAATTTGTTGTAGATTGACAACTGCAATGTCCTTTCAAGAAGCCAAAACGTTTTTTGAGTTTGATGCTGAGTTTTTCTTTTTAATGCTCTTTCCATCTACAAAGAGAATTAAGTTTGTCATGCCTAGATACTTAGCTGTATTTGATTAGGGCACCCAGGATTGTATTGCACTCTTCTGTTTGTAAAGTTTACATGTACGTACTGACTTTACTTCATTCAACTTGATAGGCCAGTGCTTAATCCGGGAGTTTATTCTATTCACTGTCATCTGTAGTTTTTCTGCTGCATCCTAAGCAAATGATGCTACTGTGTAGTTTTCAGGTTGAGGTGTATCTGATCCTGATGTGTAGAGAAGGTAACTTACAGTAATGGACCCAATACACTTTCTTTAAATAGTAAATAGAGATAGTAAACCAAGAGTTATAAGATCTAATAATTAACTGATAATGATGATTAACTGAAACTGCCAAGTCCAGTCACTTATCAAGTGGAAAGTGAACAATGTGTAAAAGTACATTTACATTCAGATTTTCGGATACAAGTAAGTTATGTGATAATTGTTTAATTAACAAATCCAGACAAATTTGCACACACAATCTGTATTTAAGCTTCAATAATAATTCCTCATACACAAAATTTTGATTCAATATTTGACTTGTGTGAGGTGTATGTTTCTGAAACAAGTATCTTTATCTCTACATTTGAAGGTAGCTCAAAGGATACAAACATTTTGAATAACTTACTCAACAAGAGCTTTAATTAATATAGCTTTTAGACGTTGAATACAAGAAGATAAATTTAGCTGATCCAGTCACCATCAGAAATTATTGAATTTGTAAACACATGTGGTAAGTAAATTTTTGTAAATACGGTAGCATACATTATCTAATCTCAGGTCAATCTAAAAAATGTTTTATCCCAAAAAATCAATATTATGGCCCACTGTACCATAGAATAACCATTATCAACTTTATATAAGCCTATCCAAATGTGATGTTATCCACAAATTATAGAATCCTTCTTTCAAGTGTGAACATAACAGCCACGTTAATTGCATAAACTTCAATACTCAGATTAAGTTATCTTATATGTTAATGAAAAAGTTGTATTGCCAAAACTGACTCAGGTCTTTATTGATTCAACAATATTGCTTCAAAACTTTTCAGGAATGAATCGATAAGTACTGAACAAGATAGATTACAAACTATTGTAGATATGATTATCAAACTCAAAAAAATGTTAATAAATTCTTGCTGAATACTGTTCAATCACACTGAAGGAGGTGGCCAAAGGGCAATGTAGATGTATAGAGAACAATTTATTAAAGAAACATTATAATGTTAAGCCTACATTCAACTCAAGTTAGATATTTTGATAAATATAAGAATAGCTAACATTCTAAAACCAAAAACTTCAAGACAAATCAAGAGTCAAAGGCTTGATACGAAATCAATTGAATGAGTCACCACTTGCACGACCAAATCTTGTTACTATTATTATCACGACCAGACCCAAGCATACAGTGAGGTTAGTATCTCATTCATTCGTTCTTGAATCAATATAAGATTGATTGACGATCGTAGTCATAAATTTGAGTCAATAATCAATAGGAAGGGGGTAAAACGTTTATGAAAATAAGGAATTGAAGAAATCCAGGGTCATTCTAATGTCGAATGATTAGTTATCTAATATTGATGAATGCATGGATGTTATGATTATGGAAGTGAGAATAATACTACATCTCTACATAATAAATATTGCATATCAACATTATAGGAATTAGAATAAAAGTGATATTGAAAAAACAAAAGTGACATGACAGATTTCATGCTCGGTAAACTAGAATGAATAGATTTTCTGGAAAAGCTACATACCCCATAAACCAGTCCACGGTATCGCGGAGATATTCTGGTAGTCTATCCAGCTTGAATGTTGTTGGATAATCTACCACACCAAAAATAATAATCAATTATAATACTTCAGCATTTCACAACATTGAACATTTACAAAGTATCATGGCGTTTTCTTTCTCAGCCGTCCCGTCACTGCATCACTGTTTTCATCGAGCTAAATCAGGTGATATCAATAGAGTAACCTCATCCTGAGAACAACAAAATTTGGATGCTGTTACATTACGAATTTCTAGAATTTTGAACAATTCTTCAGTTCTAATTGGCAGAACAAATCTATTTATTGTATAAATATATCTTTATAAGTGGAATTATAGTCATTATTTTATTTTCAGTAGAATAAGCAGACGACAGATTGTTATATCAGATGTTATTCACATGGAGACCCGGGAAATTTGAATGTTGAAAGACTAGTTTGGCTTTTGAAGATTGATTGAACTTTTATTATTAATTAATCCTGCTAAAGCCATAAATAATTTTTTAATGAGTATTTCAAGTTAAGTCTTATATAAAGTATGGTTGATGATAATATATGACCTGATGTAACTTAATTCAATATTGTAAAACCACTAGATAATTGCGAATGCATAATAAGTATCCTACTTCGAAATTTGAGAACATCAATATTATTTGCATCGATAACTACTGTAGTGTAATATTCAGTTCATTCCAGTGAAATATACAATAATAATAGTCAATACGCGGTACCTACTAAAACAATATTGTATTTTCAGTAGGATATTCTTCTTATCAACCACGATAGGCAGCTTGATGAACAATTTTATACATCACCCTGTACTATCAGAGGCAAGAAGAGGACATACCGTAATGTATATTTTTTCTTTTTGGAATGGCAAAGTGTATTGTTAACTACCGGTACCGTAATTTTTGAAATAACACGACATTGAATCTGCTATAAGTCTATAGGTATTATTTAACTTTCAATCTTTATGAAGAATGTAATATTTATCATAACTGTTGGAGATTCATTCTTTTTCTACTGTTAATAGTAGGCTACGCTGATTTAAAAACACTTTCAATGAATCGAAAGACTGGAAGTTGTCTTTTTATTCATTATGGATAACTGCCACAATATCACCTTCATTACTAGCCTACAGAAAAAACACTAATTTTCAAACTAAATAATTTCTAATTATTAGAAAAACAAACTTACATTGTAGTGCCGATCTTTTCGTTCCGTTGTTGGACATCAACAGACTGACGAGTTCTTGTTCTTTCTACAGAGAGATTTAAATGGCCGTTGATTCAGACACCTTTTCTGTAAGGATGTATTTTTCTCAAATCATCTTTGATATTACAGCAGTTTATTATAATGAGATTTCAACATTTCATCTCTTTTTTCAGTATATTTGTGGACTTTTGCTGTGATGTAGCCCATTTTGCTTGTCCTCCAGTTGCAACATTTTCATCTCAAGTTTTTTTATTGTGAATTGTGTTTTTTTCAAGATTACATCTTGAAGACTCCATATTATTTGTATACTTCATATCAAACAAAGAATGAATAGGCATAATTTAGTAAAATACTGTATATAGTAACAGTAAATTCTATATTAAGTCAGTGTTGTGAATAAATTTCGATTTCAAATAATCATCAATAGCAATAGTAAAATACTGTAAGTTATTCCAAAGCAATTACCAGGAACCAAAATGCGAGTAATTATTTACACGAATTTGATCAACCAATTATTATCTAGAATACGAAAAATAAGGTCATCTTTATGACATTATTCCTAAAAATAATTTAGCACTATAGTGTTCACTTGTTGAACTCGTTTAAAACTTCAAAATTTGTTGGTGCTACCACCTTTGAAGCGAATGATATTGTTGCAACATCAAAGTACATATTTTTGAAATCCATTCACACTCTCACTTTTTTAACGTTCGAATTCTTCATTTTTGGCAAGTTAAGTTTTCAAAGGAGATGAAGAACATACAATACCCGTTTCCCGATTTTGGGGTTGTGTGGTACTCATTAAAAATACAGTACTGATGACATACAAAAGTATAAATTTAAAAATAGAATACTCTCAGGATAAAAAATAGAAATACAAATAGTCGAATATCAACATTTATAATTACAGTCGATATTGTACATTGATAAATATAGCAATACCTTAGTGAACATACTTTCTATTAGATACTACAATAATTTCTTACAAAATACTAACTTATAATGTATTAGAAACAGCACATTTTTCTTATATCCTATAGTTTGATTATTTTTTAACACAAACCTTCTCCTGCAAAATCTTTTCAATATTTTCCACCAACAAATCATAATTATTACAGAACTCATTTACAAATCAATTTAAAAATAAGTCCAATTGACTCATCAACAACAAATAGGTGTATTTATACAAAAAATTGTTCTTTGCTGTAAGAGAATGCAGTAAATATAAGGCAAACCTATTATTTGAATAAATTTACAAAATAAAAACAAGAACAATATTGGTTACAAAGGCACGGTATCAGAAGGAATAACCTCTTTTTCATAATACTGAGGTAGCTTGTAGTAGCAGGTTCAACAGCAACTACGAAATAGGATTCTAAATTCGACTGTGGATAATACATTAGATTAAACTTAAATTAAATTAATACATCAACATGAGAGATTTTATTGAAAAACCAGATATTATAACAATACGGTAATCTATTATGGAGGAAGAAGACAAAACTATTTCAAAGGATCCAAGGAGAACATAAAATAATTCCAGTAATAATATTATTTTCATTAATAATAATATCAGTAAGAGTTTTCCATAACATTAATCTAATATAATAGATTCGCCATTTATGTACAGGAATTGGAAATCGTTCAAAAACATATTGGTATATAACATGTCTAATTATACAAAACACTGCATAATCATGCATAAAAAATATTATTTACTCATTACTTGTTTTAAGCACCTACTCCACATTCTATCTTGGCAAGATAGATAATATAAGGTGTTGGATTCCAAATTTATTGAGGAAATTAATAGACAGTCAATATTATTGTCAGGTTTCTAAGAAACGTCTTCACATTGATAAAATAGTACACCAAATGAAAAATTTGAGCCTTACAAATCACTAACAAAACATTCATTCCATCACATAAGCCTAATAGTATATAAAGTTAACACAATTTATAGCCTTTCATGGCAAACCAGTATGAACTTTTTATTTTTTAATATTGAAAATTGGAATTGCTCCATGCTTTTTCAACTTATAGGGCAACAACGACTATATGATACATAACATGAAACAGAAGATGTGATAACATGTATACAAAGAAATGTAATTCACTAATCCAAGTATCTATTAATAGAATTAATTATAGAAAGTTATAAATCAAAGCTAGATACCAACAATTTCAGAAGTTACATGAATTTCAGAATCATCACTTTCATAACATAGATCAAAGACAATCATGAATAACATTCTATCCTAGTCTACATAGTTACATTAAATTTAAATAAACAGTTGCTTAGGGTATAGTTCAACAATGGTGGGCTATATAACTTAAAATGAAGAGCTTAGTTCTTCTATGTAAAGTGAATGTTAACAACACTATATAAATAAGAGTTTATTCAGTTTATATGTTACACATACAAAGCTTCACATGACGAGATGGTCGAAACAAACAGCAGTTGTTTGATAAAAAGATTCAGCTGCATAGAATAAGCTATCGGATGTTGGTGCTAAGATGGTTGGCCGAACTCCTGATAGCCCTCGGCACCAGTGAAAATGACGTCGACCCATATTCGCATGGCCTCCGGACTTGGCGCCACGAGGTGGAAAGTTCGTTCACTGCTCTTGATCACAAACGTCACTTGAGGATTCGGAGACTTCACGGAATTCAAATGATCGACGTACACTTCTTCAATTGCCTGGAAAAAATTAAATCAGGATGTAAAAAAGAATTGTATCCAGTATGATAACGTTTTTACAATTAAACAAGTCTAGATGGTAAGAGCGAGATTTGTTTCTATGAGAAGCTGAATGGTTTGTTTCAATATTCAACGTAGTTACTATGAAACTAACTTCAAGTACTAACGCAGAGTATAAAATAATGAACATTATAATCAATGAAAATTGAAGATGGAAGGAAAATGAGATATTGCCACTATACAGTTGCTGTTAAATCATACATGGCATTAATTAGGAATTTCGATCAATTAATTACAATGAAAATTTTTGAAACATGATTTCCAGTTGAAGTTATAATCCTCACAGATGTTTTATTCGAGCAAAAGGATAAGGATGGCTTTCTCACTTCTTTAAGGGCTTTGCAAATGGGTTTTAATAGTACAAGAAACTTATTCTATTAGTAGATTTCATAATGAAATTGAATCCTTACTTTTGTAATAGAAGTATGAAAGCTATACAAAATGGCATTAGATTGATCACATTACAATAATTTATTTTGTATTCAATTTTTCTACAGTATAACAGTATGAAATGTAATATTATCTTTGAAACAATTACCAATTCATCAAACTAAGGATGGAAATTGTTTGAAATTAATCAAGCCTAAACTTTCACTTTCAACTGATATTAACAGAATTTTCCAGACAGTGATATTTATATTCCGAATAGTAGGTTGGGAGAAGGAAGAAGAACCGACCTTTTGTTGTAGGAAGGTTCTGGGACTACTGAGCATAATGATCAGAGTTTTTTGCTTTGATCAAAATTAAACTTTGTATTACAATTTGATTCATCCAGTGCCACTGTCATTGGTCGCCCAATGCCATAGCTAAGGTTAGGCGTACACCAGTTAGTCAAGACAAGACAAGACGAGTTTAGTCACAGTACTTCACATAGTTGCTTATGAAGCAACACACACCGATTAGTCATTGCATCGGTGTGTACTGCTTCATAAGCAAATATGTGAATTACTGTGACTAAACGTGACTATCTTGTCTTGACTGACAAGACGAGATAAGTCACGTTTAGTCAACACACCGATTTATCTTAACAGGCTAGGCGTTCACCGATATCAAGACAAGACGAGACTAGTCGTTTGGTCACAGGCAACACCGATTAGTCATTGCATCGGTGTGTGCTGCTTCATGAGCAAATATGTGAATTACTGTGACTAATCTCGTCTTGTCTTGTCTTGACTAACCGGTGTACGCCTAGCCTAACATTGAATATAATTTAATTGTATTTATTAATTTGATATACATAATTTTCATTAAGACTCCACAATCTACCTTGACTTCAGACTTGAGAAAAAAAATTGAGTAAATGTGCAACTGTTTTGAATGGAAGATAGTTACAGCTTCACTTCCCTGTTTGTTGAATAACATTGTCAACTTCAAGGTTAAGGTAGGTTCCGAACCACCAGTTATGTTTGTTACCTGAAAATAGACGCCGCCCTTGGGCTTCTTCTCGGAGCGGTCGCTGAAATAGGTGAGCGTGCGCCGGGCGCGGTCGAACACGAACCAGCGCTTGTTCCACTGGTGGAAGCGTGACGTCATCTTGTGCAGGAAGCCGCGGCACGAGGTCTGGTCGAGCAGCACGTGCGAGCACAGCTCCACCTGGTGGCCGGCGCTCTCTATGTGCTGTCTCAAGTCCAGCGACTCGCCTTTGATCGGCAGGTATCTCGTTAGCGGACGCTGCACATCATAAGTTATTCAAATTCAATTATGACAACACACACAGAGAAATGAAGATACATACAAAAATTGTTCAAAACAAAATACTGTACATTAAAATAGTAATGATTGTAAATAGAACATTAAAGTCTGAAAGATTATTGGAGAAGTGTCAGGGAAAAGAATATGAGAAGGGGAGCTTCAAGGCAACAGATGACATAGGGAAAAGATTTCTCATTTATTTATTTATTTTATTTATTTATTTATTTATTTGAAAACACTGGAAACAACAGGCTTTCCGCCAAAACTGTTTCCGTACAAAAATTCAAAAGTACAAAAATTCGCAATTTAACAAGTAAGAAACAAAAAGAAACTTAAAATTCTAATTATAAATTTAAGTACAAGATATGAGTATAATACAAGTACTAATTAAATATGATAGTAAGTAATTATATAGTAATGGATATTATTAAGTAATTATATAGTAATATAGAGATTATTAAGTAATAGATAGTGAGTGTACAGTAAGTAATTACAGAAAAGATGAAATAAATTACTTTAAGAGAACAAGGTTTTGCTCTTCTTCTGTCAACAAAAAGAAACTTGATGAACTTATGTAGTCCTATGTGGCTTAAAAAATATATAAGGTAATTAACTATCATTGAACAAAGTTTACTGTAATACAGTTCATTACTGTGATTGATAATTTAAATTATTTATTCAATCATTTCATACACAAAAGACGTAAAGTGCATTACAAGCTTATTGACATTATTAAGGACTCGATTAGGGCCTTATTGCGATCGTACTCGTGCCCGTCTGTCTGTCTGTCCGTACGATATATAACAAACGAAATATCGTAAACTTTTGAAGTTTGGAATATAATATCTTCAGCCTATTGATTTTGAAAATTGAGTGTTGAATTTAAAAAAGTTACAAAAATGAGGTATAGGATATCGATATTGATAATTAGGTATTTCGATAATAAATCAACAAAACATCACCCATTTCCATAGAAATGTTAAATGAAAGTTATTTGCCATCCGCCAAATTAAATGAATATAGGCCTACGCTACTTATGCATCGCACTGCACTAAATCAGAGAATTTAGAACAAATATGAGATTACAAGAGACCATTTATGAGGAAAATATCTTCATATTGATATTATTATCTTTATCGAATTAAAAATACTTGGAAAATTATTTTGTTGGATTATTAATTTCCCAAAATCTTATTCATTAGAATGAGAAAATTATAAATGAAATAAGCACAACACTTCTAAAAGAAGAACAAGAACTGAAAGATTTTTTAGAGCTCAAAATAAACTTGAAAAGGCTATCATGATAGATAATTTTTTCTTCACATCGTCCTAGACAGGACCTTTTTATACTAATGCCCAGCTTGATATCAGCATGTCTACCCAATGATAATCATCATTACAGTAGCAATAATAAGATGCCTGATTAAAGGAATATTCTGATAGAATAGATCAAGAAATAAATTTTTAATAAATTAATAATAAATTGTTATGGATATAAATTCTGTAATTTAAAGGATTTCTACATCATCTCACCTCACTCCATCAATATATTTAATTTCAGTTTGAACTAGTGAAAAAATGAACAATTTAAAAACGGTAACTTACCTGACTATTGGAATATGACTTGTTTCTCATGCGAACTGTCAACTGATCCACACTGTAGGATGATGCATCTGAAATAGGCCGACTCTGCGGAGACTCTTGTTCGACATCTTCATTATCTCTCTGCAAGCAGAAACTAGATATTAGAATTGGACTTAGAATGATAAGAATTCAACTGAAAGGTTCTGAATTCAGAGTGAGGGTATGCACAATAGAAAAGTTAACTCCGTACCAAAGTTTCAGGTAATAAACAAAATGATCACTGCTAATGAACACTTAGTTGTAGCAACTAGCATTGCAAATTCCTCATCCAATACACAATCTGAATCATCCAATACAAATCTCGTGTATACATAATCTGAATGAATTAATACGAAAAATAAGGATAAATTTAAGAAATAATAGAATGATCTTGATAAACTGAAAGAATTCGTTAAAATCCCTCATAATGAATCTCATCCTAAGGATTGTGATCGAATTCTTGCTCAAAACACATAAAAAATTAAGAGGCCAGGCTAAAAAAATAATGTTGTTTCATTTTCAATGTATTGTGAATAAACAAATATGGCACTATTATCATTCACTCAGTTGATGGAACTCAATCCTCATTCCCTTATTTCATAACCATGCTTTGTTGTGAGCATGATAACACAATAATAATAAAACCAGGGCCTGTTTCATGAAAACTACAAGTCCTGTAAGGCTATATAGGATAAAGATAGGCATACACTAGAATAATTTATCCATCACCTGGTACTCCGAGCTATTCATGTCTAGTGTGAGTCCACCTTCTTCCTGTATTACAGGACTTTTACATTTTTATGAAACAGGGCCCAGAGTTTAAGACAAAAAAGCATACATTACACCTACTAATAAATAATTTGTCGTCAATGAACAGGCCAATCTCCACGATAATGAAGGAACAAATAAATCATCAAAAATAATAATTTCAAATTGGATAGCCTTTATGAAGAATTTATTTAATTATACTGATTATATCTCACGATGAGACAAATAGTCTTTTGAGCTAAAATTGATTTCCATGTACTACTGTTTTTCTTTGAAAAGTGTTATTATTTGTGAAACTTGTATGTACTTGAAATCAATAAATTTGAATTTGAATACTTTGAAAATTTGGTAATAAAAGTAAGAAAATTAAGTCAATATGGTAATAATATAAATTTATTCAAACTGCTATCGCAATAATTTGTGCTAATACTTCATCACAAAGGTTTCTAGTGAAAGAAAATTCTAGACTTGGAAAGCAAGATAGAAATTATTATGACAACGGTGAGTCTTCGGTGCTAGAATAATCATTTGTATAAGATCTGAGCTGGATGAAATAGTTTAACAAGCAGAACAGATGCCGGATTAGGGACTGAGAAAGATGAAAGGAAGCCGAGACATCGTTGAAAAGCGAATAAACAAAAAGTGGTTGAGGGGAGAAAGTGGACCATAACCGATCCCAAACCGAAATGTTGTGCGACAGTAGCTGACATTTAATTTTAGTCGGCTCTGTTTTCGGACCAGATTGTACCAAATAAATGACCGACTTGGAGTTTCAAAAAAAGAACACCGTCTAGAAACAAACTAACTATTCCAAAAGATGGCCATCTTGATTAAAACCATCTAATGATATACGAAGTTCTTCTCTCTTAATGACGGTTCAGGACAAGATTATAACGACAATTTCAGAAATTTTATTCATTAAAAAGTGTTCATTTTTTCTATGTTCTATAGAAACAGTTTCTGAAAGTTCAGTTAGTCTAGAAAAATCAGTTAGCCTAGATCAGTTAGAAAGAAAGATCAGTTAGCCTAATTGAAGTTAATTTTTTGAAGAACCATAATTAGATTTCAACCAAAGCGAAAGCGACCAATTTAAAGCAAGGAGTTCAAATTCATACTGGTAATGAAATTTAAAAAGTAAAATTTACTTCATTTCAAAAAGAACGACTAAAAATGAGCCAAACTTACTGTAACAGAAACTACACCTAATCTGCATTAACTCAATTAAAACCAATAATCACTACTTTGGATTGAATTGCTGCCTTAATTTTTTCCTTGGAGGACTAAGTTGAGGCGCAGCCTGCCCCCTCTTACACTCAACCCTCCTATATATTTCCAAGTTGACTAACTAGTTATGAAATTCCAAAAAAATTAAGACTGACTTTGATAAAGTTGAATTGTGTTGGATTAAAAGAATGAATAATATGATTGTTGATCCTTGTATTTCTTGAATAAAAGAATAGAAAAACGCACTATTGGTAAAAATTATAATTCTGATGGTTGTCAATAATTACTCATAGCACAGATTTGATGACTTTCAAAACTCATCACACAAAGACAATTTTGGTTTCATTAGTTATAAAGAGGCATACGAAGAAGAGAATTCATTTCAATTCAATAGTAAAAAGCAAAATTTTGAACTGCAATCATCGCTAGTTTAAGGGAAAACATTGAGAACTGTGAACTCTAATGATCTTCTAAATGTAAGTAATACACCTCAAAACGACTAATACATCCACCATACTTTGATTAAATTTTTAACGATTGAGATCAATTTGCCAATCTATCATTATCCTTGACAATTGAGTGAACAATATTAGAGATGTACAGAAAATCCCAACAATCAACAGTTTGTCATTTCCAACAACCAAAAATTTAAAAAGAGCATCTTTTAAATTTTAAAAGAGCATACAGTGTATACGATTATTGATATGAAAAGAGTGTCAAATTTATTTTCAAAAACAATTCATTGAACATAGTTAATCACTATGACGTACATGTAACATTAATACAGTAATAACGATCATTAATGCCTACCATATCAAGAGTACATGTACTCGACCGGCGACCTCGGTGCTTCTTCTCCTTGCGGTAACCACTTTTAAAATAATTCATCCACATCACGGAACTCTTGTCTTAAAACCAACACTGATAAAACTATCAACTTCAAATAAAAATCAAGCACAAAGTCTGCGTTGTTTCAGTAAAAATATTCAACAATTTTGGGTTTCAAACGAGCCATTTCACGGGCGGTAACCAAATTAGTTTTAAACCAACTAAACAACCAGACCTATTACTTTGAAACCAACTACCTAAATTGAAAAACTACTACTTTTGAATCAAGTGTTACTACTTTGCACTGACAATGTTAAGTTACTACTATGCTACTGGAATTTCAATGTAATCGACTAGTTTTTGAATGGCGATACACGTGAATATATCCAAGAATGAGAGTGAGGTAGATACGCGATCCGATTTGAGTTGTTGAATTCTTCCGGGCTTTCGCGCTACAATCCGAAAGGAAGTGGGAGGCTCACATCCCCAGAGAAGGGTGGAGGGGACTAAGAGGACTAGTCCACTTTCAACAGTACTCCGCAGCTATAAAACATTTTGCCTGCCATCCCTGAAGCAAGCTGTATCAATTTACTTTTTTCACTTTCTGATGTTTTGTTTAGTATTTCGTTCTCTAAAATTAATATCATTCCAATTTCTCTACGCTTTATAATAAATAATACAATTCCAATACACGCATTGGATGGGCAGCTTTTGATCGTTGTGGGAGTCGGTTGGAATCGGCCGTTTCTATTTTCAGCAATTAGAGGCGTGTAATCTCTTGAATTATAATTTGTGTTTGTCAACGGAGACACAGTCAAATATGTAACTACAAAGATGTTTTTGTTCTGGAATAAAAAAAATTGCAGATGACTATTCTGTACGAGGATCTCTTAATGATTTCCTCAATCAGAAACTATCAATTCTATCTTTCATGGTGCAGAATGTTACTATGTTACACTCTTCACTAGCAATTTAGCACCTAATTAACATTTTCTAAATATAAGATAACTTAAATACAGTATTATTCAAACTCTACACAAACTCTTAAAACCTACAACAATCGATAACATGTATTAATGTTTTCTTTTTCAATGTATTAGATATTAGAAAGAATGCATAAGTTTAAAGATTTCAATTATGGATGACTTTCTATGAGAATGTTCTCAAACAATTCTTCACAGATAGCAATGCAGAGTAATATCTAAAATTCTCAAACGATTAATTGAATCAACTCATAACAAAAATTAATGATCATCTACATCAATTCAATAAAACAATTAATTAAAAGAAGAATATGAAATGTCAAATATTCAAGAATATTTTTATAGCAAAGAGCAGAATTACACCAACTTTAATAGATCAAATAACATACAAGTTCTTTTTATAGAGTTCGCATTTTTTAAGTAACTAATCTACAAAATTAGGTCAGCGTCATGAATATATTTTTTTGGATTATGAGAATGCAATAATTTAAGATATATTCCAAGTGAGAACCGTTTATAGGTCAGCATAATGAATATTCTTTGCTTAATAAGAAGGCAATAATTTCACATGTATTTCAAGTAGAAAGCGACTATGAAAACGACTTGTGGATCATTTTTTTAAAGGTGTTTACGTTATTATTTAGCTACATATTTTACATCAAAAATATCATTTTGAGTAATTTGGAAGCATGCCAGTCTAGATTATCCCAACATTTTTCTAGCTGGCCGTTTATTTGAAAAATTAGTCACAAATTTCGGCATGATATTTTTAATATTTTTATTTATATTTTCAACACTCATAGAGCTAAAAGAAATATTCTATCGCATGGAATCCTAATTTTGAATATGATATAGCTAAAACTAAATCCGAATTTCTTGGAAAACTGTAGGCATTTGTTTACAGCTCTGAATATAGAGCTGATAGACTGTTACTTATTATTAGATTGGGCCTAAACAAAAGAGTGTGTGAATCAGCAAGACGAGTCGGAAGATGCAGATGACAAGATGAGATGTTGAGGCGCCTGAATTTCAACACAAATCATCTTTTAATTATAGAAGAATGTTATGTTGGTCCAAGAGGAATATTCATTTTTAGAACGGATTAGCTCATGAATTCTTGTTAAAGGGTGGAGACAATATTCTAAATTGACAAATCAAATTGCGACGCCAAGATGAAAATTGGAGAAAAGGAACGAATATTTTTAAAAATCTTTATAACGAGTTCTTATAATTTTTTGAATTAGAGATACATGATAACTTTCATTGCTTCAAGTTTCATAGAACTTCACATTAATAGTAATTGTATCAAGAAGAGTAATAATAATAGAAAAAAATTACACTTCAAGGTTATGACTGAAAATATTATCATACCAATGTTTAATTCTCTACAAAATACAAAAAATCTCAATTACAGGTGTCTAATTCCACTAAAGACTGAATAATTGAGGGGAAACAATATAAAAAGGTAGCAAAATTACACCAACTTTAGTAGACTTTTTCCTCGATAAAATGAATGGAATTTTAATTTTTCTTCCATTTTTCCGCAGATAACGAAGTAAAGAGGAGAAAACATCAGAACTATGAAAAAAAGTAAAACTTTTTCATTACAACATCAAATGAATGAAGAACCCATGTTTAGGATGAAATAATTTATTTCAACATTTATTATTCTAGTTTCTCGATTATTTGGTAGAATATTTTGCAAATGAGTAATACTGTATAAGGACTTTGGGAATCCTCTTTTAATTGAATCAATCATTATCATGCATTTCATGGCGACAAAAATTCTCACGCTCACAACAAATTTATACAGCACCATATACTATTTGTACACCACAAAATCATACTATGGTATTTTCAGGAGAGCTCCAATGGAAATCACGCACTCAAGTAGATAGCAACCCAATCAAATAGCGTCCTATACGGTATTTCCAATTGTCTCAATCAGAAAGTTTAACCATGCTAAAAACATTGGATAATAATGCATTGGAATAACACACTCAATGGAATAAATCTTTGATAAAACTGTTTTCTTCGGAATATTTGAACAGATCAATACTACAAAACAAAACTTCATACCAAACCGAAGCAGCAAACATGAAATTATGAAAATGGGAAACCGAAAACCAAAACCATTTAGAAAATAAAATCAACAACTGATACATACAATGGGAGGCCCTTTATAAGTTCTGGAAAGAGAACAACCCAAATAAATTAGTACTATTGTTTTTTTAGTAAATAGTGAGTTTTACATTCAAAGATTTTTAAAAGTTTCAAATTAATTCAGAAATAAAATCAACTTATTTTCAAATATATGTTTGCCTACAGGAACAATTGCATGTGCACATTCATTACAATAAAACTATTCAAGAAATTATCGATCATCATAATGATTGTAATTATAATCATAATAATCATAATGATAATGAAGTACAGCGTATTGATATAAACATCACGTCACCACATCACAACACATATAGCAGGATTATTTTAAATTGTCAGAAAACAGCTGATTGATGTACGCTAGTTCACTGACGTTAAATCAGCTGTTTTCTGACAATTTAAAATAATCCTGCTATAACTATCTAGATTCATTAGCGCTCAATGAAAGCTGTGAGAGATGAATGAAATCGACAGTGACCAAACGTTGAGGTCCTAACTCATAATCAAAGTAGAGAATATTTGAGGGATTATGTCAAGTATAAAATAACAAAGTTTTTCAAAAGTAAGAGTTCAGCACGGACGCAGAGAATCATTTAAATGAGCAAAAAATTTGATTTATACACCACGAGTGGATTCCTTCTCAAATACCATGTCCAACTGATCGAATAGCTTGATAATGATAAATAGAGAAGATCTGCTACTGAACTACCCTGTAAGCTTGTCAAACATTAACGTATTTTTGGAAAACAGGATTTTTCTAGTAAACAGCATGAGGAAGAAAAAAATTACTTAAAAAATGGGGATCAAACAAAAATTCTATTTCAGATAAGAACAAGCAACCATCTTTAACGTCCTAGATCGTAAATCTTCTCACAGAGCATTAAGCTAAGCTGAACAATGAGCTATACATGAGCTGCGTTTATTTATAATAACTTTTGAACTGTTTATTCAAACTACAGCAGGATGATTCGGGATGCACACTCTAATGTGTTAAATGCATTAAATTATTTTTCAACTTGAAACAGAAAATTATACAATAAATGCAATACTCATAGACTTCAATTAACTAGATTCGTAAATATAGATTCGATTATTTTTTATAGTATCCTCTTTCTTATCATTCTCGGAATGACTATTTATTGGATTAAAAATCGCTTCCCAGTAGTTCAAAACCCATCTAAAGCTGTGTGCATTTTCTCTTATATATTTTTTCACAAACCTAGAGGGGCGTTACCTCCGATAACAAGTAATTCTGCAGTTATGCTTAAAAAATTATAGTTTCTAACAACCTTATACCAAATACTTTTCAACTCCTACCTTGATAATAATAATAATCTATATTTGTACATGATGTTGCTCACTTTCCAACTTGCAATCACTGTACTTTATGTAAACTAGTCTTACAACTAATACATATGCCAAGCAGTCCCAATAGAGAATTGATTAATGTTGTCAAATTCCCATCCTACAAATATGCCTGTTTTCATTTAGGAACTTCGACAAAATTTTTAGATCTATGAAATTCAATGTGTGCACTACTATATGAATGGTATGTGATAAGTTTGTTTAAAAAAAGAAAAGATGGACAAAAGGATGAGGTTGGACTGAGTCCATTCGGGAAGGGTACTTGACACAAGCATGACTCAGAGCATTTGATGGAGATAATTATCACTACATTTCATAACATTACATTAACAATATAACATAAACTCCTATATGTTTCCCTAAGGGCCTGGACACACTTCTCCTTTGCTTGACTTCACTTCAGTTACTCGCATACGTTATATAGATATACTATGCGAGTAAGTAAAGTAAAGTGAAGTCAAGCAAAGGAGGAGTGTGGCCAGGCCCTTACACTGCATTTACATAGATATCCGCAGAATTTAGTAAAAGTATCTGCGAAATCTGCTCGTTATTATACACAGTTGTCTTCCACAGATTCGACATTCAACTAACTTACTTAATCCTGCATTATTTTCGTCTCTTCATTCGAAAAATTTAGTTAGCAACCTCTTGAAATGAAGCCGCACACTTCAGGTTCTTGGTGTCGTAAATATAAAACATGTTGAATTCGGCTGACACACCAACTCCCACACACCAGAGACTAGCACACAATGCACGAGGTACAGCAAAAATTTAATTACTGCGCCTAGTTTATTTACTACTGACGGATAATATCCTGCTAAATGCATGAGTGGCAAGTTCATTGGGTCCCGGTCGGGGTTTTTTTCTGTATATGAAACTGAAAACAAAATTGTCGCCACAAAGCTATTTTCAAGCTGACAAGGTCGCACAGATGAGCTAGAGATGTGTGAGGATGGGAAGAAAGAATGGGACATGGATATGAACGAGAGAGAGAGAGAGAGTGACGAATCCTTTGGAGACGAGCAAGACCCAGCAGCTCTAAATCATCGGTTGGCCAGGCGTGTTCGGCGAGAACGCGCAAATGACAAGCGAGTTAATCACCTGCTCACGCGGCTTCATGACAAACGTTTATTCTCTACTCTTCACCTGTCGCACTCCAAAATATTTAGCCGAAAGTGTTGGATGCAGGCCAGAAATTGTCGTCATTCTCCCTCGTCCATCCTAATTTACCGATTTTTCTTCTCCTACGTCTCATGTTTCCCGCTTCCTGCTTTTTCTACGCCCAATACGTGTTAATTTCTCAATTGCTATTTATAGATTGAGATTGGTATAAATACGTACAAAGATCCTAACTACTACAAAGAGTGTATATTCTATACACTCTCTGTACTAACTACTGAAAGCAAAAGTTCAATAATGACAATATTATAAAATTATTGAATAGTGTTTATGGTGTTCCTGTTTATACTGACTTTCATACTGTCATACTGACAAAGGACTTCTACACTTCGGTTCGGTGAAAGTTAGTTAAATCTTCAACCTTTGTTTCGTTTAGTTTCAACCACCTTTGGCTAGAGCCTAAAACTTTGCATATTGAAATGATTTGTGTCTGTACTAATACATGAATGGAATTGAACTGAATTAGCTATCAGATTTCTGGTCATAGGTTCAATCTCAGTCTAAATTATTTATCTAAATATAAAGCTGGAATTTAAGTATTTCCTGTTCGATATAATTCGTGGTTGAATGTTCTTCAACGATCAATATAGCCTACGTGCGTTATTGGAATATTTGAGTTCGAACAAGAATTTTGGACATAAGACATTTTTATCGGTCTGAGATTCCAAGTCAATGAACCTTATAATAATCTCAACTTGACTGTGAAATGCGTGTATTTTCTAGTGATTCAACACTAATAACAATAAATTCATGTTGAAATCCACTCTTGAGATGTTTATTTTCAACGGAAATTGGTGGGGATGATTTGGAAATTCTGAACAAATGCCAAAAGCACCCATATAATAGATGCTCTATAATGGTAGATTCTATACAATGTGATAAATATGTCACGGTTTAATAATAATATGATTTAAAGAGCGTGAAATTACAATAAGAAATAATATATGAGATTCGATTATATGAATCAGTGGAGAAAAACGAGAAAACAATAATACAGTACTTACAAAAACTCTGAATTTTTGTGCTTGGAATCATTTCTTTTTCAATTGGACAACTCTTTGGAAAAACCAAACGAGAACAAAATCTCTTTGAATAACCAATTATTCTTTTTCTAATAGTATTATCTACTTGGTAGAGTTTTTCAATTGCTTTTGCTTCAAACAAATTATTCACATCACAGATCTACAGCTTACAAACTAAGTACATTGTATACTTTGTAAATTCTTACCTTCGACACATTGTTGCATATAGTTATATCAGTCTTATTTCCATTTGTAGGAGATAGGAGTCGTTTCTCTACATCTTCACTGCTAGCACTGAAACAGAAATTTTCGAAACTAGAAATTACACTCAGAAATTTTATTAAAAATGAAAAAATTCTTACTGAAAACAGAAAGCAAAATAATAAAGAATTTTCCAACAACGTAGAACATCCATAAGAGCAGCCACTGAAGGTTGAAAGGAATATTGATATACATATAAAAATTTACTTAATTGCAATAATAAAACATTCAAGAATTTGCGACATGTTTGGGACCAATCCATTTGAATATGAAGTAGAACATCGACGTTTTTCGATTTTGTTCAACTGAATGGCAGGGATATTACTGTTAGTAAGTACTGTAATGGAATTCGTATTATATTTGCCATACAAAAGAATCATACATAATTGCCAATAAAGAAGCAAAGAGGTGCTTTCTTCAACAACTTTAATTCCTCTCAATCTCTGAGTACAATTAATTAAATAATGAAGCAATAGTACTTTTAATAGATTACATTTTTCAAAATGATTATCCTATAGAATCTATGAACCTTCCTGTAGAATCGTTCATTCATAAATTTGGTATTCATATATTTTATAAATCAACATGTATTGAAATTAAGCTGTCGGATGACAGGTTCTCGCAAATAATCACTGAAAAAGTAACAACTGCATCAAATACTCTTGTTGAGATACTTTCATCAAATACATGAATTTGCAATGTTCAACAGATTTGATAAAAACTAGAATTCGAACATCTAGAGGAGAATATCAAATTGACTTTTGCTTTCTACTTCATTATTCTCAATGAATATTTTTTAATGAAGAGGTAAGCTAATGACATTGAGAAGTACGATCTCAATCCCTATGTCCACACTTGGTCAGTTTTCTGTGCTGAACAGCATGCTACCGAAGCTTGAGCATTCGCAGCATGCTTTGTAGCAAGCTAAAATCGACTAAGTTAGCATGCTAAAATCGACTAAGTCTGGACTAGGCGTCAAATCTCCGAAATAAATAGAAACCAATCTGACTCTGATCTAAGATGTAAAAGCTCACCTTTCCGTATGAAGGTCACTGGAAGTCAAACTGGACTCATCACTGCCAACACTGTTCAACGAATGACAGTTGTGTTCGCGCTGTCTCCTTTCCTCCCATTCAGCCCGCGCCTCGTCCTGCACTCTTCTCTTCAATTCCGACACCCGCTTTCTTTCCTCTTCTATCACCTGGCTACCTGATAATACAAACAAAGCACAGCACTCGAATAAGGTATCTCATATTGGAATTGACTAATTTCGACTAAAGTCCAATCTATTTACAGTTCAAATTTTAATCAATTTATCCCTTCAAGTATCTTTATTTTTGAATTATGAACTTCTTGTGTAGTAGAGTAGGTGATATTGTAGTAGTTATCCATATTGAACAAAAATACTGTACTCATAAATAAAAATACTAAAAATAATCATAAACAATACTCAAAATAACCATAAATTTTTGGTTAAGACAACTTCGAGTATTTATTTTTTTATTATTTCATAATATTCAATTATAGACTGATGATATTGAATTGATGATTTGTAAAAGCTTCTATATAAATGAGAGGGATCATGAGGTATGGCTTTTACCATCATTCCTATGGCCTCATTCTTGTGTAATAAATTCATTACGAACTTACCTTGCTTGGCAAGATGCAGCTGTCTATTTCGTTCAATTTCTTGCAACGAGGCAATTGTTCTTCTACCAAGTGAATTGGTAGAAACTTCCATGGGTGCACCCGAGGTAACCCTCGATATCCTGTCCAAGTCATCTTGGCTCTGCTTCTTGCAATCCTGTAGTGAAAAACATTGTAAATAAGATTTATGATACATGTTGAAGTTACATAAATGAATTTCTTGGCATTATAAATCTTGGCATTCTTTAAACTGGAGTAAAAATGAAGGAGTTCCAGGTTAACAAAAGTAATCAAGTAACTCACATTGATATCAGATCAATGTCCTTGCACTAAGAGGGACTGTTCCTCATCACAAATTGAATATGTTCTATGTTGTTTTTGCGTTATTCTACACACAAATCCTACAAAAAATTCAATCTATTCCCGAAATCATAAAAGCATTGCACGAGTAACTTGTTCAGGGATTAATATCTTATTAATGAGATGTACAAGATGATTGTCCAATTCAACTCGTCAATAAGATGTGGCCTTATATTCCAATGCAACTTAAAATACATTATAAAAAATATAAAACACTATAAACAAAATTCACTTTATAAATGAATAATTACTTATTCAAGGTTGAAAACAATAAAAAAATCAAATTCTTTATTTGAAAAAACATAGAAACTTGCATGAAATATGAATTATAGGCATCAGAAATATTATAAACATAAAAAGTTATAGAACGAAATAATGCACTTTCATTTATAAGATGAATGAATCCAAAAGAAGATACTGCTTGCTAAATTGCGAGTAGAATTTGTTTGCAAGCAGGAAAACACAAACTCTTTGAAACAACACCAAAACTAGCTTTGTATGTTTTTCAGAATGTTTTACAAATTTCAGTGAATTTTCAGAGGAGTCTTTGAAACAACACCAAAACCAGCTTTGTATGTATTTTGTAAATAATAGATTGAATAGATAACATGAGGATCGCCAACATCAATGTTCTACAAACTTTATTAGTTGAATAAAAAAATGAACATGCCACTTGAATGCTCACCCCATCGACATCACAGCCGTTGGTCGAGGATCGACTATCGATGTGCAAGAGTCGACTGCGCGCCTCCTCGATGCGGCGGAGCAGCTGTAGCCGCTCGAGCTGCAGCTGCTGGCTGCTGGCGGCTGCCTGCGCGTCGGCGGCCACACGCTGCGCCTCCAGCTGCTGCAGCCGGCTGCGGCGGTCGTTGCAGCGCGTTGTCGCTTCCGTCAGCTCGCGCTGCAGCTCCTCGCGGCGCGACAGCCAGCACGCCTCCTCTTCCAGCAGGCTGAACTCCAGGTCTTCGAACGACTGCCACAACGAAAATAAATCAATTATATTACTAAAATAATTCTACATCCTGTTCGCAGGTAACATTTGCTAATATTACATGAACAAAAACCATACTAAACTGTCATATCATAAAACAAGAATTCATATAATGTTTATGATATTTATATTATATAGGGCCGGTTCATGAGCTCGGGATTTAGCTAAGTCCTAGACTAAAACGGGTGGCCACCGTAGCATCGACAAACGTTAGCCTCGAAACTATGTACTAAGGGCTCTCTATGCTGCTATCCCACTAACCTGTCGAGACAAACGTTTGTCGATGCTACGATAGCCACCCGTTTTAGTCTAGGACTTGGCTAAATCCCAAGCTCATGAACCGGCCCATAGTATGCTTGTATTCTCATCATTATATTTATGATTTGTTGTCAAAACACTTCATACTTTTATTGTTACTTGACAATGCTTTTCATTTATGTTAAAATAAAATGTTTACAGGAATAAAAAAAACTTGAGTACAGTAGACTCTTTCTAAAACGATATAAGATATATAATTTTAAGAGTAGGATACTAATGAAATATGAAGATAGAATGAGTAGTTTATTGTTCTCTTGAAAATTGTGGAGTATGGAGAATAAATTTGATTTTGATTTGATATCAGCTACAACTATAAATCCTCCATAACAATAGATAATGGATTAGATTAGACATTGCTGTTTAGTACGCCATAAGAGCAATGTATATGATTTTATCTCAATAAAAATGTTCTCAGATCTGAGGTATGACATAAATCACATCAAGGTTTTTCAGATTGTTCGTGATTTATGATTAATAAAAAGTCTGCATTGACTGGTTGTCTGCAAGTCATTGTCTGCAAATGACTAAATAGCTTTGAAGGGATTCTTTCATTGAAATATTTCACACCAAACAATTAAATAAGCAAGTACAGCGATATTCATTTAATTTTATGCTTGGCATTAGATAAATAGATAGATATTATTTCTCGACGTTGCTGATGACCGTAGAGTACAATGGCGAAGAAATAATAACTCTCTATCTATCTATCTATCTAATGCCAAGCTTCAAATTAAATGAATCTGTATTTACAGTTGATGTCATTATTTTTATATTAGTGTCCTATTTTACACAGTCACTCTCTCAAATTCCATTTATAACTATTTCAATGCATTATTTCACGTAAGAATGTGATGGAATAATAATAATATATGGTAATATTCTTCAGTATTTCATTTTAATATACAATTGTATTGTATTGAAAAAATAATTTCTTACTGGATAAGAAATTTTGAGACTAAAAATCTACGACTAAATGTATGACATAAAAACGAACAAAAGAAGTAGTAAGGTTAATGCGAGAAAAGATATCTAGAGTGCTAAATGGCTTACTCAATGAATAAGGAAAAATAATAACAAAAATGTGAAAAAAACAATTCTGCAAAACTGATTTTCCTTGTATTTAGATCGTATATTCAAGAATATTGATGCAGCATATCCATTCATCCAAGGTAAATATAATACTAATTAGAATGTGAATTAATTACCTTGCATTCATCTGTATACAAAATATTGATCAATACTAAAATACCACACCTAAAGCCTTGCTTCAGTAATATGTTCATTTCAAACGAACTAGCACCACAGTATTATTGCAAATTATTCATTAAAATCTGATTAACATTTGAAATAGAAACGATTTGATTACCTCAATATCGAAGCTAGTGTCGGTATTATTAGCGTGCATGTTGAATAAACTATCACTACACTTCACATTATCAGTCGCTTCTCTTTGCACTCACATACTGCTGTCTCAACTACATAAAATTTTGATTTCGCATTGAAACACACTTGACGGCATCTCATGGACACCTCCAATCGATAACTGAATGACTCATAAAGAACACTGATAATTCACAATATTCCAAACATTAATTCTCGTTCAACAATGGAAGATAACAGAGCCGATTGTTTACAGTTATTTAATGCACGTGTTATCTATAAAATTTTATCTTCATTTCAGAAAAAAAATCAGCGAGATTGATTTACGGCTTTTCTGATAGGCTATTAAATTCTTTACTTCCGACTTAACTCAGTTAATTCAAGCTGAAATACCTTTATACATAAATACATAAAACTAAGATTCATTGCCAAGATGCAGACAAAATAATGAAAATATGATTTTTAAATACAAAACCTGAGAATCTAATTTGAATTGGAAGAGATTTAAGAAAAATTAACGGTAATAGAAAATAATGTAGTTTAATGGTTTGATTTGATCTAAAAAAGATGATTTATTGGAATTCAGAGAGGAAGATATTATATTATTGTACTTCAAATGAATACAATAGATATAAAATTACCACAACACCTCAAATCCCTTTAAAACTGTATTTTTAAATATCCTTGAAAATCCTGAAATACCATACTAAATACTTTGAGAAAGTGAAATTTACCTTTCTTTCAAGAGATTCGACTTATTTCGATCCTGCATATTAAAAAAATTATTGTGAGTTTTTCAAACTTGTCGATTATGTATGTTAAATTATTACAATGGAACAGATAATAATGATGATAGTAAACGATAATTTTCGCATGAGATTTGTTTGTGGAAAGAGACGGTGATCAATTTTAGTCCTAAATTTGTCATTGAATAAGTTTGTAGTTTATTACTTCAAATTATATTATAATTTATTATAATAGATTAATCAAGATGTTTTTGTACTGTGCTTAGAGATGATCGACATTGATCACACATTTTGAGAAGAATTCACGAATTTCATAATACCTGATAAAATCAAATTTATACCAGAACAATCGAAGACAAGAAGAAACTAAACAACTATTATCTAATTAAATTGGGATATTCAAATGGAAACTTACTTTCTTCTCAGCATCCAATAGTTCTTGTTGTTGCCTCAACGCTTCAACGAGATCTGACCTCAAATCTTCATCTTTGTTATTTTGTAGCTGCAGTTCCAAGCTGTCAATAAATAAACGCATCAGATTAGAACAACACAACTAAGAAAAAAAGACTAGAGCAACACAACCAAGAGTAAAAAGACGAAATTTTGAACGAGAACCAAAACAGGTGCAACATGTAGCAACAATTGAAAAACGACTGACATGAGCTAAGTTTCAAACAAAGTATATTTAGCTTTTCAATAGACTGCGTTTATGCGACTATCCTTAATAGAATTGAGTCGGCAGGGGGCGAGTCTATTAGCCTTCATAAACTAACTGCATCAATTGCTTTCGTTCAATACCAGTTACTCAAGAGATGATCAGATTTATTGTACAGACTGTACTAACAACAAAATCGTATGAGATTCATATTGAAATACGAGCTAGGAGGTTCACTACACAAACCAATGTTGAATGTAATTGATCTGTTTCTTCAATTTTTAAAGTTCATAAAATAATTTATGAAGATAGATTTTGAACTTTATTGGTTTTTAGAATATAGTTGGAGATGGTGTTTTAAATAAAATACAGAGCATCTACTTCTTCCCAAAGAGGTATTCTTTCTTTACTTCCTTAATTTCAAGGTTTTTTTAATTTCAAATATTTTCACACTAAAAACAATTGAAATGGTTGACATAGTTTCTATTAGCTTCGAGTAATTAGGATGTAAAGTTCGAGCTAAACCCAAAAACAAAAGGTAATACTGAGTACCAAATCGGTTTGTCAAGATGGATTTGTGAGGGATATTATGATAATATAGAATATTCATAATGAATTTTCACACAGACTGATCTTAAAATCAATATTGAAATTATAAAGATATTGGAATTATTTCATCAAGCAAAATAACTTATAATAGCGCATAAAGGCTTATGCTGCTCGTACGAGATAAAGTACATTCTACATAGAGAAATTGTAGTTGAAAAGGTAATTATAAAACAATTTTAGAAACAGAACAAATTTCCTCTTTTTTTTATACAACCAATGAGGATCATTCGTTTCTCGAATTTAAGATAATCTAATTCAATAGATAGTTGATCAGTAATTTAATTCAATAATTTTTTTGATAGTTTCAATTCTCAAGTATCCACTTACGTGTTAAGAATCGCTTGTTGCTGCTCGAGTACTTTGCGACTGTGAGCCTGCCTCTCGGCCTGCTTAACAGCGCAAATGTCCATTTCTTTGTCGCAATTCTGCACCTTCTCTCGCAGAGCTGAAAGTTTGTTCTCATCCGACGTTAATTTCTCATTTTGGGCTCGCCATTCTCCCCCTAGAAGAGCCTGCTCTATCTCTGCCTGAAATTGAGATTGAATATTATTTCGAGATGAGAGTTGATAACAAAACATCTTGCATTCCCTGTGATACAGGACCCAACTGAAGCTGTAGGTCCATTAATCTCTAATCATCACCATCATTCCAATTAATCACGCACAAGAGCTTATTTGAGCTCCTTCAAGTAAAAAACCTTCTACTAAAAAAGTTATAAATGGTGGCGAATGTGGAATGTTTCTATAGTGTTTCAAGTTTTTAAATGTATTATGATTAATTTCCATTCGAAACTGAAAAAAATTAAACTTCATAAAATTATTGAAACTACCAAATATTATTGAAACTTAGATAATAGAAAATAAAATATAGCCCAATAACTATTCGACAATTTATCAACTTGATATTCATATGTCTAATTCTTCAGATACACAAAACATAAAACATTCTTCATATACACAAGACATAATACACAAACAATGCTTAAAATTAAAAAATCTTAATACTTGAAGGCTTTGATTTATTATTATGTTTGAATAACATGGTTGAATGATTAGAGTTGAATATAACATAACTAAGGTAAATAGAATACAAGGTAGTGTTCATTAGGATGATGCGCAGCAGTAGCAAGCTTCATTCAGCAGAAACTAGTGACGTCACTGGAGATCGATCTTCCCTATCTATTAAATGTTAAATGCAGTAATTTTGTATGTCTTTTTCTAAAAACTGCGACATCGCGACTTATTCAGGGTTTCATTGCATTTCATCTTCAATTCTTTTTAGTTTAAATTTAAATACTATCATACAGCTAATATATCAGAGCATTCGATTATTCAATGGCATGCATATCAGATTGGAAGTTTGTACTGTCGATCATGTGATTTTCGAAGTCGTTATGCATGCCATTGAAGAACATGGAACAGAATCAGAAACAGATGGACAGTTGGTGGTGGTGGCCCATCGCGCCATTATTTATTTATTTTTATCAATTCATTTATAAATATTTTGTAAATACTGAATCAAATACTGAACTATCCAAATTAAGGATTTACTTTGAGTCGTGAATACATTCGTTGAAGAAGTTATCTTTATTGAATGATGATTATCATTATCATGCATCTAATAAACTATCATATCAGATAAAATGGACCCAGAAATGCGGGATCTTCCAAATATTGCAGTAAAAGATATAGCAGATGATAATTCTGGAATATCAAACATGTTTACAAAAAGGAAACAGTCAGACATAATTACAAAATTGTCACCGGACTCGAAAGAGCCAGAAACCTTGAAAATTGAGAATGGATTAGTGAATCATGTGACCAAAAGCTTATCGGAATCTAACAATCCTAGTACTACCACCAATAATAAATCCACCGAAAGAGAAGGAAACTGCTATTGCGGAAAAGAAAGAAATTTGAACATAGTCGAGTTACTCTGTGCCAATTGTAACCGCTGGTTTCATGAATCATGTATTGGATATCAACTGGGCAAACTAGTCCCCTTCATGATGAATTACATATTTGTGTGCAAGAATTGCTCGCCAACTGGTTTAGAAAGCTTCAAAAAGACTCAAGCCCTTTTCCCTCAGATGTGCGTAACTGCCTTGGGAAATTTAATGCAACAAAGTATCAAAGAAGGAGCACCTAAGACTCAATTTTCAAAAGACAAGCATATAATTCCTTTCATACATTGCCACTGGGATAGTATGACAACAACCCCTAGGAGAGGTACACTGTCTTGGCATTCCAACGTTCTGAGAGCTCTCATAAAAGAGACAAACATTATATTTGCATGTAACGACACAGCACCCAACGGTCCTTTGTACAGTTTGATGGCTCCTGATCTCACACAAATCAAGCCCAACTATGAAGCTATGATCAAAGGCGGACACCTTAAAGTTACCGATATGGGAATCCAACACGGCGGCGGAAGTGGCTTGAAAGGCAGAAATGCCAAAAGAAAGGTGCCTGGCGAGGGAGGTAAGGGAACAGGCAAGAAGGGAAGAGGGGCAGCTGGAGATCTATCAGCTCCTAAACTGCTCGCTCAAGGGTATCCTCTCGAGCATCCCTACAACAAGGGCGGTTATCGGTATATTCTAGCTGAACCTGATCCTCACGCTCCCTTTCGACAGGAGTTTGATGAGAGCAGTGATTGGGCCGGTAAACCGATTCCGGGATGGATGTATCGTACCCTCAGTCCAGCCTCTGTGTTGTTAGCACTTCATGATAGAGCTCCTCAGTTGAGAGTTTCTGAAGACAGGCTAGCCGTAACGGGCGAGAAAGACTACCGTATGGTTCGAGCTTCTCACTCTGTTAGTAGAGGATGTTGGTACTGGGAGGCAGCAATTGAAGAAATGCCAGAAGGTTCTGTCACAAGGCTAGGATGGGCCCAGGAGTACGCCAATCTTCAAGCCCCGCTCGGTTACGATAAGTTTGGTTACTCGTGGAGATCAAGGAAAGGAACTCGTTTCCATGAATGCAGAGGGAAACACTACAGTCGAGGTTTTGGTGAAGGAGACATTTTGGGATTTCTAATAGTGCTTCCTAACAACAGCTCTTACATTCCGCAGACTTATAAAGACAGGCCTCTTGTGAAGTTCAAAAGTCATCTCTACTACGAAGAAAAAGATCGAGTTTCCGAATGTTTGAAGAATTTGAAGCCTCTACCTGGAAGTAAAATTATCTTCTTCATAAATGATGAGTGTCAGGGAGAAGCGTTTCTCGACATTTATGCCGGAGCTTACTATCCAACTATTTCGATTCATAAAAGTGCAACAGTTTCAGTCAATTTCGGACCTAATTTCAAACATCCGCCACCGACTACCGATTACAAATACAGAGGTATGTGGGAGAAAGCAGAGGAAGCCATTTGTGAACAAACTATGGCAGATTTATTATATTTCACGGAGAATGATGGAAAATTGGGATTGGATGCTTTACCGTAATGTAATCAAATATTGGGGATGTGCTACGTGTAATTTCGTATTTTCAAAAAATTCAAATCTTGAGGTTGGTTTTTTGTGGTTATTTCCTCGATTCGGTTCCCCCCGTATACCGCAGAGCCTACTTCGCTCCAAACCGATTCTCGTGACTGAACCATCAATACCTTGTATTCCAATTACCTTGAATATAACTATGATATTTTTTGTCAGAATCATTAAAAAAGCAATTATATTTAAAAGCAAATCAGAACCTACCTCTCTCATGAGTTCCTCTTGCTGCTGCTCAATGTCTGTGATTTTGGCTTTGAACGACGTCAAACTAGCTAGCAGATCGTTCCTGCATTCAGAATTCTTCTCCGATTCAGGCAGTGGCAGTATGAATTTGCCTCTTTCCAACACAACTGGACTCTTCTCGGTGGACTTGACAATCGCATCTAGCTGCGACAGAAGTTGCTCAGCTGTGTACTCTCCATTCCTTCTAGGAAGTGTGGAATAGATTCCTATATCCAGCGTGGGATTAGTCCAGGACGGACGAGAGTCTAAACTCTTCATACGATTCGCGCCGTCCGATTTAGACTGAGTATCGATAATTCTCACAGAGTCGGTTATCAATTTTTGTACCGGAGGACAATCCGACGAGCTAGTAACTAGTGAAGACGCACTGTTAGAGAAATTCCTCCTGTTCGCAAGTTTGTTTGACTTTGGTAACTCGTCATCTTTCCTTGGATCGAATCCTAGAAACTGGTACTTTGATTCAGCTAGTTTTTCTGTTCTTGACTTTGGTTTACTACTGCCGTCAAAGTCATTCATGTCTTGCGGACTTGATGGCTGACTTTGATAGCCGTTTCTGGCAGTCTCAGGCGATCCTACACCGTTGCCAAACCCGTTCTCTCTAATATCATTCGTAGGAACTTTTATTTTGATAGAATCATCCGTCTCTAAGTCATCATTTGGGAACTTGTTGGTATGGTTTTCAGATTTACTGAAGTCACTGAGCATGGCCAGTCTGTTCTCAATCAGTTCCAAACTGTACTCGCACCTGTGAAATATAACAGAAAATATTGGATCAACAATTTCTTAGTTGGTACTTTTTTCAAATATTCATTCAAACATAGCCATACTAATACCACACTGTAGTACCTATTTTCATTCTGAGTCCTTTACAAACTTCATTAACCTTTTCATAAACTTGTATAAGTGAACCTTTGTTAAAAATTATGACGAAAGATCTGCGAGTTCGTCTATATTCTAGCATTCTTCAAGCGATAAAGATATTTTTTATTTTTTTCAAAGAGTCACTTCTAAAGAGAAAGGGTAATGGTAAAACCACTGACAACACTTTAGATAGTATATGGTTAGTATATGTATAGTTAGTCTATGGTAAAACCATTCAAATCTACAAAATCTAAGTTACATTTTATCCACTTTTATTCCACTTTGAAATATTTGTATTATCTATCAATTAAAATTTCCAAAATTACCGATTGTTCTCCTTATTTGGCAAGATTGTCTTGATGCGTGTCCGTGGACTTCCAGGATGCGATAGGGTGACATTCTCATAGGAATGCACCGGAATGGAGAGCGCCTGGCCGCCATTCTGATCCCTGTGAGAGTGTTTGCTTTCATTGTCACTTGCCAAACTTGAACTATCCAGACTGAAACAAAGATAAAGTGAACATTTATTCTAAGTAAAACTGATCATGTTGTTGAATTTGAGATCATCAAGATTCAGGATAGGATAAGGTTGCCTAGAAAATGAACATCAATTTATAAAAATACTGTAACATTAACACAGAAATACAATAAATATAAATTTGATAGATTTCCGGGTACATGTTTCACACCAATGGAGGGAGAGATATAATATTTTTAGTTTTATGAGGGTAAGAATTAAAAAATTTCCTCCCACCTCCCCGGCCCACCGTCTCTTTGAATGTTGACAATGTGGCCCTTGATTAATAAAGGTTGGGCTCCCCTGTACTAGAGTACTTAAAGAAAAATAGAGTAATTTGTATGTGAAATACTTAGTTACTTAATTAAAATAGGTACTTAATACTTGGAAGTAGAAATGCCGGAATAATAATAGTAAATAAATTGTAATGTAATAATGAATAATAAGAATAGTGATGGTAAAACAGCCATTTGTTACAAAATAAATCTACTTGAAATTAAATCAAGTTAGATTTTCATAGTAAACCAATTTATACCTTTCAAAAGAAAAATTCTTGTTGAAATGTGGAGAGCTAGGCGAATTTAGTCTCTTGTCTTTGGTCAACGATCCATTCGTCTTTATTCTGAAACATAAGTTACACGCATTATTATTTTATTGCATAAAAGTGTACAATGCACATGCAAAATCACAAGAAGTACACGAAGATCAAATTCATTGCGAACGTATTAGAAAAACTCCAATGAAAATGAATTTAATTCATCGAATAGATAAGAATGGATTCATTTTGTTTAGATAAGACTGAAAATTGGCAGAACATTCTTGTAGCAATCTCAAACGGTCAATATTGAGAATAAACAAGATTGAACCATTATTGATAAAATTAATTTTTATTGCAAAATTCAATATTTGATCGTCCACAAATTAAAATTGTTTAAAGAAACTGAGTCATTGGAATTCGATAAATTATCGAGAACGAATACTGTTAATGAGTAGCCTACATTTCAAGCTAAAAAACCTAGTTTAGTAATTGATATTTTTATGCGAACTATGAACATCCCCCTACCTATTTTGATGAGGCTTATTCTGCTTCTCCCACTGCGTTTGCTTCTCATAATCTGCACACATTGTCAAGATTTCTTCCAACCGCAGCTGCTCCAACTTCTCTGTTTCCTGTTCAGACAACCGCTCAGTTTGGGCCTAGAAATTATAAATAAATAGACGAATGAGTAATTAAATAATTTGAAAAAAGAATAAGTTCTCACAAACAACAACAATAATTTACAAGTATGCATTCATGAAAAGAAGTTTTACTGGCCACAATAAATGGATTGATTTTCAGTTATGATGGCATTTTCATTGATGCCACTAAACAAACATTGGAGATCATCATATAGATAGAATAGAATGACTGCCTTTATTTTGACCTAGGAGGGCGAAGTTAGGGCGCAGTCGGCCCTCTCTTACACTCAAGTTAACCCTCGGTTAATCCTCAAGTGTAGTAGTGTAATAGCAAAAAGCTTTGAAAGTGGGGAAATAATAGGAATAATTTGAGATAGAAAGCACACTTGATTGAATAATAAGAATCAGAATGAGTACAGTAGTAGTATTATTAGTAGAGAGTTAAAATGAGTAGTTCCAGTACCTATGTAACATCCTGCTCTTGACCAGTGTTATATTATTTGATCTGTTCTAGCGGCCACATCTATTTTCAAGTAACCAGTCGATGCATTGATAAGATATACACATTGATAGTTTATACACCAAATTTCTTTCTCGACACAGCTCAATCATCACATCCTTCCTCAATATAGATGTAATTAGATTCCATCGTGTGCTTTATGCTGGAAGAATGAATTCCATTTACTTATTTTTTTCAAAATTGGGAAAAGGATGAAGCTTAATATTTCAGAGGTATTGCATTTATTCCTTTTCTATGTAGATCCATCCACAATATACAAAATTTAAACGATTGCTTGACTTCCACTTACTTGCTTCCTCTTATTTTCCAGGTCCGCCTTCCTATTAGTGAGGTCTTCAACACTAGAGTCCCAGCTGGACACAGGACTAGGACTGGCAACCGACTTCCTCGTACTATAGGAAGGATTGCGATCGAAAGCGGGACTCGGCGTGGCCAGCGGTCTGGTGGGCGAGGGGCGCGAAGGGGAGGGGGATGATCCCCGATCCGGTGACGTCACAAAGTGACTAGAATGAGTCCTCAGTGGTGGAGTGGGTGTGGAGGCCGCTGCAGACATACAATAGAATAGAATGGAATAGAGTAGAATAGAATGTAATAGAGTAGAATAGAATGTAATAGAGTAGAATAGAATGTAATAGAATAGAATAGAATAGAATAGAAGTAGAATAGAATGGATTACAATAGAATAGAAAAGAATAGAATAGAGTGGGATAGAAATGAATAGAATAGGATGGATTGGAATAGAATAGATTTTTATTGGTTATTCAATATTTACAAGAAACACATCGACTTCGTCAATTTACAATTTAAAAGTTCAAGTCACAACACGTTTGAAAAACACAATTAAAAATTACTTATAGCATGATTAATTCAACTTGTCAGAAAACAGCTGTTTCGGCAATAAGTAAACAGTGATTTTACGCAGCTCTGACACAATAATCCAAAGGCTTAAAAGTCATTAAAAGGCCTTTTTAAAGAAGACCTTTCAAAGAATACCTTTTTAAAAGACCTTTTCAATAATCTGTGAGATTCAGCATTTGTAGGTTAAGTATTGTGATATTGAATGTCGAAACAGATGTTTTCTGACAAGTTAAATTAATCCTGCTATATGTATGCATATAGATACAAGCTAAATAGGAATAGGATAGAATAGACAGAATCATTGGAAGTTGTCTAATAAATAGAATCACTACATTTCATTTATGTATGCTATGAAATATATTATGACAGAAATTGACTACAGTCTATTATGAGAAAATCATTTACGGTATGTAAGCACTTCTTATTAATACGAGTTCTAATTTATGTTTAAATTGATTGAATGTGAGTATCTTAATTAAACTAGTCTGGTGCAGAGTTGAGCAACTTGACTAATAACATCAAGTGCTTGAAGTTTCTTTGAGAGTTGGAATGGGTGTATTGTGGAATTCTAAGTCTGTGTCTGTTTATTGTACTTTTTGTGTAGTAGTGGAGGTGATATTGTGGAAGTTATCCATAATGAATAAAGACTCAAAGTTGACAAAATCACAAACTAATTAAGATATAGAGATATTGTAATAAGTTTGTGTCTTTGACAACTTCCAGTCTTTTTATTCATTATGGTTAACTACCACAATACCACCTTCACTACTACTCAGGAATTACAAGAAATAGACTTTGAATTCCACTGTACAGCCATTCCAACTCTCAGAGAAACTGGCACTTCAAGTTAGAATATCGAGATATTGTAATCAATTTGTAGTTTTGACAACTTCTAGTGTTTTCATTCATTCTATAGCAGGATCCTTTTAACTTGTCAGAAAACATATGTTTCAAAGAGCAATATCACAATACTTAACCTACAAATGCTGAATCTCGTTGGTATTCTTTGAAAGGTCTTCTTTAAAGTCGCAGACCTCGAGGTTGGAGTGTACTTGCCATTCGGCATCTGAACTACATTCTGATACACGTTACCGTTGGGCACCCGGCTGTTCTCGTACTGCGGTGCCGGAGCCAACGAGAAACGCAGTTCACCGCCATTCGTTAGTTTTGAGTTGGAGGTCGCACGCTGGCCTAACACCACACTGGCCGGTGAATTGACAGTCGAACTGCCAGCGGGGAAAACTTTCGGCGAAATGTATTTGGCGAGGTCTTCGCTTGACGCCGAACTCAGGTCTCCCCACGAATCCCTAGAGGAGGCACCGGTTCGCCTAGGCGCTGGGGGAGGTTTTCCTTCAACGCCGCCAAACATCGTATTCTCATCACCTGCAACATAAATCATACAAAATCATAATGCAATCATAATCATAAATCATACTGCAATATAAAATCAATAACTAAAATTATACTAGTTTGTTAGTTTTCTGGTGAATGAATGTTTAATACTGTAAATAAATTAATAAAGTGAAATTACACTTAAATAAATGTGTTTCAACTTTCAAATTATTGAAAAATAATTCAAGTGTCGTTGTGAAGCTTTACTATTACAGTATTATTTTTCAAACTGCAATTCATTCTATTCATAATATTATTCACCACTTTACTGTATCATAATTTCTAATTTACTGTATCATACTCTCTGCTGGTTTACTGCATCATACTCTTTCATTAATCTGAACCGTAATGTTTTGTCACTTTTGAATGAAATATTTAATTCAATATATTAGAAATATTTCAAATAAATATATTTCATGAGCATTCTATGTCTTGTGGGTTTTTATCTCTCAATAATTGAATTATGCTGTTTCGTTCTGTCAACAATGCTACAACTACGTTTCGATTCATTGAGATGCCTGATTTTTCATACTTTTATAGTTTTGTGAATATAAATTGAGATATAACTTGAAACGTAATTGAAAAATTAACCATAAAGAATAATTAATACTCTAATTTATCTCAATTCTAATTCCTCAACCTGTACATAATTCTGTATAGTCTTTTCTTCAAAGCATATCTACTTCAGTTTCAGTCAAGAAAATGGAAACGAACAATTCTCCGCGGAATTTTATTTTATAAATTGAGGTATAGGAGATGAATATTGTAATTTAATGGTCCAGGGTCGAACCACTGATTAGGAAAAACGTTTTATTTGAACAACGAAATCAAAGTACTGGGCATCAAAAATATATTAGATAGATGCATGAAAAATGCAATCTCCAATTATTATTGTAATTCATTCAACTTTAACCGATAACATCATGCCTAGAGAATAAATTCAAAACTTCTGACTGAAAATTATTCCTAGTTGAATGAATAACTGATTTCAACTGAATAAAATTGGAAAATAATATAGAATGCATTTTTCTTAAATCGATAGTAGAGCATGATGCCAAGAGTTTGGAAACTTCTGATAGAAAATTATATCAAAAGACTCAACAATACCTAGAGGAGTCATACCTAGGATTCAGGACCTACACATGCATCTTGATATTTCTTGATATCAAGTACACTCTCTTGCTTAAAGAGCAAAAACATGAAACTCGTCCTTACCTGGATAGAATGGAACAGGCAAAACAGAAATCCTGGAATTAGGAAGAGCACTTTTCATCAAGCTAGCTTCAGCCGGATGATTGAATCGTAAGCACGTAGATCGTCCAAGACATATCATACATCCTGTAAAAAAGAATACATTAGTGATATATTATCATAAATTAATTAAATTCTCAACATGGGGGCATGTTTCAAAAAATGAGAAAGTCCTGTATTACAGGACATATGAAATCAAATTCTATTCAAATTCAAATTAATTTTATAGATAAAAGTCCATCATAAAGCAATAGGCTACAAACAATGAGAGCAAAACGAGTAGGCTATAAATTACAGTCAAAGAAAAGGCGGAATGTGAATACTAATATACCAAGAGTATATTAGTTTTCTATTCGAATATTATAGTATATTAGTCTATTAGAATTCTATAGAATCATATCATAGGCCATTATATCACCTTTAATGATATCACATTCGAAATTATTACTGAGCGCAAAATAATAATAATTACTTTCGCGCTCTCAGGAGTTGGTCAAGATGAGAAATATAAAACAAAATTTAATCTGATGAGAACAGAACACTAAGCAATATTCCATACAATAGGCCTAATAATACTTAAATATATACGTGCTGATTCATTTTGAATGATGTATTTCTTTTGAATTTCTTCTTTTTTACCAAAAATGTAAAAAATTATTTCAATAAGGCTTGTAATGGACTTTGTGTCTGTGAGTTTTTGTATGTATTTAAATGAATAAATAAAATTTGAGACTAGAGTTGGAATTCTATCCAACCAAACAATGATAACCACTCAATTTTTGAAACTAGAAAAATGAAAAGAAACTGAAAAGAGGAAAACATAAAAATCAAAATAAATCTCACAAAACTGGAATCACAGAATTGGAAATTTTTACGAAGTGTAAAGTAGCTGTTGAGTCATTCCACGTGATAAAATCCCATGGTTTTACCAACCCTCAATCTCAAGCATTTGATGATGAGCTAGGTAGTCAAGTTTAATCCACTAGGTACTTTTCAAGTTTTCTCTAATCACCCTCCTTCCCATTGCCCACGTACAAAGCAAGAGCACAAGGGCATCGCCATGGTAAAAATTGATGCGATGGTTGAGAAATACAATCAATCACAAATGAAATCTAGTATCTCCTAAATTACTATGAAAGAGCCAGGGGGCCCTGGTTCTTACATAGAAATCAGTGATTAAACTAGGAGATGAAATAGCAAACATTTGACTGCATGTGAATAGATTAGTAGAGTGTAGTTCAAGGGCGTAGCTAGGATTTTATTTTGGGGGGTGCTGAAATAGGCAGGAAGGTTATAAAGATGAAATAGTTTCATGGGATAAAAAAGCGAGCAAGAGACAAAATTACAACAAATGTCAATTTCGGGGGGTGCTGAAGCCCTTTAGCACCCCCCTTGCTACGCCCTTGGTGTAGTTTACAGACTTAGTAATATATCCATATTTTATATCGATGTATTATATTTTCATTGTATAGGCCGACATGGGGGAGCTACAGAGCTAAGAGCTACAGAGGGAGATCCTGAAGATTGATCCAAATGGAGGCAATTTGTTGGTGCCAACTCCAATATAGATAGATGGCCCTGGGAGTAAGCATTACAGTTCTATGTGTACAGAGTGCAGACATTAACCGTTAGGCAATACTGTATGTGCAGTACCTTGCATAAGCCGAGTACTGTGCGCAACTGGCAGTCCATCGATGGCCGTTGATCCAGAGATGGGATGCAGTGTCACCACTCCCGACCTGTTCTCAATGCGACAATGCACTTCCTCCACACCGGTACCCACCAGCACCAAATCAGCATCCGGACCGCAGCCCAGAGTTCTCTTTCCTGAAACAGAACACAGTTTTCATCAAGAATTTTATTAGACTATCGATGACCGAAAAAAGTTCTCTAAACAGAACACAGTTTCTATCAAACATCCTAATTTTATTATCAGTAATCCCAGGAAAGTTCTCTCTCATAAAACAGAACACAGTTTTTACAGTAATTATTAGAGCCCGGATGTTAGGCAAAATGCCTTAATTTTGCCTATTCTGCCTTTTTCGGGTGTTAGTGCCTATTTCAATATCAATAGCTTATTTCATCCTATTTTATATGTTTTGCCAATATGATTACCAATTTTTCAATTTTAAATACTAAAAAAGTATTAAATGACTGGAAAAAGATAATCGAGCGTGCATATAAGAATGTGTACATGAGAATAAGTCTATGATATTTCAGAAAGAAAACAATATTCAGAGTCAAGAAACTTCAAGAAACACATATTAATCATGTGCAACCAGTAGAATATAAGTTTTTCAATTTTCTTGTATTATTTTACCAAAACTGTATAGGAATACACTATGCCTTTTTTCGATTTTAAAGCGCCTATTTTTGTGTTTTTTAGTGCCTTTTTGCCTGCCTATTTCAAGTATTATAAATGCCTGAACATCCGGGCTCTAGTAATTATAAAACTGAGAAAACAGAAACATTGTGAACACAGTTTCCACAGTCAAAGTATATTTAAGTAATTTTCTCAACATAAACAAGTTCTCCTTCCTAAAAGACTAGCTAATTACCCCTACAGAGAGTGTATAATATTATTATAATAATTATAATTATAATAATAATTATATTATACACCCTCTGTAATTAACACGATTGTTAGGTAAATCACAAAATTGGCAAGAGTTATTGACAGATATGTGTTTTTTTATTAAAAAATTGAGCAAAATATAGAAGATGTTGAGAGAAATTCGTTAAACAGCATTATATCAACTGAAACTTGTACAAATTAAAAGTGAGATAAAAATAGAAGGAACCCTTCAACTTAAGGCCTACACTTGATAAATTGATAATTTATTGCTCACTTTGTTTAGCAACAAAGTGAGCATAGTAAACAAAGTGAGCATAGTAAGTAACCAACAATAGATTTTTAGATTATGCTAGCAACTAAAAATTGTTTTCAAACTCAAGATTCATAATATTTTAACCAAAAATTGTATTTCCAAAAGTATCTGGAAAGACATATTGATAACTGACAAAGATATTTTCTCAATAAAGCTCTAGTTCTCTAAACACTACTTTTGGAGCTCTGGAAGGATTTTTACATGGACGGTGATGGATTTAACAAAATGGCGAAACCGGATTAGTCGATAGCAGATAAACCAAAAAGGCTAAAACCCTTTGGCTTTGTTATGGAAAGAAAGGAATGTAATCTATTGAGGTGAATGAATGAGGTTGGCCTGCAGGTAGTCCACAGCACTTTGTCTGGTAAGAAGGTCCAAAAGGTGTTGATTGATTGGATGCCATTGTTTGGACCGAATACACGAGAGCCCACTCGCATTCCATCACTCTCTATGACTATTCAGATACTTTTAGGACTAGAATACTATAATTACAAAAGAGTACTTTGAAGTACTTGTAGCAGTTTTGAAGAGAGAATAATTTGAGTTAATATTACAAAATTTTATATACATTTTTTTATACAATAAGCAGACAGGTAATATAATTATTAGTTAATAACTAATTAATAAAAGTTATATCAATTCAATATCATAATTTATATTATAGGTTTATATTAAATTAATAGACTTTTATGGTCTATCCACATGTCACTCTTTTAATGGTTGAATGGTTTTGATTATGTAATTCCTTTATTATTCTCCAAAACATAACAATAGTAAAAGAAAACTCAACATAAACTATTATTTAAACATATATAAAAGTGGATTTACGTCCACTTTGTTCAGTGATAGCAATCACTTGAACAAAATCTCCAATTGTATTCATTAGTCAGTTGTATTAAATTCGGCGAACATGAACGGGTATTAGACCAACCAAATGAATTATCTCTGGTATGAGTTAATTGACGAGAGTTGGATAAAAATAAAAAACTATTTCAAGGCCTACAATACCGAAGCCGGAAAAAAGCAGAAAGCCAATATTGTTAGCATGTTTGATTCATGAATGCTGTAGGCAGTACTTTTCCTCATCCGTTCATTCAAATCTTCTCCTGAGCAGTGCTCAACTCTCAGTTGGTTCATTTTTTATCGGAGTTGCGAGATGATGAACATTATTGTAACTTATCAAGCATAAAGTTCATTATTGTTTTACAAAAAAAATGTGTGCATGCACCTGTTAGAATAAAATTTGAATTTCAATTCCTGGTTCTCAATCAAGTTAGGTTATCACATAAATTGAATTGAAAAACTTATCATATCAACAAACATCCAAGGCAGAGGCGCTTTTGAAATACAGTACAACTAAACCGGATTTTTCAATCCAAGCGGCCTAATATTATTATGAATGTGATTACTGGCGGCGTACTGTAATAGAATTACGTCAGGCAGAAGTAAGCCTGTATGTTTCAACGGCCAAGGTCAATATATCCCTCAGAAGTTCACAACTGAAATAGTAAGCTCATTGACAGAAGCCAGAAGCCTTATTTTCTTCTATTTTCAAGAGAGATCATCTTTCAGTAGCTCTAAAATAAGATAAAATAAATAACAAGTATTGGGTAGTCACTGGAATTGAGTATGACAGTAACTGGGGTGGTTCATGTTTCATCATGTACTAGAAACAAGTTACACACAGTTAGTCATTTTCAATAGTATATACTCGTAAACAGAGGCAAAGCCACAATTTGAGAAAAATAGTAAATTGAGACTATTGAAAAAACATTGAAAGTAAAATATTGGTAAAACCACATACTGAGAGAGATAGAGCTACTCTATTGAATTTCTTCATCAGCCATAAATAGATTTAGATTCGATTGAATTACATCATTTCAAGTTGTACCACTTCATAAAGTTGACTTGATATGTAATATTATTCGTAAAATTATAATAATGTAATGTAATATTATGTAATATTAATTCTAAAAATTAAAACTATCAAACAAAATTAGGCTATTCAATCTGTATTTTCAGAACTTGGTGCTGTCAATTACTGGCAGGTAAAATTATAAGGAAGCATCAAATCATACTAAGAAAATATCAACTACATTAAATAAATTAGATTAACAGAGTCCTGGTTCATAAGGTTCAATTTATTATTCTCCATCAATTTCTTATTGTACAGCAGATCGCGTTAGAGGTAGCCTACCTATGAGATTACCTCTGCCTTCAAACCTCAAAGCAATCAGCCCAATATGTTTCTTCATTCCTTTGGAAATTGACTTTCGATGTCCCGTTGATTGAATCCGGATAGTTTTCCCTCTCTTTCTCCGATTAGAACAGCATCTCTACGGCCTTCCAAGCACTTGTTACTCTATTTCCAATTCGGTTACTCTTGCTATTTTTCCAACATAAGACTCGTTCATTTGTTCACAACCTTCTTCATGTGGCTTTTTTATCCTTTTTTCTTGTGACTTTCAATTAATAATAATGCAAAAGGAAAAAAATCAAGAGCACTTCTCTTATCATGAGAAGAGCAGAGTCAGGATTTTTGAGTAGACAAGACGGCAAAAGATTATATGGGCATCAACATCAGCAGAAAAAGTTTCAAGAGCATTCAAATGACATGAATTAAGGCTCACCATCAATATTTATTGATGTTTGGAGTTTAGACCACTCACAGATTACACCAGACCAAACTATATCGACCTCAAATCATACTAAGTAGGCTTAGAAAGGAGATAAGTAGGATTCAAACTAGATAAATAATTAGGACAAAATCTAGATTCATAACCTGAGAAAACGCACAGCTTAGTTAGCTCGAATGATCACTTGCTTAAGTAAAGTAGAGTTTTTTTAATAAGTTGATCTGTTAATTATAATAGATAATTAACAATTATTCTCAATATTCTCAAAATACTATAAATAGATCTTTCGAAGGAGACGTTAAGCCGTCGGAAAGGTCTGCCTAAAAAGCAGTCATGTCTCATCCTCACTCCTCTCTTTACCTAAGCACAAGCCTAGAGCTCATGTGGGCATCATCCTCGAAAAAATATGTGTATACTATACTACACCTGTGGAAATAATATTGAAATACACCATTTTATTCACATAAACTCAATTATAAGTTAAACTTAAATACTCTACAAGTTTTCCGCTAACACATCTTTATCTGAATGAAATATCAATCTAAATGAGACCAGTCGGCTTGTCATTTGAATGACATTGTAATCAACGTGTTGAGTTGATTAAGAATCAAAACGAAGCGGTGATAATAGGCAGGCAAACGTGAACAAGAAGTAACTCAACTATTGCTGGTCACGCTTCAAACCTGTTCCCAGCATCCTTGCAAGGACATTTCACCTCGACAAGCCTGTACTGTCTGACTGACTGACGTATTGCATTGGCAAGCAAGACCCTCTGCTAACTCCGAATTGCTCTGTTGTGTTCCCGTCCGGTATTTTCTAAATGTGCCTGTCTGAATTTCTTGCCCTGTAGCTCACAAACCACCTGCACCTGCTTCCTTATCCATTAAAATTTTACTGAATTGATTGTTAAATTAAACGTAAACTGTCCATTAACATTTCAATTAATTAAACGAAAATCCTAATAATGCTATACTATAAAGAACTATAATACTATTTGCAACATTTTATTTGCTCCAATTGCAATCCTTTATATTCCATTTATGAGGAATTGTTGCATGTTTGAGTTCGATTGATAATTAAAATTTAATGGCGTCATTTTACATGGCTCAAAAGGATTTTGTTGTATTGGTTGTCATTTTACGCCGGTTGAATTCAATTGGCTTTCGTGCAATCGGCTGATAATTTACCATTCTTAAATATGAAATAACAATGCGTAGATCACAATAAATTGATAAGAAGAATTAAAATCAATGTGACGTGTGTCAAGGATACTACAGGTGAATACCAACTGAAAGACGCCAGATCAAAAGAAGGGCGAGGACTACTTTGTTAGATACCATTCAAAATTATCATTACACTGCCAAACTGCTTAGTTTCAGAATAGAAATCCTATCTCGACAATTACATTTCCAACTGAATTTTAACCTTGGATCAACCACAATATTATACAATTTAACGGATATTATACAATATTATACGGATTATACAATTTTAATCATGGATCAACCACATTCGGATTATACAAATTTAAAGCGAAGTGGGATAATGAAGAAATGTTTTGATTCATTTTCCAATCAATACAAATGTGATATGAGGAAGCTGTTGTTTTGATTGAAATTTGAATGTATGAAATACCAAGAGATTCGACAACGTTAAACGAAATTGAAGTACAGTATGAAAAACCTTGCCAATGGATAAAATAACTTACTAGTAAGTACAAGAGCAAAATTGCACTTGGAAAAATCTGTAAAAGAAACAAAAGTTGAGTTGAACATGAGCAGAGTAACGTGACCTACGAAAATAACAAAATAAGACTTTGAATGGTGATTTTCAGCCACTAACTACATGAACTATCCTAACACGCGATATCATCGCTACTATAGCAATTTTCCGATTAGGATAAACCAGCTGAAGGTGATTGATGTAGGTGGAAACAATAAAAAATGATACTTAATAATAGTATTTATCGAAGAAGATTCCACTGCGAATAGCCCACACACACAAGTCAAGGCCAAAACAATAAAAATACAAATGATAGAAAATTGTCTCCTACTATAATCTACAACAGAATTTTAAAGGGAGAGCACGATTTACTTGAAATCGGCTTGAAATCCACTTATCAATAACACATTATTTTTAATGCCTAATTATGTAGGTATCACTGTAATCTATGATATTTTCGGAGGATCTCTCAGGCATTATAGCCTATTCAATACAATGAAATACATAGAATATGAAACAATCAACTCATGAAATGTTTTCCAATTGATTTCAATTGGTAACCAACATCTAGGTAGCCAACCATCTAGGTGGTAGTGGCTAGAGGCCTCCTTGCTGTAAATGAAATACAGTAATGGTACTTGTGGGATTTCACACTTTTGTTGTTTATATTGATATAGTGTTATACTGATGGTGTTCAGTGTTACATATTCAGGTGATTAATAGTCAACAATTAATTGGGGAATTGATTGCAATTATTCCAAACATTAAACTAAACGAAAGTATGGAGTGGGTCATTGAGAAGAATTATTTCTACCAACTAGAACCATCAACTCCTAGACCACCCGTAATACGTACAAATCGCATGATCCCAGTACATGGTAGAAACATTCACGACATTAAACTAAACAAAAGTACGAAGATCATTTTAGAAGAATTATTTCCCAAAACTAGATCCTTCAACTACTACTAGACCACCGGTTTTTGTAGTAGGCCTGTGGTCTTAGATACCGGTAGATCTTTCTAATGGTAGGAGCTAGGAACATTCGAAAAAACAAGTCACAAACAAAACACATGTGCTAGTCCTGCTGGCGCACTTTCAGAAAAAGTTTTATAGCATTTATTTCGGAATAAACGATGCTCGAGTCGCGCCATTTAGGCATAAAAGCCCGTAAACTTCCGTTGACTTTGACTGACTATTCCTGTCTCCTGTGGCGTGAGTCAACAACATGCGGGTGTAAACATCTTCCGCAGGAAACGACTCATTTTTTCACGTCAGAAACGATGTGTTACGACTGGTGTGCTTATTGTTCACTACTCATATGCATCAAATCGAAAACAATGTTGTTGCAAATGTATAGCAACGAAAAAAATAGTTTATTAGAAGTCCACTGTTAGTTGAACAAATTCACGACAACCATTGTAGTAGCACGTAGCACATAATATTGTGGTATATATAGAACAGATTGATTGCTAATCTATGGCAATGATAAATTATTGTTCATAAATTTTTGCGGTTTCAACCAGATACTGTATAATAACTGTTTATCCAACGTTCTCGGATAATTAACTGTGCTTATAAAAATAACTGTTATAATCACAAAATTAGTTACCTGAGACAGAAGAGCCAACTGAAAGTATAACCAAAGACAATTGGAATACTTAGTTTAATAGTTTCCTATCGTCTTTGGTATAACAAATCAGCATAGGTATGTTTACATAGTTCACAGGTTTTTAAAATCTAAAACCTGTTCCTCACGTGGCCGAGAATAGGAGGAAGAAACACAATCCATGAGAGACAAATGTTAGATGAGGAATCAGATAGAGAGGTTTCTCCTAGAGATGACATTGAAAACGGATCAAGAAACTCATGTAGTAGACAAAGGAATATGTGAAATATTCAAGGTGGTCTATCTTCGATTGTATCGAACACAAAATGTAAAAACAAATAGAATCACTCAATAGATCGATCACATTATTTGTCTCAGACCATTCTATGTACCAATCTTACTTTATGATCTGGAATATGCTTTCAAAGGAATACCAAAAAATAAATTTGAATTTGAACAGAAGAAACTAGAATAACAATGAAATATTATTCTGTACAATACCTTTTATCTGTCTTCATATCGCATGTTCAAAATCAATTTCTCAATTGTTAGTCTGGTTTACGAAGAGTAGGTTTCTGGTGAAGACTTTCAAAGCAAAGCTACATTTACTACAATTAAGTTCACTGCTTCAATAAACTACCCAGCCCAGACAAAAGATTTTGAAAATATGTGAGATTATTTTTATGGCACACAATAAGGCCTGTGACAAATTTGTTTACAATAGTGCGTAGCATCTCCATGCTACGTTGAGTTTGCTCAGAGCTTTGCCATGCAATGAAAGAGATTTGTTGTTATCACCTTTGGCCTGGATTCAAACTCAAGATAAGCTTCATCTTTACACCTTTAAAAATAGCGGAAGAATACACATAGGGCTATCCCCCTATCCTACACCACAAAAGAGAAAATTATTAGTCAACATTGCAAATTTTCTATTTTATGCGGCCTCCCACGAAAAATATTCATCCTAAATCCGAGCTCATTTCAGTTGTGAAAGTGATTACATAAGTAAATAATTATTTGAGATTGATAAGAATTTAGGAAAAGCAACATTTGAATGGTTGAAGTTGTGGATTAAAACTTGTTCTATACAAAAATGCTGTTCATGATATAATGAATGATTTTAAATCAATTGAGTAGGGCTTTAAAATATTTCAAGAAAAACTGTTATAATTCTTATATATTCAACTCTTATATTATATATAACTGTCGCGTTCTACAGATATGAAACTTGTTGCTATCTTTTCTGATATCATTAGAAAAATAGGTGTATATCTTTTCAAAAAAAAGCTTTCAAGTTTACAGTACTGACAATTTTAGATCCCAATTCATCAATACTGTTACTGGTTCATCAATTCTGGTCTATATCCCAACTGATATTCTTCAACAATTAATTATGGCCCAATAAAAATTTGTTACAGTTTTTATTTATTAAAAACTAAAAGTACAGCATGGTAACACACAATTTATATAAATTGAAACAATTAGAAATTCAATAGTCTGAGAGCACTCAACAGCTTAATTAACAAGAGTGTAATTAGGTCCCATGCAATGGACCATTCAGTGTAATTGGTGACAAAAATTGTAATAAAGAAAGAGAGAAAGTGCGTGTGTTTTGTGCGAGAGAACGAGAAGGAAAAGACAGTAAAGTGAAGAACTGCTATGGGCCAGAAGTCTATGAACTCATCACAGCAAGCGATGGCAAAGCCAGCTGCACTTTGTTAATATTATGAGAATTGACTTCATTACAGAAACAGCCATCGAGGTCATAGAGCAAGATAGCTGAGAAATCGAGTGTGAGAGTGTGAATGCTTGAATCCGAATGTGTGTTAATTCCAAATCAAATAGGCTTTTCTGTTATAATCAAAGATTGCGTTGGCCGAAGACATTAAAAGAAACGAACATGAATAAAACCAATCTCACGAGTTTTACAATCTGACAACGATGTTTGAATAGAGAGAATCGATTCATCAGCAATCAGTAGGACAGTAGAAATTCTTATGGTGCTTCAACCAATTCTATATATCCTTTTTAGACATTTTATTCTCAACAAAATTTATGAACGTTATCAAACTTCTGAGACCATTTCACCGGTTACCATTTCACCGTTTAAAGAGCAATATTTACCCAATCGAGTCCATTCAAAAAATTGAAAGAGGCAACACATTTTACTGTACTTTTCACAGCAATGATAATAGGCCTATAAAATATTCAAACATTTCTTCTCAAATTTTCTTTTTTTTCTATTCAATTTATTAGAAATAATGGAATTCTTATGAGGAAATTCATTGATGAATAGGAATCTAGGTATTCAATCTTCTACTCACTTACTCATTTAGGTATTACTCATTTTTAGATTTTCAACGCTTATCATTGAACCTGATGCGTCTGCAGCTCACTTATGAATGAAATGAATAAAATAGTCGACTTCAACTACTATTCCTTCATGACCTACTATACCTTCCTATAACTCTCACATACCTCTACTAATAACTGCATTCTTATTTTTGGGCGTCTTTCTTCATAACCCTATACGGCCTATACGATAGATAAAAATCTTAATGCTCGAAACAGACCTTCAGGCTCAAAACAATATTATACCCTACACAAAAATTTCGGATGCTACACATAGAAATAATTTTCAAATACTATCTTCCTCAATCTCAATCAAGCTCTACAGGTAAAATCATTCCTGTTCACTGATAATCTCTAGATACAGATTATATAATAATAATATCCTTCTCACATCTGTCTTGGTCTTTCATTTTTTTTTCGTTATACTCTATATTTTACTCCTACTTTCCTTCCAAAACTAATCATGGAGCATTTGCTCCTGTAATCTCCATGACTCAGTCAAATTCAATTAATAAAATTTCCGATGAATTGATTACATAGAATCACAAGATATTCTTCTAGCCTAATCAGATCAATGGATTGATTGATTATAGAATCACTGGACATGCCTAAGGCTAGGCGTACACCGGTTAGTCAAGACAAGACAAGACGAGATTAGTCACGTTTAGTCACAATAATTCACATAGTTGCTTATGAAGCAGAACACACCGATGCAATGATTAATCAGTGTGTGTTGCTTCATAAGCAACTATGTGAAGTACTGTGACTAATTGTGACTAATCTTATCTTGTCTTGACTAACCGGTGTACGCCTAGCCTAAGGCTTATTGATAACAGATCTTGATTAATTAATATTAAGCAACGAAAAGGTGTACAGTAATATAATACTTTACTACTATAAAAAGCTTTGAAGATAATAAAAACCTGAATACTATAACTGGCTTTCATGTCTTTTAGTGGCTTTCCACTAAAACGTTTCATATTAAAGTTCTGTAAACATCACTCAAGATTTTCAACGCAAGCCTTGGAAGTCTTCAATCAAAATAAAACTACTGTAGAAGTAATTATACGGACTCTTGAAAGATATTAATGGCGATTAGAAAGGGAAATGCTAATAACACAACTTATATCATAAATGAGATGGTTCCGAAAGATTCACACCATCATCATTGCGAACTTTCTACGATGAAAGTGTTTTCACACGCACAGGTGATAGGCTGCCTCTTCCGTAGGTGGTTGGCAGAATGTAGACAGAGACCAGACAAGACGAGCGTGGTTGGCGGAAGACTCTTGAGAAAGGCCAAGCCTTCTCTGGTTGGAGTTGGACCTATATCTCACAAGACAACATGACAGCGAGTCTTGTTTCCTTCATAACCGAAGGCGAACTTGATATTGGCTCTGCATAAAATGAACTTAGCCTCCGGCCGAAGAACAAGTCTTGCCTTAGCTGTCAATCAGTCAGTTTGGAATAACAAGGAATATTCATCAGTACAATGCCCAGGGCTAACATTGAAGCTTGTATTCAAGTGCGTTATTGCTTCCCTGGTATAATTGATACTTCTTTACGACAATATTCCATACAAGTTCATTTCTTTCCAACTAGTAAACAAAAGAAACTGAAAATTAGTATAGTTGAAGTGCTAATACATTATGCACACTTGCATGCAGAATTGCATCGTGTACCAGCACCCTAATTCTTTTCTATTTTCTATAACACTATATTTTCAATAAATTATACATTTTTTATTCACAGAAGAAAGTTATCTGTTATCTCAAGAAATAATTAACAAAACTATATTACAATAACTCAACATTATTAAATTTTTCAATCCTATGAAAAAGGGTTCTGACAAACCGAAAATGTAACTGATAATCCAAAAGACGTTTCTTCAAATTATTATCGAGATTTGTAACTTCCTAATACAGATTTAATTGCAAGTTTTTATCATCAATCAAGCACACTCAAAACCCAATTTGATGAGCTGGGTTACGAGAATAAATAAGTACTTTCCTCAACTCCATCTCCTCTGCCAACATACAGTAGAGCTCGACTCATCCTGGATTAATTTCAGAAACCACGCCTCAACAGAAAAAAACCTCCGAGATTTATTGGACGCTATTCAACGATGAATCTTCGCGAAACTATTCTAGTCGTTACTTTTCGTTAGATGCCTATTTTAGAGGAAAGTTAAATATATTTCGACTGGAACGATTCGTCTGGAGACTATGCTCTTTTTCAGACGGAAACAGATTACAGGACATGAGTCATGTCGGTTGAACGCAGAGAGAATAGAAGTAAAATATTTATTTCTCAATTCTATACACCCTGGTTGGATGTCAGCTCTTTCATTCTGTGTGTACCGTCCTACTTGAGACAATGAGGGAGTAATGTAAAGTTGACCATGCTCCAAGTATCCAGAGAATCTGTAGAATTTAAGACGCTGGAATTATCGAAGAAATACATGGACGAAGTTGGTTTTTGGCTGGTGACAGTGTATCGATTTGCTACTGTCCTATTTTAGACTACTTCCAGGGAAGAAAAGATAAGAAAAATGGACAAGTGAGAGAGATGAACTATGTCTCGACACAAGAACAGATAAGAAAAGTGGACAAGAACAAGTGAGAAAGATGAACTACGTCTCGACACATGAAAAGGATTGAAAAGAAGAGGAGGAGATAGGAAAGAATCCAGAAAAGAGACAGGGCGCTCCATCCAGGAGACAAGAAGATTGAAAAGAAAACGGAAGCCAAGAGAAAACAGTTGACTGCGTTTTGGCAACGTTCTTCGGCCTACGCAGTTTGCTTTTACTTTTATCCGCATCGTAAAATAAGAAACAAAAACGAATTCTCGGGCCATTCGAAACAGAAAGTTGCAGCGAGTGATGAATCGTTATGATTTTGTCGGCTTATTAAAAAAATATCCTTAAAATAAACTTGATATTAGTCACTCGACAGGAGGCAGAACCAGAATAATGTTTTGGAAAAGTTGATAAAAACTAATTCATAAACAATGATGATGTATAGCGTGTACATGAAGTACAGAAACGTATCCCACATGAACGTCTCAAGATTGAGTCTATTGTTTTGATGAATGACCGACCAACTTCATAATTCTAAAATCAAAATTTTGTAGATCTGTAATCATTTCATTCTTACTCATAGTTTGAATACGGAAAAGGATTTAGAAATGGTGCTCACAGCTCACAGGTGCTTCTCAAGAATGAGAAGTATAATCCTAGCAAAATTGTGATTAATATGCTGTTAATTGTTTGCTTTATATTGTTTTTACTCAACTGAAATTTCCAGATTTGAAGCGGAATGAAACTTTGAACTGAACTCTATACCTAAGAACTTTAAGCCTTAGAGCTTTGAACTTTAAACTAAATGTATAGACTATGAATTACATTGTAAGTACGCATAGCCTGTTCATAAGTATTAATTACTATAAGTATTACCTCATCTCATAACAGGTATCACTGATAAATTAATTTCCATCATTGATTGGTTTCAACCGGTTTACAAGAAAAATATTCCGGATACTTTACTATTTTTTAATGATATGACACTCAACCTGCCTGGAGTAGAAAATGAAATTGACATGACATTTTGAAAAGTAGAGAGGCCTACATAAAACTCTTCCAAAATGATTTGATTAAGCACAAGGTCGTCGCATCAAAAAAAATGTAAAAGTAGGGGGCTTTGAGGAGAGATTTCTGGAGAATAACTTGAGGCATCAGATTTAATGATAACCAGATGCATACACTCAACATTTGAGATTAACAAAAGACTGTCTGTTTGGGAGAAATTAATGTAAAACAGATTTTTATCAGTGTAAATGTTAAGGACACTAGATTCATACACAACTGGATAAAATATTCAGTGTGGACATGGAAGCTGATTAAAAGTTTCTATGAATGATACTTTTAACCAAATAGCTGTGAGATCTGATATGCATCTAGATATTTTATCCAATATTTTGAAAACTATTTAAAATGTGGACAGTCTGTGAGATCAGAGTAAACTTCAAATTCGATAACATTTCATACACTCGGAATAATTTTTTAATGATAGTTCAATACGAACTTTTTTACCTTCAAATCACTTCTGCTTCAATACAGGAGCCTACTTTAATTTGGTAAATTAAAGTAATGATAATTTATTATCATAATTCATTGAACTATACTGGAATAAGGGTGAAAGATAACAATCAACAAGTTATTAAGATAGTTTGGTCAACTAATTAATCATAATATGGCTTTGATTATGGCTTTAATATGAGGCTACTCATATTATGTTGTTGGGTTTTAGTGGAATCAACTAGGAATCTCTCTGTAGTGCGATTCACGTCAAGAAGTCAGCATTGCTTAGATGGGAGTTTGCTATCCTTGTTCAGCACAAGGCAGTTGCTGATGTCTCTATCCTATTCGCACTGTGCATAGTTGCCGCACTGTGCATTGTTGTCGCACAGTCCCAACAAACACGTTTGGTGCAGTTTTCTCTTTCTCTCTCAATGAAACTTGGCATCAATGCTCCTCATATAAACAATGCTGACTTCTTGACGTGAATCGGACTATAATAAATATCTATGTAAATTTACATCTGGTTATTGTATAAAAAACAGTCTGACATTGTTCAACATACGCACATACTAGTTATCTTCTACCGATAATTCACAACAGCTTGAAAAATATAATGTTCTGTGTTCAAGAGGACCGTACGAGCGTAAATTACAGATCCGTTAACTTGATTACAGCACTAAAAAAAGTTGCCTGAGAGGTAATTTAATGCGGTGCGCTGCTTATTAGGAAAACTGAGAGAGATTATAATTTAAATACGTCCAAAATTATGTAATACTGTTGCTGTTTACATCCATACGTTGCTCGATTTTTGTGAATATTCATTATTTTATTCGAGCGGCAGCTGGCGAAGTGCTTATTTTGATAGCAGTCTGTTGTGATGTAACTTCGGTAGGCGCTTTGGCACACCGCGTCTCATAACTCAGTGATAAACAGCGCAGTGTGTGGTGAAAATAAATATTTGAAAATAAATTCCACTACTGTCAGCAAACACTTTCAAACTGCTTCCAAGAGATAACAAAATTCAATCTTTTAAACGATTCTGATGCATTTTTAAAACGTGAATCATATTTTGTGTGGCTTGTTTTGATATTTTTAGCAAACAATCAAGCCAAGAAATTATAAATACGATAATTAATCACAAAAGAACACCCTCTAGCAATGAAAAACAGAAATTTTAGAAATTTGTTTCAAAATGTAAAGCGATTCCATGATACTCCAACAAATACACAACGCTTCTATTAATTCTATTATTACTTCTATTATTAACAAACAAAGACAACTATTCATCTAGGATGAACTTCTAAACAACAAACTAAATCAACCATGAATTGAGAAGCTTTCAATTATAGTAGAATTTTTTCAATTTGGCGGATGAATCAGCTGTTTACAAATGGGAAAACAAACATATGGAGTTTCTCAACAATCATTCGCCATCCGCCAAATTGAAAAATTCTACTTTTGATAGATCTCCTCTCACCTTCGCCAAGTACAAATTACAGTAGTGAACCCTAAAAAAACTATCCAAAAAAATTCCATGGTCAACTCTCCAAAGCTAAGCACTATATACACAATGAAAATCAATGTTATTGATCATCAATAACATAAAAAATAATGTAAAAACTACCATCAAATTATTAAGAATAAATCTGAACAAGATAAGCATTTAAACCCCCAATAAGAATTGATTACACAGTCACGTCAAGGTGACGATGCGCGGATGAAAGGGTTTTACACGAATATTGATACTTTGATTGATTACTTCTATCAATAATTATCCGGATAGATTGTGACAATGAGGGCAGGGCCCATCCCCATCTGAATAGATCAAGATTAGCAAGTGAAGCTCCCACACAACGAGGGGCAAAATAAATCACCGATTAGTAGCCAAGTTTATGAATAAGCACGAACCATCTACCAACAAAGCAAACAAACAGCTGAGGGGAAAATAATCAACGATTAGCAGCAAAATAATTATACCTTGTAAGCCAAGTTAAGGAATATTCACGAGCCATCTACCAGCAAAATAAATGTCTTTCGGGGGTGACGTTAAGCCGTCTGCCTAAAAAGTAGTCGTCATCTCTCATCATGACTCTCCCATTACCCACGCACAAGCCCCAGAGTCATGTCGGCATCACCCTCATAAAAAATCAAACAGCTGATTGTTTTTGGAAAAATGATGATGAATTATAAGCCTAGGAATAAACAAAAGCCTTTTACCATAGAAATGAAAATAAAATTTATAAATCGTTTTGGAAGAAATAATCAGTGATTAGTAGCCTAGAAGGGAATAAGCACGTGTCATCTTCATCTACCAATAGAAAAAAAAACAGCTGGTATTTTGGGGAAAATAATCAGCGATTAGGCAAGGGATAAGCATGAGTCTTCTATTATCAAAATCAATCAAAAAGATCGTTTCGGGAAAATATCAGCGATTAGTAGCCTAGAAGGAAATAAGCACGTGTCATTTACCAACACAAAATAAATCATACAGGTGATTGTTTTGGGGAAAATCTACCAACAAAATAAATCAAACAGATGGTCGGTTTGGGAGAAATAAGCGACAGGGATTAGGAAAATCAAGGAATAAGCAAGAGCCCTCTACTATCAAAATCAATCAAATAGATCGTTTTGCGAAAATATCGGCGATTAGTAAGCAGCCTAGCAGTGGAATAAGCACGAGCCATCTACCAACAAAACAACACAATTGAACAGCTGATCGGTTTGCGACTGAACTCACCCTCGGGCAAAGGGTGAAGGGTGACAGCTGTACTGAGCCGCCCTCCGCCCAGGCTCACTAGGTGCGGCGAGTCAGTGTGCACCCTCAGTGCACCACCCGAGTCCTCCACCTGCAGACCGCTGCCACAGCCTAGGGGAGCCTCGCCACTGTCTCCGCCACCATCCGGCATCTGTGTGGCAACCAATACAATGTCAAACGCTTGTGTCGCGGTCTCATTTCTATCGCAAATCTAAACAATCTCAATAGGTAAATTTTCGCTGATTTCAAAGAAATTTTAGAAAATCAAATTTAGAAAAAGCCAAAGAGCTCTCTACTGATAAAGAAATAAAGATATCACAGTACAATAGTAGGGTTAGAAGCAACAGGTTTCAGACTCCAAACGTTTTTTAAACCATCTTCAACTATAGGTAGTGCATATCACATACATGATAGAGGTAAATTATACATTTAATATTAGGGATATACATGAATTCCAACATATTAAAAAGAAAACAATTTTTTTAGACTCCAAACTATTTTTCCCTCAATTTTTTGGAAAATGATCAACACTGTTTAGTTATTTTAAAAACTATCACTCTACTTATCTGCTAATACTACTTACTAAGATACTATCACTATTACTACTAATACTGTAATTAACTACGATTATGAAATAAAATCCAGAATCTGAATGCAATTCATCCTGAACAACCTAGAATAATTCTGACAATAATCAAAACAAATCAAATTTAGCATGTGAATAAAATTTAAAAGCTTCAAGATCCGTATCAACAACGAAAGCTTTATTTCGTTTTTTAACTAATCAGACACTGGCATTATGTTATACGAATTTTATTTTATTCTGTAGATTCTAGGGCGGTGAGTCCGATCTCACTATACATCAAACCTGCGAATCAAGTAGAAACCAATATGAAAAACAAACAATTCAAAATTTAAATTTAATTCTAACAAATGAATGGAAATTTCCAGCCGAAATATTGGAATCACGAATAATTCTAACCACCCTTTCCTTCACAGACGACTTGTCGCGACGTAGATGCACAGTATTGCGAATGTTGACGGAAAAAGCCATGGCCGGATTGGCGGGAGCGTCGGATAAACGACGCACTAGCTGCTCCACTGCCTGGCTGCCATAACAATGCCACAAACTGCTTCGGGAGAATGCACGCACGCGCACTGACAACTTATCACAAATACGCCAAGCACCGTTCTTGCATTAAATGAAAATCAAAAAGCACAGATGAGGAAACTCCGTGCTTGATAATTTTTTACTAAGCCAAACAGACTGTAAATTTACCAGCGCTTATCATTGCTTAATTACCGTCAGCATCCATCACGCGTTCAAACAGACGTTTATGGTCGGCTTAGCGTCTCTTCGTGCACGTCTCATTCTTCATGATGAATAGACTCAGATGATTTAGACGGTTCAAGAGTCAACAGATCTTGAAGAAGATGATAAAAAGTAGTATCATTGTTGGTGATGGGATTTGGATATAGTTGGTGATTTTGTAACGGGATCCAATCTAGAGGAACTGAGCGAAGTGTTTTTCAAGCAAAAACTTGAACATTCCACTGAAATGAATAAATGATAATCAGGAGGAATCTTTTTATGTGATCTTTTTTCATTTAAGCCTAGTGTCCAAATTTTCCAAATACAGATTTTTATAGAAAATGGAAAGAATTGAGCCAAACAAGAGTAGTTGGCATACAACCATTTGGTGTGGAAAAAGAAGGACATACTTTGATCAGTGTTTAGTGTATTATAATATTTATGGAGTTGAAATAGAGCTGGTTTCCTTTAATTTAATACATACATTAGAAGGAACAATGCAGGTGGGGAAAAGTACGTTGAATTAATTTACGGTTCCTTCAAAGTTGAAAGTTATTGAAAGGAAGAAGTGATTACGTCAAGTTCAGATTGTTCGAAACTTGAGAAACAACCAGTTGGGCAATTAAGTTATTATTCTTTCAAGTATCAATCGCAGAAAACCATTAACCGCGACGCTATCAAGTGATGCATGATTGGTTGTACATCGAGAATGAATTGAATATTATTGTAAACGAAGTACAGCATAGGCAAAAGTCAGGAAGTGGGTCTTGGCTAACTAAAATGGAATTGCTCAAGTACCAAGCGATAAGCGGCAATATCTTATCTTGTTTACTCCATATAGACAGATATTGATGTTCGGAAAAGTTAACAAATTACGCAAATTTATTGAGTCACTCCACAAAATGGGTTACATACTGTGAGTCGTGAACGAACAGCCAATGTGCTAAACAAACTAACTGAAGCGGCTTGTTTATGGACAACATGTTCAACGTATGTGAAATCGATATTATAAGACAAGATAGTGGCAAGGATCTAGGAACGGCAGATTCCAGTTCAAACACATGTTCAACGCTTTTTTCTAATTCCTACTCGCCAACTTTTCTGTCACAAGTTACGACAGCAGACAGCTCACATTAAAATAGATTAAGATATATCTCACTTGTGGCTAGCAGATTTTTCCTGTTGAAAAATAAGAAAGATCAATGACGCTCAAAAAATAATAATCTCCTAGATGGGAGGTTGTAGATTAGCGATGAAACAAAAGCAAGATAATCATGAATGGAAACGTTTTCTGAATGGTTAATTCTTGGTAAAAAAAAACGTTTGTAGTATTTATTTTTTTAATTTGACACTAAATTATTAGATGTCATGCCCATATTTTTTTAGAAAAGAAACAGCAAAAGCACAATATTTTCGCTGTTTCACTCGCATGAATTCATTTTTATTGTTGTGAAGAAACATTTTTAATTACTATTTTCAATTTAGACAGTTATTTTTTCGTCAGATTCCGCCATGATTGATGAGTTGGTGTGAACTGTGTAGGCGTGGCCTTCCACCAATAGGAGACCAGCAACTTTGTTCAGCCTATCAGGCGCTTTATCCTGTCAGCCAATAGTAGAATCGCTTTCCATTCAAAAATGTCTCATTCGAAAGAATTATCTGTGAGTTGAATTAAAATTGGGAAAGGCGTGATTGTCGAGATACTAATATCATTATTATGATTATAATAACTGTTGTTTTGGAAACACGATACTTTAAAGTTAGAACCTACATGACATGATTTTACTACCGCCAATACGAAGAAAATGTTCAGTAATTTCAATCCTTGACCAGCATACGTTGGATGGATTTCGTCAGTTTAAATCCCAAAAATTCAACACAACTATTATGTTGTAACTTGTAATCAGAGAGTATAGAATAAGAATTTACTTCTATTCTCTCTGCTTGTGATCCGTTCTATTCCATATGAAAAAATGGAGAACTTTGAATTCATTAACGATTAGTGGTGTACAACCATAAAATTAATCAATGCAATTTCTCAGGGATCTATATCTATTAGCTCCAGCACAGTAGATTCCAATAATAGTCTGGTTGATGTAAAATGGAATAACGTATATTGTGAAGATAATAAAATTTATAGGAAGGAGCAAACATGCCAGCCCGCCAAACATGAAATGGAACCGAAGATACAGTCGATAACAAATAATGTGAGCAATGAATCTCCAACGGAATTTTTCAATTATCTAAATGTTCTTTGTCGGCGATTCCATTCTTCTAACGGTTGTTTTAAATCACGCTATCACGGTGATCACTTCAAGTTAGTGGTTAGTAGTGCTCTCTGTTTATAGGTACTTATTGTATCTAAAATCATAGAGTTTTTATCCAATACATGAATACAAGTCTTCCATACTTGGTGATACGATAATATTATGATTGAATACTATTAATCATTGTTTAATTGATAGAACACCTTATGTATCTAGCAATACTATGAATTTTACAACAGATAGAACCATATTCTTCACTCAAGTATTAAACTTCTTCAGTTTATATGAACTTGTACATTATTGAGCTACATAATTGAAGAACATCAATACATATCTAGTTGAAACACGCCTTTCACAGACAACCAAGTACAGTAATCATGATTAGTGGCGAAGCGTGGTATACTTATTTGGTCATGACCATACTTATTTGGTTTCATTGCATTCACCCCATTGAGGTAGTATGTAATTGTGAGGTTTACTTCACTCTAATCTCCAACGTCCAAATACACTTCTTCATCTATTTTTACCTTTTCATAATTCATTATTTTCAAGAAACCATCAACACAATCCTCAAGTTTCCGCAGCACTGGATACACATTGCACAATGCACCTTCCTTCTGCATTGAGTATCAAGTTATGAAGTTGGTTCTTTCATTTTTACACCAAGTCGATGCAAATCAACGAAATTCGAGCAGCGCGGCGACAATGAGTGGAATATTCAGGTTCAAAGTACTAGTAATGTATAATGTTTCGTAGTTACATAAGCGTCAATTTTCAACCGCAACTACCATCCAAGTGCGGCCATGGCCAGGTAGCAGTGTGCCTTTCTTTCTTCTTCTTCTTCTTCTTCGGCACACTCACTTTTTATTTGCATGGATTCAATTTCAATACCTCAAAAACGTTCAGGTTTCATTCACCAGGCGCCAACTACTCCACTGCTATTTCCTTTCAAGTAGAACATAAGAGAAAGACGCCTCTGCTGCGCGGCCTTATTTTTCAACAATTATGTAAGTAATGCAACAATTCCAGTAGTTATATGAAGTAGGATAGTATAAAATATATAGGATAGTTATAGGATATTAGTTATATGAAGATCATATAATCATGATTCATTCCGAAGTTACAAACAATATTGGGAGATTAGGATCATTCATTGATGAATTTCAAGAATTTTGAGATATTATTAGCAGAGATAATACAATCTCTAACCATATTTGGTTCGACTATGTTAATAGTCTGTTTACAGTATTTAATTATAGATTTTTTTTTATGAATTCGATAATATATTCATAGGTTTCAAAAGTTTCCAAGCTAATTCAAGTATCAAAGCTTTAGGCCGAGTAAACAAACTTTTATTAGGGACTCAAAATTCTTCTACGCAGGAGACAAAAACATTGGAAAATTTGTAGTAGTATTTCAAATTTGTAATATAAATGGTATTTGAATGATATAATAGTATTTCATTACAACAATCAACAATTTTCAAGTTTCTATTCCAATAGCTGTAATACACGAATATTCTTTTTACATGTAGTAATTCCTAACAAGAATATGCTGATATTGAATAGAAATAAATTACTACAAGAGTATAAAAACTATGAAAAAATATAAAATGAAATATAATAAAAGATCATATAATTATTTTTGTGGGTGCATAAATAAAACACCGAGAAACCCAATATATTGTTTGATAATTCAATTTTCAGTTATAAAAATAAGATAATTCCACAACAAATTTCATTTCTCTAACTCTAATTAATAAAAACTGTGCAACAATATATTGCTTTACCTACTGGTCTCATCAACAGATTTAAACAGGAGCTTGAGAAAGTCAAGAAGGAAAACAGTATTATTCCAACATCTACTGTTGTAGAGAAGCATTCAAAATATTGACTGCTAAAAGTCGCCTATTGAGAATACAAATTGCAAATGAATGCTTCATCCTAACTGAAATTTGGCATTCATGAAGTGTAGCTTGCTGTGTTGTAGTCCCCAATTTATCATGGTCATGTAAAACTGACAGCCAAGGCGAGATGAATAGGTGACAAATGTCGCCGGAGAAAATAGGTTACAATAATCAAGGATGCAGGTGATTTACATTCACAACAGATCGTCCGTGTTGCTCTATTACCTATCTATGCATTGATTGTGCACTATTGTCTAACCTAAGTTGTTATAACTCTCTCTCCATATCCAATCTGTCTCTGATCTAATGGCCCAAAACAGGCAGAATCATAATTGGAGGGTACAGTTCAATTTTGTGAAGCACCTTTGACTGAATAGCATAATCTAGAGGGCAATCACCGAGGTGAAAATCTATATCAAAGTAATTACAATAATTGGATCCCAAATAACGTGTTTTCACATGCAGAGCTGAAGATAGAGCCACAACAATAAGACAAAAATCTCTGGTTAGTCTATGCTAGAGCTAATACAAGCTAACATTTTTGCTACCCATCTGGATTCTAGTAAATCATTTTTAACTAAATTTATCTTATTCTCTTGAAAATAACTAATTAGATTTAATTGGACTCATAAAATCCATTAACCTTTTCATAGACAGAAATTTCGGTCCTGTGGCGTTTCGTCCGAGTAGTGAGTGATTCGTCCGACAGCAATGTCTCAGGTAGTTTTGGGATTAGGCAGGATACCTGAAGGAGTAGTGTTTCGTCCGACAAAACTTTTGACAAATAATAACAAAAACAAGAATGTCTGCATTGGCATAATTCATAATAGAAACGATTTAGTGAATGGAGATTGAAAATACGATTGATAAATTTATAATAGAACTTCAAAGGTGAAACTATAACTCAACTTGAAAATTAATAGTCTCAGCACACTATATAATAAACTATAGTGCAGCTCAAGTATACAAAGATAGTTGAAGACTTTAATTAAAGGTGTGATTATGGACTAAAATGTGAATATGGGGTTTAAGATTTCCCCACAAAATTTTATGCAATTACAAGAAACGTATTATCAGCAGTTTTGAATCCAAGGGAAGATAAAGGGAAGAAACAGGAAGCCTATTTTTGCATCACTATAATATAAGTGATTGTGGATTGGATTCGTGCATGTGAAAAAACTTTGAGGTGAATCCAAAAATACTTTCATGGAAAATGTCTTATTTTTTTGATAGGCCATTTTGTTTCTGAACCACACGAATCGTTGGAAAGGAAGTGGAGGAGTTTGGAGTTATGATCAGAGAATTGGAATTCAACTGCATCAATTTCAACAACTTCAACTTCAACAACATCTGATAGAAGATAGGTTAATGGGGTGTAACCATTTCAATTATGATAACAATTCAAACGTATCTCATAAACGGTGATTCAATCATTTCTTGCGTTTTCCAAGACAATTTTTTTTCTATTAAATTTATTTATTCAGCAATGAAAATACTTGAACAATGCTTGACTGTGTCTAAAATTCTTCCATGAATCATGAATCGTAGCCTAATTTGTAAATCATGTAGCCTCCAAACTCCGCCTACTATCTCTTGATAAGCATGAATGACTCATCTAGTTCTGAATTCGACCGGTAGATGGCTACAGTTACTGGGTGATTTACAGCTTCAATTTTTACAGACACGCCCCAAGCTCCGCCTCTCTCCCCTGATTGGTCGGCAATGCAAAACGCAGCTAGTTCTGAATGCTGTCGTAAGATGGCAGCAGTTACTGGGTCATTCAAGTTACAACTTCATTATTCAGCCGTCTAGATGTCAGAGGTGTTCTACACAAAGTGAATTCCCAAAGTGAAGCCAAAAGTAGATTAAATTACTTCATCCAAGCTACCATTTTTAAAATGTACTCATCCACAATTCATTGCTATTAATGGATTGATTCAACTTCTGCCAATGTTTATGAATTTGCATAAATTTCTATATGAGCTTCTTCTGGATACAGTTTTATAGGGAGGAAAACTTGTAATTACATCCAAATAAATAGGCTTTGACTTCGAATCAGTGGCTTTGATAGAAATAATTCACATGAAGCAATACAAACTATTGCAGATATAGAATCTGAAGAAGCAGATTTTAAATTTTATTTGATACTGATTATTTACAACAGTAATTAGCCAGTGATAGAAGGGTTTCTGAAGTCAGGTAGAAGACTCAAAAATCGGACGAAACGCTACTCGTTGGTGATACGCACAGAAGCGTGAAAACCAGTCGGACGAAACGCTACTAATTTCCAAGAATTTGGGTGTCGGACGGACGCTACATAATACAGAAATTTCGAGTCAAATATAATAACACAGTGAATTTTCTATACACTGAATAGTTGTATGAATACAGTAAATGATGAATTGAGTATAGATACTTATACAGATATATAGATAAATACAGTATTTCAGCACCTCCAGTTCATTTTTTTCGAACAGCCTGCTGATGCCCACAAACGTCTTACAACTGTGTAAGTAATGATGTAAAAATACACGAAAAAAGTCCGGAGTAGCGCTGTAGACTGAAGTTGCGACGATCCAATCCACTTGACTAGGGCCTAGTCACTATACCGGCTCGCCATTCCTATCATACATAAGTTCAAAGCCGAGTTGATCCAACAAATTTGTCAATAGTAAAGAACATATCACATTGACAAGGAGCTTCATCATGCAAAAAGGATTTTTACAAAATTTAAAAAATATATTGAAAATATAATAATATTATAACACGCTCGGCTGGATCTACCTAGCAATCTTACTCTTTAGATGGTTTAAAAGCTAGTTTCATGGAGGATTCATAACACCTAATGCATGTTCTCTAGTGCATTTAGGCAGTTTGAAATTACATCCAATGAAGTGACAGGAATAACGAGCCAATGATGGATCACAAGCAAAGGTCACAGTTATTCGTGTCAATAGACAAGATCTTCACACCTGTACACACAGGCAGATTGAAAGTTGATACAGCCTCAGCAGGCATGAGTAATGGCCGGGGACTAACGAGGAGACACCCCCCAGAAGAGTGATTTTCTACTTCATTTCCTTTTCTTATTTATTTCTACTCTGGTTCAGGCGAGAAGCTGTACAAGTTGCAAGCCAGACGCAACGACACAACTGTTTATAGATTTGACAGAAGACAAGCGTTATCGGGTTTATTCTATGAGCTAGGTGAGTGGGAAAATGAGGAAGAAAGAGAGGAGATGAGGTGATAATGAAAAAGAAAGAGAAGGAGAGGCAATGGGGGGAGAGAGAGAGAGAGATGGTGAGAGACGAAAAATAATGCAAAATTGAAATGACAATGCCCACCGCAACGGTGACGCCGACGGCGAATCGAACTGAAAGCTGTGCGAAATAAATTGACAAGAAGAGGTGAGCCGATATGTAATTGGATACACCTTTGCAAGGTCGATCGAGAGCCATGCGCCTGCATGACAACATACATCGCGCATGCAGATTCCAAACTTACACTTTTGTCTGTGATGCAAGAGGCGCCTATGATTTCAGGGACCATCAATGAAGCTTATCAAGTATTTAATTCAAGGGTTTACAAATAGAGGTAGAGAAACTACTAGTAAAAACTAGCACAGAAAAAACCTTCTACTAAAAACTAGTAGAGAAACTACTTATTTTTCGTCTTCTCCACCTCCTTCTTTTTTCTTCATGGTTTAGACATTACTGCCTGCCTTTAGGATCCTCTGCGCCACGGTTACCCGTCTATCTTTTCCTTGGATGTCCCCGATCTCGTCTACTAACTGACGAGACTAACTAACTGATACATAAGGGCTTGCATCGAGATGACGAGATACAATAGAAAATATATGCTCAGGTTCAAATAGATTTATCGAAGCCTTATTATCAAATTTTATAATAATTGAAAAACTACATGAAGATATGGGAAATCAGTTGGCTGTCAATTTGGGGGGAAATTGTGGAGGTAGTTGAATTTTGAACAAAGAGCCATGGATTTCCTTCAAACTTTGCTTAGGAAACTTTGAACCGATTGCACGAAAGAGGATTTTAAATAATATTCTATTACTAAAAAGAATTAACATTTCAATTTTTAATTTGGTGATTGAGCTTGACAGACCTTTGTGCAAATCTCAAAAGCTAAAAATTCAGGAAGTAGGTGCAATTATTATTGTTGAAGATCAATATGATTGGTTCTTGATAATCTTGACCCAAAGACTTGAGAAATGGGCAAAATGGTGCAAAAAATAGATGATTAGGTTCTGGAATCTTCAAAATAAATTTAGTAGAAGTTGGATTATTTTAGATAAATATTATCGATCTTTTGTTTCCTTTTACGTGTTTGTATGAAAACAGCTAGAACAATTTATAACTAAATTTTATCAAAGATCATCAAGCATCGTCATTTTCAACCAAATTGAGAAGAACAGTACTTATAATCCACATAATGCTTGTGATTTATGACACCAAGATTTATTTTTTGTTATCAGATCAGATCTTATCATACCATTCTTAAATATTCTCCATATTTGTATTTATATACAAACTATGCTATGCTAACTATTCTATTTCAAAATAAAGGTGAAAGTTTTAATTCCTGTTAACACGGTCGAATGTTGTAAAATAATTGATCTATTGATGCCTGGTTCTCACCAGATGTAACACCGCAGAGATAAAGGAGATATTTCGTCGAACTAGGCTACACAGGTTTGTCGAAATCTGAGTTCGTTGACATTTGACAATGACGATGTTGATGAATAGCATGACGATAATCGAATACCTCCCACTACATTATATAGATCATCATCAATGGTCACCACAAAGCTGATAGTTGCTCTTCACAATGGGAAAGTGCGTAGTTACCAGAGCAGTTGACAAACTTAGCTACACTTTACAAAGACTACAATCTATATCAAAGCATGGCCCGAAATGTTGAACGTTTGTAACTTTCGCTACAATCGATTCTTTTCGAGATAGTTGCCATCAGATCTATTGAAAGGGGAAGTTACATGAAACCAGAACGTCGTTGTGGGCTCAACAAAATAATCTGTGGAAATTCAATGCAATACAGCCAGATGTATATTTTCTAAGCTGTATTGTAACAGTAACACTGAACCTATTTTTCTTTGCAATTTTCTCTAATTCGTTGAAACTGTGTTGAAATATTGAACACAGGACGATTTTTTTAGAAAGTATTTCTTAATGTTGGATATCAAGCTTTTTCAATAGATTTTTCTAATGAACGTTATGTTTTAAAATCCTTAAGTTTAAACATTCTATTGAAGTCAATCATTCATCCATGAAATCAATTTGAAATGCTGAGGTTGATAAAACTATGCATGAAAGCAATGTTGTCTTACATGGTAAAAAAAGTGGTGGAAATAGTCTAAAATTATATAATAATGTATGTGGAAAATAAAATTCCTCTGCCTTACCAAACAAGTTTAGGAGTAATCATCGAGCATCAATAATTATTTATGAACTGAATCATGGATCAAGTTTGACGTCATAAATTGAAGACCTACCTGCAACAAAGAATAGTTTTTGATGTTCAAGTGAATAAGCAAAATAGGAAGAATTAATACTAACTCATTTAATTTTTCTTAATGCAGTATTGTACTTACAAATAGTAATAAAACCTTACAAATAGGTTACCGAACTCATTCAATTTTTCTTTTAAATAATACAGATTATTTCAGTTCCAAGATGTAAGTGAAGACTATCAAGCTTATAAGTAACGTACAGTACAGCAAATAGAATTCATTTTCATTCAAACATAATATTCTATAAGACGTGTCTAGTTTGGTGCAAGAATTTAATTTAGGTACTTGGATTTAGGAAATCTAATTTAGGTTTTAATTTTATATTGTGTTGATAGAATGCCTATTACATGTTGTAAGATCTTTACTTTAATAATCAAAAATATTGATAATTCACGTTGGCAGGTGGATCAATGTTGATTGATATTCGGCAATGATTGCTTCTTCAAATAATTACATAGAGCATGAGTATAGGTCGAGAGCATACTGTAAACCAAGGCCGGATGACGTTGTTATCAGTCTACATTCAATGAAAACCAATGACTGTTTTACGTGCCTCGTCGTTTAGTCACAGCTTAATCAGTTAGTAGAATTTGATAGTTTCAGTGAGTCCTCATTCACATAAGTAGGATGGAAGACGTTAAATTTCGAAAATTTGACAATGTAAAAGAATTTGAAATTTATACTTTAATTGGAAATGTTCTAAAACTTATTTGATGTGAGATGAATCTGTGTAAAAGCAGAAGATCTTGACAATATAAATTTCATTTGATCCAGCAATTTCAAGTTTCAACTCTTTTTAGAAAGTTTATATATTCAAAGTTATTCATTCATAATAACACGCAACGAAACCTCGAAAAACAGAATATATCTTTGTACTACATGAAGAGGGACTTCGGCTTTTTCAATTTTTACAATTGTCCAAGATTAATAATAATAATACACTAATTAATAAAACAATTGCACAAAGATCCAATTGGATTCCACAATCCTCGTATGCTCCATCTTCGTTTACGTATTTAAAACTTGGTTTCAATTGTGGTAGCCATGATTCGAAAGTTATCTATAGTTTACTAAACTATCGTTTAGTTGAACGTAAATTGAAGGAAGATGGTCCATGCGAGCCGAAGAAAACTTCATAATCATTTACGTAATACATTCACGTATAAAGTAAAACATAGAGGACTGTGATTTACCAATATAGAAACTACTCATGATCAGCATACAAACAACAAACATTTATTTTTCATTTTCCCAATCGTGAGGAAACAAACGAAAAGAGAAGAAAACGCAAAGAGGCTGAGATCTGAGAGTACAATTACTATTGGATCTAGCTGGCGCCTAGAAAAATGCTTACTAATGAAACTATGAAACATGAGAGCAAATATTCTAATGGAAAACTAAGAAGAAAAATGCTAAAATTCATGCAGATAGGTTCAATGGTTCCGTACTTCCCAGTTTCTCCCCAAGAGTATATTCAATGAAGCTGACTCCTGCAATTATTCATTTCTCGTGCCATTGTTCCGGTTATGAGCCAATGCAGGCTTTGTTTCACAAGAAATGAGACAATAAAGATGAGATACACAATGACAAATACAGTACGGTAGCTGAATTTCAAGAATGTTTTCGTAGTTTGAACTTAGCAAGGAGTTTGTAGTTTGAGGTCAGCTCTTGTTTCAAAACCCTATGTTGAACGAATAAATATTGTAGAAATCATTATAGATTTCGGAATAAAAGTTCTTCATAATGGTATTTGATCTAGTCTTTATCACGAATGTGAAATTTTTTATGGAAAATTGAGAATGAAAATAAGAATATAATTCAATACAGTTCTCTACTGATTGGACTCGCATCCTTTTGTCAAAAAATAGAGCGTATGCGGCCGAAAAGTTTTGCTGATGTGAATTACTAATTTTCTACATCGGGCAATCATCTCACGAGTGATGAAAAGGCCCGCCAATTTCCCAATTCAGATTCAGTTTTCCGGAACTTTAATTTCCGAAAAAAGGAATGCACAATTGGGCCTCAACTACCGTTTTGAAATGATGTGAGGTTTTTTCTATAAAACAAGCACGTGAAAATGAAAAGCGTTCACATAGGAGGTTATGGAAATAAGAGTTTTGCTGCCAGAGAATTGTTCTATTCTATTCTGAACTCATTCAATAATGGTTAATTGATCAACCATACGAAATTCATTCAGTAATTAATTTATGTTAGCCTGCTAAAGAAGTTATTCTCTGTGCCACACACCCAAATCGATAGGGCCAACTTATTTTGGATGCACTGGGTAGGGGATAGGGTTAATCTTTATAGTCAATATAAATAACTATTCAATTAAATAAAAGTGTCATGACTTGAATAATTCTACGAAACATATTATTCTGCTTCCCAAAATAAACAAAAGAGAAGGATCTGTACTAGTTTTATTAATTGGAATCCAGGTGGCAGAAGTTGTAGGGTGAAATGCTCCATTCTTGACTCCGCCTTCTCTCTCTTGATTGATCAACAGTTCCAAACGTATTCAATTCTGAATTCTACCAGTAGATGGCGACAGTTGTCGAGTCATTTCATCTTGACTCCACCTCCTCTCTCCTGATTGGTCCAAGATTTGGAACGTGTTCAACTCTTTATTCTATCGATAGATTGCAGCACTTGTTGAGTGATAAATTTCTCCCATTCCTGATCTTCACAATTCTTGAAGAGAGATTCTTATTTTATGGAGAATATGTTTTCTCCTGAGCTGTTGGAATATAACCAGGAATAATACTCAATAAAATCAAAATAATTAGTGATTTATCAAATAATAATCTACAATTCTAGTATTGTGTATGTGTAAGGGATAGGGCTACACACATACAGCGTATTTTTGTCGTTTTGTTAGATTGCACCTAACGGAACCAGCTCATCGCACCTACTTAGTATTGTGCTAATCCTGGATTAAAATTGATCTTGCTTGATGCAACCTAGCAATAAAATTTAAAGTACCTTTATATTCCAATATAAAATTACATTGTCTTGACAATAATATGTTCGTGTGAAACTGTGAGTTGAATACATCTAATACCCGGACAGTAATAAATTGTATCTTCATTACAGTATGTATTCATGTCTCTTCGGCTTCGGATATAGTATTATTCCGATAATAGGTATTAATTAGATAATTTTGACTTATTCAAATAATTAGTTAATTAGATCATGACTCACAGATAATACTTCTGTATTTTCTTTCACTTATTTCTTTCACAACATGGTTAATTTGAAGAAAAATTATCATTTTTCTGATCAAAAACACTTTTTGTAGAAAAATTCGAGCTAAATTTTCAACGTCGGAAAGCTTAGAAATATCCAGTGTCTTCTATGTTTCAGGTCAATTTTCTTCAACCAACTAGAGTATGTCTTCAGTAGACCCTGACTAATTACATCCGACATCATGTCAATAATGGGTCAATCCTCAACTGTATACGGCTTGAGAACAGTGCATGTCAGGTATACTCCACACACACAATTTACAATGGCGTGACTCAAGCTCTGAGCAGATTCCAGCTCAAGTTCCGGCGAGAATTCCACGCTATATCTATCCTGAGAGACACCAAGAACCCAATGAACAACTTGAATGTAATATTCAATGGATTGGATCACTCAAAAGGCCTATCAAGTTGGCCAATTCAGTAAATAATTAATCAACTTGAATTATTACAATCAATTGAACGACAGGCTCAAAATTGTTCGAATGAGAAATTTATAATTCATTCAGGAAATATCATGAATCAAACTAATCATGAGTGATTGAAGCGGTTGGACGAGGATAGCGCTTCAATCAAATCGTCCAAATCACCGACTCAATCAATGTATTGATTCAATTTATCGAAGCGTTTGAACCTGGCTTTAATATTAAGATTGAGAAAGAAGTAAAATAAAACCAACATTCTAATTCTCTGCAAACAGAACGGTGTATTGTGAAATCACCATATTATACCTTTCATTATCACCTCTGTTAATTCAAGTACAACCGAGAAATGCTTTTTGCTAATAACTGTGAAGTTCTTTCACAGTGAAAAAAAATCGCTTGAGTGGTTTACTTAATAGAGCTTAGCTCCTAAACGGAGGGCGTAGCAAGATTTTTCACGCTCCTTACAATTCACTATCTATTGTGGCTATATACTGCCACAATGCTAGGACACCACACAAATTTAAGTGCTTTGAGGCACAGGCTGGGAGCGCGACTGTCTCAAAATTGATTGTTCTAAATATTGATATTCTGTTTCAAAATGGTTAATTCAAGACCACAGACGAATACCCCTCAAAAAAATATGAATTTTACTGAATCTCAATTTAGAACACACACGCTTACAAAAGCAATAATATAATATATTTCAATAAAAAAAAATATTTCCTAGCCTTCCAAATACTCTTAAAATTGATATTAATCTGAATATTTTAAGAATTATAATAAGAAGATAAACCATATTAGGTTAATTTTGAAAAATAGAATACATCAAGGATAGATTCGTCTGATTTGATAAGTACTGTATTGAGAAAAGTGTGAGTGAAAACTCTACTTCACACAAGTGAATGGCTCAGAATTATTCATTAAATATTAGTTATAATTATTGACCACACTCCAGTAGAAGAAGCAAGGAATCTTGATAAGGTCATTACATAGAATAATTGCATCTGGAAAATGAGAAAAGTGAAAGTAATATTATGTTAATGTTATTTTGAACAAGACAACAGACCGTACAATTCCATGGACTGAAACTATGAGATAATATGATAAAATCTTAATTAGAAAATAGGATCTAGAATCGTTCCCATGAACTTCAAAATAATGTATAGTGCACTAATTCATCTCCATTCACAACACAACATTGAGTTTTTCACTTAGGTCTGAAAGTTTTTCTATTCCTTCTTATATTTCACACACTAAAATATTGATAATACAGTATAAGTATATTTTTTATTATTAAAATTATTTCTAGCCTAAAATGAGAAAATTCATGACAAATTTACACTGGATATTATTTTATCGTTGGTAACCAAAGGTAATACAAAGTAGTTGATATTCAATGACTAGAAAAGAATAAACATTAATAATTATTTTAAAATGAAAATTGATTAATTTTATTGAATATTAATTATTTTCCATTATTAAATGCAGTTAACAGTCTGAAGGTGTGGATTATTATGAATCTTCATTAGAAAAAAACATTTCAAATAAGCGTTTTGCAGTCTACTTCAGGGATGTGCTTCAATGAGAATAATTATTCTCCTTGCATTCCAAACAATAGTTAATAACATTAGTTTTTATACTCAAACCAGCACTTTCCAAGGAGGGATTTCAATAATTGAGTTGTGGAACAACAATGAATGGAGGGTGCCCAGAAGATCCAGCTGTTCTTGTACGATATTTTTGGAAATTCAATCTGCGAACGAGATTACAGCTGCGTTTTGCTTTTTGAGCGAAATCAAGAGAATAGTTCAGTTGGCGCTATTTCTAGCAGTGATAAATTCGTTATCCTCTGATGAAAAGGCTGAGCTTCAAGTCTTCATTCTGCACCGATGAATTATTGCCTATTGCTGTTGTTATTGTCTATAATAATATTGCAACTAATTGGCTTATTTAAATATACTCTCTGTCCGTAATCTACATATTTGCCAAAACAAATTAACGTTAAATTTCATGGGACGATGGGAAAAATTAAACTAGTGGACATAATATTAAATTCTTACGCAATATTCATCCAGATCATATATTGTAATTTATTACTGTATTTGGAGTTTCAATCAACCTTTCCTACGCTACGTCCTGTGTTACATAATTTCAATTTCCTACATTTCAATACAGTATTATAGAATACATCCGTTCAATCAGGTAATGATTGATTCTCTTGAACATGTATTTGAGAATATATGAAGTGAAATTCGTTCCGAATATGATTGACTATCGATTGAGTTCGAGTACAGTACATTGATTATTGAAGCCTAGTTCCTATCAAAAGATAAGGAAGTTAAAAGCAAATAATTATTAACAATATAAAGCCTACAGTGCCATGAAAATACAGAACTGCATTTAAATATTGATGCAAAGCTTTGTAATTTCAGCCTTGACCTTTCACCTTGCATCACGTCTACACTTGCGATGTACTACCAAAATTGAATCCATAATTTATTGAAGAATAAATGAATTATAGAGAAAAATATTATCATTGAATTGAAGAGGATAATTCTTTCGATAATTCAACATTGGAAAAATGTTTGGAAAGAGAAAATGGATTAACTTAGAGTAGAGAAAGTAAAAATAAATTATTATCATGTGTGTAAAATATAAGATGTTGTGAATTGGGTAATAAATGCGAGAATATAAAACTTAATATAGTAGGGCTATGCTATATTTATTGAATATGCAGGCCTATTACTACTAAATGACTATATTATAAGAAATACGATACTACAAACTATATTACAACAACAATAAATTATTTGGTGAATGACTATACTACTAAACTGAATAGAAATTGTAGTTCCAACTACACGTCAAATGCCTGCATTCAGCATAAACCTATAAAATGTGAGCATAACTCTATGAAACGAACCATGAAGTAGAAACTAATCAATGGTTTGGATACCCTTCAAAATTTAATGACCACTTCAGGAAGTAATGATACCTACTCCAACTAATGATGGAACTTGACTCCATTGGAAATGCTTCTGGAATTTGTAAAATAGTCCGTACCTGGAAAAGAAAAAAAATGTTATCAGTAATTTGACCAGAAAGGCACGGGTTTTGGAGGATCTATGATAAAATAATAAAGTATAATAGTATAGGAAATTAGATTTTGCGATTATTAGAGTATTATAAGAGTACAGATTAGAAATGTCTAGCAAATTAATCTATCGATGATTGAATTATATCAATTATACAAACAATGAATATTGAAAAAACCTCTATGGCTCTATGAATGATAATATATTTCTGGCAATTCGGTGACTTTTTCAATTCTCTAAAAATCAATCAAAAAAACTATTTTACCCTATCAAAAGTTTAATAATTGTGAACAGCTCAATTAATTCCTTGCTACTTGCTACAGAGCCTGAACATAACTAAACATCAACATTAACCACTTGTATGTGCCGTCAAAAACAATATTAACTATAAATAACTATAATATAACTATAAGTAGTTATATTGTCTTTGGTGCCGTGTGTGCAACTAGTACAATAGTTGTACAATTAATGTACTATTGTTCGTGCAACTAAAATCAAAGCTGAAACAACAGAATAATAATAATAATTTTACTGAGTTTCTAAAATAGCGTTTAAATATTTATATTACAAACTAATATATTGTAATAATTCGATATAAAGTAGTTGAAAATAAGAAAAATAATAGATTTTATGTAGACATAACAAGCCAGAAAGTCAATGCTGGGAAAAGCAAGTGTATTTGAACCAAGTGTATTCTGAACCAAGTGTATTTTGGCTGTAGTGGAATTCCCGGAAACAATATCTAATAACACCATTGACAGCAAAAAAATTGTATTTGAAATATATTTCAAGGTCGAGAGCACGATTTCTGATAATCAAAATATTTTTTTATCAATTTACGACGCCTCGACGCCCATTCCATACATTTGAAGTCCAAGTTTATGTTATGTAATGGTGTGTCAATGATGATTGTAAATATCAATTTGGTTGGAACTATTTTTTAATAACTGTATTATTTAATAACTGTGTATATTGACACAAAAAGCAAGTATAGAACTGATCTATGCAATAAATCAATCAACTTCTACTGTAAAAATTAACCAAAATTTAAGCTTTATCTTGTATAGTTCATTATTCTATATTATTAATTATTTTCTCACCAACATCATAGTTTTCAAGAATTTATGCTAAAAAACAAATAAACTTATCCCAAAATTAATTTTTGGGTGTGGACACCGAATCTTTTTCGGAGAAACGCAATTGAAGCATCAATATGAATATGAAGCATCACATCAAGCATGACATTATACATCACAGTCAACTTTTTCATGTTCATGTCATTGAACTAGACGAATTTCCATAATTATAAGTCCGGGAATAGGTTATGACAAGGCATGAATCATTTTTCGACTGAATACAAAGGAAAGGCTTCTAGGAGTAGTCTAGTCAAGTTCATGACGGTTAGCGAAACACAGTAAGTTATGAGCTACAAATCATGGAAATGTTGCGTTCTAATCTGAAGTAGAAAACTGGATATAGAATCAATCGTTTACATTACGGCCTAAAAGTTTTGCAATTTGTATGCGTCCACGCAGGGCGCAGTTTATCAAAGTTTATCCAATTCAGTTTGACTTTTATCCAAAATCAATCCAATCTATTACAGTTTTTGCTAGACATTTGTAAACTGGAATAACCCTTCTCATTCGAGTTCATAGAGGTGACCAGAAATGCTAGAAATTTGGGATATATTTCCCTTGTAAGTTATGAAGATTCCTAAGGAATAAAAATTTGTTGTTTAATACTGTATCAAGAAAAACAACATAGACATGAATGCAGTATGAAGATTGTATATTTCACTTGAAAAGTGGAATTAACAGAACAAAAATCTATAAAAAAATGTTGTAAATATAGATTGGAGAAATATTTTCAGTGTTATTTTGAAAATAATTTTTGTTCTGATGAATAAAGCAGAAAAGTTTACATACAAGCCCCAAGGGGGAACTGTTTACATGCTATACTCTCCGGGAAGAAAATAGGAGGAAGAGAGAAAAAACTGATGAGATATATTGATACTCTAGTAACAAGAGAGGCTCTTGAAGTGAAGAGGTTAGAGCGGAGGAGGAAAAAATGAGTCAACCCTTTTTTTCCCCTAAGACAACAAAGATAGAGTACCGGTATAGTTAAGATTTGTTTCTCCTATGAAATTTCAACCTGAGAAGAGAGATGTTTATTCCGGACAGAATCACATGGATTACAATTGATTGAAGGTAAAAAGATAATTAAAGAAGTGATTTTATTAGAAAGATCTTCACAAGGAATCACCATCAATATTATTTCAGTATGATTATATCCATTATTTTAAAAAATTGTGAACTCGATTTGTACGTTTCAAAAATCAAATTCCAAACGTTTTTGGTTGGATAAAAGAACCTACTTCAAAATATCCACCAATCTATGGTTCGATTGTAGCCTGTCTACAACAAGGACCACCAAAACAGTTACTTAGGCCTTCGTTAAATGTCAACCGAAATGACTTCTCCACTCCGCGTAATGAGCAGATGAATAACATCTAGGAGCAGTGTGACAATGATGAACTTTGAATGGAAATACAGATGGTAAGTGGAGTAAGGCATGGGGTGGAGACAAGACAAGCAGAATTATTACAGACCTACACAAGGAGCAGATGAACTAGACTGGAAAAGGGGGCGCGGTGAGGCTAGTCTCGTTGATCCAAATTTTGTTTACGATTTTGAAAATCTATCGCTGATGAAACGGGGCGAGGCAAGCAGGCTTCAGGCATTACAAGAAATGAAAACAACTGTTTGAGTCATCTGCTCACAAACATAACGGTACAAAATTGTGGGTGTATCCTGTCACATTCAGGGCCTTCTGAAATGGGCCTTTGAAATTTAAGCCATCGTAATGACAAAATGAATAGAACCGAATACAGCCAGCTAATTTTTTTCAATGCTCATCCGCAGACATCACAATAAACAAGCGCTACATAAAAAAGGCCGGTGAATGGACTGTTGTTACAGGATAATCCTTATCGTACTTCGTTAAATCTGACATACATTTCAACCGCTCATTATTTTTTGTAACCTATGAACCTTGTAATATTAGACGATTCTTAGTAATTAATTTTTTCTGGTGGATCAAATAAATTGGGTGAATTGAACTTTACATGAAATAATAGCTCGAACGTGAGAGACGGAAAATGTCTGTCATATTTAGATGGAAATACCAATTTCATCAATAGTAAACAACTATTGCATTCTCTTGTCATTATTTCCTACAACAAATTTTCATTTAAAAAATTCCCATTCCATCTGTAAAAATGTTTAATCCCAATAACAAATGAATGATCTCTAACCAATAATAGTAATCTATTACACTAATCTGGTAATGAATACCAAATACCAATGTGGAGGCAATTGAATTTTAGATGACACTTTAATGATTATTTTATGAAAGCATATTGTTTTAATTAGAGATATTTTTCTTTTACAAAAACATTAATCATCTAATCAGTCCAATTCAGTAATAAAATAAAGTAGTACTTTGCTTAGTTGATTTATGGATAACAGTCAAAATATCAATCTGAGATTCTTTGAAAACAATATGCCCTCAATGAACACTTGTGTGATATTGTGAACTCGTGTTCTGTATTAGCATAATAAATTCGAACAATTCTCTCCAACTTGACTAGGCCATAATCGGCGCATGGCTACTGAATTGTTTTTGAATTGATGTTGGGTTCCTCAGCGAAATAATAGCTTATTTGAGATTCTAGCCCTGAATTGAGATTAAATTAACCGAAGTATTTTCAACTGAAAGTATAATTCAATGTTTCAATTCCCCATTGAAACATTGTTACAGGCTGCTTGTACAAGGAGTGTGTTAGTTTATGTAGAGATTTTGTAGAGATCTTCAAATCTACATGCAGATATTTTTACCAGATCTACAAATCTATTGATACAGTAAATGAATCTGATATAAAATTCAACGATAGGATGAAATGAAACTTTAAAATGAAATTCAGCCAAGATTTTTCATTGTTTGGTATCAGTATTTGATACAAAAGTTCACAAAGCAATACAGAAGTATGCTGTAAGTAGAATCACTCAATTTCTAAAATTAGACCATGACAAATTTGAATTTTGTGAAAAAGCATCTCATTCATTGTTGTGATGGAATGTGTTTAAATAGTCAAAATTGATGAATGTTTTTCATTAGTTTACAATCCTGGAAGCAACTGATCAAAGATGCTGGTCAAAGGTCTAGGTCACTGATAACAAGGGTGACAATAATTTGTTACATGATTAAACATTTCCAATGATAACTAGCAACTTTCTTTCAATTGCATCTTGGTAACTCAAGTATAAATGAACACGTAACACATGAACCGTCCGGTCCTCAGTGAATCTGGGAGTGACAGTAAATATTTTTATTAGAGAATTAGAGTAATCTCTGAATAAACTCCTTTGGTGGGGCTTTACCCACGACCAACGGAATTTCATTAATAACAAGCTGTACATCATTATTGAGATGTACCAACATTATTGATACTATTATTATAAGAAACAACTACAAGAAAACTACTACACGATACCCCTCTATTCTTCAGAAAATATAATACATGAAAGTTTAAATTAAAGCCCAGAAGATAGAAGCTGGCACCCATGTGGGTTGGCATTGACTGTATATTCCGGTGTGAACTTGAGAGTTTTAAATAAATGGAGATCAATCATGACTTTCCTGACTAGAAACTGTAGTACAGTAATTACTGAGAAGCGGACTTGCTACACTAGCCTGGTTAAGCAATTTTTCAAGCTTCAGTACTTCAATCATTCCAACATGAAGGGTTTTTTACAGCAAAATAATAGTAAGTAAGTTACAAAATTTTCGTTCACTTTAAGCTTAGAGGATAATCGCCCTATATTTTCAAAACTCCTCTATTTATTTTCGAGCACTTCTTTATTGGATCCCACATGCAACAGAAGGGTTAGACGTGAAGATGACAACAAGACTGTTCTACTTCAATGTTGAGTACTTCAATTAATCACAATTGCTGAGCCTGAGATCATTACTCCTAGTTGGTTGACGTGCGTTCTCAATTGACGGCAGGGGCGCTTTCTTCTGCTGGTTTCCATTAGGATTAGGCTATTTTCTTTCTCTCCCTTCAGACTTATGAATGACACTTCTGGAACGTTTTCAGAAACCGCTGGAGGGGACGAACACGCGGGCATTGTCTGACATTGGCTCAAAATGAGACGGATATCCACAGATATATTCAAGAATTTGTGATGTATATCAGCCAGTATACCGCATTGTATGGTCTGTAGCAGCAGCTGCTCTGGGTCTCCGCTCCATCGCTGAATCGGCGCCTAAAAATGTAGTCAACCCTCTTTTCCCTCACATTTATTTCGAGCAGGGCGCCACACTCGCCTTTTGTAGGGGATGGAATCCATAGAACTATAATACTACATGGATATATATTATGATGATGGAATCACACATCTCTGACTACACCTTATTTGATAATAGGATATCAGCACCGATATAGCATACGATAATATGATAATATATGATAACATGATAAATGATAACATGATAATATATAATACAATATAGCACCGGAATTTGTCTATTCTGTCCAATACAATTTTCATATCATTTCCTTGAGATATACCTGTCCATAAATGAAATGAAATGATCAGGAGTGACCTGAAAACTCTGACACCAGACCTGAGCCAGCCAGGTTATACGGAATTATTATTATTACCTGTCCATACTTGGATAAAAGGACTTTCAATAATTTGGGAGGAATTTATGTTCGATTATTTCTATTGGAAAATGGCAGAAATTCTTGTCGCCTGTTCTATTATGTAAACTGTATGATTTGGGCCTGTTTTATTCAATTACCAAGACTGATAACATTGTTTGCTGGACTATTACGGTGAAACACAGGAATTTTCAATTAGATTTTCGAACAAAATACAATAGAAATACTGATTATTTGAATAAAAACAAAAAATTGTAAAATAATAGACAATTTTGGTGCATTAATCTACTACAATAATAATAACAAGTTGAAAAATACCAAAATGCAAAAATATAAGTGAGTGTAGTGTGTGTACTGAATAAAATCTCTTGAAATGAAATTTATTCAAATTCACAAGTACTCCGCAATTCTGATATATTGAAAGTTTTTCAAAACTAATGACAGCCAATTTCAACGTTATATTGGGCCAGTTTGGATGTGGTTTGTGCCAAAAGAAAGGGCAGTGGTCCTTGATGTGCTAGTTATGTTTGTATTTTGGAAAAGAATACGTTTAGGGGCGAAATATTTAATACAACCTTCTCTATAAAAGCATCTCTCTCGGCTTCTGGTGGAATCATCTCCGCAGTACTGAACTATACGGGGTATTGTGCAACTCGATAACGACTAGGGAGTCGACTCTCGATTCTCAACTGCGCTGCACCAATCAGTGCAACTCGATAACGGCCAGGGAGTCGACTCTCGATTCTCGACAGCGCTGCACCAATCAGTACAACTCGATAACGGCCAGGGAGTCGACTCTCGATTCTCGACTGCACTGCACCAGAGTCGTAGTATGGGTCAACGGAACGTAAATCAACAATTTCCGGCACTCGAGACACGAGTTCTGCGTTCTGAACAGGACTGTACGCCTCCGTAGTCACAGAACAGCATGAAGCTTGCAGCAGGCTACTTGCTAGCACTGTGACAGTCACGTGTCACTGTTCTCACTCAAAATGGATGGGTGATTTTCAAAACAAAGGGGACACCGTTCATGGCAACTCATCAAAAATTATCAGCACCGAGGGAAGACGGTCTCAGTTACCAATCCCTGAGACTCATCTTGCGAGTTATAATGTTACCTTCAATAATGAGTGATTTTCAAAAGAAAGGGGGCAACTCATCGGGGGCCAACAATCTTGACAACTTATCAAAAATTATTATCAGCACCTTATGCGGTGGGAACACTTGGGTCTTAGTTAAACAATTCGTGAGACATCTTGCGATCCATAACGTTACCTGAGTGATTTCGCAGTAGCTGCGTAGGGGCATACTGTGTTCTAGCTATAATCGGTACAGTACACAGATTGATTAGTATATTCAACATCAAGGAAGGCACTTACAATATCTACTGTAATGAATGTACAAGTGAATTTTCATAACTTGACGTTGTTTAAAACGTGTTTTGAGTGATTGTTTCATCGTATATTATACTGGGGAGGGACTTTTTGATCACCCTATACTTCTCGTCATTACCCTCCATAATCTTGTGTAATCGATGATCTAAAAACTATCTAACAACAAATCACGATCATAGTCAATTCAAAACTCCCTTAAAATGTAAGATTCTATGAATTTGAGAGCGACAGCAAACACCTGCATTGCTAGTATGAGCCAATGAACCTACAATGTGTCAACATGAGCCAATGTTTCAAATAAATAAAACGATAATGGGACAGGTTGGCCTGCTCAAAATGCTGTAGTTCAGTTATTGCATGATAAACAAGACTTTCTGTTTTAAAATTATCACTCGCATTACAATAACTATTCAGGTAACGCACTTGTACTTTCCCAAGCGACTTTCGTTTTCATGCCTGACATGTGACAAAAGCCATCTTCATAATCGACAATTATTGCATTTAACAATGTCAGCTACCTATTTGTGAACTGCACCAGTGCAATATGCACTTAGAAGCTACATCCAAGATTACGAGTAGGGAATAGTTGGAGTTGGACTATGTCACGAATAACATTAGACTTGCAAATGAGCTGGGAACATGAAAGCTGGGGGGCCTGGCGACATACACTAACCCATCTTCAAGGACTTTCGAATAGCAAATGACATATCATATTGTACAGATTTTTATAGGTTTAAAGAGCTAGTCCAACATAAAACTATCAAACAATGACAGTTCAAGGATTTTCACTAGTTTCACTATCGAAGATCTGAATTTAGTTTAATGAAATTCAGCTTTTTCATTCAAAGATCTGAATTTAGTTTAATAAAATTCAGCTTTTTCATTCTTCTTTATTTGATTGGGATATTTTAATCTATTTAAGTTCTACAAATTTGGAAAATGATGAAACTTCATGAATAAAATTCAATAGATAGAACTGAAAATAATGTTGACTCTTTGAAATTGTGTTAATACTGTAGTAAAGTTGAATGGAATTGTTGATAATATCAACAATTAATTTGTCTGTGCAACTGGAAATTGAAAAAGAAGGACAGGGATTTTCTCCTGATACCCTGTGATTGGGAGGTATGAAAGGCGTGGAAGAATGTTCATTAAAAACTGTCCAGCCTCTCCAAGAACTAATTGAAGGACAGTCAACTATTTGTGAGATTGTTATATAGAACAACTAACGCTCTAATGGCCAATAACAACAGAATAATAGAAACGAGATGGGGGAAAAAAGGATAAAAATAAGATGAGAAAAAAGGATAAAAATAGTTGAGTTAAAAACTGATCTAATACGTTTTTCCACAATCCAATTACAAATACAGTTACTGAAAAATACACCTTGGACATTACTTTCAAGGAAAAACTGTCAATTGAAGGTGAACTACGCTTATTTTTCGGCCACGGCTAATAAAATAAGAGATAATTCGATAGAGATATAATAGATCAGAGGCCTGGTGCAAAGAAGGTGAATAGGAGAAGATGAAGACTATCTGTAGAATTTCCAATTTCATCACGTTCCAATCATAGACACACAATTTCCAAAATATTCAATAGGAAACAGTTGTTTGGTAACATATTAAAATCGAGTAGAGGCACCATATCATAATGAAAATAATATCCTTATTAATCAAGTGGATATGAAAATCATCCCATTTCAGTGGAATTTTGAGAATCATATTTATAACAACACTGTTTTTAATGCTTACTATCATTTAGTATTAAATAAATATTATGTCCATAATGTGGATAAGAAACCACCAGGGACACGTCAAAAAGTCAGGAAAAGCCCAAAAAAGGCGAGTCGCAACAGAAAAGCAATCATTAATAAATAAAAAATAGACACTCACCAGATTGTCATCCAACATAAAAAACTCACTGAGGGAGTACAACGGGTTCTCTATACCAGTAACCCCTTCAATGCCTTTTGGCATGGTATTGGATGTACTATTGCATTGGAAGCTTCACAATAACATTGTAATTTTATGGAAAGTAGATATAAGAAGCCTAGTAGTAGAAGTAAAATTATTAAGAGCGCAAGCATATAATCCATTAATATCGATTCCACTCCACATAACACATAAAAGGTGCACTAAAAGCATTGGCACCAATCAACTATCCAAAATAGGTTGCTTGATATGTATAAATGCTACGTAACATTATAATACTAGGTCTCTAGTCGAACCATATTCAATTAATCAATGTCCGGATATTCGTTTCACGCTTCTGTTACTCACATCCATTCTTCTATGCAGAATTGAACACGTGACGTTAGAAACAAACTTGATGAATCATGCGTAAAAGGAATGAATCTGGCACATTATCAAGTGACGTATGGTACGATGTTTGTTCTGTTTGTAAGTATTTTTGAAACCAGGAGTTAGAAAACAAGGGGTAAGTGAAATAGTGTATTAGATGAAGAACAAAACAAATAGCATGCAGAGCAACATAAATGAAAACTCAATGAAAATCAAGTAACAAGAACAATAACAAATAATAGATATAACGTTATGTATTCTCAATAATTTTGGTTGTATTCGACGATTTCATTTCATTCTTAACTAATTCATATTATTATTATTATTATTAACTAGTAAAATTTCAACAATAAAAAAAATATATTTAAAAAAACAGAGAAAATCAAGACCAAAAAGGCATTAATTCCACTTCTCATTATTAATTAATTAATAATCATAGACTTAGTTGGTATTGAGACTCATCAAAATCCAATGTGAAAAATCAAAAAGTAGATGATATGATATGAAAACTGAAGATGATAAAACTTTTTTCAAACGCCAAAATCTCTTTGTTTCTTGAATAAAGAACGTAAATCTCATGAGCTAATTTTTATCTCCAACCCATATATCGAATAAACTTTATCTGGCAGTATCTCATAGAGAAAATCCAATAAGGCCACCAATAAACTCAATACTGAGCTTGCTCATAAAGACTGCAGCAATCAATCGCCATACGTCATAAACATCAATTAAGATAGGAGCTTTTGGGAAGAGAACTGTGAGTCACTGATATAATTAATTCACAGCACGCATGGCGAAAATGATAGCTAGTAGCCGATTCATCAGAAAAGAAATCAGATTCAGTGATAATTGGAACAAACCAAATAGTTCCAATTAATTTCTCACGTCATTTTTGTGTTTTTCCAACGGAAAGCAGATAGATTTCACCCGACTTCCACTTTTGAACTTTTCACTTTTTATAACTTTTCCACTTTTGAGTGCACATACTACTGACTTGATGGCAAAATTATGAGGTAATGGTAAAACTTCTGTATGTATGAGCATAATAATTTCGTACGACTTGAAAATAAATAAAAAAACAAGTTAGGAAAAATTTAAAACAAATTACAGTTGAGGGAGCTTTTTGAGAGAAAAGGCAAAATTCTGTTGTCAAGTAGGTAGCCTACTAATAGTATATTCTCTAAAATTAATGATTATTCAATTTTAAGCATTTATCGGAATTGGATTCGTCATATCTTCTCAATATTACAATATAATGAGCAGGTTACAGTACAATCTTATCGACCCTTACAATCAATGAAAATGAACGGATCAAACGCTTCAAACTACTGTACTTGGATTTTTCTGAGCCACGTTTTTCTAGTCTTGGGAATTTCTAGTACAACCTTATTTCTAGTATTGCCCAATTATCCAGTACTGCACGTACATAGATGCAAGAGTGAATTCATAAATGAGATTGATTCAAATTTGCCCTCTATTACGATCTTTCTAAAAGATCATCTTTGATCTTTTGGCAGTTCTCATTCTCAATTCTGTTAATCAGGTTATATATCTGTTGACAAGCTGTCAATTCAAAGATTCCATGACTCTGAGTTTTGAATAGGAGTGTTGCAGAAATGAAGTATTCCACTGGCTAATAACTCGGACCACTTTATAAATAAATAAAAATATATAGTAGGCAACATTTCAAGAGTCCTTATATGAGATTAAACAATCCATAAAAGCGTATGTACAAGATATGGGTCGCTCAGAAAGTGGTCGCCAAATGCCAAAGAAGGAGTCAGGCGCCAGAAAATCGTGCTTAGACACACACACAGATTATTCAGTCAGTGTTCCACTACTACAAATACAAAACTCAGCTGCAAAATATTCATACTTTCTCTGTGGTTCGGTTCACATCAAACTCGCTAAAAATAAGTTTCCCCAATGGTGGGGATAGGAGGGAATCTTTTTGAGTAAACAGAAGATTACATGAACTTGTATAAATAATACTCTTGTCGGAGATGAATATTGAATAAGGAATTACTTTGACATACAAAATTGAAAAAGAAACTACTGTAAATAAATCAATCAATGAAGACTCAACTACAGGTAAAAAGTATTTCCAAATTGTCATGTTATAACGGTCTCTGTCAAAATACAATATTGTAAGCAGGAAAGTAATTTTTCAATACTTGAATTATAAAAAATCAAATGATTAATCGACTCCTCAAACTTTTAAAATGCGATTTCACTATGAATTAAAATTTATAACTAGAGAAGGTTTGGGAAGGCATAAAATTTCTTCCAACAGCTTTCCCTCTGTTTACTCTTCTAGACTAGATGATCATTACTGAACTGAAGTCAATTCATTGTCCTTAAAACTCATAAAGCTAGAATTCTCCACAATAAATATGGGAAAGAGGCAGTTTTTGGACAGAAGCCTGTTTGTTTCTTTACAATTTATTTTCCGAAAATGAATGAAATTAATCAATATTTTAATCTCACTGGAGTAAATGTCATCATTTCACATTCATAAATTCATTTCTGTTCATTGAGGGAAGTTGACAGTAAATTTCTTAAATAAAAGCTTTCTCCGTTCCGCTTCCAAATCTATACATTTTAAAACATAAATCTTCTCTTGAACGAACTAATCATATTCACAGGACTCAATCAACATAACCATTTCCAGCCTGGAGAAATTAGAGCCATTCAATATGCATCCCGTGAGATGACGTCGACGTGGCATATGGCAAAATGTAGGCCTAGTAGAATAATAGGGTACTTCAAAGACGTTTATGATAGTTCGTAAGCACATAAGGCTTGAGTGGGAAAGCCATAAACATGCATTTGAGTTGAGAACGAACTCCAGCGGAGCTAAGATCATGCGATTGATGCCAAGGTTAAAAATAAAATGGTACTCTTCGTTGAGTATGTTGGGTCTCTAAGTATTTTTGAGCACATCGTCCCCTTAAGTCTAAAACATACATGGTGATCCTACTTGATGTTTAGAGCTTTAACGGCAGTTTGAGATTGGATGGCAAATAGCACTGTGAACTCTCTTAGCAAGTAGGCCAATAATCACCCAATAAGGAACTTTTATAGGGAGGATTAATGGTTGGGTTCTAAGCACAAACATCAAATACAAAATTGGCATGGGAACCTTTCCTTGTTCCCATGAAACGAAAATTGAAATTTCCATCAACAACAGGGAAACAAGAAATACAGGGGATGTTCACTGTTCAATAGCGCAGTCATACATCCCCAATAATAACAATAATCAGCTACTCAATATTCTCTCTCATTTCCAGTTATGGGTCTGACATCTCAAACTTTAATGCTACAAATATATGTTAAGTGATGTCGCATAGTAAAAATTACAGTACTGCACTTCAATACAGTGCACACTTCTAAGTTGGTTGAGTAGTAGAGATGAGATGATACTACTTGTTCAAAGCATAAAAGCAAACATAAAAATGTTTGAATGTACAGTAGAACCATTTTATAACTCAGAGAGATATTTTCACTTCGCTATAACCTACATTAGAGTACTTGAAATAATAATGTGCAAATAAGCCTAAAAGATGGGTGTGTTGAAGAGGGACGGTGAAGAATCGAGGCTTGACTAATCAATGTCTGACGTTGAAATTTAATTGAAGAAAATTCTTCATCTATATTACTGTATTAAGGGGAAAATAGTAAAAATGAAAGAAAACCCACACTGAAATATTGATATTGACAACCATGGCTTCTGGATTCGTTTTCGAAACTCAATTATGAAGCTTTCTGAAGAGGGAGAGCTTGTTACAGTCGCTGCCTTGAACAAATCATGTTCGTAGATCGTTAACTTTTCCTGGAATAATTCCAAGCTACACATTTCGTTTCTGATCATTTTCTTCCAGTGCACCCTCGCTTTCCTCCCTTTCAGATTCTATTCTTGTAACTTTGTCGGGGTTGAGTCTCCTATTTTTGCTCAGAGCAGAGCTCCAATTCAATTACCTACTGCTGCTAACTCGACGGTGATTGAGTTTTCCTGAAACTCAATGCTCACAATGTAATAAGTCAGAGAACTGGCAACTAATGACCAGGTCACGAAAAAACATCAAGGATCATGTACAAAAGATATTCAAGAGTTTATAAAAAGAATACGGATTCTCGAGGACACAAGAAGTGGGCCCTGGAGAAGTAAGAGATGCCTCGGAAATAATCAGAAACCAATGGAAAATATTATTGAAAAGTAACGAAATCAATAAGAGATCATTGATAAGTCGTCAATACTGTAATTCGAAAATATCATAATTAAAATTTGATAAACTCTCAAAATGATTTTATGAGGAAACTAGTTTGAGATAGAACTCTCATATAGGCTAGCATGATTTTGAAAGAAAACCAAGATGATAAAATAATAGAATTGATTGAATAATCCTGGATTACGAGAGTTGAAAATGGAAAAATGGAGCTGCAGCAGGGACCGTAGATTGTAGATCAGTGAGTAGGAGATCAGGAAGAGTCGACGCTCTCTCAATTCGTCTACAGTCTCTCAGTTCCACTAGTTGGAATCTACAAGGCTCTAGTAGACCAATAAAATTTGTGTTTGTATAGTGTGCATAATTTCGTTCCTCAAAAGCAACGAATTCACATACAGGATGAAGAAAATTTAAAAGCATGGAGGTTATGGAGCACATCTAGAACTAAAGACGAGAACTTTGCAGTAAGATCGTGACGTACCCTGAACTATTTCTAGTTTTCAAATCATTTCTCCATTTCTCAAATCTGAATAAAACCAACTACAGAACATTTTAAAGCAAGGAAGTTGTGTAGCGATTAAAACTCGAGTACTTTGAAGTAAAATCGTGACTTTTCCAGGCCATCTTCTAGCATTTTAGTACATGTATTTCACAAATGCAAAGAAAGCAGAACAACTTGAATAGTCCATCAACAATATTACCTGAATCATTCATTTTCAAAAATTTCAATAGAATTCTACTCTAAAGTAAAATTGTAATTTTTCCAGATCATCTTCTAGCATTCTACCACCGTACATGTATTTCACAAATGCATGGAAATAGTCCAAGAAACAACTTGACAAAAATTCTTCGAAAATACCAGTCTTACAAGCCTAGTTAACCCATGAATCTCATTAAATTCCGGCATTCCAACACTAGCTGTATGGCCCACGGTATACAGGAGATATTATTGGTATATAAGAAGAATATTCTTCATCTATATACCATGGTATGGCTCCTTATATACACCTCCCCACTCCTTCCGGTCAACTACACCAATATTAGTGCCTATATTGTGTAAGGTCCAAAAGGTAGGTGCTTGCTTGCCCAGCCCTACTACTTACTATTATATTTATTATTCTATCCATCGCACGAACTCAGTCCAACCTCACCTGCAGGGAAATTTCGTTTGTAACAGAGTCAGTCGAAGCCAAGAAGCATCCTAGAGGTTAGTGACCACCGTTCATTCGATATTCCACTACAACTTGTACTTATGCTGTACAGTATTATGAGAGCACAGGACAACTAGCTAATGTGTTGTGACTGCATTATCATCTTTTAATATTAATTCTTGAATGTTTATTTGTATTTATGAACTCCTGCAGAATTAAAAACTATCAACAAAATAAATTTTGTTGAGAACAGTATCAGCCCTCTGTCAAGAATTGGAAATATTGAACCTGATATAATTATGTAAATTTAATCCGATTTTATATGAGAAAATGTAGAAAAATAATAAATTTCTAACGATAACTTTTGAAGTTTCCTAAGAATAAGTTGATAGCCTGTATCGTAATCCAGAAGATACTGGCTACTGGATTAAATTTACAATATAAATTTCAAAACTATCCATCTTCCTTCATGTCCCATACTTTCATTTCTATTTTGCAGTATTACATGACAGTAAACTGATAGGGTTCCAGTATTCCAGGACAAAAAGAATTATTCATGCAACATCAATAAACAATGTTTGATTATTCAACAAATTTAAACAAGCCTGTGAAAATATAATGGAAAAACTCATTACAATAGCGAACAAGAATATTAAGCATAATATGTGGCATTACAAGAACAATAACAATTGTCGGTATTCATTAGGCAATATGCCATCGCGGAAGTTTCAAATGAAAGTGGATTAATGAATGAAAACACAATTTCACACGCCAAACATGGGATTCTTTCGGCACGAAACTCAAGAGGAAAGAGATTACTCATTTTATGAGGTAATGCCTTCATTACATTTATTAAATAACTGACGCAGTAAGTGGTCCATATATTATATGATCACACTAGATGATAGAATAACTGGTAATAAATTGTCTTTCATCTTATTGAAACTTACTCTAAACCTGAACTCATTTTTAGTTCAATAACTTTTTATTTTTTGAAGTATTCAAGGCACTAGATGGTATACTGCATTGTAAAATTGATGAATTTGCCTACTTTCAAAGTTATTTTATCCATAATATTAATCAAAATTGGAAATCCACACCGTAGTAGGATATTGGATTGAGGTTCAGAGAATTTTTGAAAGAAAAGAACCCGGTAACAGTAACCTGTTCTTTGAAAATGTAGAAAGAAGTCTTATAGGGAAAATTCAAAAGCATACTTGTTTAAGTTTATTGAATAATATGCAGTGCTATAGTGCGATTCACGTCAAGAAGTCAGCATTGCTTAGGTGGGAGTTTGCTATCCTTGTTCAGCACAAGGCAGTTGCTGTAGTATCTATCCTATTCGCACTGTGCATAGTTGCCGCACTGTGCATTGTTGTCGCACACAGTCCCAACAAACACGTTTGGTGGAGTTTTCTCTATCTCTCAAAGAAACTTGGCATCAATGCTCCTCATATAAGCAATGCTGACTTCTTGACGTGAATCGCACTATATTCACCTCTAGAGGCCGTCTACCCTTTTCATATTTTGCAGGACTTGTAGAATTTCATGAAACAAGAAAATACCCCAGAATAATAATATTGAATGAGAATTTTAAATATGGTATAAGGACACAATCCAAGATTTGTGCTCTAAAAGTTTTTTAATGTATTCAATGTATTTTCTATAAGTCCAAGTCTATTTTTTATTTTTATAGCCTAGTTATTTTTTGGGAATTGAAGGTAACGTAGGTGAAGAATAATGAAAATGAAATAAATAGCCTAAATATAATATTACCGGTAAGTCAAAATATATAATAGAGTGAATGTATGTGGATATTGAAAACCACAGCTTTCAATTCATGTAATTTCATATTATGAACCTTCAATCGGAAAAGAGACATGTTTAAGAAAGTGGGTGATAAGATACCGGCATTATACTGTAGTAATAGTGCTAACTTACCCCTATTCTAGATTATTTACTACAATACCATATCTTTGCACACAAACTTCCTACTTTCACATATATATAGATTTTTAATTATATAAAAGCCAAAGATAACCCTGGTTCAATCTCTGGTTGGAATTATCCTGGGTACTAATGTAAAATTCAGATTATTATCTCGAATTTTCTGGGCCACCAATAAAAAATTCCCATCTATACTTGGCTAAATATTTGATAACTTATATCATCTCTAAGATTAATAGGATATTGGCAAATATAAATCACTTATAATACATACAGAGCAAAAATTGATTAATTGCTAATTTAATAAAAGCGCCACTGAAATGGTACTACGCCGAACCATTGAAATTCCTCAGCTAAAGCATTTTTTGGACTTGACAGCCCTTGGTCTTTTATTTTTCAACAATCCTCCAAGTAGAAAGTGAACAGCAAGTCAAGTAAACACCAAATACACAACAAAAGCTGGAAATTCTTTTTAGGGTTCCGTATCGGGTATCGTACCTAACAACTGGTAACGTACGATGGAACTTGATAGTTTGTAATCGACAATATTAAAATGTATATGATTCAACGTTTCTCAGATGCTGCAAATAGTTCATTTTTCCTTGATGAGGTAGGTCTATTTCGGTATTAAGATACAAAGCAATCGAATGTCTTACCTTAAAAATTTGTGTAGAGGTTATAAAATCCAAACAGCTACAACAAGCTAGCTAGCACGTCAAATAACATCTAGAAAATAGAGGAATTCACTCCAAAACAGTGTTGTCTTCGCACGCAGCACATAATCACACATAAAAATAAGTAATAAATAGATGTGAATAACTAATGTAAACAAACATGCTTCAACGGTCGGTTTTCAAACTGCACCAAACAGAAGTTCACACGACTAGAACGAAAACGAAACGCGTGGAGGGTCACAAAGTCTAGCAAAGCAACAGAATGAGGAATGAGCAGAGACCAGAGACGAATACGAAACTTCTGTTGTCTGTTCTCTTTTGCTTGCGCTCCCAGCGCTCCACTCAACAACAATTGGCTGGGGCAGGGGCGGGTTGCGGTTCTCATCAGTCAATGCGCATGCGTAGAACTTCAGAACTACTGTACTCTGCTTTCGGCCGGCTTCCATGTGAACTGTTGAAAACTTGAATTTAGACTGTTTTTGCTTTTTTCAATTATTTTGTTACTAACGATCGATTCTCGCTATTTATACCGGATTCAATAATCAAGAAACTTGTCTACTTTTTTCATTAAAATAATAATTTATCACTCCTGGTGAAAATAAATGAACGTTGAGCGGTGAAGGAAGGCCAACACTATACAGTAGGCTATCATTCAATATTATCAATGCTGATATTCAATATTTCATTGCAAATGAAAGCATGAGAGGCCGATATAAATATCTATTAATTTAAATACAGGCTATATTTTTTATTTATTAAAATCAACAAGTGTTTTTCACACTTTTTTTAAAATAATTACAATAAAAGTGCATTATCGTCTTCCAATCTACCATAGAATTGAGTTTTAGTATACAAGCCTTTATTTTTTTCTAATACGGTACGGTACTAGGTAGACCTACAGCTACTACAGGTCAGGTATTAATTTTATAAACTGCATTACCTTTCACTGATACTGTAACTACTCTTCTAAATAATTACAGTCATACCGACATAGGTACCTGAGCACGGTACCTCACATGAATATAATTTATACTGTATATACGGTATGCTATTTCCTATTTTATAGGCCAAACTACCTATTTTCGGACCCCCAGAAATTCCAATGGCGCACTTTGCGCCATCAACCCCCCTTATTGGTGGGCACCTCTGGACATTGTATCTGGAATTTGACATACGGTACGGTAGTTGACCTAATATCCAATTGTCCACTTTCAGCCATCACTATTTGTGCTGTTAGATGCATGACAATCTAGAAACGATAAAATTATCACTTGTATTATTAAAATTATTGCGGTAACAACAAGTTAGGCCTAACGAACTGGTAGTACCATTTACACCTCATAAGATGAGTGTACATGGCGACAGAGTTGAATCAGTTGGCTGACAAGTTTTTGGCTTAAATACTTTTAAATTGATAAAAATTGATATTATTTGTTGCTGAACCACCTATTGTAAATATTTTTAGATAAACAATAAATAATTCTTTCACTTGTGAATTGAAATAATTTAGGCTAATAGTACATCACTATTATAAAACTTCCTATTATGTATTATTTTTACTGTACAGTTACAGTAATTAGCCAACCACTATCTATCTTCTTCTATCTTCTTCTTCTTCTATCTTTCTTCTTTCTATCTTTCTTCTTTCTATATTAATAAAAGAGAGTTGGTGTCTGTACGCTCGCTTATAACTCGAGAACGGCTGAACCGATTTAGATGATTTTGGATTCGTTTGAATTTTTAAAGCACTGGTTAACATAATATGTATTAAAATATAAGAAAATCTCTTTATAATTAATAAATAATAAGTAAATTAATGACCTAACCTATCAAACACGACATCCATTTTGATTCAGTCCGAACAATAATGCTCCTATGAAATCGATGTGTAGTTGAAGATACTACAATCTAGGTCCTTCAGAAGATGACCACGGCGGTCTGTTGGTCAGCGACTCTGCCTTCCACGCAGAATTCTGAGGTTCGAATCCCAGGCGGGGGTGATTTTTTTGACAACTTTCAGCATTGATTAATATTTATTCACTCGCTTTAAAAATTAGTATATTGCAGATTTCTTTTAATTTCCATCAATAAAGCGAGTGGATATAGATATTTTTACTTCATGACTTTTTTTCCGTGGGGGGGGGGTGATATGAAGGGGGGACATTTGGAGGGAAGAGGGCGATACGAAGTTCGCCGGAACAGCTAGTTTTTTATAAAGTTAGGGGCTCAATTTATCAAAAATGATGAATAAAAGATAGTAGAGCCAAATGAAGTAACTAACAAATCAGTTTTGTACCCTAGTGGTTATAGCTCATATCAGGAAATAATGTACCGGTACTTACTGACCGAGTCCAAGCTCCGTGTCCCTGACGTTTGAAGAGGAGAGACGAAGTGTTATAAAATAGACTACAAAACCCGGTTTTCGATGACGTATTGCTTTCCTCCCAGGGACACAGAGCTCATACTCGGGCAGTATTATCTCCTAATTCAAGTTTAGTGTAGGAGTAGGATAGCAGTTCATTCCAAAAAGAAGAGTTGAGATAGAAAAGTTAGAGTTGAGATGATGTGTATCCAACACGTTCACACTATCTATAAACGTTGCGATTGTTGTTATTACAAGCATTTCAGTGCAAATTGAATAAGATCTATATTTTTGGAATCACTATCACTTCACCTATTTTCTTCAAACTAGAACTTAGTCGTTGTCTATCAAAGTTTTGCTTCGGACATAATAACCCATATTTTTTATATTATAACTATATGGATGATAGCTCATCTAACTATTCATCTTCTTCATAATTCCTCATTGAAATACAATCATTGCAATAGCCTCCTACCTGAAAATGGTTTTTATTGAAATAAAAAAGTAGACTGGACGGAAATAACACTAATAATTGACATAGATCAAATTCACATTTAATCTCGAGTTGATGATACAGTACAGAGTTACACAGTGCTGAGAACATCAGGCAATAGTTTATATTGAAACATTATTAGGAACTATATCAATAATAAACTCACCGGAATAAATACAAAAATTTAATGCTACTCCATCAAGATTTATAAAAATCTAACTGAAATTGATACTATTATTACAAATTCAAGCCTTGGGGATGTTAATATACGAATATGTTCCATGGTTTCAAGTAGCACCATAGATGATCGAAAATATTCTCTGCCTAAGCTACAACTATTCTGAACCCTTTACTTGAAAAAAAAACTAGTTATAGCATACTTAAAAATCAAGTTCAGTAAATTAAGCTATGGCACAAACCCTAGAAAATTATCCGAATGGAATAATAGGATTAACTCTGTTACGGTACTCACATTATTCAACGTATAATCTTATACCATCTATGAAATATTTTGTGCTAACACATAATAATGGTCAAATATCCATCTATATTCATTACAGTACAATAAATTAATCTTAGTTTTCTTACTCACTAATATTAGCATCAAAATACATTCAACATTCTGAGAAAACTGGCAATTTTCTTATTGTTGAAAGTTAACAGGGAAGAACTTATTTGGTATTAAGAGATTGGACTTTGATTTCATAACACAATTTCAAAATTGTATGCAATAAAAAACCAACTAGAGTTTGATGTGATATTAACATCAGGAGTAAAATACTTATTGAAAGATAAAACTTATTCCAATTCAAATTTTTACATTTTCCTAAGAATGAAAAGTATCATTCTACAAAAGACAAGCATAGAAGGTAGGTCCTATCACTCTTGTAAAAAATCTTCAATAGTAAAAATAGAGTCTAAAGTACAAAAGAAAATAATTCCTAGGTAATGAATATTTCTAGGGTTTAAAATAATACCAAAAGTAGAGGAAACGCACATTGAAGCTTAGTGCTGGAAGAGCTGCTTAGAATTTAAATAATCGATCTTAATAGGAGGCAAGGAAGACAAAGCTTTATTTTCTCGATTACATTATTGTATGAAATGTCTTTTAAACACAATGAGTTAGTAATAGAATAAAGTATTCATGATCTTGATACATGAGACTTGAATTCGGTCACTGAGTAGTTGCGATTCTAGTTACAAAAAAATCATTCGATTTAATAGAGATCAATTTTCCAACTATCAGCATTAGAATAAGTTATTTGTATTGAATTTCCTCCCTATAATAATATGGACACTGATATACAACATACATTATTGAATTTAAAATTTCATATTGATAAAAAACACCAATAATAATGAATAATCACGACAATTGAACAATAAAAATTACATTCCTTAGAAAAGAATAGCTAATAAGCACCAAATTCATAATTGGCGCTAAAATATATAGAACTCTATGTCTCGATTCAACTTTATAAAATTTACCTTGCTTCTCAACAAAAATATTAGATAACATTATAAAAATTCATTACGACTATTCTCTATTACATCAAAAGCTCTACACATGATAAATTCAACACCGATAATAAAAAATAGTTATATACGTGATTTTACACTAGAAAGTAAGAAAATAATTTCAGTAAGAATAAGAATTAAGTACAAATACTAAATAAAACGTGTACTCTAAATGCAATAGAACGTAAAAATTTACTAAAGTAAGCTTAAAGTATCCTTGTCAGTCTAATAAATACGATAATCAGCGACAGAGCCGCAGTCTTTTAAACTAACGAAACATGATAATCATTTTTTATTCTAAAAGAAAACTAATAATGCAAATTATCATCAATTAAATCTTTAATCTTATTGCTGAGGTGAAAATACATTTTTTGAGATTCCTATAAGTTAATGATTTGACTGACAAGACAAGAAAAATTGCAAAATAGTGAAACAACTAGTAGACAAGGCAATAAATTTCTGATTGCGCTCTAGAAAAGTGAGACAATATTCATAGCATTAATAATTAAAATGTTTTCATTTGGTCAATCCACTTTTGGTTTGTTTGCTCGAAAAAAGTACCCCAAGAATGATTATATAATACGATACAGTTCAATATAAGACAAATGTTCATAACTGGATGAAGAAGCGATTGCTGGTAATTTGCAGTACTCTTTAATCCAATAAATAACTCAAGCCTTCTTGTACATTCAACAATCATGAGAGTCGAGTACAGTGCACATTTACCGCTGTACACTAAAATAAGTTTTTCAAATACTGCAAATAACAAAATATATTCGGGAAATCACTCGGGATTTTATGTTCGTGACTTTTCGTTGGTTATAAAACAGTCGAGAAAAATTTCGATTCTCGAGATTCTCGATTCTTCTGGCTTCTTGAGCTTAATCATACAGCATTTTCAAGGCTCAGATGAGAAATTTGATGAAAGAACACCATGAAAAAATGGCAGGTAATGAATTTTATATACCTCCAAAATTTCTATAGTAAATAGAATGTAACATATGTTGAGATCTAACGACAACCATTGGAAAAACGACTTGTTTATTTAAAACAATAGTATTGTAACTGCTAAGTTACCAATTCAATACCATGAAGTTTGATTTACTAGTCAATTACAGTATTATACTTTATATCTCCACATGGAGATTCATTAATAGCAATAAAAAATGTCGATGATTTTTTTTACACAAGTGATTTGTGAGTCTCTTTGATATTGCAGTATAATCACAGTCTAATAAATGATATTTATTAGACTTTGGTATAATATTGAATTAGAAAATACTGAAATAAGAAACTAATAATTTTTCAGTTAACATGCACTGTCATATCTTAAAATATATGTGTATTTTTCAGCACACAATATTTATTTAAAGATTCTGCTGATCAATAAACATAAACCGTAAATTATTATAAAAAAGTAATCTTAACTATCTAATAGATCACACAAGTACGTGTGTCATGAACTTCGATTTACTCCGAAAAATACTGATTAAAAATTAAACACAAAAGTTAACACACTATAGGCCTCGAAAGTATTAAAAATTGCATCGACATGAAATATTTTGGTGTACAAGTGTACACAGATTTAATAAATTGAAAACATTCAATGGCCTATACTACTGAACTTTGTTGACAACAACGATTGAAAACGTCAAATTATATAAATGGATAGTATACAGTGGGCACATTTCTCCAACACAGTTGTAATCAGTATTATCACAGAGATAATATTAGTATTATCTATGCTTAGATAATCAAATAGAGTATGAATAGATTGGATAATCAAATTTGAACAAAATAAAAAGAGTGCGAAGATGCATACTAATGTCGCGAGAGGGCATCACATAAAATAGATGAATATTATTGATGAGCCGAGTTATGAAATTATCACTGTCAAGACGAACGTTATGCAACGAAACAAATACTGTAGTTCAATGGGCGACTTCACCAATGAGAAACGATTATGGAAATCACCTTTAAGAATATTGACTTTCTAGATGTCCATAGTCTGTTCACTGAAACCTGTCAGTGAATTTAAATAACGAGTGTGACTTTTGTGAGTGTACTGCATGACGGCATGTTCACATTTCAGCTATGCAACTAATCGCGTATTCAGCTGATACGGATTGAGAGCGAGAGAAATTTAGTTATAACATCCCTGTGACTCGGTCGTCCAGCTGTTTTCCGATGCACGCACGCACACTTTCTTTACGCGCACTGCCTCGTTTCGGTGAACAGACTATAGAAGCAAATGCTGTAATCTATACTAAATTAATCGGAGAAAGGTTCCACTGTACATTTCACAATTATATAGAATACATGAAGGATTTGATTCAAGTGAAATAATTATTCACTTGGAATGAAACACAGAAATACAGAGACGACAGCTCCAGGAGCCCTCGGGTGGAGAGGAGAGCGGGGGTGCCAAGCAGTACATGTGATAGCCTCTATCACAATCGTCGCAGAACAGAAGTTGATCCTGTCGAACAATAACAAATCATATTATCAACATGAATTTCAATGATAAAAAGAGAGTTATCTATTTAATAATTGCATTTTTTGCAACGATCCTTCCCTCATTATCCACCAATCCCTATGTCCAGACTTGGTCGATTTTTGTGTGCCGCATAGCATGCAGCCAATGCTGTGCAGCCAATGCTGTGCAGCACACAAAAATCGACCAAGTGTGGACATAGGGATTGTAGACATCATCAGCATAAACATATCTAAAAGGCGAGGTGCTACTAAGCACTAAGGTCTCACCACCAATAAACCTTAAAGAATAAAGTATTATCAGCGAATGAAACATTGTACACGTTTTCTGACATCAAAAATTAGGGGCTTAAAATTCAAATTTGGTAAATTTGAAGAAAAAATTGAATGAACGGAGTAATTGAATAGAAGAAACAAGGATAAATGAAATTTCAGTTGAAAAGGATAATATGCAAACAAGGATAACAAAATATTTTGAATAAAAACATCTTGTCTTGTAATTTTCTGTAATTGAAGTGATTTTTTCTGTATTATAACGGTACTATGCATTATAAGAGCTGACAATAGCCTCATTGCCTTTCAGACATAATTTACGAGAATGTGAATGACATTTGATCAAGCCACTTGAGATTCATGATTGAAAATCGTAGATTAATAACTCCAACAAACAATATGTGAGAATACTTACATCATTGTCAGAAGTTCCACAAACTGAACAACATTTGCACTCTATGCATTGCCATCTGTATTTCCTTACAGATATGATCATGTTGGATGTGAACTGCAAACAAGTCGGGTGACCTACAAATGGAAAATTATTATAAGAGATTATACAAAATACGAAGAGTAGGGAGTAAAACTACAGAATATTGGGATTGAAGCGATAAATATGATCATTATCTCTAAAAATTTGATTCGTTCTTAAATGATAACGATTATGTCTTTATTGGATCAATCAAATAAATACAAATAGGAAAGAGAAATTTGGACATTCGAGAGAGTTTTGGGCAGTTTCCCAATTTCCTAATTTAGTTACATAAGTAGTCCAAATGTTGCGTTTATGTCCGAAATAATGTTACCAAGAGAATATAGCATAATAACCAAATACCAATGTAAAAATATCACAACACATTGGAGGAAACCCTAAGATAAGAAACAGTACATCAGTGGTGGGAAAACTTTCAAGCGAAATTTTGTATCCAAGGGCCTGTTTCATAAATATTCATAAGTCCAGCGAAACAGGGAGAAGACGGACACACACTAGACATACGTACCGCATAAGATGCAATAAACTCCAAGTCTAGTGTATGACTACCTTTTTCCTTTACAACAGAGCTTTCAACTTTTATCAAACAGTCCCCAGGTTTCTGTTGAGTCTTGGCTTGTATTGGTTTGAATGGAAGCGAGACGATGGTACAAGATATCTTCATAAAACCAATACAGACAACATGGTTTGGAAAACTCTACTCGCGTCGTGACGCCTTAAAGCATGGTTTTCATTAGTAGAGTTATTTGGAGAGTTCCCTGGGCGAGTACTAATTATATTGTGAACTCTCCCAATGAAAACGTTCATAGTAGAGTGATGGTAGAGTACTTGTTTTTGGTAGAGTGGGATAGTACTCTATCACTTGCCTTCTTCTCACTCCTATCCTAATGAAAACAGTCTGTAGCTAGTAGAGTAGAGTCTGCTAGTAGAGTCATTTTAAGGTTAGATCTGTTCACTAGACAACACCCTTTACCTACTATTCTTAATTGTAGTGAAAACAGTTACTCGACCAAGTAAGTAGAGTAGAGTTAGCTCGGTAGAGTTAGTATGCCAGTTACTCGACCACCAAGTCTATTAATGAAAACCAGGCTTTAATGTGCGTCAAGCCTTATATCTGCGCATGACATCAGGTAGATTTTTATGAAACATGAACCAATTTATACAGTTATAATACTGTAAGCAATACTGTATTTACTTTGAGAAATTTAATTTATTCTATATCAATTATAAAAAATTATAAACGTGGAATTACCTGAGCGGCCACAGTCCGAGCATGACACGAGTTCTTCTGGCTGGCCGGACTTTTTGTTGATTTCAGCATCACCGAGACAAAAGTCGCAATAGGGAGAAGGAGCTGCCCTTTCTTTTTCATTCTGTTCCATTGTCAGCACTGGCATTGGTTCCTATGAAAAAATAAGACATTCTATTTGAATTCCCATTAACACTGACAATGATTCAAATCCAAATAAGACATGTGATTTAAATTTCTTTTTTATAGTTACAATACTTCAACAGCAATCATTCTGTTGAATCTGGAAAAATGATTTGCTTTTGGATGATTTGATATTTAAATCCGAATGTGATTTAAATTTCTTTTTTCATTGTTATGTTATAATACTTCAACAGCAATCATTCTGTTGAATCTGAAAAAAATTATTTGCTTTTGGATGATTTGAAATTTAAATCCAAACAATGATATTTGAACTGAAATTTGTTAATTTTCTGTGAGAGAAAACTGTGAATTGAAACTACTTGTTTTCCAAAACAGTACTTCAGCTACTTCCGATTTTATAAAAATAACTTTACAATATCTTCAGATTTTTACATCATCAGAGCCATTATCATTCTATGACAAACTGAATTGTCAGTAAAAGTGGCATGGACTTTTCAGTTACCCAGCCTACATCATAGATAACAATTTTGAAAATTACTTTCTGAATTCAAGTATTCCAAAAGTTGTTTATAATCGATACTGTATGATCTTACTTGTTGTGTCACTGATTTTTCTATATATCTTATTTGTTATAAACAGTTGATATTGTATCATATTATCAGGCCTACAACAGTTATCCAGTTCTATGGGTTTGTGCCAAGTCAATTCTTTTCTTTTGGATAGGGTACTTCCATTCTGAATTTTTCATCAATATTATTCAAGGGAATTAACCGTAATTTTATTTCAGCTAAAATCGATGGCATAATTTTGATAAAAAAGAGTTTGATGCAAATTCTGAGCACAAGACACAAATTCAACCAGCAACTCTTGATTGAGGCTTAATTTTAACTTTTTTACAGTATTTTATCAACGTATCCTGCAGTAATTCAGAATTAGTTCACAATTTATATTATTTTGAACGTACAAAGAATATTGTACATTCAATGATTACTGTCTACGGTTGAGAAAAGAAGAAGACGGATAGCATAACTAGCAAAAGAAAAAACTTCTTACCTCAAATGGCTTTTTATCCAAAGACGGATTGCTTGATTGAGATGAGTCTTCAGAGCCCACAGATGGGGGAATACTATGACCACTACTTCCTGGAGCATTATGCTTCATTTTCTTTGAACTCCCTCCTAGATAATACAGGAAATACATTAGGCCAAGGATGTGCATTCGATGAATGAAATCATAGTTTGTTGCTTTATTTGAGCCAGATATATTTTTTGATCAACAGGTGCATTTAAAAATTCATCAAGAGGAAAGGTATTAGATAATTGTTGATTTTTGGTTCATTTGTTGAATGAATTGTTGGTTTATAAATGCATTCTTACATTGAGATTTAGAATAATAATTTGACTTGAATGTGACAATGGAATGATGAAATTAATAAGGTTAGAATATAATTTCTAAAATGCTTTATAATATGTGAGTTCTTTCATTAATAGTTTGATGTTTACAATATTTCTGTATGCACAATAGATAATATTTTTGGATTAACAAGATTATATGCAAGAATTATTGCAACTTTACTACTAGGAAGACTTTTGTTATGTAAATATCAACAGCATTGATATTTAATAGAAATTGATATCTAATAAAAATTAAGTGTATCATAATTTCGTTTTATAAGTTCATTTATTGCAATTACTAAGAAGACTTTTGTTGTGCAAATATCAACAGCATTGATATCTAATAGAAATTGGATAGGAATAAAGTTAATTTTATCATAATTTCGTTTTATAAGTTCGATTTAAGACTAATCATCCTCAGAGCTAATTTTTTGTTTAAAATTGAGTTCAACCTATTAATGTATTTCTCTAATAACCCAATACCGAAAGTGAATGAGAATAGAAATACATTTTGTTTCAGGCTGTTTTATTTTTTAGATACTGTATTTGAACAACAATTCTACTATTAATAATATTATACTATGCTATCATGCATAGGGGATGTTTTAAACACCCACTTTCATAGTTCTGAGAATATAAAACGCTACTAAATTTGAACAAAAAAGTTCAATATCATGAACAGAAAATTTTGAAATTAATAAACGACTGAGGATGCAAACTGAGACTAATCTGAAAATTTTAATTTTTTGTAGGAGAGCCAATGATTTATTATTATTTAATGTAGATGAGAAATTATCAGGAGAATGCAAAACTTGTAGAATAAGGAACTAGGGAATGTAGAAATTAACAAAATATAGATTTGAAAAATTTGAGTTAATAACTTCTTAGCGAAGAAAATTATTATTACACTTTACATATCGAGCATACTAGCTGGATTGTTTATTAGGTTCGAATATGGAGTATTCAACAGGAAACAATGGGTACTTTCCTGTTATAGGACACGTCTACTCATCTAGAGATATCAATAGTCGATATCGAACTTCAAAAGTATCGATACTCATCGATATGAGAAAAATATAGATTATTAACATAACCTAAACATAAAGAATTATCGATATCGACTATCGATATCTCTAAATAAGTAGACGTGTCCTTTAACAGGAAAGTACCAAACAATGAACTTAATTTGCTACAAAGGTTACATTTGTGAAGAATTTTCAAAAAAAAGTTGAATTGATGTTTTTAAGGATAGTCCAGCTAATATAATAGCTTGCAAAAAAGTCTAGAATCAATGGAAAATAATAATTTATAACTTCATAAACTTTGAATATTAAATCTATGAGAGAAGTGACGTGCTCCATGCAAAGTAATTGAAGATGAATTATTTCTATTTTCTTCTAATAAGACATATTAATAATTTCCCAAGTATAACTTTTGTTTCATTTGAAAGCTCAAGAGTGGCGACTACATTTTATATTATAAGGATAATCTTCAACAGGCTAGCAGGTAAAACAATTTTTTTAAATAATTAGACCTATTTAAAACGATTAAAATTGATGAACTAAAACACAGAAATTCGCCTCTAAGTGGAAGGGTCTTATTTCATGTGATACAAAATATAAGAGGCAAGGTAAATAGAATGCATGCATTCTAATTACCAAGATACAGTAAAAGAGTTTCAACAATATAGAAAACCAATATTCTATGAACCAAGAGAATTGAACCATCGAAGCTTACCTCGGAGATTTGGCCGGATCCACAAAATATCATTTTTTATTGAACCAACTCAATTATTTTGGACTAATTTTTCACTTGAAATAGTCATGCTTGTGAACTATATAAATGAGATGACTAGATTTCTCGTATAAGGCATTACCAAGCCTATTCATCTCTTGAATTGTAGTAGTATTTCACAGTATTACTAGTAGTATTGTGTGATTCAAACGGAATTTACTGACTAACGACGTAAGATTTTCAGTGTTTTCAAATAATAATTGAAGGAATGCTGCACTCAATTTCAAATTACTTGATTTCAGAGATTTTCAATCGTTTTAAAGAAAAAACAAATAAAAAAGCATCCTCAGCAACATAATTCAGAATGCAAACTGGAGCTATAATTCTAATTATTACCATTACATGTTCTATAGTCTGACCTTTAAATCGTTTCCTTTTTATCACCGCCTCTATTTTGAAACAAAAATATTTCACATTATAAGCAAAGAGCATTACAAATTTAATTGGAATTTAGAAAATTTCACATTGATGAAATCAGTTGCACTAAATTTTGAATATTTTATATGTCAAATTGAACATTCACAAACTTGTCCATTATTTTTGTGGTGGAAAATTATCAATATTAATGACGATGAATCTTTGATGATGAGAAAAATAGCAAAAAAAGTGTTATAATATTTAGTCGTATCCTATACAATTTTTAATACTGTATTAATAGTTCACAGAAAATGTTATATTTTTGTCTTTTTCTAGAAGTTTATTTACTTAATTAAATTTCGAAGTAAATTTGATATTATTGCTTTGATCTATTTATTAATAGTATCAGATTTCTGACCAATGAAAGGAGCCCATTCCATGTATTTCAGAGTTTTCATTTTTGTAACTGTTCAAGTTGGTTCTTGTTTTACGGACGCAGAATTCCACGCTTATCTGCATGGAAGTAGGTACTTGTTTTTCAAAAGTACGTTCTTGATCATAGGAATTTTATCAAATTCCCAAGCGTTTTTCAAGCATAATGTTTACAATATCATTGTGATAGTGGTGATTTTGTCAATAGATTATGAATCATGATAGAATTATTGACAGAAACCAACTAGAAAGTTCTTCAGCACCTTCCATACAGTATAATTGAAATACTGTATCTGCGGGTTCAATGAATTTATCAAATTTATTTATCATCTGAAGCCAAACCAAATCAACTTACAGTCACGCTTCATTTGAGATCCAGCAACTCATCAGATTTGTTTATACTTGCAACGTTCGTCCTGTAGTTACTGAATATTATAGAACTTTCATCTATCAGAAAATAACTTGCTGCATTCACCTTAATATGCCCTCTGTTCAGTGGCCTACCTAATACGGTAATTGATTCCATATTTTGAAAACGTGCACCCTCGCCTGGATTATAATAGAGGCAAATCTCCTGAATATGCCTTATAAAATCCTTCAATGCCTATAATTTTTTCAACTGCAAATACGATTAAAATAAACTTCTTTATTACTTTAACTTTTACCAGGAACGCATTTTTTCCAGCAAACCTACATTGGTTTGTGTTGTGAGACTAATCTTCATTGTAAAATGGACGAATTTTATGACAATCACATATCATAAATTTATTAAACAACAATAATGAGATAATGTTGACACTGTAGTATAAGAGTCTATTTCACACCATAAGTGGATGCCACGAGCCTACCTAGATGTTGAAGTCCATACATGTATCTATTCACTTAAATATTGTACACTATTCACTTGTGTATATTGTACATCGTACTATATCAACTCATCTTCATTATTTTTTAATAAATATTACGGATGTAGGGATATGGGATGTATATGGGATAGGCCTATATCCCATATAGCCTATCTACCCAACATACATGATGGTTTGAAATTTCAGAAATTTGCAAGATCTGAATTTCTGGTTAATTTTCTCTAAAAAGAATATCATCTTCTAAGATTGTAATATTATAATCATTTTCTGTTTCAGAATGGATAATTGGAACTATAATTGTATACAGAAACTTATTAAAAATATCCCAACTGTGTTTGTTTTTCAAGATGGCACAATGTTTGGACGCTTCAAAAACCTTTTTGAAGAAGCTTAAACGCTGTTATTATGATTTAAAAATTTTACAAGGGAATACTGAATAGAAAAGGTTATTGAAACTGAATACTACAAGAGTAAGCAAAGAGGTAAAAGTGTGTAACCATCTCCCACAACTACAAATAACCAGAAAATAGAAAAATAGTTCAAATTTACCATCTTATAATCAGAAACTATAAACCTTGAAACATTAAGCCCAGCCACCCTTATTGGAACTACTTACACTCTAGATACATACGGTACATCAAGTCTATAAAGTGGTCTAAGCCAGTTGACACAGTAGAAGTATATGAAAAATATAGACTTTGAATTAACTAGAACATTACAGTAAAAACATAACAGGGAACAAATAAATCTCATGAGGAAAATTTGAAATTCATCAGGCACCTCTTTGAAATCACCTTGAATATTGCGTACATGTAACTGAGGAATTCATCTTTACAGTCACATTTTTCCATCCGCGAGACTTTATAAGCTAAGATGTTACACATCTTTAATGCATGTTATTCGTGAGTAGATTTTTTCATATGAATTTAGAAGTCCTGTAAAACAGGAAAAAGGAGAAAATACAATAAACTTCAATAGCACAACATACATGCAATATGTCCAATGTGCGACCTCCTTTTTCCTGTTTTACAGAACTTCTGAATTTTCATGAAACGATCCCCAGTAAACAATACTCAAGGTTACTATAAACTGTTTCCAATAACCCTGAACAATACTTATATATTATACTGTATTGAACATACGATAAGCAATGTTCTAGTGTTACGTTTTATTTCAAGCCTAGTGTTTGTAATTTTGGTCAACTGATTTACAACACAGACAACAGAACAGACTACTGTTAGTTGCGTTGCTTGTGCCAAAGAACACAGAATAATTATAGACAAATCATATTAAAAAATGCAGGCTATTCTTTAAATAATGTTCAATCCCTTACCCATGATATGACAACGACGCACATTGTACATACACACCAACTAGTTAGCAAAACATACAAAATACATCAATGCATTGAACATACGACAAAATTCAAATGAACTGCAACTGGAAGTGAAGGAGAGAAGGGTAAAGGGGGAGGGGAAGGAGCCCGATACAGAACACAGCAGTAGAAAGGAAAATCAAAGAAAACAACGAATTTGAAATAGATTATCAGTGTATATTGCATGCGAACTCTCATCAAATACACAATAAAAAAGGCCACTAAATTTCTATGTGATGATAAGGTTTCGAAACAATAATTGCCAGTGAGAAAAACTGAAATTTGGTCCCCTGCATTAGTACTCTTCAAATGTTTCAGTGAAATCCATAAAAAAAATAGTGTAATCTTTTCCAGAAATCAAGGGCACCTCATTCAGAGTTATAAAAATTAAACTAATCGAAAATGTAATCTCATTTTTTAAAAATCAAAAGAAATTCACTGTGCCAAGCATGTTTAAGAAATTCGATAAATTTGCAATACAATTATTGAATAAAATCGTATGAGTTTAGAAATGATTTTCTCAACATTCAAAACCTTGAAAAGTAATATCTATGTAAATTTCAAGTGAGTAATTACTTCAAATTAAAAATCTAATTGAATAAATAAATGCTCAAACTAGAATAATAAGATAAAAATAAATAACAATAACAAAAATTAACACAGCTTCAACTATTTGTTTCATAAACATTCTCCATGTAAAACCCAATACATTTCAACAAAATATAGTTTCAACGGTGATGTGTAAACGTGGAATAGGACTCTTTGTACTGTACTCAATATTTTAAACAGAAACAGATTCTCTTTAAAAATCTGATTTACAGCATATAATATCAAGTATTCTTTGTCAATAATAATTATCTACGAGTGATGAACTGAGAATTTTTATTAATATATAAAATCAGCCTACTATATGTGGTTCAACCTGGTAATGTATTAAATCCTGTCTTTCCATTCAAAGTATCTTCATTAGATAATCTACATTTAAAACCTTATATGTCATTGAGCTTCAATAAACCACCCCTCCCAAATAGTTTTATTCTCCTATAATTAGCTATATGGATAATGATATATTATGATAATCTACAGTCATAAACTACAATAACCCAATTAATATTACAATTTTACTAACAAACCTCTTTTTTCGAATTTCATTAGTAGTATATACGTATTTAAAAACCTTAAATATTAATCTGGATTATTGTTATTTCGTATAAAACAATTGATTTAGATTTGAGTATTGTAAGTTTATCTTAATTGTTCATTTCTTTTTGTGAATGATGATTGATTTTTGTTATTTTAAAACAAAAATAAATTCTAAGCAGCATTTTATTTAATATGGGAAACTTTTTTGGAAGTTTACTTGTGAACGTGAACCAAAACGATAAATAGTGTCGACTCCTAAATGAGAAACATCTCAATAAACCACTCTATATCGACAATACATTATTTTTCAAACTCTCAATCAACTTTCAATTTCAACTTTCAATCTGAAAACTACTCAGTGCCACGTGAATTATAAAACTTTCTTTTTTGCTAACTCCAAAATTCACTCATCAAACTGAAGGAGAAAACTCAATATTGGTTCACCAATACCTTTTCAATCTTTGCAATCACTCATCAAATTCACTTTTACTAAATTATAAATTCTATCAGTTCACTGATCATTACATTAGGAACAATGCATTAATAGGATTAAAATTCTACCGTACTCATATTCAAGAATAATTAAATTTGTAAAGAGAAAAAGGTTCCCACAGAATATAATCATTTTTGTATCCTAGTTCTTAGTCTTGGAAATTTTATGTTTAGTGATTTAGACATTGCATTGAGTAGGCTCTTGTATATGCTGGTGGGATATGAATTCAATATTCTACTTGAAGTTTACTACAAAAGGAGGTAGTATTTCAACAAAATATTGAATAGTATTGATGTGAATAGTATCACTATCTTGAAAGATAATTTTGTTTAAAAGCAAAAAGCTTGATACTTTAACATTCTCGTTCCTACGTAACTTGAAACTTCCAAGTTTTCTATACAATATAGTACAAAAGTATGAATTCATTATTTATGCACTAATATGAATAAGTTTCAGTAATAATATAACTTCGTAATTGCTCGGCAATATTTCACGGGTAGAAAATCACAATATTTAATGATCTTTGTACTTATCGTTCATTATTTTCAAAAGGCAGAGAATTCAAGTTGATGAAGAGCAACAATAAAACCATTATTTTAATTGGTTAAATCTACAGGGAATCGTTAAATTAGCCTATATGATGACTGTAGTAAGAACAATTCAACAACACTGCAGCATGTATTAAAAAATGTTTCGGTAGCTGTTTGTTAAATTTTCTTCCATCTTGAAGACAACTTTATAAGAGTTGGACTAAAGACTGTTTTGGACTAAAGATTGTTTTAAGAGTTGGACTCAAAGACTAGGCTATACACCTACAAAAAGACTTGTTTTTTCGTCAAACCAAATAAATTAAGGCATTATTTTGGTATATTATCCTATGCATCAATACCGCAAGATATTTATGACTCCTGACACACTACGCTAACATGAATGAAAAGTCTTTTTCTAATCTATCAAACACTGAGTTCAAACTACAAAATTGGTGTTTCTATCTTAATGCACAAATGGCTAGCAAAACTTTTCAAATATTTAAAAATATATTTATGTTTTTGAAATATGTTTTTCATCATTAGTTACGAAACATTAAGTTGTTTTACAGAAATAAGTTTATTTAGAACTTATTTTCAATTAAAATCATGCAAGCTAAAACTGAGCTTCATATTAAGAGGTTACTAATTCGTTGTACTGATTTGTAATTTTATTACTACATTAAATAAATGCATTAGCATTTACAATAATGATAAGGTATTGAAATTACCATACATAGTAATAATAAATTATTGCTTTGTAAAGAAGATTTATATTTTTGTAAAGTGTTTATAATTTTTAATACCCACAATATTATAAATTAATGCTACCTATGGACTGTAACATTGGAATTTATGATGAAATTTTCCAATCGTATTCATTATTTTCAAGTTTTGGAACATTTTTCTAGTAAAATAAGCCAAATATCTGAGACTTGTACTACTGTTATCATCACATTTACTATTTACATTTGCTACAGTGCCTATATCGCTTACATCACCTTTTGTTGAATGTACCACTAATTTCGTTTGTATTTAATTCTATTTTTGTACTCAACCATATCTGTGAGATAATATTTTTTGACAAGACCTTATTTCCTAAATGGATGAATAAATGAATATAATTGAATAAGATGAGTATTATTAAAAAGTTATGACAAATCAATCGTAGTGATCGATTGATCTAATAAGAAGAATATTATTACATAGATGAATCAATCACATCCCTTAATATTGCCGAGCAACTATTTCTAATATTTATATAATTTTCTAGAGAAATAATAATTTTATATAGGAACAAAATTGTCTAGCAATAATATACATGTACGATGGATGACGACAGTACGACGATGATAATAATTAGTCTAGGAGCGAGTTGCAAGTGGATAGGATACACTCTGTTCCTAATGATGCAATAGTAAGAGGTCACTGGAGTTGATTGGCGGCTGACATGGGTTGGCCACGCCCCCAGCCCCGCCCAGGCCTACGGCAGGCACCGGTCATCCTATCGAAAGAAAGCTCAGCGTTATTACTCATTCGCTATTGGTGCGGCGGGCTAAAACTCATTCAGGTTCAGTGAGCTCTTACTATTCAACATTCAGGAAATTAGCAGAGTGTACCTCCTGAACTAACTCTGCTCTGTTCTCAAGCAATCCAATCTATTGCATTCGTTATTTCAACTTTCCTTTCTCAAATTCAATTTCAATCAATCAGCTTTACTGTACCTCATGAATTTCAGCCCCCCGCCAAGAATTGTAAAAAAGCATCACACAATATTGTCAGAAGGTAGGTGCAGAGAATCATCATCTGTACTCAAAAATATCAAATATAGATTATTTCTCTTTGGTCACTGACCATTAAATCCACAGTAATGCAGGGAAAAATTGTATAATCATCAGTTTCTTCCAAGCTACCCAAGCTGTACTATCTAAAGGAAAAATCTACTTTTGTTGTTGGCGGAGAGACCCTACTAGTTTCTTGAAGGATCAATTAGTTTAATATCGCCGGTTTAAATCTTAAAACAAACTTGATATTCATTTTTCAATTGGAAAAATAAAAACTTTCTTTTATCCAATATGGTTTACCTTTCGAAGTTGAAAAACTATCTTTAGGATATTCTATGAGGAAGATGTATTAATTTCCTAGATCAATAATACCCTTGTTAACCCAATAAAATAAAAACGTCTTGACCAACTAACTCTGGTTTACCAAATTGCACCCAAGAGAAAAGATATTTGTTCCACCCAAACACTTCTTGTAGGATGCTTGATTATAAATATTGCACACTTAATTCAATAAAAAAGTACCTAACTTGGACCAAGCTACTTGCCTTCCAACTGGCCTCATGAAAGCCAGGATTTAAGGTGAGATGTCCTGGAAGCATTTTGACACCGAGCGTCAAGGTACACCAATTCTACCCGTGTCTCCACCAACCGAACAGATTTGCCGAACATATTCCCTTTGTCCAAACTTGGTCGATTTGTGTCTGCTGCACAGCATGCTGCATTAAGCTTAGGCATTGGTAGCATTCTGTGCAGCACCTCGGTCAGTTTTTGTGCTGCACAGCATGCTAGCAATGCTTTAGCATATGCAGCGTATACAAAAATCGACCAAGTGTAGACATAGGGATTGCTGGCAAACTCAGAAATCTAAAAGAAACGAGTTATCAGGAAGTTCAGCAAACTCTGTTCCCCGAGCATGTTTGGTTGGTGGAGACGTGACTCAAGGGTTGTTTGTAAAAATTGTGATTTCACTTATACACATCCTTGTGGCCTTTAGAGTGGTTTGAAATATTATATTAGTATGACAGAGATACCAATAAACCAATTGTATTATTGAGAGTTAAATCAAAAAGCGGAAAGCAAAAAGTAGGTGTGAAAGAGATGAAAATGAAGAGGGTGGATAAAGAAAGAAAAGAGGAAAGAGAAAGAGAGCAAGTGTTCGTACCGGGGGTGTTAAGGAAGGTGAGATAACTGTCCTGAAACTTGGTCCAACCTTGGACGGCGGCTGGATCGGTGCCCTTGTCCTGAACGGGCGGGTTGGAGGGCGAAGGGGGCGGAGCCTCGCTGCTAGCCTCCTCGTCCACCCCTCCACCCCCGGCCACGCCCCCGGCCCCGCCTCCCGCTGCTCGCGGCTCCTTGTGCGAGTGCGTGTAGTGATAGGTGAGACCAGGCCGAGTCTTGTAGCGCGCGCCACACTCTACAACAGACAACAGCCAACACCCAAACTCACTCTCGGCCACTCCCACTCCCACTCAAGCTCATTCTCGCTCTCTCTCCAACTGGTTCTGTGCTGTACAATATTTGCTCTGCCCACTTCAATTGGCGTTAACAAATCATCAAGTTAGCATTGGATCTACTTTGTTAGGTAATTAATTACACAAAGGGCCGGTTGCACAAAAGTGGATTAAAAGATTAACTTAAATCGATCAAGTTATTAGATTAATATATCAACTTTGCTAATTAAGCTTAACAGACGTTTGTGAAACTGGGATAAAATTATTGAAGTCGAAAATTGACAAATTATCCAATTAAATCCTATGCAAAACTTTGTAGTGCTTTAGGCCTGTTGCACAAAAGTGGAAAAAAGTTGATCTTTGATTATTCATACAAATTAACATTGTTAGTTAGATATTGAATTCAACTGTGCAACTGGGACGAAATTGTTGTAGTCAGAGATTGACAAATTATTTAATTAAATTCTATACAAAACTTTGATTACAGAGTTGTACTTGTGGAGTACAGTTCTGTCAAATTGCATACCTGAGAAGTCGGGCTTGTTTTTCACTGAGACATGGCAACAGTACGCTCATATTCCAAGGTTTGTAAAACTATAGCAATATTATTGAAGCTTCAATTGAACTATGTTAGACAATAAAAATCTCATTATAGTAGGCTATACTTGGAAAAATATTAAAAGTTGAGAGTCCAATAACAAAATGGAATTTCAAATGGGAAATTCTAGCCAAGTTGTTGATTTGTTGTAATACAATTTCGTTATGAATTTATGACAAAATAATTTGAAAATAGAACAAGCTTTGCACTTTGCGTGACAGCTACTGAGACAATTTATCATAGTAAATAACATTATATCTTACTCTTATGATACGTGCATACACATTTTTTCAAATCAAATTTGATAGCCAGTTAGGTTACAAGAATGTCGTTCAATAAGTATAAATTGATGTAAATTTACGCCTTGAAAGTTCTAGTGACTTGCTTCTTCAAAATAAAAAACGTATGTTTTTAAATATGGTTTCACATAACCTTTTTTAGAGAGCATTCAACTTGTACATCAATTCAGCTCCTGGAATTATTGTAGCTCCTAAACTGATTATTACTAGCCCAGATGCCCAGACACGTTACTCAATTTACTGACTGAGATAAGAAGTACTGTAATAGAAATATAAAACATTCCATAGAATTTTACATCATAGTGCTACAAAAATATAACAGGTTTAGTTATTATTGTTCTATCTAAACAAGTGCTCATTGAAAAAATGGACTTGTGTAATCTATTGTAATTTATTAAGTGGACTGGAACCTTAGCAATCACAGGTTAGGTAATTGCTAAGGTTAGTTATCCCAATGAAATTGTGGCTGTCAGAATAATATTCTATATTGTTTAGCAATAGAAAGACATTCCTGTAACTAATCTGACTATTGACAATCAAATTTTTGTGAATAATACACAGCGGAATAAAACCAATGATCATGATGATTTGTATGTATTATAAAAATTATATAAAATACTTTGATGTTATTTGAACAAAAAATTCAATTATCATTCGTTTCATAGACAACGAGAAATTTATTAGACAATTCTTCAACCAATAATAATACTATTGAACATTCATAATAACGGAATTGGTTATTTCTTTTACTGAGTAGCATTTTCATTAATTTGACAATGACTTATTGTGTAACTTTCTTGAGATAACACTAGACGATGCAATCTTGATATCTTCTTCCATCGAGAAATAAAGAAAAAATATTTGTATAGTAGCCTACATTAACATATTTTTAAAAGTAAATAATTTCCTCAAAACATTTTAAACCAAGCCGTTTTTTTCGAATTATACTGAAGATTATATAGGTATCCGATGATTTTTTCTATTATTCTTTCTAATAAAAACTTTATTTTACCATTAATTAATTGCGATTGAAAAACAATATCCCAATAATATGGTTTGCTTGTTTCATGTTTACCAGAATTGACGTACTTGGAATGAAACCAATCAGTAACCACATCACGCTTTCAAATATCAGATCCACATTTCGAAAGTAATGATAAATTTATACTCATAATAATGAAGAAAAATTTTCAACTGCTAGGTTTAACTTGGAGCTGAAAAGTGTATAAATTTTCGGAGACGAAAAACCGTCGGTCCCGACTGCCTAAAAACAGTCATCATCTCTTATCATCACCCCTCTCATTACCCACGCACAAGGCTAGAGCTCATGTGGGCATCACCCTCAGAAAAAATATTGTGGAATTTTGATGGAGAAGTTTGATCGAGTCGTTGTTCACAAGCTATGAAAATGTTCGATGTTAACAATGAAAATGTTCAATTTTAACACGGTATACTGTACATAATTTTTCGTAATAGAAGGTACAGAGCAACAATTGAGAATTCATTACATGAATAATAGTGAATAAATTATTAAATCAATGACTGAAATGAATTTAAAATTTTCTGTTACAAAACATTATAATAAATTTGTTAATATTCCCTTAAAAAAAAAAGCAGATATGGATTTACGCCCATCAATGATTTAATTCGCCTATTTAAAGTATTATTAATAATGATATATCGAAATTTCACACCGGTTGATTTGATTCACATATTTGTTGATGATGATTCAGGAAATGAACCGTAATTAATTCATTCAGGAAATAAATTACTTTTACTGTCAATTTGAAATTACACAGTCTACGGTAAGATTATAATATAACTTCAATGAGTTAAAATGAAGTTTATAAAGAATTAAGTAATTCCTAGAAAAAAAATTAGGACCACAATGAATGGAATAGTTCAAGCAGTGAATAACGTAGCTCAATTGCAACAAAAACTCAATCTACACGATGAAATAACAACATCAATAATTCTACAAAATCAATAAAAATCTAATAAAAAAAAATCTACTAGAAAGTTTATCAAATCAAAACTCCGATTACTATTTAATACTCATCTAATAAAAATCTACTAAAATATATTCAAACGTTTATTGCTATTCAATACCATCTAAACAAAATCTCTACAAACTACAACATCAAAAACAAAAACCTTCTAATTAAAATAAACGAAAAACGTTACATGAATGCTTAAAGAAAATTATTTGGATGTCCTTCAGAGGTTCTCATTTTTCTTCAATTATCTAGATATTATGAATGTTCAAAAGTTTCAAGATAGACGAAGAAGATTATGTTATCAATATATCAATTGAATAAGGTAATGTAGAAGTATATATACATAACAGAATAGAAATAAAATTGAGGTGGCAAAAGAATGCTATGTTATTAGAAAAGCACCAGAAAATATCGTAAACCAATGAAGCATGCTATTGCAAAGAAAGCCAAGTTCATAAATGCCACTACAACACTCTCATTCAACGAATAGAAAAATTCAATAATTTTTTATGAGATACTTGACAGTTAAATTACTTTTATATAAGTTATTTACGATCTCCTTGAGTTCAGGGTCGGATAAAATATCTAAGAATCAATAAGAGAGCAGCAGGTGATTAAAAAAAATTAGATACTGAAATTGAGAAGGGAATAAAAGTTGGAATATTGATATTCAAGATATCTTGTACAAAAAATCGTTATAATTATCAATATATGCTGGCCGCCATATCTTTACTAAGATAAAATTAATACTATACTGTGACATTTCAAAGTTACAGCAATATTTCATTAGTAATATGGTACGACGCCATATGCCATCCTGAGCTAGTAATGTGAAATTATCATTGTTAATTCAAAGAAGTCATTAAGTTTCATCAATTTCCATTCAGTCGTTGGATTTGTAGTGGTTAGGTATTTCGCTTGAAAACACTTTCTAGAAAACTTCAATCAGCAGATGAACAATAAAGTTGATAAAAAGATAAATTTTGAATAATATTACAATCATCAATATGTATTAAACTGAAATCTTCAATCGACAATACGATATTATGACGAACTGTCAATAATTTTATTTCTATTGAAAAATATAGTACAGCACAGAATGGAGAGAAACTATGAACTTGATGGAAGGATGGTCTACATCGCCGACACTTTACAAAATAATTTTCAATGAGTGTTAGAACACGATAATAAACCAATTCGAGAAAGTAAATTACGGTTGATTAAATAAAATATAATTCTCAAGATGAAGTGCGAGGAAACATATAACGTTAATTTCTATCACAGATAGCAAATCAATAGGTTAAATTCTACACAGTTCAGTTATGCCCTCTCTCCCTACCCACTAAACACGATGTCAATTTCAAGTTCACTACGAATAATTTTTTAATTCTAATAGTTATTCCCTTGTTAAAGCGAGGATGAACAAATTTTCCGAATAATTGCGTTAGTAGGCCTATTATAATTCATAATATTGAAAAATATGCCTAAGCATATTTTCAATCATTACCAATGAGCTTCAACAACTCTCAAATACCCTACATCAAATCGATGAAAATTTCATACCAACTCTAAGAAGTGTAAAAATCAACAAGGTACGCCTATTCCAAACACCAATATGAAAGTATCAATATCAATTTACTATGTCAATCGAAGAATTAGACAATATTAAAGAATATAAGAAATGTTTTATGAATTTTCTAAAATCAGCTCATAAATGACAGCAGTAAATTATAACTACCCAAAGTTATTATGTCTTAATATAATTATTATGTTAAGTATATTTTTGGACACCAATTGAATACATTTTTGTTTCAATTTCCTCATAACACACGTTGAACTATGTCTGAAAAATAATCGCAATTCAATTTATGTCGAATTCAATGTTTGAAGGCACAAAAAACACATAACAGGGAGCCACACAAAAAATTGAAATCAGATAAATTTGAAATTGAATGCAGAATTCAAGAAAGCTCAAGATTTTGATATTATTTCACCAAACACAGGAGTTTTCATAATTCTGTGAAACTATAATTATTATAAGTCGAATCCTAAGGAGTTGGTTTCTTGACAAATTGGTCGAATAGTGAACAATAAAAACCTAATTACCATAACTATGGGTTTAAGATGACGATGAAGCCTAACAAACACACCAATACTTCATAATACCAGGGTAAACAACTTTGACAAGAGATTGAATTGTTTTCACGAAGGTATAAATCGACTTAGTGGAGGCTCACAGTCACCTTAATTAATATAGGGAAAGGATATTGAATTATTTTGAAACTGAGCGAACTGGAAATGTTTGATATTTTTGTATGAAAATTTTAGTCTAGAGTAACATCAAATAATATGTAGTAAAGTACTCACGGTCACAGGCAAAAGGCTTATCTGCATCTGTCAAGTCTGCATACACCATTCCTTTCTTTCTACCTCTTCCGGGTCCCTGCGCCTAAACGTAACCAAACACAAATCATTATGTTAGAAGTTTGAAATTTATTCAGATATCAGCAATAATAGGTCCCAAACTGTAGAATGAACACAGCACAGTTTATTACACGAAAATATAAAACACACCCATGAAACATGTCCTATAAAGTTTTCATATTCTTTGAACTGTTAGTCAAGTATCTCAAGAAATGTAAGAATCCTTTAAACCTTTCACAGAGCACTCAAGTTGGTTAGTTAATTCCGGAAAAAGTTTGTTATCAAGGTACAGACCGTGTCAGTGATGACGTATACAAACAATAACATAACTTGTAACATATATACTTTTACATTTGTTGCTAAGAATATTTGGAAACATGTTTACATTTTTTTCAAATGCAATTACAGGTTTCCGAACAACTCTGTGACGTCACACTAACCTACCTAATTCTCTTTACGCTGAAGATGGAGCCATAGAAAAAGCATTACGCAAGTAGATAGTTCGAGACCTTTTTAAAGAATGAAGGCCGGTTTTTAAACGGTAGATGGTGGCGATATCTCTGAGAACTCTATGGGACTTGGTGCGAGCGACCGAGTGAGCGTATGTGTTGAAATGGCGAGACCTCTAGCGCTTCTAGCTTGACCGTACAGAACTACTTGGCCTAGTCTTGACCGTACAGCGAAAATCGACACAGTGTTCCCTATCCCACAAGATATCTACTTGCGTAATGCTTTCTCTATGATGAAGCACAGTTCCCTGAAATGTGTCCGAAATTAACAAACACAAGTTGTGAGATTGAAAACTCTATACATAGGTAGCTATATTTCTTTGAAAATGAAACTTCGAGGGCCATAATATAAGCGGGGCATTGACGCGGCGTTAATAACGCCTCATATATTTTGGCTCTAACTGTAATTTGTTCACAAAAATTAGGGAGGATTCAAGTTAAATTGAACCGACCTTTGGTTTTCTAGGGTGCGGGGAGTCGGATGGAGCGGCCAAATTGCCACCTCGAGGTTTGCCGAACACGGCTCGCTTCTTCTTCCTCTTCGGATACGGCTCTTCGTAGTCGTAGTCCGAGTCCGGATCTGGCTCATCGAATCCGTCCATTGCATGTAGATCCAGTTCATCATAGTACCACGGCTCCTAATGCAACAATATAGACAATATATAGATGAAGTCATCTTGACAAGAAACAGATTGGAATATCAGAATAATGAATCAGAACAGTAGATACTGAGATTGAAATAGTAGAAATAAAAACAATTTCTGTGATTTGAAAAATTACTAACATTTTACCAATAATAATACTAACTCTAAAAACGAGGACATATGCGACCAACTCTAGGGTTTCTTTATGGAAGGTCACTCTCCATAAAGAGCTCCTCTGGCTTATAATAATAATAATAATAATTCCGTGTAACCTGGCTGGCTCAGGTCTGATTTCAGAGTTTTTAGGTCACTCCTGAACAGTTCAGGGTCTCTGACGTGACTTAACGACTGTTTTTAGGCAGCCGGGACCGACGGCTTATGAAATCCAAAATAAAAAAATCCAAGCCTGGATAAATAATGATGGGAATCACAGACAATTAAAATACAAAAGTATTACAATTAAAAGTATTTCACTTCATTTACAATCCCTCATCTTTCTTGAAAGCTATGTAAGTGATGAATGGGAATTTTGTTTATATTACGAATTTCTCATTGACTCAATTATGAAGTGCAGAATTCAAACTGATCAATATCTTGACTTTTAGGTCTTTAAAATTAGCAGCATTATTCTGTATCCAAACAATACTATAAACTTTCAATAAGTAGTCAGATTTATCAATTGACTTTAATAGGAGGATTACAAATAATAGAAATGAAGAAAGATTCTATTGACGATTTTGAAATATATTTCTAGACTCAAGAAGTGGCAACACATTTACCCACATTACTAATAGAATTTCTGACTAATGAACAGACTCATTTTTGCAATTATCATCAGAGATAGATTGCAAATAGTAAAAAGAAAACGTTTCCGTCAACGATTCGAATAGATATTGCCTATATGTTACCGACTACCAATAATATTACTTACGGCCCTTACGGGTATGGTAGGCTAAAGTAGTGGGCTAAACTTATACCCAGATCATAAGGATCTGTGAATAATGAGTAGACTCATTTTTGCAATCATTTCGTTGAAATTAAAATTTTTCTGTTGGCGATTAGAATATGCTAGTAAACTGCGTAGTGACGATTTTCATGCTTTTTTCCAATGGTATTGAGGAATATCGACAAAATAGCCATACGGATCTTATAAATCATCATCCAATTACTATTCAACTATTTAACCAATAATAGAATAAAAAATCGAAGAGTGATGGTGATTACATCAGTGACGGTGACTTTGGGCGTGGCCTCCTCTTTATGTCCAGAGCTGTCCTTGCTGTCTTCGTTTGCAGCTAGAGGCACATCCCTGCCCGCGGCTGCAGCGCTCGCGTTCTCGACAGCTGTGATGGCGTGCAGCTCGGCTGCAGGGTGGTCGACCTCGGCCTCTTTGCGGCGCTGCAGCGGCTGCATCATGTTCATCAGGTACTGTCTGCGCTTCTTGCGCCACCGCTTCGACGGGTAGCTGTACACTTGGCCTTCGGCCAGGCCGGGCATGCGTTGTCTCGCGCTCATAAACAGGTTCGAATGGTTCTGCGCCAGACCTGTCAAATAACACAACATAATATTATAAAACTAATGGACTGAAACTAGAGGACAAACAAATTATATGAGAGAAAAATGCTGCCCAAAAATTTGAAAGTAATAAAGGACATAACAATTTTCAAAGCGAACATAAAGGAATATTGTCAGTTTCCTTTTTCAAGTTTGAATATAATTATTGTAATTTTTCTGCTGCGATATTCATTTATTTATTCAAGATAGTACTATAATACGTATAGGATGAAAACAAAGACAGCATTTCCGAAACGTCTTCTCTTCCTAATTTTGATAAATATATTGAAATTATTTATTATTTAGAAACTGTAGTATATCTAGGCTAGAATAATGAAAATAGAGTAAGCCAGATAAGATTTCTGACTCACAAGTAGGCTCATTTATTTATTACAGATTTTCAAAGACTACAGGCAAAGCCCAAAACAGTCTTTATAAAAATTACCAGTATAAATCAGACAAATTAAATAATACAAAGTACATAATATATAGTAAACAGTACAGAGTGTAATACTATAAGGAAAGATTGTTATATGTATAAATAGTATAATATTATGAAGAATTTGTCGAATTATCTTGTTAAGAGATGAATTCATATGAAATCGGTCAGATACCCTACACTCTATTTGGTTCTCTAGTCTTCGGTGTCTGCTTGGTCCGAATTTAAATTGTAATTTATATTCTACAATATTTGTATTTTTTCGACTGGCAATGCGTGAACGGGTACTTTCATAAAGCCAATGATTGAACGCGGTATTAGATAAAAATTGAAATTCATTGCCTAAAATCCTTTAGAAACGGAATTTAGTGAAAACTTCAAACTTCTATTAATCATGTTCTAGTTTGTCATGTTTAAAGAGAAACATCGGACATACTTTATGATCGTATTACTGTATTAATGTAATGAGAAAACGAATAGTTGATTTCTATTGATAGAATATAACAAACCTGTCTGAGGGTCCAGGAAAGGCATTCTTAACCGCCTTTCTATGCATAGTCGTGTATTGAAGTTAGCCGAATTCTCTATTGTTTCTCTATAAGCGCTGTCATTCATAAAACTGAAACAAACGAAAAAATAGATGGTACTGTATTTAGTATCTAGAAAGCACATATGGGAGGATTTATAATATCAATTCGAAGGTGGAAATTTTATTCCTCATACTATTACAACTACAAGCTACAATGTATTTTTTAATCAATTTCAGACAGAAGTTCCGTTCAAAACAGCACGACCTTCAATGAACAAAAATATTCATTTACTTCCAGTCATTTGGATTTTGATAAATTTCGATACAGCATGAACATTTTCATGAAATATGATATTCCAATTCCAGAGGAAAAAAGTTCAAGGTGATAAGTATTTACTGCGAATCCAAGACTAGCATTAATTAAGTAATACGGAAATATCAAATTGTGAGGGTTCATTCTTATAACGTTATAAATAATACTGTTGGTCAAAAACAGGTATTTTTTGTTTAAGTGGTGATTTGTTAACAACTTTAGTGAGCAATAAACCTAATGAAGGATGATCCTAGGATTCAAATTTTGTATTTTTATTAAAATTAGAAAATAATAAACTTCCTAATAATGAATGAATTTTAGGGTTTCTTCTTCAAAGAATTTCTTTTCAAGGTAGTAGATGAAAATCAAGATAAAATTTCAAGACAAAAAGATAAAATTTTCAGTCACCCAATAGTCTAAAATGTAACCAGGATTTAAGGAATAAAAGGAGTCACATCAGACAAAATTGCATATTTGATAAAATTCGTGTTTTAATTAATGGAATATCATATTTAAGACAATTAAGTAGTCTACATTCACGACTATTGGGTAACTGATACTTTATCTTTAGAAATGAATTCTCGTCAAAGTCTAGGTACTTTGTCCCAGTCTAGGGGGTTGTCCCAGTGGTAGCAGGCGAGTCTAATCGATGAGATTAGATAAGAGACGGCGCCAACACTCCTGTTGTAACGGTGACCGGGTCCTCTAAATACAAACATTTATGAGCTTCAAAATCGCTTCCCGGTGGTTCGGAACACACCTAAAGCTGCAGGTCCATTCATATCTCATCATCATCCTTCCCATTACCCACGCACAAGCCTAGAGTTATGTGGACATCATCCCCAGCAAAAAAAATATCAATTAGAAACACAGGTTAGTGTAGGTACCAAATAATTAAATTACCGTATATATACCATCAAAATAAAATAAAAAAACACATTGTTAGGGAATTTGCTTTATTATCTGTAAAAGCAAACTTTTAAACGGTTCTATTGGATTTCTCAGCAAATTTTATAAGAAACCTGATCACTTCCATATCCAAATAAGAAATCTATAATACAGGGGATCAAAAAATACCTCCGCAGTGAAATACACAATGAAACAATTACTCGAAAACAACAATAACTTCACCTGAAGATTCATCACAGTAAATGTTGACAACAACCTTCTTCGTACTACACAATTAAATTTGTGTACCCTTTCTAACCATAACAGAATATCCTACCACGCAGGTAATGCTTTATGATCACCCTGTATAATAGAAATCTATAAAATTGTGAAAAAATCTTCTATCTTTCGCCATCATTCTCGATAAAAAAGCATTCTTGGAACTTTTCTTATTGATGAGTACAACCCCTAGAAGTATTTTCTGAGAGTTCTGGGTCAGAGTATTGTATGAGCTACAGTGTGCTTCACTGTACAATAATAGACGTATTTATTAAAATCTTCAGCACAATGATGTAAATGTTGAATCAATTTTTCACATACCAGGCCATAAATAGGTTACCATGTGTAACTTATGAGATAGTAACAATCTGATAGATAAACAGCCAAATGTTCAAGCAGCGGTCGGGTGTTCATTGCTTCAATTGAAATAACTGGCTGAATTATTGAAATGATCATTGAATTGCCTCCTCCTATCTACTGTAACTACGTATAACCCTCGAACATTACTGACATATATATGGTCTCCCTCGTAATTGAAACGAATGACAAAGTTTGTTTTCTTCGCTGACAATTTTAATACTCAATTTTCAATTCCAACAACTTATACCCAATGATATAAGCATGGTAGAAAAGAATGGTAAAGTAACTTGAAGGAGTGCAGCCTTGGGCCAACACCGAAAGGACAGATAGTGCGAGTATACTACTTAAAAAGTAATTTATTCAAATTAATTACCGTATCTAGAAGTAAGGAAATCTTATTTTAATGGGCAAAATACACAAGGGAGTTTCAATAGTATACAAGAGTGGATATTAGTCTATGTGTATTATTAAATATTACGTCTAAACCAAACCTCTAAGATGAGTTTCTATATTTAACTGAATCCTGAGTTTCTCAAAAACCTAGTTTTCTCGTCTGATACGTAGGAATGAATCCATACAGTTCAAATTTAGGGAAAATCAGTGTACTTTTTCAAAGATATTTCAAAACATCACATAATAATTTTGCAACGTATGAATGCTTATTGTGAACAGCTTTAATGCTGATTTACAAATGATATTTTATATCCCTGAGACAACTAGTGTACAATGAACCATTGTGAAGATGTAGAGAGTTCAAGGTATTGAAATAACTATTATTGTGACAATTGTATTGTTTTATTCATTTCTCAAGTTTCAACATGAAAAACACAACAGTGATTCAATCAGTGCTTATGATATGATTAGTACTCAAAAATTAAGTTTGTAAAAATAAGAACACAATTGGCAATATTAGAAAAACAATGGTTTGTAAAAAATTAATTCTAGATTATTGTAAAATAAAATACAGTTAGGATTATAATACTTTTTAGAACCCAATACTGCATCAATAGTTGGCCCCAATACAATGACAAGAAAAATAATTCTTGACAGCAATGAAGTTACAAGTTTGAAAAAATCTAAAGCGAAATAAAAATTTAACACTAGAATAATTATAAGAAATAAATTTAACTTATTAAAAAATGTTAAGTATTCTCTCAACTACAGCATTGGTAATGTTAAGTTCACAAAGCAATAGCTAATTTAGGTAATTTTAATTGAATTTAGTTTTTTTTAGAATCCAACAACTGTATATTTCTGACAAAATTATAAATTTAATGGTAATTATTTCGTGTATTACTTGTAGATGAAGAATACTATATGAGTCAAATAAAAGACATCAAAATACTCTTCCTAGTAATTTTGGCTCATTGGCCTAATTGAGAGCTAACCTTGATTGGTAACAAATTTTGTAGTCAATTAACTATAAAGATTCATTTATAAAGCAAGCTACTAACTAATAACAAAGTATTAAAAACACGATTTTTTTAGAAATCGGATTATCAACTTCTGAAATAGATCTATAAATGTAATTTGTGTTCAAGTAAATAATTAAACATTTAAGAAAGCTCCATAGTGTTTTAATATAGCTGATAAACATTGAGGAATGTATGTAACAAGGAATATCATCACAGTCAGAACAATGTGTGAATTAGAAAAATAATCGCCTTTAGAGATTAAATGGGAAAATTGCTATGAATACAGTTGAACATTACTAAGGAGCGTTTCTACGTATTAGTTGACAGAACTATGGAATTATGGTAAAAAGTATTCAATATTTTCTGGATGAATAATAAAACATAAAATTCAAGTATATGAACTTTATCCAATAAAAATATGAATTGAAGCAACAAACATAACTTTTTCAATGACATGTTGACATACGATATGAACGATGCAGAACTCTTGTTTGAAGATAAGTTTCAAGCATTATTTCTTGTTAAGAAGTGAAATTACATGAGGAGGACAAATTGGAGCCAAATACTAAATATGTGTGACAATCTATACTTGTGTTAATCTGATCAACAAGAATGAATGAAATTAAAATGTACACAATAACGATTTGTACTTTATTTGGTGACCAGTTCATATAGAGACTGATTCATGTTGTAATACAAGTAAATGTATTACAATAACTTTACTAGTTTCAAGATTCCTAAAACGGTAAACAGTTGAATCCGGAAATTAACAAATTGTAAGTAAAAAGCTTCATACTGTACATCAAAAATTTACAATTATGCATGAAATGGTTTCCTATTTAAAGTAATTATTAAAAACCACTCAAAAATAATCCGTAAGTTTTTATAACATCAAGGGAAGTTTAAACAATATTGAGAGTTACTGAACGTGTATATTAGAACGTTGAGTAGGCTGTACATGTACAAATACATCAAATACAATAACTGCAGGATTTAGATGCTAATAATTAAGATTTATTGTATTAATTTGAAACCATGAGTAAATTATTCGTGGATCAGTAATGTTATCAATTCGAGAACTCGCCACCTAGTTAGTTATTAATTACTCTATTTCTAATATTTTACATGCATAATAATCAAAACTTAGTACATGTTTCAAATCACACGAAATTAGACATTTATAACTACATTTAATCTAGAAAATCACATACTATACAGGCATTACATAATTTGGAATGAATGGCAACATTAACTGGCATTGAACTATGAATATCAGATTGGATAAACAAATAACTGCAAGAAACAATTTAAAAAGTTGGTTGACAAAAGAGCGAACTTCATAAAAATACTTGAATACTTGCTTTTAAAAAACCCTGTTTCAATCCATTTTCATACAGTGAATAAACGTCTGCTTTTAAAGAGGGGTTTATTAGTTCACGAAGCTTCATTTTAATCCATTCTTTTATCAACTGGTAGGCTACTACTACTGTACAATAACAATAATAATAATATACTTCTAGACTGGTAATTACATTGAAATAACATGAAAATACCCTACTAAGAATGCCACTTTAAAAAACAACAAAGCTGTGAACCAACCTTATAGCATATTGCTGTCAAATTTTGTCAAGTTATCAAAATCTTATTAATTAGCAAGACAGTAGTAACAATATTCAGTTCTCAATAATCACAGTTTCTATACATGGCTCAAACGGCGAGGTGTAACCAACCCATCAGCCCTAGCGCCCACTGAGGTGGAGTGGCGATGGCGTGGCAACACGCTCAATATAAACATATGAAACAGCGCACATCGAGGTGATGTGCGCTGTTTCATTTAGTTGCAAATTTTTATATTTAGCGTGTTGCCACGACATCACCACTTTATCTCAGTGGTGATGGTTTTCACCACTAATAAAAGCCATACGCACTAATCATCATCTTATTATCAAAGTTCAACATCAACATCCTCAGACTAAACATTTAAAAATTTATTGCTTGATAATAAATGCATGATAATGTTAAAGAATTCAATATAAATTTCATTGATTATTTTTACTACATCAGCCCAGAATGTTGGCAAAAACAAGATAAAATATTTGGAATCAAATCTAGTAATACTGTAAATTCTACAAGAGATTAATTTATGACACTAGAACAATACTGCAGTACATATTGTAATTTGAACTAAATAAATTGGCCGTAATACAGTACAAATCAGCCCAGAATGTTGGCAAAAACAAGATAAAATGTTTGGAATCAAATCTAGTAATACTGTAAATTCTATAAGAGATGAATTTATGACACTAGAACAATATTGGAGTACATATTGCGATTTAAACTAAATAAACTGGCCGTAATACAAATCAGTAATAATCTGGCATAAAAATTGCATCTTGTATGATTGAAAAAAATTCAATTGCACCAGTCTTAACAAGCTAGAATTACAAAATTTCTCATCAATATTCACAATACTGGAAAATACAGTACGCCATTATAAAAAGCAACAAGTACAAACGTGATTTCATATCATGCAAAATAAATAAAATAGTAAACAGAAAAGTACATAGACATTCATAAAGAGAAAATGTTTAACAAAAACATCCTCATAAAACCTTTTTCATACAAGCTCACAAGCTCAAAAAGCTTGAAAAATATTTATTCATCTGCTTTACATGGCTACCACAGTGAATGAGAATTGTTAAATTGCAAACTATTCATCAATTACAAGCATTATAATTTGCTAGTATTAACTACCTATTTTTTGCATTAAACGGAAAATAACTAGCGTTGTGAAGATATTTCTCCACCATTAAAATTAGGTTAAAAATTCTAATCTTGAGCTAAAAATAAGGTTAAAAATTCTAATCTTGATCTAACAGTCAAAATGTAAAATTTAAAATATCAATAATCAATTGCAAGATTATTTAAATTAAACTACTTGCTATACATACGTCATACATTCAAGTTTAGAATATTCATTTCAAAAACAAGAATTTAAGATCAGTCAAGGCACTTCGGATGTTACAGAAATAACCCCCTTTAAGAAGGGTTCAATAATTTTAAATAATCTTAGAGGTGAAAACACCACATTCAAAACTAAAAACATAAAAAACTTTGTTAATAGGTTTTAAAAGGACTTGAATTTATATACTAACTCACTACGATAAAAAGAGAGCATAAATTTTCATCGAGTAGAATATAACTAAAAATTAAATTCTTAACGAGATCAAATAAATGGGACTTTTGATGAATTTATCAGAGTTAAGTACAAGTTTAACAAGATATGATATCAACTAAGTACAAGATATTAACTAATATTAATTCACTGCATTATTGTCATGATATAAGTAAATAAAATGGCAGGATTATGGTAGTTAGCATGTTCCGAGCCATGACTAGATAGATGGATTGTGTGTCTAATATTGCTAGCTTATTTTCGATTTAGTTTTTCTGGGTGGCTCAAGGAATATTGGCGTGATGTTAGCAGGCTTGAAGCGGGAGTACTCAGAGTGCGGCACGCCGATTATAAACGTTTCGCTTCCCTTGATTCGCATTCGCCACATGCTTTTATGATAACCGCGAGCGTCCAAGTCCCAAATTTTGAAACACTTCGCCACTTGCAGCCACGTCACAAAATCTTTCGACTCTTCCATCTTGATAAACATTAGTAGAACTTCATCCGGTCGATCTGGAAAGAAATCGTCCTCACACGGGGACTTGCTATGATCCAACACCACTCCTCTTTGCATCATTTGGGTTATTATCGACTCGTAGTTATCTTTTATTACACTGTTAATATTCAATAAATGAACGGAAGGCTGTGTGTTGAATGACCTGGTCTTAAAATACGTGTCCTGAAAGTATGAGTTCATATTCAAACCAGACGACCCGAAGTGATAAGTTCTTGAAACCTCAGGGATGACGCATTCTCGTCCTTTGCGCACCTCTGGCATTCTCATCCACATGTCCCAGTCCCACATCTTCTCAGGCGACGGCCACTTCGGTTCCAATTCATCCTTGTACAGCGATCTCTTCAATATCCAACCTAAACCTGGCATTGTTTCCACCCTGTACAAAATACTCGTATTGCTGCTGGTGTGTTCGTAGCCTTGATCATTCCAAGCCGAGATACAATAGATGGTGGGATCCAGTTCCATTAAATCGATTGTTTGATTGAAGAAACTGAAAAAATCTTCAGATACATCCAAATCTTCTTCCAATATAACGGCATGCATTGCAGTTGGAAATATATTGAACGTTGCTGTGAGCGATGCTTTATAATGTTGGGAAATTCGTGCATTCTTCGTGCCGATTGGAGTGTGCTGAATACCGCGCAATCCGAACAGCTTGGTGACTTCGAGAGGCTCTTCAAAGTATCCGTCAATAAAAACGGTAATCATATCCCTATTAGCACCTCTGGCTGATAACAGTGATCGGAGCATTCTGTACAGATAGTGAGGTCTATTGCTGGCTATTATTGCAACTGGAACATTGGACACTCGACTATTAGCGATTGGTTGAGGATTGAACACAAGAGAAGCAGGCTCTGTACAACTACAAACACTTCCATAGCCTTCAATTCGACTACAAAACTCCTTTCTCCGCCTGCTTTCTTCTGAATCTGGCCACTCGCATTCACTGTCTTCTCCTGTAACAAGTGGAACTTCTACTCTCAACAGCACAGAGGCTCCCCAAGTGTTGAAGTCTGTACTTTTACTGTAGGATTCGCCGAACATCTTCACTCCTTTCTGAGCAACCATTGCCCACATATCTCTCCAACTGATCACTTGGGCCTTTCTCGATCCCAATCGACGCAAGAGATCTCTAGCGGGCTGTTTCATTTGGAAGGTGCCCTCGTCTTTGATGGCGAAAATAATGATGCGGCCGTCGGATACCATGTTGAGAAAGAGAGCCATCGCTTCGTCCTCGTGAGACGAATAAGTGTCGAAGATTCTCTGAGCCATGACACTGCCCGATGCTTGGTTTAGAATGAGCACATGAATGCCGCGTCCCTCGGACTTTTCGCCATCTTCGAGGATGGTGGCACCGTCGACAGAGATTGACACTCGTGACTGGCTTGACAGCACTTCGATTGTGAGTGTCTTCGAGGCACCGCCTTTCATCTGCAAACTGTGCCTGCGGCCGTCCCTGCCGGCAAATGAGTCATCCAATTCATAGTTGTTGACGAAGGAATCCTCTTCCTGCAGGTGTTTACTAGTGTCCACAATGAACATCACATTGATTATTATTGTTACAACCAAGACAAGGACTAGCAGCAGCTGGAAGAACTTGGCGACAATCCGGCGCTTGGTGAGCAGCCTTGGCGGCACGGCTCCGGGCACGGGGCGGCGCTTCAGTGCTCTCGGCACAAACGGCTCTGCTCTGGGGTTTGGCTTCCAGTACTCCATTCTCCTCTTGTCAGGTGGCTTCCATCGCTCAATCACCTGTATCAAAGTATGCATACGCTATAGGCTTCTATCTGCTTTATACATCATTTCAGTACATCAAGTGAGTGGTATTTTATTTGGTTGCAGTTTGTGAGTTTTTATTTGAGGACATTCATCAATGCAAGTTAGATGTTAGTTCGATTAGGTCATGCTGATTGAAGAAATAACTTAACAGCAATATAGCAATACTAAAACTATTCAATATCTATCTTTGAATTTCCGCTATATTTATTACAATCGTGAACTGTTATTTTTATTTTCAAGTACAGTAGTGAGTAAAACACCCTTATTCAGTCACCTCAGATACTAATAATTATTGTCAAACCTAACGAAAAAGTACTAAATCACAGAATCTTTTTCAAGTACCATAAAAATGAACTTTTTCTCAACAGTAATAACATTGCAAAAACAGTTACTATAATAAAAATAGAACTGTTGAAAACATCATTACAAGTCTGCTTTAAAAGATTTTATGTATAAGTGCTGGAGAAATAGCCCAGTGAGGATTATGAGAGATCTACTGTACTGAAAATTCAAATTGTAACAAGACTGAAACATTAGTGTTATTCTTGCCTAAAAAGGCTCCTTCCATAAAATAAAAGAAGATACAATTTTTTATAATGATCATACATAAATTATTCAATTATATGCAATAAAAGGTGAACTGAATTTATTTGGATCATTATTAGCAGATCAACTGACATTAGATTGGTACTTGTGAAATACAAATTTTCAATTAATAACAATAAAATAAGATAAACACTCAATAACCATTAATTTAACAGAATACATGAAATGAGTATCAATCCAACAAAGATTAAACACTTGTGTATTATACATTAAACCCTTTCCAATGCAGTATCAGCATCATTACAATGTTCTCCACATTTCAAAAACTTCAAAATATTTCAAGATCACATCAATATATTTAGCTTTTACATTCACAATTACAATAAATGACAAAATTAAAGTTTAGCACCACATAAAATAATTATAACGATCTATCACTTCAGATATACAATCTAAATAAATCCAACTTCACATAAACTAAAAATGTCACAATAACTAAGATCATATAAAATATCAACTTAAATAATAAAGCTACAGCAGAGATAATTGGGTAGGGTTTCTCCTTTTCTGAGGCTATGGTGCAAAGAACATAACAAAAACAATAATTTTGAAATCAGACTAACGGTAAACTTTGAGGAAGCTTTTCTAATTTCTGAGGAATGAGTGAATAGGCCTAGATCTAGACGAAATTATAATATTGAAAGTGATGAATTGTTCAAATCAACAAAAATTACAAAATAATAACGAACATTTAAATAAGAATAAAATATTAAAATAATTACCTACATAGCAACATAGCTTAGTTAATAATTAAGGCTTAAAAATATTGATACAATAACATTTATGAGAATACAATCACAGAAAACCACATACAGCAATAATTATTTCGAATAAGGATTAACAACTAATGAATAAAAAATATTACAATAACATAATTCATAACCAGTTAATAGAGAGTGCAACATCTAATTTACATAACTTGGTAATGCAAAAATTTGTATCATAAAATTCTCAATTGTGTTATCTCATACAAAAGTTTACAGGAATTATTATTTTTTTTAATAAAGATGCATTCTTAAGCCGGAGCATATTAATTTTAAAACGTTATATATTTATATTTAGAACGTCGGTGAGCGTTGTAATAAAAATTTACATTTTTTTCACTTATAAAAGTAGGAACACAAAAAATCACTCAAAAACCGCCGATTTGATAGTGATTTTATGGAAATCATGAATCCTTTCAGCAACTTGTATACAATATTCTAAAATATTTGAACATTTTCCTCCTCAATTAGGCCTATCGTATCTAAGATGACTTCAAACCAATAATCCATTATTTTGAGTTAGGTTACCGCAGCTGGCGTTGAGAGGTCAGAGATTTGCGGATTTAGAATCCGCAGAAATCTGGTTGAAGCGAACGAAACAATTCTAATTAAGTATTTCTTCAATAAGAAGTTTAGTTTTGGCTTCTTGGTGATCAAAGTGAAGAAATCCACACAATTGCACGTTCATAATATTCTTTCAATCTTCAATAACTTCATCTTATGAGCCAATCAGTAAGAACTTAGGAATGCTGTACCGCATCATGATTGGATTATTATTATTATTATTAGAACATCACGATACTCTCCCATTAATCAATGGTAAACCATAGTTGCATAGTAATTAAATTTATTAATACTTAGTAAATAATTTTAACCAAAAAAATCAGAGTTAGTGTCAGAAAATAATATTCAAGACCTTTTACCTTACAGCCTTCACAAAGGTTATTGCATCAAATACATCAAGTGGAAAAATCAATATTTTTAGTACCTACTTGTTACAATCAAGTGTTCTAGTGGAAAATTTAACTGATGCTAGAGTAAGTGAGAATTATTGTGGTGATCTTATTATATCAAAGTTTCAAGACATTATCAACCCTAATTAGTTCAGCACAAGAGCAAAGCCAAAAGCAGAAAGTGGGAGAGGGCCGGGTACCGAAGTAACATGGAGATAATTAGATAGTTTTAATTGAGCCAAGTTAATTTAAATGTTTACTTCAAGTTAGGTAATTCAAGTACAATAATATTCATCTATGCGGCTATGCCTGCCTATGCACATTTCCAAGTTCTGTCAAAGCCATTCATCAATCAAGTTTTAACTGAATAATTCATAAATATTAAATATTGGCATGATTAATAAAATTTATTCCAAGTTATGAGGTGCTTGAGTCAAAAGTAAGGGTCCTTTGAAACTATTTAATATCCTTGAGTTTGTTCAGGTGATTGGCCGGCAATCGCCTCAACAGTAGAGAACAGAGATAGATTTCATTTTTTGATAGATTCTAGTTTCAGTCCGTCAAGAGAAGTGCATAAGTATAAGTTTCATACTTCCTCAGATTGAAATAACTTATAGATAGATTCGATTATAATCTGCCGGACTAGTGTAGTTTTAGTACTGTAGCATACGCATACCCATTATCGTACATATTCTGAGACCCATTTCAACTGTTTAGAGATACATGAGTTTGCTGGCAGATTAAAACTTCAACATTGAAGAAGGATCCTAACTTAAAAATCTATAAACAATAGTTTTGATCTCATAAAAAAAAGGCTTGAACAAAAACAAAGCACGAACACAAAGTGTTGACATACATTTAGGAGACGCCATTTTGCATTGGCATCAAACAAGAAAGACATCGAGACTGCGATGTGTCAAAAATATTTAAGCTAAAAATTGAATTGATAATAGATAAATAATCAACTCACCTTTCTATCCTACTTAAAACAGACTGATTACCAACTTGAATGTCACAAGCCATTGTTCCGGAATCGGACTCCACCTTTTAGCACCAAAAAGCCCACCATTCGAGCTCCTCTTCAAAGTTCATCGATCGGCTTCTGGTTCTGGGCTGGGCTACACTTCGGCTGTCAGGCACTACTCACACCTGGAAACTTCCACATCGGAGCAACTCATCGCTCGGCGACTCAGCGATGCAGCATGTGTTTTCAAGTGACGTCACTCAGACTGGGCGATGTTGCCTAGGCGACATTGCCGCGCAATTGAGTTGCTCTTCCCTACTACTCACACCTGGAAACTTGACATCGAAAAGCAACTCATCGCTCGGCTACTCAGCGATGCAGCAGTTTCTTGTCATACTCACAGTCGCTACTCTAGTTGCCAGAGTTGCTGTTCGAATACTATCACAATATTCTCAAAAAGTAAATATTTTGAGAATTTTATAACTTATCTTCGATATTTTATAAGTTGAAGTGACCAAAAAATGATGAAATACTACTTTTTAAAGCAAATAATCCCACTTTTCCAGTTTGATGTGGTTAGAATATCACCTAACCTCACTTTTCTGTACATAGAATCTGTCCACACATCGCTCGGCGACCAGCATGTCACATCGAAAGGCAACTTCGTTGCGCGGCGATGTCACCTAGGCGATATCGCCTAGGCGACATCGCCTAGTCTGAGCGTCGTCATTTAAAAACACATGCTGCGTCGCTGAGTCGCCGAGCGATGAGTTGCTTTTCGATGTGAAGTTTCCAGGTTCTAACCCATACTCACACTGAGCTGACATCAAATTCGCTGACTCAGCGATGCAGCGGTTGCTGTCATTGCAGCTACTCAAGTTGCGGTTGCTGTTCGACTACTATCACAATATTCTCAAAAGTAAATGTTTTGAGAATTTTATCTTCGATATTATGTTGAAGTTAGACCAAAAATGATGAAATACTACTTTTTAAGCAAATAATCCCACTTTTCCAGTTTGATGTGGTTAGGAATCACTTTTCGTGTAGAATCTGTCCACACATCGCTCGGCGACCAGCATGTCACATCGAAAGGCAACTTCGTTGCGCGGCGATGTCACCTAGGCGATATCGCCCAGGCGACATCGCCTAGTCTGAGCGTCGTCATTTAAAAACACATGCTGCGTCGCTGAGTCGCCGAGCTATGAGTTGCTTTACGATGTGGAAGTTTCCAGGTCTGAGTAGTGCTTAAGTACAAGTGTAGTGCCTTCGATGTGACATGCTGGTCGCCGAGCGATGTTTGGACAGATTCTATGTACAGAAAAGTGAGGATGGGTGATATTCTAACCACATCAAACTGGAAAAGTAGTATTATTTGCTTAAAAAGCAGTATAGGCCGCGAGGTGAAACATGGACCTCAACCCCTCAAACGGTTGAAGAGTGACTGACATGGTAGGGATGGGTGTCTCTCAAATCATTCGCTCTGCATGCATACGGTCAGTGTAGAACACTCATGGCCTTCCCTCAGCTGTTGCTGGATTCGAGACACCAGGTCACTGCCCTTTTCCGCGCGCCTATGTTTCTTTACAGACAATACAAGTGTAGCTCCGAGAACGACCAAACTTCTACCCCACTAAAAAATTTCAGTTTTGGTCACATAGTGGAGTCAAATGTCTCACCGCGGCCTATGTTTCATCATTTTTGGTCCTTCAACTATAAAATATCGAAGAGAAGTTATAAAATCTCAAATATTTTATATATATATGTATTTATATAGTACCATATTAACCTAAATATGTACTTTTGAGAATATTATTGTGATAGTAGTCGAACAGCAACTTGGGAGTACAGTAAAGCAACTGCTGCATCACTGAGAAGCCGAGCGATGTGTTGCTTTTCGATGTGAAGTTTCCAGGTGTGAGTAGGCACAGAAAGAAGAGACTTTTCTCTTCTTTTCTGTGTGTGTAACTATCGTTGCAGCGACTGTGTTTTCGCCGCCGTCTGAACATTGCCGAACTATGAAACGAGCGTGTAGACGGGGTCACTCGCGTAGTTCGCGTATGTTAGCTCGTCTCGCCTTCGGATCCAAATTTTGTCGGTCGGCAAGATCAGCGAAACATGGCACAAAATATACACCATCGTCTACGCCGCTTTTGTGGCCCTGGACAATTGACTTTAGCGGGCCACTTATTGAGAGAGAGAGGGGGTCTGGGGTCCTTTGTCAGCTTCAATAATGAAGTATGTTTACCATGCAGTTTTTAAAAATTATTCTATACTACAGAATGAGTTGAGTTGATTAGATAAAAGATGATGAGTACAATCCACTCTCAATATTTTGAAACTGAAGAATTCTTTGAAACATTTCTTTTGAAATCATCATGACATAATAGTAGTTTATGCAATTGTTGTATATAGAAAACTTTAATTGCGAAAATATTTTCAAAATTGCTCATAGATTCAAAGTCTTGCCAAATATAGAACAAGATTTGAATCTATTTTACTTTTTTATTTTATTTTATTGTAAGAAAAGTTTATTGTTTACATTTGCCATAGCCGCGGGGCCCCGCTTTTATTATATGAAAACTTTAATTGTGAAAATATTTTTCCAGGTTACTGCGGGGCGCCGATTTAATATCTTGTCAAATATTGAACAAGATTTGAAGCTATTTTACTCTTTTATTTTATTTTATTGTAAGAAAAATTTGAACCTGTGGACATTATTGGGAGATACGAGCTTTTTCCATTGCTCCTGGAAGTTGAGGGGATACGTCCGAGCTTCGGCTCACGTACCGCCGGAACTGATGCCCCTGGTGAGTGGATCAGGGCTCAGTGCAGCGGTCAGAGGCTCGCTCACTCACCGGGCACAGGCCAAACTCCCTGTACAGCTGCAACCAGGTACCTTGACAGTGGTGCTAGATCAGTGCCCTCCCCACTAATCGTGTTATAGCTTAGATGCCAGGTACACGAGGGGGGGACACTTCGGGCTGACAGAGCCTACTCATGTTTACATTTGCCATCGCCGCGGGGCCCGCTTTTATTATATGAAAACTTTAATTGTGTAATAATATGCTTTTAGGTTGCTGCGGGGCCCCGATTTAAAGTCTTGCCAAATATTGAACAAGATTTGAATCTATTTCACTTTTTTATTTTATTTTATTGTAAGAAAAAGTTTATTGTTTACATTTGCCATCGCCGCGGGGCCCCGCTTTTATTATATGAAAACTTTAATTGTGTAATAATATGGTTTTAGGTTACTGGGCCCGATTTAAAGTCTTGCCAAATATTGAAACAAGATTTGAATCTATTTCACTTTTTATTTTATTTATTGTAAGAAAAAGTTTATTGTTTACATTTTGCCATCGCCGCGGGCCTGCTTTTATTATACAACTTTAATTGTGTAATAATATGCTTTTAAGTTACTTCTGATTTAAAGTCTTGCCAAAATATTGAACAAGATTTGAAGCTCTTTACTTTTTATTTTATTGTATGAAAAATTTATTGTTTTAATTTTCTCTGTCGCCATGGGGCCCTCTCGCGGGGCCCCATTGAACAAATGTCCGATTTGTCCATACGTAGGACCGCCCCTGTCTGTTGCTTTATTTTGTCTATCGTTTACTACTGATATTGGCGGTATTTCGTATTCATTTTGAACTCTGAACATTTCGTAATCCATATAAATATTAAAAAAAAAAACATAATTATAATATGCTGCAGCACATATCACTGATGCAGTCGCCAGATTTTCCATTTTGCATATGGCGCCATTCATGGATTACAGCGCTCGGCATTCGTGGTTATAGCAGAATCCAATTCAACTTGTCAGAAATCAGCTGTTTCAAAGAGCAATATCACAATACTTAACCTACAAATGCTGAATCTCAAAGATTATTGAAAAGGTCTTTTAAATTATTATTCTTTGAAAGGTCTTCTTTAAAAAGGTCTTTTAAAAACTTTAAAGGTTCCCTAGACTTTCAAGCCTTTTGATTATTGTGTCGAAATCACTGTTTAATTATTACTGGATCAGCTGATTTATGACATGTTAATTGGCTCCTGCTATATGTCTTTCTGCCGTGTAGACGGTAACACGAACGCGAGTCTCAACGTGCTAGACTCGTGTTCGCCTAGTTCGGCGATGGTGTGGACAAGGCATCAGATCGAGGAGCAACTCATTTGCTCGGCGATGTCGCCTAGGCGATATCGTCTAGGCGACATTGCCTAGTCTGAGCGTCGTCATTTGAAAACACATGCTGCGTCGCTGAGTCGCCGAGCGATGAGTTGCTTTTCGATGTGGAAGTTTCCACGTGTGGTGTGAGTAGTGCCTATGAGCTACTCCTCAATAGCAGAATTGATTTTAATTTGTCAGAAAACAGCTGTTTCGACAATCAATATCACAATACTTAACCTACTAATGCTGAATCTCGCAGATTATTAAAAAGGTCTCTCAAAAAGGTATTCTTTGAAAGGTCTTCTTTAAAAATGTCTTTCAAAGACTTTAAAGGTCTTTAAGTCTTTTAAACCTTTGGATTATTGTGCCAAAATCACTGTTTACTTATTGCCGAAACAACTGTTTTCTGACAAGTTAAATTAATCCTGTTATACCTGCTAGCCGTTAATGTTCAGTTCAGATATCTTCTTTTGTATTTAATCCCCGTTCTTACTTATTTTTCAAGATATTAATGATCTTTATTCGAAATTGAGATCTAGGCCTATACTGTATATGATTGGGCTTTCTGTATCTTTCAATGCCTGTTCAAAAAGGAAGATCAGAAGAAGCCTAGCCCACTTCCTGACTTCCTTCCTGAGCTGGTCGATTTTCCATCAATAATCATGGATGCTCAAGTAAGTTCAATCAAAAGAATAATCAACTCAATTACTAAAAAAGTCAGTTACTTGTTTTCTATAAACTTGGAAGCAGGTGTAACCTAGTGAGCTAGAGTAGCCGGCTACCTATTTAAATTCTGTCTACCTTTACTTTTGCTGCACCTGGTCGTGAGATCAATACAGATTCCTTCTAGCTTTCTTTTTGTGTATTCACACAAAACTCCTTATCAATCATGCACAAGTCATGGACACATGTGAACCATAATCAGAAGAAATGTCTTGAATTTTTAAAAAATTTAGCCTATCCTATTTCATAACTCTGTATGTGGGAGTAAAATTACTGATTGCAACCAATTTGAATGGACTTTTGAATGTATTCCGATGACTGAACAAATTTTCAACTTCCATAGGTACGGTACCGTACCTAGTTGAAGAAATGATGGAGTGATTTTCCAATTTTGAATACTGTACAAGCTTATTTTATGATGAAGAGCCATTTTTAATCAATTATCTTGGTAGAAAAATTGATTCTGAAAACAAAATACCCATTCACCCCCAGTTGAAATAAGAAGTTCATATATTATTTATTTTGACAAATTATTTGTGACTTAGGCTAATTGTCCTGTGTTCATAAAAGTGCCTCCAGAGTTCAAGTTCTTCTCAATTGACTGCAGCTGCAGCTGATGGCTGGTCAATAATTATTATTATTATTTATTTTTTGTATGTAAATTATGTATGTTTCATAGCATAAAATCTAATAATGTGATTCTAGGCTGATAGTTCAGGCCTATTTATTTTACAGCTCACCAAAGTAAAATTATGTGGTTTTGAAAATGATACTTACTTACTTGATACTTGAAGTCTTCGTCCTTGGCTGGGAGAACCAGATAGACTGTGTCAGCGAGTCCAAGGTGTCCACCTCTTAGACTCGAGGATGTAGGTAGTTTGTGTTGGAGAACAAGGGCTCGTCCAACAGTTCAGCCAATGATTAGATAGGCCGCTGTATTAAGTGTTCCTTCAAGAGATGTTTAAACATTCTGGATTCTGCATTTTTTACATTGTCGGGGAGTTGATTAAACAGTCGCAGCGCCGATATTTCAAAACTTTCCTGGGTAGCTGTAAGTCTACTTCGAGGTATATCCAGGTCTTTTGCACTTCGAGTGTTATATGTATGTATGTTGCCCCTCTTTTTCATGGTGCTTGCATTGTCTTTTACATGAAGAAGCGAGGAGTATATATATACTGGCTGAATACTGTCAACACTCTCAGTTTCCTGAACAACGGCTTACAGTGTTCTAGGTAACTGGAGAATGTTATCACTCTGATGGCCTTTTTTTGCAACAACAGTATATCTGACGTGGCTGAAGCGTGTCCCCAAAGAAGTATTCCATATGTGATATGGCTATGGAACAACAATCAGTGTCTTGATTGCTTTAAGACACTTCTTCATAATTTTTTTTCTTCATACTACCTATATAATTTGTACTTGATCATTCTTATTATTTTTACTAACAAAATGAGATATGCTTATTCATTTCTTTTTATTTGTTGTTTTCAGTGTGATGAACCTTCAATGGTCTTCTCCAGCAGTGATGGCCACTCCAATTTTGAATACAAAACTTGTGAGTTATAAAAGAGCTTATTGCAATTTCAATTGTTCCAGGTATTATTTTAAATAGCTGGATTCTTCCTCAATCAAATTCATTCATATCTTCAATATCATGGAAAATTCTGTTTATGTATTATACTTTAATTGTTTTGTAACCATAATGCACTTGATGGCAGATTGCAATATTTTCCTAAGATTGATAGCTTTGTGGAGACTAAATTCAAGCTATGAAATGACTGGATTGTGGATGAAATTTGCTAAGAAATTAAAAGAAATTATAGTTGAAGTTTTTCACTTAGAAAAATATGGATTTACATTGATAAATATACAGAGCATCATGAGTTTTACAATACCATGTAGTATAAGTTTTTCATGTTCGTTATAGCCTAGGCTAATTATTTTTATCATGCAAGTTCACTCATCATTCAATTATAGAATTACCAATATTGTTGTTTGATGAGACAGATCTGTATAAGAATAAATTTCAGAGATAGAACATTCATTAATTTAATAGTGTGTTACACTTGGAGCTCAGAGATATCATTGAACTTTTTTTTTGAAGATACTATTTTTAAGACACTACTTCCCTCCCCCTTTTATCAGCACTCTATTCCTCCTCAAAAACCTCTAGCTTATACTCCTCCTTCCTCTTATTCTTATAATTTTATTATTTTTAACTCATTCCCCTTGGTCTTTCTTTACTACCTCCTCTCACTTCTCTTTTTCTACACTTACTGACTTTTTCTTATTCTTCTATTTCTTCCTCATTTCCTCCATTCTTTCTTCTTTATCTACTTCCCTCCTTCTCTCTTTTTTCTACTTCTATTATAATATTCAGTTCTCTTTTCATTCAGTTCATTCTTTGTGTTTCAGGTTGAAAAATAGCACAGCTGGTATTAATAAGGCTGGAAAATTTGGTTGATGGCATGGATTCACAGCAAAAGAGTGCATACCAGGTATTGTGCAAGAAAAAATCCTTACAAAGTTTTACTGAAATTTAATCAAAATGGAAAGTTATTGTTTTTTGTTGATAACTTCCATTCATGATTGATTTGAATATTCTTTTTTTTCTATTCTGGCATCTACGCTATTGAAGGTTCCCTATGATTGTGTGCAAATGGCTCACATGAAAACAGTCTGTAGTTGAGAGAGTCGAAGTGGCGGCTGCTAAAATGCTGCAAACGTTGGATAAAAATAGGCCTCCTCCCTTGCTACATAAATGTGACTATGAATATGATAACAAACAGTAAACTGGCAAAACATAACTGTAAAGAATGTCACTTGCGTCAACTAGAGCAAAAAGTAAAATACTTGCAATAGCCTAATCTGTAAAAAAATTTGGAATTATCTCAGGTAGTTCAAGGAATACAGTGTAGGCGGCTCTGCTTTTTCGCTAGGTTTTTTAGTTATGCAGTTGTAATCATTTCTTACCACAAGTCACTAAGCATCCATGGCTATTGAATTTGTGGGATTACCAGCAGAATATTATTTTGTGATAGGCTCCAAACTATAGATCAACACTGAGTGTAATAATTCTGCTTGGTTACTGAAATTCATCACAGTTTCACGATATTATATCAGAATAATTCTGATAATTATTATGTGTTCAAGAAAGGTATTGCTCTAAAAATCTAAAATTGAAAATCAAAAATTTTGTGTTCAAAAAAGGTATTGCTATAAAAATCTCCAGTTTGAATTAGAAGGTACTAATTTAAGTCAGAACTTACCTGTTCATTAGATAATTCCTACATTTCAGTTAAATTTGATTATAAGTAAAATTTATTTGATTATATAAAATTTAACTGTCAATCAGGTTGAAGGTTAGAAGAGTTTGTTTTCATATAATAATACATATTTAAGAGCAGTGTGGTTTTCAATATGTTTGCCTAATCTGTAATCAATAAATTGGCTATAGCCCAATCTGTAAAAAAAACATTATGGAATCTCAGGTACTTCAAGCAATGCAGAGAAGGTGGCTCTTCTTTTACGCTAGGTTTTTTAGTTGCTCAGTTGTAGCACAGATAAGGTAGTAATCTACCTTATCTACTACTACCTTATCTGTGGTTGTAGTAACCATTTCTTATCTTAGCATCCTTGGCTATTGGATTTACGAGATTACTATTGATGGTTCAGTCACGAGAATCGGTTTGGAGCGAAGTAGGCTCTGCGGTATATGGGGGAACAGTAGGAGATAGTGATATGGTGATGCTCTGTAGAACAGACGAAAAAAGAAACAGAGTGAGAGTTGCGCATGCGCACTAGTCTGTTCCCCCTTTACTCTACTGACATTCTCGACGGATACTCGAGACTGAACTATCAATAGCAGAATATTATTTTGTGATAGGCTCCAAACTATAAATTATCACTGAGTGTTATAATTCTGCTTGGTATCGTATACATTATAATACACATAAGAACAAATTTATTCCTACTTTTACTTACTTACAGGAAGAAGAGAGTGGAGGCAAGAGTCAGTCCAGTCCTGTTCAGACTGAAATTGACAACTGGGATAATCATAATCCAAGCAACTCCAGACCGATAGCAGAATCACAAGATGAAGGACAAAGTAGTGGTGAAGACTTTAGTACAGAAGATATTGGAGATCAAGGAAGTTCAACTCCCAATAAGTGTGATAATAATTCTCCAGACCAATTATTATTGACTAACAATCCACATGTTCATGGCAGCAAGTCTCATACTTGTAAATATTGTGATTATAGTACTAATTTTAAATCAAATCTTACCAAACACTTATATATACATACTGGAGCGAGGCCTTACAGCTGTAAAATTTGTGATGAAACATTCACTCAGAAATCATCTCTGAACAGACATTTACTTACACATACTGGAGAGAGACTTTACAGTTGTGAAGTTTGTGATAAAACATTCACTCGGAAAGATCATCTTACCAGCCATTTCCATACACATACTGGAGAGAGTTCTGTTTCTAAAATTATGCAAATCCATGATATTTCACCTTTTTTAGATACTACAATTATTGTTAATTTTAAAAATGAAAACAATTCTATTGCTGTGAATGAACAAGACTTTAGTACAGAAGATATTGGAGATGAAGGAAGTTCAACTCCCAATAAGTGTGATAATAATTCTCCAGACCAATTATTATTGACTAATAATCCACATGTTCTAGGCAGCAAGTCTCATACTTGTAAATATTGTGATTATAGAACTAATTATAAATCAAATCTTACCAAACATTTATTTATACATACTGGAGCGAGGCCTTACAGCTGTAAAAATTGTGATGAAACTTTCACTCAGAAATCATCTCTGACCAGACATTTACTTACACATACTGGAGACAGACTTTACAGCTGCGAAGTTTGTTATAAAACATTCACTCAGAAATCATCTCTGACTAGACATTTACTTACACATGCTGAAGAGAGGCCTTTCAGCTGTGAATTTTGTGATAAAAAATTCAATGACATATCCAATCTTGCCACACATTTACATACACATAGGCCTGCTGGTGAAAGACCTTACATGTGTGAAGTTTGTGCTAAAACATTCACTCAGAAATCACATCTCACCACACATTTATATTCACATACTGGAGAAAGACCTTACAGTTGCAAATTTTGTGATAAATCATTCACTGAAAAATCAAAACTTACTAGACATTTAACTCTACATACTGGAGAGAAATCTGACAGTTGTGAATTTTGTGGTAAAACATTCACACAGAAATCAAATCTCATCAAACATATAGAGCAGCATGTGGGAATAGTTGAAGGGAGACTGCAAGTGAAAAAAGAAGAGATAGATGGAAATTTCATGAATGATGAATGCTTTTCTACTGATTCATCAAACAGGTTCACAATTAAACATGAGCATATAAAAGAAGAGAATGAGGAAGATATGAATGAAGTAGAATCAGATGGGGGATATAATTATGTTTCTAAAATGATGCAAATCCAGGATATTTCACCTGTTGTAGATACTGCAATTACTGGTCAGAAATCATCTCTGACCAGACATTTACTTACACATACTGGAGAGAGTTCTGTTTCTAAAATCATGCAAAACCAGGATATTTCACCTGTTATGGATACTGCAATTAATGTTAATTTCAAAAATAAAAACAATTCTATTGCTGTGAATGGACAAGACTTTAGTGCAGAAGATATTGGAGATCAAGGAAGTTCAACTCCCAAGTGTGATAATAATTCTCCAGACCAATTATTATTGACTAACAATCCACATGTTCAAGGCAGCAAGAGTCATACTTGTAAATATTGTGATTATAGAACTAATTATAAATCACATCTTACCAAACATTTATATATACATACTGGAGCGAGGCCTTACAGTTGTAAAATTTGTGATGAAACATTCACTCAGAAATCATCTCTGACCAGACATTTACTTTCACATACTGGAGAGAGACTTTACAGCTGTGAAAATTGTGATAAAACATTCACTCAGAAATCATCTCTGACCAGACATTTACTTACACATGCTGAAGAGAGGCCTTTCAGCTGTGAATTTTGTGATAAAAAATTCAATGACATATCCAATCTTGCCACACATTTACATACACATAGGCCTACTGGTGAAAGACCTTACATGTGTGAAGTTTGTGCTAAAACATTCTCTCAGAAATCACATCTCACCACACATTTATATTCACATACTGGAGAAAGACCTTACAGTTGTAAATTTTGTGATAAATCTTTCACTGAAAAATCAAAACTTACTAGACATTTAACTCTACATACTGGAGAGAAATCTTAAAGTTGTGAATTTTGTGGTAAACATTCACACAGAAATCAAATCTCATCAAACATATCAGGAGACTACACACAGGATGTAAACCCTGAGAAATAGGCTATCCTCTAATAATTCTCCAGACAAATTATTATTGACTAACAATCCACATGTTCGTGGCAGCAAGTCTCATACTTGTAAATATTGTGATTATAGAACTAATCTATAATCACAATATCTTGTGATTAAAACAAAATATTGGAAACTTTTCAAGAAAATTTGATTTGGGCTATTATTTGATGGAATATCATTCTTAACCATTTTCATGCTCTCATTGTGATAAATATCTCAAAATAAAAATTTAAACTAAATACGTTTTTCATATTTATTTACATAAATGTATACAACTTGTTGTACCGTAAGACTTCCATTCAAAGGAACAAAAGAACGTTAAGAAAATAATATTTTCATATCACACTTGAGGAAAATTTAGGATTATCATCTACTGTAACAACTCAAAGTTGTAAAAATGATTCACATTGGCAACGAAAAAACAGGCAAATTATAATTTTAAAAATGATACGGTAATGGAAGAAATATGTTTTACAAAGACAATAATGTTCAGTAGGTCGTTTATAATTATCTTTGTTGTTGTTGTGGGTTATTTGCAAAATTCTACTGAGCAAAATCGGCTATAAGAATTCCATACATATAATTCGAAAAAATAAAGTATTCGAACACATACTGTAATTATTATAATTATAATATAATACAGTAATATAATTCCTTGTATGTATTTTTTTTATTCCTAATATAATTCATAAATATTCCTTGATAATTTCTAGTTCCTTACGGTAATATAATTCCTTGTGTCATGCATACGTGGGTACGGTACCCAAATGTTGGTGGAATTTTTTAGGCAAGAGAAAAAATGATATTGTGGTAGAGATCTGCTCTTCCTAAACCTTTCATTTTTTAAAGCTTCAGATTATTTTTAGAGAATCTGTAAGACGGCAGTAATAAAAACCACCATATACTTAGGTGGGGAATGTGAGAAATAAATTCAACATACAATTTTCACTAAGAATAGTCTACTATAATTGTTTCTATACTAAGGTATGATCCAGTGATCAAAGCAAATATGGCAAGACTCATCATGCCCATGTTCTTCCAAACTATCCAATTACTGAATATGGAGCCATCACTTTCGCTTAGAACAATCGTGTCAACGGCAGCCGGAATGAATAAGCCGAGTGTAGAGAATCCCACAGCCCCAACAAGAGAAAGGATTGGTCCAAGTTGTGGCACAGCAATGCTACTCAAAACTAGAAAGAGAATGAAAAATAAGTTAAGAAATGACAAATAAACAAAAAATAGAATGGAAGTAAAGACGCAGGTGTATAGAATAAAAGAGGTAGTTCGGAGTGACCGAGTGAAGCTGGGAAATTCGTGATGACGTCACTGTAGTCCCGAATTCGAATGCTCACGGATACTTCCATATGATGCAGACGTAAAACTTGAGAAGCGTATCAAACAAGTCGATAAGTTTCTTCCGTAATTAACACTTTTAACCAGAAATTATTTGAAAAAATCATTTATCACTCTCACCTCATCTTTATATTTATCCTTAGTGTAGTTTGTACATTGTACATGCATTGTTGAGCAATCCTGAGGTTCAAATACACCAATTATTTGTGATAAGAGAAACTGATTGATAGGGAAACTAATGCAAAACTAGTGGCTGTAGGACTGCAGTGACGTCATTATCTCTACTTTCTCAGCAAGCAGCTGCACTCCGACCTACCTCTTTTAATTCTATACACCTTGGTAAAGACGCTCTAAACCTAACAGAAGATCAATATAATATTGGATTCAAAACACTAAATATAATGAATGGTATATCAAGTAATACGATTTTGATTTTACTATCGTGAATTACACCAAAAAGTATTATTTTCTGTACCGTACCTTAATCACTTATAAAGTGGGCTAATAGCAGGATAAACATTCTATTCAATTTTCACATCAATTCACGATAAAACATTATATAGATTACAACAAACAACCATCACAAAACAATCATGCAGATGACGTACAGTACAGAAAAAGCATGAAATAAGCTCCATTTCTAGATTTCTTAAAAGAATTTCCTTTTTTCCTTTAGATATTATAAATAGAATTTTACATAGAATATATTTTTTAAATAGCAATATTGAAGCCCACATAGATAAAAAAATCGACATTACTTTGTTCAAACAGGTATGACATGACATATAGGTTTACCTGTTAAAATTACAAAAGCAGCTCTTGTTGAGTAGTAGGCGACATTCAGATTCTTGCTTTGAAATTTACTCTGTATTGAAGACCACACCACTTCCATAACGGCTGACATTTGGAGGCCGTATGTGAACATTATGGCCAAACCAACAAGGAGTTTAACCGTTGAAGCAACACTGAAAAATTAACAAATTTTGTAAAACTAGATTATTTATTTATTACATACATATAAAAGCTCACAGACACAAAGTCCATTACAAGCCTTATTGATATTATTATTGACATTTTTAGTAAAGAAAAAAGAAATACATCGCACTTCACTAAATCACAGAAATTGAAGCAATTTAAGAGATTAGAAGAAACTATTTTTATGAGATAAATAGAAGAAAGTTATCTAGTTAATATGGTATGATTATATTATGTGATGAAAATTATGTGTAATGAATTGAAAAAATGTTTAAGTACATTGAGTTAAAAAAATTATGAGAATCGTGAATAAGATATGCTAAAAAAGTTGGTAAAAATCTGGTTATCTATAATTACTTACAGATTAGATAAATGACGTTTGTTAGCCATCAGCAATTAATTATTATTTAATAAAGATTTCGTCTTGAAAACTCCAATTATGGAACATAGAAACTTGAACATTTCAAGGCATGTCCGTTCAAAAACATTTTAGTTGTATATCACTTGTAGAATGTGGATCTATCCATCTTTGGTCATGATTTTTCCTATTATCTACGCTTGTGATCATAGATAAAGGTTACAGAAAATTCATCATTCAAAGTTGATGGAATTTTCTGATACACGGTAAATTTATTGACAAATTTTAAAAAATACACCAACACATACTAGTTCTATATTCCATTCAATCAAACGATTACTCCATTCAATTATTATTCAAACCATTACAGTAGCATTATAATACAGTATATCCCTTTCCCATTACAGTATTAATATTATTAATAAAAATTTACTAAAATTATTTTTATTATTAATAATTATAAAAATTGTAATATTATAAAATTTATAATAAAAATTTTTGTAAAGACATTTTTGAAGAAGACCTTTCAAAGAATAACTTTTCAATCTTTCAGCATTTGCTATACCTACATCACTATCGGATAAACGGAAAATTCCAATCCTACTATCTTATATTCGAAAAAAATTATATTCATTATAGAGAATAATAATATTAATTATAAAATTCAACTTACTATCCCGCTGGTAAACTCAATGTGATGGTATCCCTCACTGCATCACCATATCTCCAGTAGCCGAAAAAACCCACCATTGTGAAAAGAAATACAACAATTGACATGGCAATGTTCAAAACGCCTGGGCAACCGAGAAAGTGGTGTGGTTTCCTCATGGAGTTTTCAACTGGCAAAATCTGAACAAAAAATAAATGGTTTCAAACTTCAAAGTACTGTCTAGGATGGTGTCCCTCACTGCATCACCATATTGATACAATATTATTACTACACTGCTGACTGGGACAGAGACAGTTCAATTTACAATCTAATCAACTGTTTAACATACCGTCTCTGCGTCTCTGTATAGTCAATGATCAATCAAAAAAGAGACTAGACAATTATTGGAGTCATTGCATTTTTCAGTATTGAGTTTTCACGAAGAAACAATCTTGTCTCAGAATATATAGGTAACTAGTTAATATAATTTTAAGAGCATGTAAAACTGAAAAATGAAATGAATTTATAGTAATGCCTGTTTTAGATGTTTTAGAAACTAATAAATGAATATAAGATGGGATTACTGTCAAAGTACGGTATTGAATAATTTATTTATTGATTTCATAATTCAAACCTACTTGAAATGGAGAATTTTATAACAAAATAGATCAGAATAGATGGATAAGTATTCTCACAGCCATCACGAGAGATGCTCGTGATGGCTGTGGTATTCTGCGTATATGAAGAAATATAGAGTTATATTTTCTGAACATGAAGTTGAGGATCGTATATAAGAGCATTTTTATGCATACTACTGTATCACAATTGCAAAACTGATGTTTACTTCATCAAGGTCAAAATAATATACTTTTGTTGATTAGCTTATTAAACTTCTAAGATTATTGACATTATCTTAAATTACCTTACAATGGTCAAACGTGTTCAATACTTGTCACCTATACTACATCCATGCATTCATCTTTATCGATTATCGTTAAAAATTTGTACCATTTTATTTTCAAAATTTAGTTTCCATTCTAAATTCCACGCATATGCGACTAGCAACCTAACAAGCTACATAGAAAATGATAGGTACCTTTATATCTCCAATTAGACCAATTTGCTTATAATATCATATTATAATATTTGCTTATAATATTATGGTTATTTAAAAATTCTTTCAAATTCTAAATAAACTTACCGTGCCAATTCCTTCCAGGCCACAAATAACCGTTGAGAAAAATATTGGAAATTTTGTAAGAGTGATGTAGTTTGGTCGAGATGCTAGAGGGGGGAGATCTTGTAGAACGTAATACGATATAAACACAACTCCTGTTAAAAGAAATAAATTTGCTAACATTGAAAAAGGCACAAGATACTTCATTGAGCGCACTGTTCCTATGATGAGTAGAGGTGGAATCGCCATTAGCATGTATAAGCGAATGTTCCAGTCTATTCCAAGGTTGTCTTTTATAACCTGGAAAAGATAAGATATATTGTATGTTTTCAATTTTAATATTTCAATTTTTTCAATCTAACAATCCAAATTTACTGTTACAAATTACAATCTAAATTTATTGTTGCAGTTGCGGTAGTCTTTACGTTTTTTACAGCGTTATTAGGATTTTAGATTGATTAATTATTTTGCATTTAATGTCAGTTTGATAATTAGAAGAGTATTTAGCCTAATACAAATGATTCTCAATATTTGATGATCTTAATTTTCCAAAATGATTTTCTTATTATTTCTTGTCTCACATCCTATAAATTATTTTTGTCAAGAAGAGAAAAATAGAACTACCAATCACTTTTCGTTATAGAATCAAAGTGGTACTAAAGACTTCAGAGTCAATCTGCTCAGAAAACATAAAAGACCGTATTCCAAAGCCATTATTTTCTAGGATTCACTTTTTTCCCCAAGAAATTTATAACAGCTTGGGCTTAATATAAATTGTCAAACCTTATAATTCTCACTGTTTTCTCACAGCTTTATTCTTTCTTTGGTTGTACCCACATAAGCTCTTGACTTGAATGTGGGTAATGGGAAGGAAAACGGACTACCCATTCACTTCTCATAAAAAGTTTACAGCACAGATTACCTAATTAAGTATTGATGGATATTAAACTTGAACACTACTTAACATTTAATACAGATCAGTTTGGAAGATAAAATTATCAAAAAGAGAAGATATTAGTATGACAATTATTCAGAGCCGTAGTAGATAAACAGTGCCAACTGAAAATGAGATGAATTGTTAGGTATTTCACTAGAGAAATTTATATTGTGGATTTTGTCAATATGGATTTTAGCAATCCCTTCTTGATAAGAGAGTCACTCATAATGGTTTAAAATTTATAATGGTTTGTTAGAATGACTGTTAATGTTTAGTGAAAACAAGGAATTTTTTTGCCTTACCTCTTTAAGTGTTGCTGCAATAAACACAACATACGACATTTCTGCGCCATAATATGTTAGAAAAAGAAACATATTCACAGTCTTTCTGGAAAAGATAAGAGTTAATTAGGATCAGAACATAACATTATAGCACCAATATTATATGCACCAAGCACCGAGGAAATATGCTTAAGCGTATATATACGACGGATTATACTTTGGAAATGGTGATTTTACAGTGTGCTTAGCTGGAATTACTCAGGTTTCAGTCCAGACGTTATAACAGTACATTCGGATTGCCCCAAAAGTTGTGAGTATCAAGTAATTTTTTGAATAGCTTTTTTTATGTGAAATACTATATCATTTTTCCCCCAAATAAATCAAAGCTCGATTCAAAACTACAAATAGATCTGAATAGGAATAGTATAAGAGATAGAATTTGAATACGATGCAATTGAATCCGTTCAAGGAGAGGCAACATGGGAAGGAGTTTCAATATTCAGTGAAAACAAAACATTTCTGTAATATTGTTGGTTAAAATTTTTGGACTCAGTCAAGAAACAATTGTTTTTGAATTGTGCGTTGAATGTTATCCAATGAAGTTCAAGATTGTAATGAATATAATTATAAGATTGATAATGCTTTACCATCACCTTACTAAAGAAGCTTGTGCTTGAAGTCGAATATGCCTTGATGTGCTGAAAACTGCCTCAACTGTGTCTGCATATCCCAAGGATGACTTTTTTAATGTTGAACACATTTTTTGAGAAACTTTCACCTATAGAAAAAAGGATTACAAGTATCAGTAGAAATAGAATGCAGGAAAAAACAATACAACTTGCAACTTAAACACAAAGTACACAATTTAAATTATTAATAACTAAATGTAGATTAAATACTATAAAATATTTTTCCTTGAAACAAGCCCAACAGATCAAAAAACCAATATTGCTGGGCTTGTTATAGTACCTCTGTAATTTGATATCATCATGGTAATTTTCAAGAATATTTAAAAATGCGGTGCTGACAGTCATAGGAGTAGTGTGGTGGGAAGTAGTTGATTTTGGGTGAGGGGGGCACAAATCAAATTTGATGTGCGAGGGGGGGAGGGGGGTTTTGGCCGGATGGGCATAGAGGAGAAAGCATAGTAAGAGTGGTACAGAGCGTGCCATCCAAATTGGCGTCTAGGGGAGGCTGTGCGAGAGAGATGGATAATCTCTCTTACCACGCTTCCCCTCCAGCCGCTAAGGCTAGTACAGTCAGTGAAGCAAATAACATCATAGTAGGCCTACTGCTAGGTAACCGAAGCGAATATGAATTTTTTTATAAAGCTGAGTTTGCCAGCTGAATGAACTTTTGAAATTTACTGTACCGCGAGTCAGCAGGCACTGTAGTGGGAGAAAGCGATCAACGCGCATGCTCCAGTGAGACGCCAATTTGGATGGCACGCTCTGTATTGGTTTAATCAGAGACAATTGGAACTAGAATCCACTTGTCTCTGGTTTAATGTAATACCCGCTCAAAAACTAAAAACTGGTTCGGGCCTATTTTTTAGACATGTATTAAATCAGTAAATTAGGATACAAAAAATAAAACTTTATTGTTCCCTTCGAAAAGGGAAAATTAATTATGTCTAAACTAATTAAGTAATACTACAGTAATAATTATTATATAATTATGTAGTTCAAATCAGTGTTTTTATTCAAGCACCAGATATTAATTATTCTATAACGCAGACATTTTTTACAAGATATTTGTCCCGTGCACGCTGACTCTGATATTTTTACATCATCATAAAAGTCTAGCAATAAGCTCTTTTTCAATATTGATAGTGATATTATTTTGGCCTTTTTGGGGTTTTTGCACAAATTAAAAATTAATTTTTATTGGAAACGTGGAGGATGACTGATAGATAGATGATAGATAAGACGTATTTTATGACAAAAACATAATGATTGAAGTGTTTCTGTTCATACGTTGAAAAAACCCTGAATTCTTTTCTTCATTGATTTTTTATCAGTTATAATTGCAGTATTAATAACGTGGATAAGAGTTGTAATTCATTAAATTTTTCATTGTAGTGAGTGACCTTCAAGATGTATGTAATTTCATTATTTATGAAAAATTATAGAGCAATACAATACCAATTTCATTGCTCATGAATAAATGAAAAAATAGGTAATTTCTAGTTTGATTTGATATTACTGTACAGTAACTCACCAGTAGATGTGTGCCGTGACTGCATATGATACCAACAATAATGGTTGAAATCAGGCCTTCAATCACGCCAGCATGTTTAAATGCAAATGGCATAGCCAACAGCCCTGTTCCCAAACTTGATTTAGCAACATGCAATAGAGCGTCCAAATCTCTGAAAAAAAATTATTCCATCAGCACAGCAACTATGTAGTTGAACATTGTAAAATCATAATAATTTTAGCAAAATCATCGTTCAATTAATAAACTTTTAAACTTGATATGAGAACACTCTAGGTGTTGTTGTGGTGTATATCCTCTCTTACTTTACTGACGAAATTACACTTATTTAAATAAATTTCAAGTTGGCAGGCTACAAAAACAAACCTGACTCACATTATAGTGATAATCGTTTCGTCCTGTTGATGGAGATTGATTTGATCAGATTCAGATCGTCACTATACGGTAATGTAGTACCTATATAAGTATGTAAAGTTGAGTATGTTTTTATACTCTAGTTTTTAAAATCAGTGTAACTTGGGGTTCTCTTTACTTAAACTTGGTTGATCGTTTCAGTTGACGAAAGTTCAGTGAAGGAGTCAATTTAGGATAAAATATTTAAATTCATACATCGGCTACTTATATGTCAGGAAAGCTTCGCACATGCTCAAGACTCACTCCAATGAGTGATACGACAATACTAGTTTATTAGACAATACTGACAATTCTAGAGCACAGAGAAGGGAGTAATTCTTCCTCCCTCAGGAGGGATTACTCCCTTCTCTGTAACTAGACTTACAATACTAGTGATATGAAAATTGATATGCTAATCAAATGAAGAGTAGGTAACTTATTATTTTATTTGATATGGTACTCTATGTTTTTTTCTTTAAGGACCTAACAAACTCAGCTTCTACCAACTGATTGTTGATACCTAAATTGCTTATCACAATGTCAGAATGAGATGATTTGTGAATTGAGAACTTTGAGAAAACATTCAACAGAATTAAACTTATGAGGCAAAATCTGAAACAAGTATTCAACTACCTTAGTTTACTATAGTATTCATAGTAAGCATTTATTTTACTTATTTATTCTATCTGTTACAGGCACCTATACTGTAAAATATTTCTAAGTTTAGCGGGACCATTTTGTAAAGTGCTTTTCATAAAATAAAATGATTGATTGATTGATTGATAGTTTGGCTTTTCAAGAAATTTATTAAAATTATAAGTAATGAGAAGAAGATAATCACTCACGATGTTGCCAGTTGCATGGTACGAATATTTTTCTCTTGAGTCTTTCCATTCTTATCAAGTTTTCCCAACTCAATTCTGAAAATTATTCAAAAATTTATGTTACTATATAATATATTGGTAACAAATTTCAACTTATTTTCAACTTCTTAGCAATATCTAATTCCTACATCCATAATCTCGTAAGATACTATGATCTCTTAGAAGATCTCACTTCACTGAAGTACCTAAGGAAGATGAATGGATTTCAAAAATATGAATAAAAATGGCAATAACATTAAAGTTAATTAACAATACCAGTACCAATACACAGACTATATCTATAACATTTATAGTCTGTGCCAGTACTAATATAATTTATTGATATTAAAATATAAATATCCAGTTAGAATTGAGAGTAAGTACGGTTTTCTTACACGATAAAAGGATAAATGTACCTTGAATAATAAATGTATTTCTCTTCGATATTCAAAATGTTAAATTGTAGCCTAATTGTATTTTTTATCTTTGAACATTCTTTTTTAATGTTTAATAAGACACAACAAAACATAAACAGAGTTTAATGTTTAATAATAAGACTCATAATTCAATATCTTTGGATATTTTTATAATGATTCTTTCTCATCATAATTTAAATCAAGGTTAACAGAATACTATAATTATTACCTTGATTTGAAATATATTTGCCTATGGTTAGGCCTATGTATTAGGACTATTCAATTCCTTTTTCCTATCATGAATCCGAATGATTTTGAGTACCGTACCTTTATTGTTTGTGATTTAATGGATTTTCGTAGTGACCATGAAAATGAGAAAAGCCTTGTTATTATATATTACAACTTCACTATATTAAACCATGCATTCACCATTCTCATAAGAAATTTGAAATAACTCGTTATTAGGTCTTTGCGATATTGCTATCAAATAGTGAATTAAAAAAATAGAAATATATACTTTATTCACTTAATAATAACTCAAGTACAATACATACAAAAAACATAAAAAGGAAATATAAAGTGAATTCCTCATTAGGCTAAGCCTGTGTGGAGGAATGGCTCGTCCTATCATTAACGAAGCTTAATCTTACAAAAAATAACGAAACAAGTAGGTAACGGAAATTTAACAAAAAAATATAGCTGACATCGAATATGAATATAAAGTAAACCAAATATTATTAAAATCATCTTCATCTATCAGACTATCGAAAGAATCAAATAACGAAAAGATATTCTACAAACATTGAAACAAAAAAAAAAAAATGGAACACAAGAGAACTTATTATATTATAAATTAATAATTAGCTTAGTGATGAAATTGAATGAGATGAACGTTTTTAGAGAATAGTTTTTTATAATAGACTTACTCAGCAGATTTATCAGAAAACGGTAATGTTGCACATGACGTTGATATTTTCCTTTCACTGCCCACTTCCATGTTGTTCCTTTTCTGTCGTCAAAACTCTCAATATTAATTTTATTTTCCAGAGGTGATAATATTTCCTGAAGATTAATTACCTACTGACGATTGGATGCTCTGGGTCTGAACATTCCGAATTCTTCACCAGCTATTCATAAATGAAGTGATGAGAGTAGTTAATTCTGCGATATCTGACTGCAAAATATAATTACTTGTCGTTAAATTTGAGATATTTTGTTAGATAAGAAGTGTCTACTTCTGAATCGAAGTAATAGATTAATATAATAATAAAGACTGTTAAAGTGTCATTATTTAAGTGTCTTGGCTCATAAATCATCTTTCTGATAGAATATTTTGTCATTAAAATGTTTCAAACCGCAACAACGGTACCTACTGTTTCAAGAGAGGGAAAGTATAGGTACTTCAAAAATAACAGTTGAAAGCTGTTCAATTCCAGGAAGGTAACAAAAATAACTCTAAGTTATTTGGCAACTATTCTACATATTGTAGTAAATGTTCAATTCAAGTACCGTACAGTGTATTACATCTTTCCTATTTTCTGAATGACAAAAAAGTTCACATCTTCCAACTTACAGCACCTTTAGTCACATTTTCCTATAACAATAATACATAGGCTATCTTATGATAAAAAAAATCTATTTAAAAATTTGTCCTACCTAATTTATTACTGGGATTTATTTTTATTTTTTATGTACAGTATCAAAACAGCAATACTAAAGCTTTAAGCAACGAGGATCAAACTGGTACTGTATATGGCAATGAATTTTTTTATCAAAAAAATTAAAATATCTATATTTTATTTCTCTAATTTTCTCGCCTTTCTATAAAACACATATTAAAAATACATTTTTACATTCAATTCATTACAAGATTTTCAGCAAACGTGTACATTTGCATGTAAACATAATTACGAAAAATGAAAAGTAGGCCAACAAGAGAAATAAAATCAATTATTTAGAAAAAAAATCAATAATTACATCAAAACAGGTTGAGACAGTTCTTTTGTTGTCCTCCAGTTTTGAGATCAATAACCTTTTAAAATAATATGTCCAATATAAAATTGAAAATACCGCAAATAAAAATACTGCTAACATGCAAACTTTAATAATACCAAAGACAATAGGAACTAAGTATTCCAATTGTCTGATAATACTGAGGTGAACAATGCTCAAACCTAGAATTCCTTGGTCATTTGACACAAGCACTGAAGTCCATATTTTGATAAAATGAGATCATCATACATCTGGATGTAGAATTTCGATATCTACACTTTGGTAAAACAACTTTAGTCCTACTTTGATTATAAAAGGAATTAAAACATCTAGCACATGATTTTTGTGAATCCTTGCACGGGTAAAACACTCTTTTCAGTTACTTTCTACTTTGGAAATTTGAAATGTTGCTTGCTGTTGGATTGAGTGAAATATCACATGTAAACATAACGTTCTTATCCACACTGATTTTTGATAAAAGTTGCATTTAATATCAATATTGATTCACTTTATAATGAATTAAACATTGAGTAAATCACATAAGTTCTTTGGTTCATTGGGTAAAATGAGTATCTCTTATCTACTGTCTGCTTATTTAATCTACTTATGTCTTACTTTTTCAAGGACCAAACAAACTAAGTCATGATAAAATTGGTAGTTATTATCGATTTTTTCCATTTTTTGAATATAGTATTGTAAATAAGTGTATTTTAAGCCTATTTGGTAAGTTTCATTAATCAAAGATACTACTGGAAAATAAGATTGAAGATACGGTACTAGAAAACTTTAGGTTCCATTTTCTCAAAACTGCAATTTTAGACTTAAGTGCTTATGTCTTATGACCAAGGAATTTTGAAAGGCCTATTTCAGCTACATTTGTGGAAATTATAAATTATTTTCTGTCTTAAAATATTAAAAAAGACAAGAATTAACAATTGCAATGAAAAATGGGCAAGCATCGGAAGCATCTTTCATTTGATTATGTTTAGAAAATAAGTATTGCATCATGAGTTAATAAACTTTTTAAGCATTGAAAACGTGTACCTATTGAAATAATATGATGTTTAAGAAAAGCGGGTTGCTTGGTGGATGTTGGCTCCCATGTAAAAAAAGGGTAAAGAGCGATAAATAGTAGGATATGGTAACAAGTTTATCATCACAAAGTGAATTTATTGATTTATTAAGAACTGATATAGCCTAATCAATTAGTTAATATAGCCTAAATGAAAATGATTCAATTTGATAAGTTAATAGATGAGTTAATGAATGAACAGATCCACTATCACTTTTCTTTCCAAGTAAGTAAAGAATACCGGTACTTTCATTCGATCTCGACAGTATGACAATATTTTTTAGTTGAAATCGATGTAGGCCTAATTATATTATAGAGATGGAAGAAATTTCAAGTCAACCTATTCATGAACAAAGTTCGCACTAGCTTCCATCAACTGTATAATCTCTGAAAATGCAAACCAATTTGAATTGAATGAATTTTTAAAAAAAATCAAGATGATAATACGGTACCGGTAGTTACTGGTTAAAATGTTGAAGCCAGCTTGTGAACACACACAAAACTGAACTTGGAACGTAAACAACCATGGCCACTTGATAATCTGCTCTCCCACACTGCACTTCATTCTAAATCTATTTTGAAAATACTTTCGAGCATTTGGTAGGTGTACATTGAAAATTGTATCTCCATCTCTTAATGTCTCAGTTATTGCGAAAAGGTATTCATGGTTGGGCGACTGCCAAGCTATTGACCTCCACTCCTCCACTCATACAGGATTAATCAACCGATTGACTGTTTCAAGGGTTTGCTAAAGTTAATGGCTCGACTCGCTACTTCAGCATTAGTCATACACATGCTTGTTAGCAGCAAAACGTGTTTGATGGCCGATTTTGTTGAATTAGGTCCATCTTACTGAAGTACAACAACAATAAATCACTTGAAATAAGCTATAAGCCTAAGCCTACTTCAACGATATTTTTGTCGTTTGCAAAGAGTGATTATTTGCAAAAATTTAACATCAGAAGCGGTTCTCTTTAGTAATACACATTATACGCAGCTGCGATCCAGTTAGTCAACCGACTTGGAACATTTTCTCAAGAAATTTCAAGATAAAAGTGTTTCCGTGACGGGCAATACTTACATATTGTGTACTTTGGAGATATATGCACATATTGTCATCTTGAGACTGTGGTTTTCACTTCCAAAATAGAATGGCGGGGAGTCCAGATTCAACAGTTAATTTTTCTGTTGGCTCGTTTTCCCTCTCTACTATTTATTTCAAGTTTCAAGTGTTGTGAATGAATGTTATTTTTTATACAGCATCTACAAGTCCAGAGTCTGTTAAACTAGATTAACACAAAAACAAGATTATTCAATTGAATATATTTTGTACAAGGAAAATACATTAGTGTCTCCCTCTTTCAAATATTTGGTTGAAAATTATAAATTATACAAATGATAAACTTTATAATTAATTCATTACAATAAGCGTTCCACGCACACACTAACAGCTCCTAGACTTTAATATTCGCAGCAATATTAATATCCTGACTCTTAATATTCAGCAATCAAGAGCAATGACTGAGAAAAGGAATGTGTATTTGTGGAAGGTACCGTATCCAAATAAGTGCATGTTATGCTCATTATTTTTGAGGAAGGTTGGACAGGTTTTTGGAGAAGAACATACCGAACAATTTTCCATTTCAACTTTAATTGAACAATATTATCTTAGATAAATTAATTATCCAAAATTATTCGATACAAAATTAAAATTTTCGTGCCAATATTAATTTATAATGTGTGAATAGAATTGGAAATTTATAAATATATTTGATAAATATTACAATGGCGTTTGACATCTCAATTCATGATGACTAGCTTTTTTATAAACACTCAAACGATGAAATCAAATCACAATCATTATAATCAGGCACTGTCAATGTGCTCGATACATGAATATAAGAAAATACAAATTTTGTAGTGATTGTACATCTCAAATAGAATATGAATTCAATTTGATAGTAATAGAAGTGTGAAAATATAGTAATAATTCCGACCAGCAGAATATTCTCTATACTAGGACGAATTTGAAAGTGATGATTGTAACAATTTGTTGTGCAGTAACAGTTAAATTGTACATCGAATACCGAAAATGGAGAACACAGTGAAACAGTATTGCAGATCTATATTATTATTTATCATTCAGCTGTAACAACATTACACTAACTTGTAAACGCTGGAAATAGATAGTACACGTATTATTGTACAGGATTCCCAATAATAGATGTGTAATGTTTCATACTTTGAACCTCAACTGTTCATCTGATTTAAGATAGCTTGCGAGATATTACTTTGGGGGAGGAGAAAACAAGAAATTATCTAAATTTTAACGAACGGTGATTATGATTTTTTAGAATAAAATAACGACCACAGTCACTGATCTTGTTTCAACAGTATTTATTTTGAAATTCTCATAAAAAAAGCGACTGCTTAGTCGTCATTTCCTTCTTGGATAGAAAATTCAAAAAATCATTAAAACCAAACTAATTTTCAAAATAAGAGTTAGGTTCACAAATTTTATAAGCAAATTATATAAGTTTTTTTGTAAATTTATAGAGTATGCAACAAAAATTAATTAATACAGTACTTTCATTATTTTGCAAATTATTATAAAAAGTGTAGATCGATTTTCCTTGGAGAAAATGTGTGAGATTCTCTTCTTGATTGTGCAGACACGGAGATTATCCATCAAAGTGGTCTATGACAAATATTGCAATGTTGATAGGCCTATATTTGATCACCTATCACTTCTCATCCTATCTCTTAATCTCTTCTTAGATAATCTCTTGAACAGATCAGGAGTGACCTGAAAACTCCGACACCAGACCTGAGCCAGCCAGGTTACACGGAATTATTATTATTATCTCTCTTTCTTTCTCTCTCCCAAAAACTTTTTCATCAAATTTCATTCAAGTTTATAGGAATAATTACCTTGGAAATCACTCTCACGCACGATATTTCCAAATAATTCAAATTATCATCCGCAATTGTGTGAAAAATACATTATTGTCTTCAACCATCTATCATTTTTGTCATATTCTATCATTAGAGCTTTTTCAATTTTCAAAAATAATAACATGATGCTTCTGTGCCATGAATTATTTCCACAATACAGAATGATAATAATCATTAATAAATTGATATAGCCTATCTTACTCAAAATATAATTAAAAGTGAATTCTCCATGTAAATGTTATGTTGATATCACGTATTATCCAATAATCTCATTCTTAAAATAATCTAATGTGGCAGACAAATTTGAAACTTTTCCAAGACCCTAATAATATCTTCGATCATGGTACTTTTAATCCATTCCAAAGTAATATCTCGCTCATGGCAATCATTACCATTTATAATTTATTTGTACTATAGGAACAGTCTGAATAAAATGACATTCTAAGAACTAACATTATTCGAAAATTTAACATCTTATGAGACCATTCAACTTATTAGTTCAATTGCGTCGCGCACTTGAATTATAAAAAATTAGACTCAATTTATTTTTTTAATGCATTGTAAGTATCTTAGACAAATTTTAATTTCTATTGAGACAGAATTGGAATTTGTAACTTATTTGATTTCTTAGAGAGCATAAAAATGTTTTCTGTCTGAAGGCATAAAACTAATCAATTCGAAAAAAAATTACACAAACCGTTGATTATCTATATCATACAGCAGCGTAAAATTAATGCAATTATCAAATCAATTATCATTAATGTTGATCGTAAAAACGAGCCAATATTCAGTAATTTTTCAACGATGTTATCACAGCTACACAATGAGACTTTTACACTAATTATTATTCAAAAACCAGATTTCCGACATTATTCTTAACCTCTTCAGATTGAGTAGTTGAACCTTGCATACTGCTGTACCTCAAGGCTCAATGTCCAAAATGCTTTTGATCATTCTTCAACACTCAATAGTAATCTTCTAATAACAAATTCAAACATTTGTTATATTTTAGACTGCATTCTATTATCGATATCAATAGAAACATTTTTTCATGGGGTGGCAAAGGGATGAGTTTCAATTTGGGGATGAGCTAAATTTGAATAGCGAAATACTATTTGAATAGTATTCATTCACATAGAAATTTTGAAGTTTTGTTGTTTGGTGCAGTAATTTCTTATTTTTATACTATTAATAATGAAAAAGAGACGATAAACTTCTTATATTAACGTTTGATACATCAACGTTCACCATAACTAAGAACATAAGCATGTATAACATAAACTCAACTTTGAGCTCTCAAAAATATGTTTGTAAATTTATGTAAAGCAAGCATTTTTCAATTGAGATAAAATACTAATAAGAACGTAGCCTATACATGTTCTATCAAAACGAATTTCTCTATGACTACATCACTATTGAATCAAATCACTTTATCAGAGCCTGAATTTGAGTTTTATTCACACGGCAAACCCAATTTTCAAGTGTATTGCTATTTCAAAACTCATTTGCATAAAATTATTAAATTTTACAAAAAATATTGTAGGGGATTCTGGATTATCAAAAACCAAAGACGAAAAGGACACCAAACATGAAAAGAAATCATGTAAATATACAACGTATATGGATACTGTACTGACATTACAGTATCTATATGAAAAAGTATCTTCTTGATTTCGCCCAGTAACATTTACAAGTGGGATGCACCTATGAACAACACGCTATCGTTAATAACTGAACAATGAATTGACAGACTAGGCAGTAGGAACGACCATCAACTTTTCCTAATTAAATTGTCATTTCTATTATTTATGAAATTCTTCTCAATTAGTTGTAAATGGTATAATATCACATATCTGTTTCAGCACATCATTGCTATTTCTTGATCCTGATTAATAAGCATCAAAATCTTGATCAATTTCCACTCAAACATTCCCAATTTCTAAGGGCTGATGAGAGTCAACCTGACAACATGTTCACTATTGGTGCGTTTATTAGGTATTTTCGTTTAAGAATAATATTAATAGATTTTTTGAAGTTTTACTGAATAGTTATAAAGATTATCATTAGTGACAATATGTTATATCTTCAACTTTAATACTCTTTTAGCAAAAAGGCATGGGAAAACAGCACTCTATAATTATACTACTCTTTTATTGTTTTATGCGTATAAAACTTTCCATATTCAAGAAATATATATATAAATATGTAAAAAAGAAGATCAAGAGAAAAGCTCTAGGCGTGAAGAATAAGAGCAAAAGGAAAATAAATGGAACTACCACTGAATAGAACTAAATAGATTTGGAGGCTTCAGACAGTTAGAAAATAGATCCATGCTGCTGCTGATAATTATTTGAGGATAATATAAATAATAAAAGTTGAAAATATAGTTGGTATAAGAAATGTAGAATATTTTTCTTGGATATTGACCGATAATGGACATGTTGTAACCCGTTATTCATTGAACACTGAATAGCACTTCCTTGTTTAAATCTATGTAATCTTAGAAAGATAAGATTGAAGAAAGTGAATAATTGATTTATGGTGGTATTTATTATTGTATTAGCATAATGTCTTTACAGTCATAATTAATGCAGTACACACAAATTTTACCAGATATGTTTCAAAGCATCTTGAACATTTTATAAAAATATCAATAACAATAAATATAACCTATATTATTTCCACCTTACCGCTACGATTCTATTTACAAAACTAGAACATTACTATTACAGACATATTCTATATAATTGTTCAATCAAGTTATTGATAACATTAGAACAATTTGCTGGGAGCTTCCAAGCATTCTGAAAACATTGTTGGCCAGGTAGGTAGTTGAATAAATAAACAAACTATTTTATAACATTGAAAATCGCTAGAATAGTTGAAGACATTTCAATGCTACAATATTGATATTTGAACCATCGCAAATTTAATAGAAATAAAGAAACATTCACTACAAAAACCTTAGAATCTATCGTAGCTCAAGGAAGACAGTGTTTCAAGAGTGCATGGAAATCAGACTAGAAGCAAATTGCAATAACTATAAAAAATTAACTGACTAGTACCGATTTAGGTAGTTATATTATTGTTCAAGCATTGAGAGAACAAACCCATTATTAAAAATTATGAGTAATGTAAAATATAATGTTAAGAATGATCTTACTTGACGTTAATTTAATTGTACTTTCTCGATATTCTAGTGACTTATGAACAACAATATTGATCTATACAATTATTGCATTGAAACGTCAATGTAAAACAATTTTAATTGCTATCTCTACATAATATATCTTAGCTGTAATGCTACTAGTTTAATGGTAAAGATACTTATTAGTTAGAGTAAGCAAGTTTAAAATTTGTATTAAAATATTCATTTCTCAACAATCACCACAGAAATCTATAATATTTTCACAATCTTGATTACTTTTCAATAATAATTGCTTTCTTAGAAATTTCTTATCATTGCATTTTTATCACTACAAAACTACCGTATTTCATCAAAAATCGTATTATATTCAAGTAATCAAACAAACTGTAATTGAGATTATAGCTCTATTGTACTTCACTACACTACGTACCGGTACCGTTTCTATCACCAGTTCAGTATATAATATGCGTTATTCTAATAAAATTATCCAAACAGTCAAGCTCGTTATCAACATAAAATTAGAACGTCTAAAATATTATAATAGTACACGAGTGAACTTGATAATTGGTAAGGGGTATCAATTCAATACTAAGGTATGGAATTCAAGTCTTTTTCATAGCAGATACAGATAAATGGAAGCAGAATATTATGTAACAATATTAACTTGAATAAATGTTTTTCAACAAACTTATAATAATTATTTTCAGGTTTTACTTGTACTCATCCATCCAGAACTCAAGTGACAATTCAACTAGCTTAGATAATTTTTTGGGAACCTACTTCAAGTTTTTCGAATATCTTATATTTATATTCATGATACTTTGGATTATTTTTCAACTAGTCAGATAGATTGAATCAATCAGTCAACACTCATATATGTATTAATAAGTCATATTTCACAAATGCAAACACAAATCAAGTTCTTAGACTTCCATTTGAGGGTAAATAAGGAGATTTGAATGTTTTGCCAGAAGTTACGGTTGATGAAACTTTTCCATTACCGTGATTGTTTAAGTTATCTTTATTTTAAAATTAATAATTGTCCCACTTACGGTACTCTAGTTTTCAGATTATTTAAAAAGAAAGATTTTTTGTACAGGAATGGCCATTTTCATACATCAGAGACATAGTGGTTTCATGTGATAGAAAGATAGTACCTATTGTATTTATAAAAACCATATTGAGTAAAATGATGGAAAAAATACATCATCCACCTCAAAAATGGCGTTCGAATTTAAATACTAATATTTTTTGTCACGAAAGATGGATGAGTCAAGCAAAACGTGGGAAGCTGTAAGCAATGGTTTTGAAACAAAAGAGCAAAATTTATGCTTACAATTGGTTTTGAAAATATAGAAGGTACTCCAACAGGTCCCATGAACAATGAATTAAACCCTGCACAACGATCACAATGCCTCTATATAGAGTCTTTCTTTTTCTGCACCTCATATCACGTGGTTTGTTTCTTGGCGAATTCATGCAGTATGTCCCAAGCCATCGCTACATCGTTCCTTGTTATTCCAAGAGCTCTTATCACTGCGTCCTGTGCGTAACCTGTAATTAAATGTGAATTTAAATCAATTGAAGATTGATTGCAGATAAGGATCATATTATACGAAGCGGAATTGACACGTCAAATTTTCTACGCATGATGTCATTGCGCTTGCAACAATGACGTCATTGACGCAAGCGCAGAAAAATTGATGCCGGTTCGTCTAATATGGCCCCAAGAATAACATTACATAATTCAATATTACCGTTTAACATTGCAGCTGACTGATATTATGTGTATACAATATTATACATAACTAACAGGTTCTGTTCTGTTAGTCCTCCTCGTAGTCCATCTACCATCTTGAACTCGCTGTATCAATTCCAAGACCAAAGATTTGTTTTCAAGTTAATTTTCTTATCGAAATATTGAAGTATTAAAGCCAACGATATTATACAAAACGTCATGGAATGTACAGCATTTATTGGCACATTGACAATCTTGGACGAAAAGCTTATTGCCATCAAGCTTACCCCCATATTTTGATGTATTTTCAAACAATGAATGAATGAGATTGATTAGTTGATTGAAGCAAATAGTGTAGAGTGAATTTCATTCATCCAAACATTAACATTTTAACTGAGCGCTAAAGTACGGGCACGAGATTAGGCGGCTGAGAAATTTTGCGCTGTTGTCAGATATGGAACCGGTAAAGCAAGGGAATGTCGAAAATTGCTTGCTCTTGATCATAAATTGACAACACTGTGCTTCCAGCGTTGCCTATTTTGATCGTCTTCCCCGATTCCGTCTGAGCATGATTAAAGTAGTCAGCTGGCAAGACTTGATAACAGCTCAAAATGTCACAGCCGCCTAATTTCGTGCCCGCTATTTTAGTTTCTTATATGCTTTATAATTAATGTTGGATTGCTAAATTTATTTAAAGGTGAATTTTTTCTGTCAACATTGGATTTGAATAGATATAAAATGCTATTCTATATATTAATGAATCGACTGCTTACCTTCTGACGTGAGCCGTGCTATGTGGTCCATGTTGAGGTTTTCGTAGGGCGGTGCGGTGGGGGGTTCGGGCGAGGGCGAGGGGGAGGGCGCATGGCCGCGCATGTGCGTGTGATGGCTGCTCGTTGACGAACATTGCGACTCGACGGACGAGCCACGTGACGGCGCCGGATGGCTTACCACACTCACTGGCGGCTCCAGTCGTGGATCCACCCTACAAATTAAACCAGCAGAAAATCAGTAGGAAAAAAGGTGATGCAGGAAAAGGCAGTGTTGAATCAGTACAACTGAGAAAAGGAAATTGACAGAACCCAAGAAAAATATAAGAATAATGAAGGAATGATTTTAATAATCAAGTTTAATAAAATTGAAATTTAATTCGATTCAATTAATTTATTATTGCCGAAAACAAAATATTAACATATACATAAATATACATTAATTTCTCATTTACTGGAAAACTCTCGTCACTAACAACAAAGATTACAACTCGAGGTTACATAGAGTCTGTGATAATAACAAAATAATATAGTTCACTCTCCCTCATCATCACCCTCCCATTACCCACACACAAGCCCAAGAGCTCATGTGGGCATCACCCTCACAAAAAATCGTCCATATCTCATTTATAGTATACGGTACTAGCCGGTAGACTTGCTTCGCTTGCTTTAGCCTTCTAGAATGGCTCCACGGCGGAATCAGACCAACACAGATCTCTCTTCGCTCGCCTGCAAATTTTATTTTATACTTTTCAGCTATGCTACATTACTCTTGAGCTACATATTCTTTTGAGCTACATTGTTCTTGAGAAGGACATACCACAATGTAAAAAGTAAACTTCTGCCCCATTCCTAGGGACATTTCTGAAGATTCATATCTAAGATAAAAGGATATTCGCAGTAGTGGAAGTCTTCAGAGTATTTTATAGCATTATTAATTAGGAATTTCTTCAATAAAATATTATGATTCATAATCTAACCCTATCGAGTCCTCAACTAATTAATTTTAAAACGTTTACAAAACCTCCTTGAAGCACAGTCCAAGGACCGTGGCAGAATACCAAATTTAAGCCTATTATTTCGTCTAGACATTTAGAATAAAACTGGGAGAACGCAATGAAAAACTGAGAATGCATGATTTGGAAGGCTCACCTTCGGTCAGGAAGCGGAGACCTGACTTGAGCTAGAGCCGGGTGTTCCACACTTGGAGTGAGGCAGTAAACAGGTTTCACCGTTGTTGCATTGCCTAGAAAATATACAAAGTTTAAATGAGATCAGAAAACGGTAGCCTAATTGACTGTAGAACTCATGAAGAAATAAGCCACATTTTTATATTTTTTATTCTTATCATTCAATATACTTATTATGATAAATGAATGATGAATGATTCAAAGTGACAAGTTACTCTATAAAATACTTTCTAAAGTGCTGACCACACAAAAACTTCCCATTTTTCGTCGATTTTCTAAACTCTCTAATAAGATCTTCACACTAGTATTGATTGCACTTATGGTCCTAAATATCACACATTAGGCAGCTCGTACACCGGAGCAATAAGCAATAGGCAATAAGCAACAGGGGATAGCCGTTGAACGTGAACTTTCGTGAATGTGAGCGTTTTTATATCGGGTATTGAAATAATGCAATAATTTGTTGTGTTGGTGTTAACTTGAATAATAATTGTTATGGCTTCTTGTAGAGAAGTACAGTATATCCTAAGTAAGTTGAATTAGAAATCAATGGTATGAGTAGGGTATATTTTAAGTACCTGGTAGGCCTATAATTGAAATCAACAAAAACCTAACAGATCTCTTCATATAGGGTAATGAATTTACCCCCCCCCCCCCTTCATATATCGAGCTAACTTCTGCTTCACTAACTTTTCACAGCACCGCTCGCCACTGGTATTGACAGTCTTATATATTGTAGTATATTTGTCCATACTAACACATATCATAGGTTATTTTCCCAATGATACTGCAATAGAATACTGTAATATAATGAGAATATTACTTTTTCTCAAGATATAATTTTGAAATACCTGGTAAAATCACAGTATTTTCATAATTGGGCTCTTCGGAAATATTGGCCAGCTCAGCGAATTGCAGACTGGGCTCGCTGGAGGGTGACTCGGAGGGGGGAAACTGGGGGGTGGTGTTCGACTTGGAGGGGGTGCTTAGCGACACGGACGACGCCAAACTGGGACATGACTGGTGGCGCACTGTGCTAATGCCACCCGAGCCGTGCTGCATTTGCAGTGTGTCGTACCTAGTGTCTGTCCGAGCTGAAACAACCAAAAATCAACATAGCTCAATTATTTAATAATTAATATTTAACAAACGAACGAATTTTCGATTCATAAAATCAAAAAGGTTATTGCCAAAAACATGACACATGCTAAAGCAACGTCAATAGTTACTTAATTACTAAAATTCAAAGCCTTCAACTGTTAATATTTTACATGTATCATCAAGCATTTCCTGATGAGCACATCTTCAATTTTTTTATAAATGGTTCTTATTCATATCTCGTACATTTCTAGGCAAAGCATTGAACATTTTCACAAACATGTAGGCCTACTGCCAGTTCTGCTGTGAACCTGTATACTGGCATTGTCTAATTAATTATTGATAATGACGTACATTCTATTCTAACCGCCATTATTCCAATTAAAGTATTGAATACCCAACACAATAAGATTATTTGAAATAATCATAGAACATTAGCCTGAAATTCTTGTAGATTGAATAGTGTTACACCGGTATGGAGATCTGGGATCTGGGTTGTCATGAAACGCGTACTATTTGCATTTGTTTAAAACTCGATAATCAGTTCTCTAAACAATAATATCAATAAAATTATCATATTATTATTAGTGTTAATTAATACATTAATCATTTACACATTCATCATATTATTGGCGTTTAAATTATATTAAATAAATCAATAGAATATAATAATAATTACACAATATGCGATATGAAAGAGGAAACTTACCAGCAGTTGAACTATCAAGGTCCAGATCAGGTATGCTCTCCGGTAACGACTGAGTACTTCTTGGAGGTGGAGGCGCGTCTTCTTTAGGAACAGTTAACTGATTGCAGCTGAAATAAATAAGCGCATCATTTTTGTTTATTGAAAAAATGTCATCCTCAATCCAAATATTGTTAGTTATATTCAATGTTTAACGATGTTTAATGTTTAACAATGTTTCAATGTTTACCAATTAAAATAATACATAAAAAATTTAATCAATAAATAATTATTCAAGAATTTTAATGGAGAAAATCAAAACATATAAGAGTTTAATACATAACAGTTTCAAGTGCTTTCAGAGTTTCATGTTGAATAAGGCTTTCATTCTACTGTTAGAAGTTCTATAACTAAACCAAAGATAAAACATATTTACTGCTTAATAAACTGTTTATTAATAGGCCTACTACCTGTTTAGCTGTATAGTCCGTTGTATATAACTAAACTTGATTGAAAATATGATTTCTATGGCTCGATTTAAAATAACTCAGAGGCATAATATCCAACACCAATTTATGTTTCCAACATTCAATCACTTTATGTTTTCTATTATTTCTACAAACATGATAATAGTTGATTTTACTTGAGTCATTTAAAGCAAAGACAGTTCTATCTACAGTAGAATTTTCTTTGTTGAAAGTAAGTCAAAATGGAAAGATAACGAGAGATAACTTGATATTTTTTAGTATTTTTAGATTCGGCGGAAGGCGAATGACTTTCATTTAACGTTTCCATGGTAAGGGGTGATGTTCTGTTGATTTATTTTTTAAATATGTTTTTTTACAAGAGTTACATACAGTTACCCGTTACCATAGAAACATTAAATGAAAGTCATTAGCCATCCGCCAAATTAAAAAATACTACTGTTATTGTCAATGAATGAATGAATGACAAATACATCATCCATTATGAATATTGAAATGTACAAAATTTCAATAGACTAGACGTTATTAATATAATATATAAACGTCCTCACAACATGAAAACTGTAAGCTCATCAGTTTGATAATTTGGGTTGTTTACCTTGCTGCATTTGTTGACGCTCCTAAAACAGGGGAAGACCTGCGAGGCGGTAAGGGTGGTGGGGGAACGGTTCCTCTCCTCAGCAACTGAGGTGATGCACCCGGAGAGATCATTGGACTTCTTCCTCCCTAACAAACAAATCTTATCTGTATTTGCGACCGTTTCCTATGGATAAACTCTACGAAAAAATGATATTTGAAAATAACGTAAGATCTAGCTCTACTAAGAAATAATAAAAATAAATAATTTTGAAATAGATTAAATGAGATTTTACGATAAGAATTTCAACAGAATCTTATATATGAGAAGAGTTTCGTGTCCGACTTTGGAAAGTTCGTGGAGAAGATTGAGTGGACCGATTTTGATGCGGTTTGCGCCAAAAGATGGAGAAATAGATTTTTGCAGGCTCTATTTGTTTTTCAAAAATGATAATTTTAAATGAAAGAACTGTAATAAAATCCTAGAATAGTTTCCTGTGGCACTCTCTGTTGGCATAAAATGTAGTAAATTATTAAATCCCTTGAGTGTTAGTTTTTAAAATGAAACATAGATAGAGCTTAGGAAGGTTTTTTATGAAAGTAGTACAGTGACCAGTAATCACTGTACAAGGTAGGATTTCATTGGTATGACTGAACTGCTGTCAGCTGCAGATAATCGAAATAACAACTATTTAAAACTAAGAATTTTAGAAAATTCAAGTGAGCGGCGCTTTGCGCTGCACGGGGTGAACTCGTGTTATTTGAAAATAACATTGAAATTAAGATTTAATTCTACTTGGAAACAATTCAATTTTATTATGAGATATTAGACTACAAGAAAAATTATAAAAGAATGTTAAAAAGGAGGTAAGAAATATCTTATAGCTTATTATATAGATCTTACTTATCTTTATTTATAAATAGCCTTCATTTAAATTGAGGTGGTACTGTATCACAATACAGTATTCAGTTTAAAAGTAGATGTATTATCATGTGGTATCACACTTGCATCTACTGGCCCATACCATATTCATACTGGCCCATTGATAGTGGTTTGGTATTCTTAAAATAGCGTCAAAATGTAGGTATGCCACGTTTCCAATAACTGGCTCAAAGAACCATTTTTGATACTTCCTACAAGAACTTGTGCATCAGTAGAAGGCACAAGAATGCAATATAAATGTACTGAATTTGCACGAACTATGGAGATTGGTTGAATACAACCCTATTCATCAGGTTTATATTAGTCTCAAAAGGTAAGTAGCCTTCACAAAGTAGACATACAAAAATGAAAATTGACTGCTAAATCACACTACTAACACCGTATTTTGATAACTTGATATGGGTAGTTTTAAAAATTTTAGGTGGTTTTTAAGCATATTCAATTATTGGCTTTCTAAACATCTACTTCACATTCATTATTGAAGGCTTATGGGAGATTCACGAGAAAGTAGGTTATATCATCAACATCATACAGTGACTGTTTGCGTGGTAATCAAAATATGTCGATTATAAAATTATATACATTATAAACAGATCCTACAAGTAATTCAAATTAATGAAAGTCCATTCAGTAGCTTTCCTCTATAGTGCGATTCACGTCAAGAAGTCAGCATTGCTTAGATGAGAGTTTGCTATCCTTGTTCAGCACAAGGCAGTTGCTGATGTCTCTATCTATTCGCACTGTGCATAGTTGCCGCACTGTGCATTGTTGTCGCACACAGTCCCAACAAACACGTTTGGTGCAGTTTTCTCTTTCTCTCTCAATGAAACTTGGCATCAATGCTCCTCATATAAACAATGCTGACGTCTTGACGTGAATCGGACTATAGATGGAAATCAAACAAACTTTCAAAGAATGTTTCAAAGAAGTTCAGCTACACCAATAAGCAAGAACTGGTCCAAAAATTGATTCAAAGTAAGAATTACATTTATTAGTGATGTAAAATCTCAATTAGTATGCGGATTTTATCCATGTGGACCCGTTACCCCAAGTGGAACCAGTATTGATGATGTGATGCATTGTGAAGTTTTGTTCTACAGAGAATTGTCTACACACACATTACTTTATAAATAATTATTAAATAATACTCTCGCTCTGTACAGTACAGCTCAGCTCATTCGTGTGCTTCACAAAAATTCGCTCAGCCACAAGTTTGCATGAGATTTTTATAATTTGGAGGCACTAGATAATAAACTACTTCAACGTACCAGCGAATCACTTGACTCGGAGTGAGGAGACAGCGTTAGAGCTTGAAGGCAGCTGGTGTGACAGTTCCAATTTAGCATTTCCTAGACAATTCATAATTTTTCAGTAAAAGATTAACATTTTAGAGTGAGCAAGGTGTTCCATAAACGGATCAAGTTGAATGAGAAAAAGAAAACATGAACAGCAATTGTAGTGAAATATTATTATGGTGGTAATAGTAATAGTATAAAAAATTATTATTTGGTTAATCGAATGATCAATTTTGTTTAATTTTTAGTTTGTAAATTTCAGAAAGATCTTAATAAATTCATTTTCAATACTAACAATAAGATATACCTCTTGATCGTATTTTAGAAATTCAGCCAAACATGGTTTTCATCTTGTAAAAATTTTAAAAGTCGTTTTTAAAAAATAGTTTTCTATTGAACATTCAAAGAACAGGCTAATATTTTAGTGAAGTAATTATAACCACCGTACACTACACTTGCTGAATCATTGATCATTTTTCATGATCCTCAAGAGTGATCTGAGATCAAATCCAGTTATTCAATTCAAGTTATTTATTTTGGACCAGAAACAAAAATAATTATTGCAAACGGTTGAGGGACAAAATATACTTTACCGTGCCGTAGCATGCGCATGCGTCAATGTCGCTGGACCAATCCCAGAGCATCAAATTTAGCACGCGCTATGGAGCGGTTGCGTCAATGCCACCTAGTGTATTTCGACCTTGTTTCCATTTTTCAAAGAATAATATTGCAAGATACTCTATTCAGTACTCTATTTACATTAATATCCGTCAACATGGAACAAATCTCCATAATATTGTAAACATGTCAGGATGAGGTACTTGATCCTTGTACCAATCTTCCAACAACTTTCAAATTTAAAAACATTATGCCGGTTTCAAGTCTATCGGCCGATTGCACGAAAGCAAATTAGATTCAACTGGCGTAAAATTACGTCATTTATGCAACAAATTCACTTTTGAGCTGCGTCAAATGATATTATTTTACGCCGGTTACATTTAATTGGCTTTTGCGCAATTACCTAATGTCACATGACATTGTCTAGATATGACTCGAGATATGTCTTGACTTGTCGAGATATGATATAATGAATAAATAATTATATGGAAAATATGACTCAGCCAGGCAGCATGCAGTCAATAGAAAAATGTTATTCCAGCAATACAAATCATTCCAAACTAAGTGCAAAAAAATATTATTTTGCAAACGATTGTGAATACTAACAACTAAGTTCCAGTGAAAAATAATCTGACACTATTTTAGAAAATTTCTTATACCTAAAATATTCTGGAGCCAGCGAAATAAGAAAACTTTTAAAAATGAAGGAAATATGCTGGGTTGCACAAAGCGAGGTTAATTTTAATTCAGTATTTCAATCCAAAATTATTGTTGTAAACTTAACACCTGGATAAATCGCTGCAAAATAATGATAATCGAAATTTGGGTATTTCGGATAAAATAAACTATCCAATAAATGGAAATTTCAATGCGCACCATAAGAATTGATTGGACAGAATTTTCTTGTGGAGAAATAAATGGAGTTGTGAAAAGCTAAGATTATTCACCGAAGTTGAACTGATATCATTTTTAATGATGTTTGTATCTTTAAAAAATACTTGCATAATTTAAATGACTGTAGCATGAGATAAAATTTATTTCAAAGCAAATATAATCGTAATCAAATAATTATTGCAATACTGGATTATTATTCTTCCCATAGTGCCATATAGAGAAGAATTTGATGATAACATATCACAACAAAGAATAGGCCCAAACACATTTGATTTAAGAATATTTTCTTTATGTTGTTCCGAGCTAGATCATTGACATCAAAGATAAGCAACATTATTAGTCATGTGTTTCATAGATTTGACCGCATAGAACTAGACATTTTTATTTGTCTGAGCAATGCTGTTATCACTGTGTCTTATCACTGTATTTTTTGAACATGTCTTATAAAGTTTTTGCTTTGTTTTATGACAATAAAGATTTTGATTCGATTCAACATTCTTCAATCATTTAATGAAGGACTGTATTCCTTAAGCAAGAAAAGTTTCCGTTTTTTTCGAGTGTTGGTGATATTGCAAATTTTCAAATTCTTTTTTTCACACATGAAACTGATTTCTGATGCAAGGAATTAAGAGGTGTAATGGATAAGTAACGAAGTTTCTAAATAATTTATCTGATCGCAACATTATTACTTTACAGAAGGAATGAGTTCAATATTTTGGTAAAATTTGTAGAAATAAATCAAAGTGGAATTTCTGAATATCACAGTGATAATTAGAAAGAATATAATTATATGATCAATAATAATTATGAACTTATTTACAGCGAAACGCTTGAAACAGCAAAGGAACAAAAAAAGCTTTCATTGATTATTGTAAATCAAACATTTATTCACAAACAATTATTATAAAACAAGTTATAACAGAATAATTAATTAAAAATGGAAGATGATACAAGCAAAGAAATATAAAATGATTAGAAGGTAGATCCACAAAATTGTAATGATAAAAACAAATTTAGCAAAAACATGAAATGCCACTACAGACTTGTAGACATTTGTATAAGTACAAAACAGTATGAAAAGTTTGATTGACTTCACAAAGCAGGTACAGTAAGAACATAGGAGATAAGCATGCTGACACATGATGAGTTTGACTGAAGTCAAAAGCTAGTGGAGAAGCCTTCCAATCATATAAATATTTCATATAATAATAATTATTACGAACTATTTGTAGTATTGCAATGACTGAATTATTTGGTTCATTCTTATCAACTAACAAACTAATATACAATGGAAGAAATATAAACTTTCAAAACACTTGAATTCATTAGGTCAATCGCACACAAGTATTTGATAACCTATTATTATTAGAATAATATACACATTCTAGACACTTTCCATCGAACACTGATGTAAATTTTGAAAGAGATATCTATTTCATAAATAAAAAACATATAAAAAGAATTTCGAGGGTTAACTTTTTTAGTACATTCATTCTTCTACACAAAAAAAAAATGCAATTTTTATGAGAATCTACCCAACTAGATGGAATCAAGCCTGGTCTTCCACTAGAATAGGTTTTGTCTGAAACGACCGATCATCCGAAATGCTAACATTGAATCAAATGGCCAGCTGTTAGCACATCGGACGCTATCTGACAAAAACGGTTCCACAGGACGACCAGGCCAAGTCCTGATTACAAGGCAAATCTAGGATAAATGCGCGAACTGATGTACTTCTAACAATTAAATCAATTATTTCAAAATTTAAACTGGAGATGCTTTCGAATTACTTCATCATCACATCACCTGCCATTGATCATTATCTTCCAGCCAATGAATGGCCTTGGTCGTGCATTTTGAAGATTTTGAAATAATTTCTTGGAAGACAAGGGACCTTTCCTTTGGATTACAATCTAATCTGACTTCCAAAAATGAATAATATGCTTTGAAATGATGAAAGTCGTTCAACACCCTCAAACTTGAATAAATGTGATTATTCTTTTCAATAAATAATTATTATCTGTTGTATTTTATCAGTGGGAATATGATAGATTATTGCACATTAAATAACGATTTCAACTGATAAGTGATAACAGGGTATAATAATTATATTAGAGCAGGGGTTTCCAACCTCAAGCCTTGGAACTCAACAATCGGTAAATATTAATTTTTATTACAATAATATTTCTTAAAACAGCTGAAATGTTTTTATTTGAGAGGATGGAAACCCTATAAACTGTATTTTCATCAGTTGACAAATATCTAACAACAAAAATTACATGAATATTATTCAGAATTTTCCACATCAAATCTCAACCCTTCTTACAAACAAACTTCATGATCCTAGCTAGATTTTAGTACACAGAATGCTCTAAAAAGGATGGATATAGAAGATTACAGAGGAACCAATTTCCTTCAGAGATAGTATTTTTCTGTGGTTCGATATATACACTTCCTTATCAAGTGGTTTTTGAATTTCTCACTGATCAATTCTTTTAAATATATCACATGATCTCATACACTTTCTAAATCTTATCGTTTCTACTTATTCTCTACAACAAGAATATCATATTATTCGGTAGCCATGCCCTAATATAACATGAATCACGAATAATTCCACACTTACTAGTTAACTAGAAAAAATATTTGATTTGAGTCGATTCATCTATTTCTATAAAAAATATCAATATAAAATATGTTTCATGACATCCAGCTTTTACTTCTCAAAGATCTGAACATTAATAGGGGTAGCCTACAATTTTTCTCTCTAACTTCTCCTCTGATTTGTCCATCCACCTTACCGCGAGATTTTGAGAGATCAGTTTACAGAAAAAGGACATCTTATACAATAAATCTTGGCACAAAAACAGAGAAATTTTGAAATCAAAGTACTTGGGATTGAGAAATAGATTGCTGAATTTCCAAAAACAACTCATTCACAGGAGAAAGAAGGGAGTGGAGGCATCGGGCTATTACGTTTGAATTGAATATTCGTAATTTCAAATACCGTTCATTTTATTGATATATTTTCTCATAACTGGATTAATCTTTCTTATTTCAAGCTCCTAATTATATCAAATAAGACACCAACTTGGACAATTATAATTTATGGTTATTATAAACGACACCGACTTTATTTTGTTAAATCATTACAGTATACTAAAAATGCAAACAACCCAAAACTGACCCCCGAGTGCCATGCAAATGAAAGAGAAATTGAGTTCGCTTTATCGTTTGAATATCGATAGGTGATTTAGGCAGACAGCAGGAACATGGTTAAAAATATTTGTATTTATGATAATTACTTTTCAAGTAATAGGTTTAATAAATTTTAACAAAATGTCTTTAATTTTGTGTACAATCGAAAAATTTCAATAAATTGTAACTTAGGTGATGGATTTTGTGTTAAATGAGTGTTTTCATTTAGTCCAAGTTGGCTGTTTGAAGGTTCGATCCTTTAACCTTTGAACTTAACTAATAGAAAAATTTCAATTAATGGCAGACTATCAATAGTTGAATGGGAGCGTCAATATTGCCAACGTTTTGTTCAACTCATGTACTCAAGCCTGATCGAAAAATTCCAGTCAATTGTCAATTACCATTACTGATAGCCTAATCTCAAATTTCAACTAATTGTCAATTCAAGATAATAAAAGTTTAGTCTAAATTCAAACAATTCATGTACTCTACGAAGATAGATTCAATAAATTGTCTAACTGCCAAAGTAAAATGGGAGCTATCACATTTCCAATTTTTTACAGAAAACATTCATCTGTAGAAGCCTGATGCAAAACTTCCAGTCGATTGTCTGATAACCATGGTTTTAAATAAGAGTGATTATTGAGTAAATCTCTGTTGCTTACATGCTAACTCTTGCAGAAGTAGCATAGTCGGAAAATTTCAATTAATTGTCGACCTGGCAAGATAAAATAATATGGCAGCTTCCATAATGCCAAAATTTGTTACAGAACGTTCTATTGTAGAATTACAAGCTTTCTTTCACCTAGCCTTATCAGAAAATCTTAGTCGATACAACAATTAGATGTTAAACGAAAGCAACAAAACAGAGACATAGCACGTACAACCATGCGTTGAATGATAACATAATAAATTAGTGGCTGTTCATGCTTAGTGCGAACTGGTGAGAGAACAATGCTAGAACACTAACAACAACAACGCTATGGGTGATGAGCGCACGCAAAACAGCGGTGGAGAAAACCAACCGTTAACTCAACAAGTGGTTGAAAAACTGAGAGGGTTGACGTGTGTTGTCCTAGAAGCATAAGGCTGCCATCAACAGAGAAGATATTATGCTTCTAGGATCACTAGTGATGACAAAAATAGATATTTTATGCTAAACAAAATCATTGATGACATCGATGTTTTGTGTTAAATGCATGTTTTTCAATTTCGATGTATTAAACAGGGTTTCCATTAGCAGAATCAGTGATAGAGTTTGATGGGTAAGTACAATCTTGTAAACTAACAATGAAAACGTACATGGTAGAGTATTGTTTTAGTAGAATGGGATAGTACCGTGGTAGTTATTCTACCACTTTCCTTCCCTCACCACACTTCTCACTGTACTCTATTACAGTGACTGTATACTCAACCAGGTGCGTCTGTGCGCGCACCCAAAGAACATCAGTCTGTTTCCCCATTTTCCAACATCCGCAAAATTAAAAAGATATTACTATACATGACAGCACCATGGGAAAGTTACTCTACTACTTTTGAGTAGTGCAGCTACTCTACAACTAATTCTACTAATGAAAACCAGGCTTTAGGGAAGAAACTTAATGTTCTTTCAATTTGATTTTTGATAGAGATATACATCAATGTTTTAAGCATTTAGGGTAAAACATTAAAAACGTTCTATTCCTTAAGGTTCTAAAACCTTTTTAGTATGCGAGCTACTCCACCACTAATTCCGGGTAATAACCAGGCTCCAGGGAAGAGACTTAGGGCCGGTTCATGAGCTCGGGATTTAGCCAAATCCTAGACTAAAACGGGTGGCTACCGTAGCATCGACAAACGTTTGTCTCGACAGGTTAGTGGGTCAGCAGCATAGAGAGCCCTTAGTACATAGTGTCGAGGCTAACGTTTGTCGATGCTACGGTGGCCAACCCTTTTAGTCTAGGACTTGGCTGAATCCCAAGCTCATGAGCCGGCCCTAAATGTTCTTCAAATTGGGTTTTTGAGAACGATACATCCATGTTTTACTCTAAAACATAACTTTTATTAAAAATCATCTATGTTTGACATCAATGTTTGATATTGATGGTTTTTTATCGGTATCGATTTTTACTGACTGATACATTGTTCAAGAGTATCACAACCATACTAAGTTTTGCCATTACTAACCAGGCTTTAGGGAAGAAACTCAATGTCTCTCAATTTTTTCTATACTTTTCCTATTCTCCGAATGAGGCTTAAGCCAGATGTATTGCTTGATCAGCGTTGGGGAAAGCGGCCCTCAATGTTCTCTGAATTGGGGTTTTGAGAACGATACATCGGTGTTTTCATTGAAAATCAAATCAGATGTTCTACATCGATGTTTACTGATCGATCTATCAAAACCATACTAAGTTTTGCCATCACTAACCACACAGCGCTTGATGATTTGAATGAATGATGAGTGGGGGAGGGGGGGAAGGGAGGACAAAGCGAGAGAGAGAGAGAGATGTCTATGGGACGACTACCTCTTCGTCGTCGATGTCGATGTCGGTGGCCTGGGCGGCGAGGAGGGCGGCGGCGGCCACGGATCCGGCCTTGTGCTGCCGCTTCGGGTCGAACGGATCCACCACTATCTGTTCGGTGCCCTTGATCTCGGCCCGGCAGAACGGACAGCCCTGGCCCTCCGAGTCCTGTAGCACACAACAAATTCTATTAGATTCATGGCTTTCTTCATGGAATTAAAACTAGACGATGAGAGATTAATATTCAACTGGCAAAAAAGCACATTGTGGAAGTGCAGTAATGAACACAATCAATACACTCTATAAAATATCTTTCTTTATCAAATGAAAGTAATAGAACTAGAAGATGAGAGATTAATTCAATATTGGTTAATCATTTGAATAAACTATTTATAATATATTTGCGACTGAAAAAAAATGGGTCCACTGAACCAACATCATGTGCTGTAATGAATAAATCATATAATCAAATAATTGCACAAATTAATATTCAACTGCAAAATGACTCTGCAGACGAATACACAATCATTATATAAAATAGCTTTCATCAAATCAAAGTAATACTAGAAGATGAGATTAATATTCAACTACCAAAAATACACACTCCGAGTCCTGTAGTAACGCACACAATCAACACTATCAATATTCAACTGATATAATAGAAGATATGAAACTAAAAAAATAATATTTTCATTTTAATAGAGACAGGATGTTCAGGTATTTATAATACTTATTTATTTAGCGTATGGCTTTTGAAAGTGGGGAGACACAAGTAGGGTTGTTCCACTTCACCAACATCACCAATTATCCCTTGATAGGGAACATGGTGTAAGTTGAATAAATCAAATATAATATACAGGTATAATGATATATTAATACATTGATTATATTATAATTATGATAATACTAGGTCACAAGAAACTTGCTGTAACACAATTCTGAAACTCGTTGCTTTTTATAATACTTGAAATAGGCAAGTAAAAAGGCAGTAGAAGGCACAAAAATAGGCACTTTGAAATAATAAAAGAAGCATAGCGCATGCCAGAGAAACAATTTTGTGAAAAATAATACTATAATTAAAAAAAAACTATATTCTACTGGTTGCATATAATTAAAATGTGTTCCTGACTATAAATTTTGTCTTCTTTATCTAAAAGAATATTTTACAGTAAAAAGTAGCATATCGGAAGCACATTTCTGTAGATGGACTCAAGCTAGATTCAACAGAAGAGTCGCCTTTTAATATATTGAATATTTGCTTTATTATTGCAAAACCTTCATTTAAAAATTCAACCTACTGTATAATAGGGTATTTAACTTGAAAGTTCCTTAACAGTTTATATTCGACGGAGCCTCTTTCAAGTTGAAAACTCTGTAAATTATTCAATGATTATTTCATTTTATTTATTTAGCGTATGGCTTTTAATAGTGGGGAGACCTGAGTAGGGTTGTTCCACTTCACCAACATAACCAATTATCCCTTGATAGGGAACATGGTGAAAGTTTGTTTTCACTCAGAAAACAGACATAAGCATTTAAAACATAATGATTATTGATGAAGAATTTGAATTTCCAAACGATGGAAATGTTGTTTGAATAAAAGGATTAAGCTACTCCTACCTGCCACGATGTTAGGCATGGCGTGCAGAGCAGATGTCCACAGGGTTCGATGCGAATGTCCTTGTCGTTTTCGGCGCATATTTTGCACAGCTGGAACGTGCTGCCCATCTCGCAATACAACTCGTACTGCTCCTGCGTCACTTTGATATGATCCTCAGGCGTCGGCTGAACGGCATACGATAAATCTGGATTAACGTTTCTTCCGTCCGGATACAGATAACTGAAACAGACAAAACACCACCATCAATAAGAGACGAGCACCTGCTACTCCCGTTGTAAAGGTGACCCCGTTTGTGGCCTCCACTAAACGAGAATATGAATGGCTTCCCGGTGGTTCGGAAGCCACCTGGAAATGTAGGTCCGTTCATCTCTCATCAAGATCCTTCCCCTATTACCCTCTCACAAGCAAAGAGTTTATATGGGCATAACCACAACAAAGAAAAATCAGTAAAATCGTACAGACAACATTGAGGTGGTTTCTGAACAATATTAGAAAGTGAGTATTCAAAAAGTAACAATTAAAAGTAGCTATTGAGAAGCATTCATATTTTACAAACACATACACATCTCTCGTTAAAAATTACTTTTAAAAAGGAGAGAGATGGTTGAGAAAATGGGAATTCACGGCAAACATGTTTATGATTTCCAACTATTTTTATTAGTTTAGTCAAGAGAAACTAATTCAGCAAATTGTGACGACGATTATGACAATAGAGGGGCTGCTTTTGCTATTGATAATAACAATCCAGAAAAAATAAAAGCTTTGATAAAAAAGCTGAGTTTAAAATATTTCTGTTTCAATCACTGTGTTATGTGACGCATTTGACTTGTCTTTTGTTGAGTGTTCAACATGTGAGGAAGATAGCCATAAATAGTAAGATCCGGTAGAATGAGAATACACTCAACCACATCTGCTACACACTGACAATTTTATAAATATTCAAGCTGAAATATTTAGATAGCTGAAGAAATTCTTACAATATATAATTTAGTACTTGAAATATTGAAGAAGAAAATCAAGCGAATTCATCTAATCCTGAAAAGGAAGAAGTAGAATCCTACCCAGTCCATAATAATTGACAAGATTAATTTGATTCTTGCCACATATATAAATTTGGATTTTCTAATCTACTTGGAAAAAATTGATGAAATTTGAGATTTCCGAAAAATGAAAGTATAACTACATTGAACTAAATAATAGAAAGTAAATAATAGAGGTTTGAACAGGATTTTCAACACACAGTATTATGATAGAGTAAAGCAGTGTTTTTTTTTATTTAATGTGATATTTAGCTTCTATTGTGGGCTATTAAGCTTAATATGAGCAATATTAATACTCTATTAATACCGTTTTACCGTAATACCTAATTTACCTATCGACGTTCCAACTAATAATGTTCCATTCATATAATCTTGTGCTCCCTTGCAAAATTTCACGTTTCTCAAGACTCAACAAAGTTAATGTACGTAAAATTGAACATTATAGAAAAAATTGACTTTTACAAAAGCTGTTGCAAAATAAAAAGTGAAAACTGAATGAATTATCTTAAGCACATAACAGAAAGATATACTAACTTGTTTTGAATAGTCTCAGTAGATTTAGTATAGTTGATAGTAGCTCTTTAAGAATGATCTATGAAATAAAATTTGAAAGTAACTTGAGTGGGAACTTACAATCCTTCTCGGCATCCGTCTAGTAAGGCTTGACATAGTGATTTGTTCTGAGGTATGGTTTGTAGGATTTCTCCATCCGCTGTAACGTAGCCAATCGCCCATTGACCTAACCTCGTACAGCTCAGTCGAAACACGTAGCTGAAAATTAATAACAATTACAATAATATTAGTCAACAAGAAAAACTTGCTATTTCAAGTAAACATGAATCGAATGAGGAATAAAGCAACGATAACATATCGAAAATATGAACTAAAGAGGATACCAGTCATTGATCAATGATCTAAATACAAGTCACTATCTTAATAAAAACAATAAATAAATTGTACGTAAAATTATGAGGAAATTTCAAAACTATACACCACCACCATCATATATTTTTTTCAAATAATCAAAATACTCTTATTTACAATTTCTAAAGTTTCAAAGAAACTAGTTCCGGTATTAGTCTTCAAAATATTTCAATATATCTAAAATATATCAATATAAAAGGAAACTAGGAAACACAATTATATTGTCTATCAGTTCCAACAAAGGTCTTACCCCAAAAAATCTAAGAATGAGTTAGATATTGCACGGTCATTATAGTTTTTGATACATGCATCTTTTGAGTAACACAAAAATTAAAAAATCTTTAGGTTATGTAGGTAATTTTGCATTTGTACAATAAGTATGTACAAATACAAGTATGAAACTCATACAAGTACTGTAGTATGATACATAATTATTATTGCTTCAATAGAATGACAATCAACCATGGCCTCTAGTGCAGCCACATTGGCAATAGCTATTTAAAATATTGAAATTGGATCACCAAGTATGAACATACAGATTATACCTTTACAACTCTCTGATATTAATTTCATTCATTTTTTATGAGGCTCACATATGCATATTACTTGTGCTTGGGTGATGAGGTGAAGTACAATATAGGAAAAATGCTAATCACAACGAGAATCGAATCGATGACCGGTGCAGCGAGAGCAGACTGAAGGTGTGACGCTTCGGCCGACTAGGCTACCCGGTACGCCAAATTATTGTATTATTGATAATAATTTAATTCAGAATTTCCAATTCATTCATGATAATGGATTGGGTTGGAGTTTGGAGTGCATGAAATGAGAATCTCAAGAGAATTTACCTCGTTGATATGGACTTCATAATCATGTGTCCTTCCATTTTTATTGAATTGAGAACTTCAATAGACAATTCTTTATTAAAATTTCAACAAGATCAAAAGCTCAGAAGTTAGAAATTTAAAAGTTGAACAAAACTTTTATTAAGTAATGTCGAATTACCGAAATCCTATTTAAAGAGTTGCAATTGCACGTTGAATAAGGAATTCTAAATAAAAGAGTTTAGTTTAATCTATTTCACTTGTATCATCTAAATACTGGAAACAAAGTAAGTAAATAATTATTATTGATTGTTTGATTTCTATCTACCTTCCCGGTTTATTGATGTATTTGTGAAGCCTCGCCTTCACTTCGTCATAGGTGAGGAAAGCCACATAGCCAGGATGTGTAACCGCTAAGATTTGCCAGTTCCTTAGTAGCGTTGTCCACGGTTGAAACAGTCTACAACAAAAACAGGAATATTATTAGAAGAGATGACAAAAATTTGTGCAATGTTGAGAAAACAATCTAACAATATTTCGAATATTGAAAATGTCAAGAGAATTGACACCATTAGTATCGACTGCACAATCATGTGTCCTTCCATTTTTATTGAATTATTGATAACTTATATTATTCATTATTATAAGCCTCTTCTGCTCGACATAAAACGTTTTAATAATTCTTATCTTGATAACAATATAAGATTAGTATAGTCGTGCTCAACTCTTCAAATCAAGTGGAGATTGTTCTAAGAAAATCTGACAATGATGATCTGATAATGAGGACGTTTTATGAGGTCGCACATCCTCAATATAATTTACATGGCATCGATGTGAGTCGTAACCATGACAACCATGAAACTTCTGTCCGCATGTAGGTAGACTGTCTGTCTGTCTATCTGGATGATGTTACCCCCCCCCCACAGAGTGGACAGTCAAAACGGATTTCATTCAAAGTGAGTGGGCTGCAGATTGAACTAGCTGTTTCACTTTCTGCACACATGAATGAATAATGTAGCATTCTATGTATAGCTGGCGGTCACAACGTCACATTGAACCTATTCACTCTGATTTCTCATTCAGACCAGATTTTTGAATACTCAATTGTTTTTTCAACCCATTTCGAACTTGCATTCAAGAATGTCTATTGTCTATTTTCTTTTAAACAACCACAACACGAATGCGCGAGCGTACAAAATCAATACAGTTTTATATGTTTCTAGAATACATCAGCAGAGTGTTTTTCTCGTTTGATAATTCACATGTATGATAAAGCTACATTGAAAAACAATAATGGTAGATTAACAAGAACTTCACAAATACATTTGTAACACACTGGAATAATAAAATTTACTTGAAAAATGCCATTAACTTCTTTTAAATGAGAATTACATAATAATAAAAACGACTTATCCATTTATTTATACTCATAACTCTATAACTGAATGATTCAAACTATTCTGGAGACTGATTAATTAGAAAGTGGTTAACCATATTATGAAACTCAATATTTTTTTAGAATCTTAAACATTATTCTTTACATAAATTGTTACTCATGAATGGGTGATGATTTATCCATTTTCAAATAGCTTTCTTTCATTAGATACGGAACTGAAAAATTGGATCATGTCCTACTCCAACAAAAAAGGGGGGTTTCATTACTCTTGTAATAATTATAAGTAGGATTATTGGAATTTTATTCAAGCCTTTTTCTACTTATTTGCAGGTTATCTTATAAATTATTTGTAACATTACAAATTAATGCATCGCCTAATAGGTCACACTATTAGGAAAATACAACTATTATGTTCAGTTATTCTTGTTCAAATTATTTTTGTCTCTTCATTTACTAATATTTATTTGTAATCAAACACTCAACAGAATAGGTAGAGTGGATTTTTCTATTTGGAGCCCTAGACTCTATAAGGACAAACAGCCCTTATTTTTTTATAGAGGAATCTTGTTGAACAGATTCAATCCAAACTATTCCATCTTTATTTTCATTTTTCAATTCAATAATAGCAATTCTCAACTCGATAAATACATTCATCATAAATCGTTCATTCTTTTTAATTATATTCGAATTCATGTTCTTTTTTCCCTTTTTTACAACAATTTTAAACTTGGGTATCTTATTAATCTTGGAACGTTCTTATGGCATTACAAGTAGGAGTAGTTTATGTGATATAATATATTACATTCATGATAATACACGAACAGCTCAAGGGACAGACAACACAGAGCCTATCTGCAGCCCTGTCTGCTCTGCATTGGGGTCTCAGGTGCCTTGTGACATGCATCTTACAAGAGGCACAACTATATTCATTACCCAGCTTCTATATGACAGCACGTTAATGTCATTACGCCTACTAAGCCAATATCAACCCTCCTCGGATTTCAAGATCCGTCACTTGAGTAGGGCTTTTATCCTCTAGTTAAAATACAAAAACATCTAGGAATGCTTTCAGAGTGAACCTTGAATTTGAATAATTTTGAATACTTTATTTTTAAAATCTCAATTACATTTTCAACTTTAACTCAGTAGAAACTCATGTCTGAAGTCTCTATTGAATATTGGCTTCAATAATAATTGGCCTCAATATCACATTAAATTAGAAGTCATTTTCAATATTAATAAATTGTGGACAAAGCACCAATCTTATTTTCCTTATAACAAGTATACTTCTTAAACATCTAATCTGGGTAAATGAATTATCTTGAAACAATACAATTTTATGTGCTTTGAAATCCTAAATTTCTCTCATATCTTGGACAAAGTATGTTTTATGATTGTTCAATTAAAACATGATTTCTAATTTTAGTTTTTAAAAATTGTCTTTATTTCTGCAGAGAGATGGAAAATTCATTTATATTAAAACTTATGTTTAATACTTTTCCTAATCGAACATATTTTTAATGTTGTTTAAAGTCAATAACAAAAATAGTTGGTATTGTTACCAATGGTACTCAGTTGATAAGAAAATCTGATTATTACCATAGACTAACTATACAGACTATTATATAGACTAACTAGACTAACTATAGAGTTAGTCTATGTTATTACTAAAGCGGATGAAGTAATATGATTAAAATATTAATATCAGCTTCTTACAAGTGAATAAATTAATCTAGAAGAGATTTGATCCCATGATATAAAAAAATTGTAATAAAATGAGCAGAGATTATTTCCTCTATCAAGCTTTATTGAAGACGTGTAGATAAATCAACGAGCGTAAATTTCAAAGACAATATTTTTTACAACTACATAAATTAAATTATGGATAAATTGAATGAGCATACCTTGTGAAAACATCGAATTCAAAATTAGAAATGTAGTCATTACAGGTGAGGTCTATAGTCGATTTCAATGCCATTGCTTCGAGGCCAGAACTAATAGGATGAATTTCATTCAATTGTTGTCGGAAGTATTTCCAGGATACAAGCGTGCTGAAAAAAGAAAACAAAACAATTAACTTCTTTCAGAAATATTCACACCAATGAATGGTAAGTAACTCCTACTAAATTATCATTTATCATAGTGAAATCGATTTCCAAGAAAAAATTATCTTGTAATCTCAGGATAAAAACAACCCTATTCAATCTTCATTCATTGAATTGCACTTCTAATTTCAATTACGCACAAGCTCAAGTAAAACACAACAAAACCTTTTTTCATTGATATAATAGCAAATTAATATTCATTGTGCAAAATAAAGAAAAAAGACATGTCTATTTTAATTTAGACCTGCTGAATTCTTCAATCTTTCTTGATTATAATTAATATAGATTTTTCAATTTCGAGCACGCAGTCTTTCTATTGCGTAGAATTTATGAAAAATAAATATTACTGAATGACCTCAATCAAATTGAATTATACACGTTGTTGGTTTGTTTTTCAATGAGCTATTTGGCGTTGAGGCCCATTATCTTGGCTTTTTAGTCTGGCTTTGAACCAAATTTACACGGTAAGCAGACTGTGGAGAATGCAGATGTTTTTGAACTGACTCAGAATCAAGCTCAGTGTTCAACTTTTTATTTTTCAAGTCTTTTTTCGAATACTTCTGTTGTATGGATGGAACTGACTATCGGTATATCATTGTTGAAGATAAACATACAAGAAATACATTTACAAAAATGATTTACGTACAACACTGAATAACTATTACTTATTGAGAGTTTAAAACAAAAATTGTATTATTTCAAAATCTATGAGTCATTTTTATTCGTCATTACAAAAATGTCTAAATTTAGAATATTCAAATTAATATAGAATCCAACAGAAAATGATAACAATACTTCATAGAGCATTTATGTATGTGAATTTTAATAGATATTGAAGAGATCAACAATAAAGTGAAGCAGGAGTTTATTAATGAACATTGAAAAGAAAGCGATAGTTGCAGCATTTTCATACTCCAATACCAACTTTTCGTGAATAGTGAAACTTTCAAATTATAAAAATTAAGATTTTCAATTGTGATTTCACAGGAATATATACGTTTGAATTTGTGTGGGTTGTGCCGGTCACTTCATAGAGCAGTTTATGTTCGTGAATTAACCACAAGATCACTCAGCAACCGCTCTCAGAAAGACACTACTCATAAATTGAGTCGTATTTACACCGACAAATTCATCTAAGTAAGTTATGTATTTAAAAAAAAATCGAAATTTTTCATGCCTCCAGTGTTGATATTGATAAAAACAATAATTTTCAAATAAGACCCTTCACAGGGTCAATAAATGTGTGGTTAGTTGTATGATGTTATAGCCAAGATGTACTTCAGTTTGAATTGACTTCAATGAAATAATGAAATGAAATTATATATGCCAATGATATAATAATGCCATCATAATAGATTTTCAACACTATCATTTTTCAAATATATTATTCTCAACACTACTTGAATTGACTTCATCAGAACGAATAATATTATCATATATTATAGGCCTAATACTTTCACAATTTATTGAGACACTACAATCCTCTCACGAATATTTTTCCCAACACTTCTTGAACTGAGTTTATCAAAACGAATAATGTCACATTAAACAGTTTCTCAATTTTGTTGACACCCTATTATCCTTTTGTAACTATTATTCTCAACAATACTTGAAATATTGACTCAATCAGAACGAATAATGTCATCATACAATACTTCCACAATTTACTGAGACCCTATTATCCTTTCAAAACTTGAATTGACTTAATCATAACTAATAATGTAATCAACACTTTCTCAATTTCATTGAGACACTATTATGTTCCAAAACTATTTTTCTCAACACTACTTGAATTGACTTCATTATAACTAATAATGTCATCTCAATTTCATTGAGATCGATAAGGAAGGGGTGCAGCTTCTAGCCAGATGGCCGGGGGGTGAGCCAGCCAACTCTGTAGAACAGACATCCACCCTGTTCCTGCTGTCAGGACGTCGTAAATCTTGCAGCTGACTGCGACGAGCCCGAAGCTCAACTTCAGTTCCGGCTCCCGGCTCAACTTAGCTAAATGCTGTTGCAGTGCAGGCTGCCGAACGAAAAGTGTCTATCTTGCAAGTTAACGTCTAACTTGTTTCAAGTATTTTACATAATAACGCAGCCGAGCCAACTACCGAAACAGAGAACCGTTTTCGGCGTGAACTTTCAACTTCAATTGGACACGAGCGCTTCACAGTTTTGACTTCTCAACTGCTCTGCTCTCTGCTCCTACTGCGTCTTCCCCGCCGTTCTCAGTCAAATAAAGTTTGATTCATTATACTGTACTTGGTTTATTCATGCTATGATAAACTATTCCCTATCTGTATACTGGGATGGTATATCATCCACCACTAGAACCAGTCACAAAAAGTTGCCTTAAAAATTCTTCTTCACTAATACTTGGTTCATTCATGAGAATCTATCCTCTTATAAACTATTCTTTTTTATTATTGGTACATTCTTGAGAATCTATCCTTACATTGTATTAGTCATACTTACTGTTATATGAAGGAGCGAAACAAATTACTCTGCCGTTAAGCTTTCGCAATATTATATTGGAGCTACAATATGTAAAATTATTGTATACAATATACTAATTTTTGTTGATTTTTGCTTAGTAGATGGTTTATTTTTAGCGGACTTCATACCATATTTTACTATTCAAGTAGGTACATAGAAAGACTAAACATAACATGAGTGTTTTTTAGAAATTAATTAGCGGAAGAGTACGTTTCCAGATACATTACAGAAATATTAAGTGATAGAATTTAATAGGAAGAGTATTATCAAGATTGCCAAACTTATATTGGCGGCTGAGACATTTTGAGTCTTGAGATTTGTCAAGTCTTGCCGGCTGACTAATGAAATCAAGAAAGAGTATCGACTTCGAAGCTAGGAAAAGGCAGTACTGGATGCTCGACGTTGCCAATTTATGATGGGCAGCAAGCAATTTTCGACTTTCCCTTGCTTTACCGGTTCCATATCTGACAACACCGCAACAAATCTCTCAGCTGCCTAATTTCGTGTCCGCTTCTATAGTAACCATTACTTCATCATAATTTATTTTTGAAAATGCTTAATATGAGAATTGTTAAATGTTTGCCTATATAGACTGGAGAAATATAAACATCAGTTTTACTTGAAAAATATTCATGAGCATGAAAAGCACTGACTATGCAAGTAAAAACGTTTGTTTAGATGGCAACAAATGACTGCAAGTTGAAGTGAAAAATCAATAGTGTAGTATAAACTTCACAGTTAGTCATGGATCAAGATATTCATAACTGTAAAATATCCATTCTCTATGTCCACAGTTGGTCGATTTTTGAGTGTTGCATAGCATGCTGCATGTGCTTATGCATTGGTGCAGCACATAAAAATCGATCAAGTGTGGACTTAGCAATTGCTGGTAAACAAATCAGTGGACGACACAATAGAGTGAGCACCAAGAAAATCCGCAAATTTATTATGAAACCCAAGTAGGACGTCGATAAAAATCGATCCCAATCAAAGGGATACTGTCCTGTTTGAAAGTGGGAAAAGAATGATGAAGAGGAGGAGCGGTTGCTAAGACGAATCAATTGATGGCAGGCCACGGATCGTGTGTGGGAGGTGGGTTGGGTGGGGGTGAGCAACCCCTAACACTAACAACCACATAATCAACTCCACCCACCGACGCAGTTCCACTACTAAACACGTGAGATAACACACACCCAAATGACACGAGTCATCTTCGGCCTATTCCCAGACGTGTGATGAGATGATAGTTAGACCGCTCATACAATCGCAACATCAGCTTCCTACACTAAGCGATGTAACTGTTTCAATTCGACCTTATTACGACGGCGACATCGTACATTCGCCATTCACTAATGTTTCAAAGTTCACAGCTCAGACAGCTCACAGCCGCCGGCACAACTATAATTAGAGAATCAAGAACGCGATTACAGAGCAAATCCAATATCGTATACGACACAGCATCCTGATGTTAACATGGTTGACTTCAATCAGGCCAGCGTCACTCAGTCTCCTCTGTTTACTTATTCGTTTTATTCGTAATTGAATCTGCCTGCCTTCAGCTAGAAGCCATCAATCAATACAAATTTGACGACTCGTCTAGGGAGTTGAACGAGCTTCTAGTTTGAAGAAAGCTACTGCAGTTACAGTCCTAGCAACTGTTCAGTTACTAATACATTAATTATTATGTTCGCGATTTTACCAATTGAACTTCTACGATTGAATACTCCTAGAGAATTCAATATTATAATTTAGATTATAGCCTGCATAAAATGTCAAACCTCAATTAACAATAGCCGAAACTTGACAATATTTTCAAATTGGAACGAGTGATGTTTCAATGTGTAACTGAGAATGATCACAAAATCGAATTTATAACAAATCATGTCACTTGTATACAGGTCTAATAAAACCCCAAAAGTTACTAATATTTAATAACAATCAAGACATATGTTTATTTCTTTCAATTGATTGCTGGATGAGAAAAATTTACAATTTGAGAGAAAATCAATGCATGGAATAGAAGATGTTCTGGGCAAGTACCTGTGTCTTTTTCATAAAAATTGCATGTATTGGTTCAACTGATATTTATAAATAAATGAATGAAAAATACATAATAGCAGTTCAATATCATTTTATTGAAATATGTTTTGTGGATGAATAAATGTCGTTTCAATTCACGAATAATAATATTGCCAAAGCTCAGAGTGTAGACTAGACTGCATAAAGTTGCCAGCTCCAACACAGTACAAGCCTGGCCTGGTATGTCTGGCTTTTCTCTATTAATTCGGCCGCTTTCGAATCGACCTCTCTGGGGAGATTTCCATTTTGTCGTATTTGTATAGAGCGCCCTGAAAAGCCTTGGCAACCAAGTCATTTCGAATTACACTCCTAAGGAGATTCACAAACTTTCCAGCTTTAATTCGCTTTTTTCAAGGCTCAAGGAAAGACCGCACAGATAGAGAAGAATGGTGAAGTTAACAGGTCTACCTAAAAAAAATTCAAGCCCCAAGGAAAGGCCACAAAGATAGAAAAGAATGGAAAACTTAACAGAGCTACCTAAAAATAAGATTCTCAAGGAAATTGCAAAAGAATTAAATGCAAGATTTCATCAAGTCATGAACATGATTACTCATGATCATTTAAAAATAGATCAAGATTCACTTCAAGAGCAACATTTTTTTCTCATCACTTCATTCTCATGGAATTCATTCACATGTATTATAATGGTTACATAATCCTCACGCATAATAATTATTAAGAGTGTATTATGTATCGAACTATCTTCTGAACAGTAGAAAAGGTAAAATACAGATACTCGAGTTACAACTATAGAAGTACCTACTGAGCATCAGACAATCAAAAATACATTATCTCAGTGAAGTTTAAATTTCCTCAGATTCATTGAAATTTACTTATCTCAATTAAAATTTCATGAAATTTCTCATCCTAAACTTCAAATTTCAAGAATTTCAATAATGCATTCACGGAATATAATGTATTTTCTTACAAGTATAACAAGTACAACATATTAAGAAAATGGCATTGTTTTAAAAGGACATGAATGTATGGTAGCTACGCTTTTGGGGCACTCTGTATTCATCACCTAATAAGAATTCTACAAGTATTTCCTTCCTTCTAACACACTTACACACCAGCATTCGACAATTTCACGCATGATACTCGTGTATCCAGGTTAATTAGGTACAAACAATCCTCGTTCTCGAGTTCTATTGTTTCAATCAAAATGTGAGTTATCAAGCGTGCTTTTTTCGAGAAACATCGATGCTTGAGTTGAGTTTGATTGACTGTTTTGTGAGAGAATGTTGGGGGTTCAAACAGGGGATGTGGCAGCATATGAGGGGGTTAACGGGGGGTGGAGGGCACACGATTACACAGATCGTAAACAGCGATTGCATCAGTTCAATAAGAGTGGCGCCGGAAAACGGCACCGACGTCTTTCGAAGAAATTCTCAACGAAATTAGGATTTTGAAACGAAGTTTTCCGTGGAAAAAGAGGAGACAGCCTTTTGATTTCCGTTTCTCGGCGAATGGAAGAAGTGCCGTCGCTTCTGCTGCAAATAAACTCTTCTTTCTCAAACACTACACCCACGCGCCTAGCTTTCACTCACTCCCTCTTCACAACTCTTTCATACCCTATCTCTCTCTCGTTACTAAGTAAACCAACCCTCACATTCTCTCTCTCTCGACCCACCCTTCGCCACTACCATCACACCAAACAAGACGTCACTCACTCAATTTCCTTACGATTTCAATATTTCTTATTACGTCTCCTCTCCAAATTAGATAATAATTTATGAGCACTGTAATCGCTATCACGGCGACTAATATGCTGATGAGCGATCAGAAATACCCACGCAAACCTAGATAATTATAGACTTCCACTGATAATAATTAGCTGCATAGAGAAACGAATGGATGAATGGAGAATCGTACTATCTCACTTATGAGAGAATCCTACAGAATTTTCTGGTGCCAATTGATTATATGGCCAAAATAACTGTTACATGATTTATCATAATTGATTCAAACAATGTAATGAATTATTTTTCAAACAGTTTGGAAAATTAAAAATTTGTTAAACAAGTATAAAGAATAATAATTTTGTAATAATCATTACAAAATACAGTATTGAAAGAATACATGAATTTGATTGAAGAAAAACAATTTGAAAAGGGTTCATGAGTCAGAGCGAGATTCTATCGAATAATTAGTAATCTTAATTGGTAAATAGTCAATAGTGATAGAAAGACATGCATCAATATTTTTACAATGACGAATAACTACCATCTCGCAGAGTAGTCTACTCTGAACAAATTCATTTTTGATCCAATAAATAGCATGGTATGTAAAAGTATAAGTACTATTTATTAGAGTACATGTATAATCAAAATATAATCATCTGTTGAATTGTTATTCAATAGATAATTTATTATTTGTTATTATCAAAATATTATCTTTCCTCCCATAAAATTCATTTTTAGTGTGGTCTTAAATAAAATAAAAATGGGTTTGAAAATGATAGGCCTATACACGATCGAGAATATGTCCAAGCCTAAATCTTCATGAGACACGTAGTCAAATTTTCCATGACTTGTTTTAATCGTATGTATTAGTAAGTTATTTTGCTTTTCCTTTTTAAATTCTTAACCTTGATGTAGACTACGATTGGGATTGAAAGAAATGCATTTGAAAGCCGACAATAGAAATCAATTTAGATTCTCCTGTGAAGCCCAGCCAGTACAAATGACGATACTATTATGACTCCAGGCAAGTAGTATAAATTACATTCTATACCTCACTTCCATTACATCAGCATAAGCATTACATTTCTTAATGAGAACATTTCTATGGTTTCATTGTTACTAAGACAAAACAGTGATGTAACAGTTGGATATAATGAAAGTCATCCAAATGATGGACAGTCAATGAAATGATTTGACAGATTATAAGGAAAATGAATTCAGCTTGAAGAACATAAAGATTGATCATAGAAGTCTAAAATTCTTTTGTCTTCATGAAATTAGGTTTCGATTCAATAATTATTAGGTCTGTGTTTTTTTATATTAATTCTCACTTAGTCATCAATCGTCGGCAATGAAACAAAGATATCGCAAGCACCAGGACAGAATAATAATTATTGAGAGGGCCAAATTGAAATGAAAACCGAAATTAAAACAGAATGCACTCTGTCAATGGATACGAATTTTTTTTTAATATAACAATATTCTGAAGAGAATATGATATTTTGTAGGAAATAATCGTGTTTTAATTAGTGCATCATTTTGTCCTATGAACAAAATTTACACAACTAATACTGTATTTAAATAAAACACTATTCAACTCTGTTTCTTTACTTGTATTCCAAACAGATTTATGTCACTCAGTACTCGTCTTTAAACTGATTCCCATCAATGTTTTAAAACTGGAACAGATTGAACTAGAAACGTTTTATAATGTTCAATCTGTGTCTTAATGAGGCCATTACGATACAAGTTTCAAATTCCATTTCGAAAAAGCTACTGTTTCGATTTCAGTTATGAAACTGTAATGATTGCGTTATAACACGGTCGACGAATATCTGTCACTTGAAGAAATATTGAATCTTGTATTCAAAATTCAAGTATGGTACTATTCATTCAAGTTGGCGGATGGCGAATAACTTTCATTAGATAGATATTATTTCTTTGCAATCTGACTCTACGGTCATCAGCAACGTAAACAAAATCATAAACATTTTTCCAAAACACTTAATTTTTTTGTTTAAAAATATTTTAATGAATTGTTTTTCAAAAATATTGATGTTTTCTTGACATTTCTGATGACCGTAGAGTCGGACGGCAAAAAATCTCTCTATCTATCTAATGCCATCCGCCAACTTAAATGAATAGAATGATAATAGATTATTATCTTTCACCATCAGTGAAACTAACTTTTCATACTTTTTATTTCTAAGAGTGATTGATAGCTAGTTAATGTAGAATCACAGTAATAAATCAGTGAATACGTGTATTTCTGTAAGCGAACATACAAGAAATGCAACACAAAAGTAATTGGTCTCAAATAACTGAAAAATTGACCTAATGAAGCAAGTTAAATATACGTATTGATTCCTAAGGCTATTACTGGAACAAAACGTAGGGCGAAAAGCCGAAAAGATAATGTTATTAGATCAGTTAATTCTAGGATAACTCGAACAAATAATTTTCCCAGCAATTTAGAGCTACTGTACTAGTAATTTGCGGATGAACTCAATTCGGCCCGACCACCAGGATGAATTTCTCCACTGCAATTACTTTAATCACAATGGATCACAGCAAAAACTCCAATAATTTCAGACTTTTCAAGGTCTTTGATCCGAAATTTTTTCCTTTCGACATCATCCGCAGTATACAATTCTTCTATACAATTTGTTGTACAACAGCATGCCAGCGAAATACATGGTTCTCAAAAAACATCAAACACGTACACAACATTGAAATTGGTCCATTGGACAAGTTTGTTCAAAAATTGGAGTCTGTTTTTGAAATTACAACGTGAATTTTTCAATAAATAGATTTCAATAACAATTTTTCAACAACAAAAACAATTTTTCACTAGCTCCATGCAACAATGAGTTTGAATTGAATTAGTAATTTGTAAGAATTTGTGATTGTATTGTACTGTTTTTGAAAGTTTATCAATTAACTATTTCGTGTTTTCCTCGATGCTATATTGTATTGGAAGCAAGGAGGTCTTGGAGCTGCTACTTCTTATGTTGAAAACTTATTGCGTTCAGCACAGAAAATGAAGATAAAATTACAGTATAATCTATTGTACTAACTGCGGTCATACTTTGTACGGTACTCAATAATTCGTATCCCCAGGATACCTTACACTAAAAAATAAAGATAAAATTGAAAAAGTAAAAATGCATATAAAACAAAAACTACCCTAAACTCCTGGATCATCCCCACCTGACAAATGCCTTGTTTTCATTGTTTAAGTCAACAGCAAAAACAACAATAATTTCAGACTTCTCAGGGTTCTTGACACGAAAATCTCTGAATTGGGAGTCATAGTCATTCATTGTCTTGAGAATGAATAAATTTCGAGTTCTGTGATTTTCGTGAAATTTTAAAAACAAACTACTGTACTACAAAATTACAAATTAATTTCACATTTATTGTTGCACAGAACTTATTTATGGAAAAATAGCTTTGTCAGAATTTTTCTATTCAATTCTATTTTGAAAAATTTCATCATCATTGATATTTCCGACTCACAAATGAGTCTTTGTTAGAGAAAATTGTTATTGAATTCCATTTTGACAAAGTCCATCATCATTGACATTTTCGAGTCACAAATGAGCTTGGAGAATTATAGATCTGAGATCCAACAATTTATAAATTAACATAAATCTGAGACAAAATGCACAGATCTCATAGTTTGCAGGGGAAAAGTTCAGAAGCCACATATTACAATATTTTCAAACATTTTAGTAATCTGAGATAAAATGCACAGACCCCCAGAATTTACATGGAAAATTCAGAGACCAAAATCCTCACACTTCAGAAAATTCAACACTGAGGAGCTTTGAAGCAATATGACAAAATGCACACTCCATCACAGTTGAGGGACAGTTTGTACAGTTGAGAGACTGTGCATTTTAGAGACCACAGATATTCAACACTCGGGAGCTTGAAGCAGTATGTTTGCAGTGTGCCGTTGACAGGCGTCGCGTTACTAAATATTAATCATGTGATGGTGACAAGAAACAGCAGTGGCGACAAGACAGGACCTCGAACGAAGAAGACGCATGGCAATCGATGAGTGTGAAGACGTGAGGGTCGCTGCCACTAACAAATGAGCCAACACTATCCAAACCAGTAGAGCATTGCTTGCCAAGATGGATTGCAAGGGTTGAGGTAGAGTAGAGGGTCAACACAAAGATCGATACTTGATAACCTCACTTTCAAAAAATAGGTCACATTATTGTTACACTTTTGCCACAGAAAATAAGATTTCATAACAATAAGATCTGATAAAAATGTGGTTGTCTCCTAACTATCCAATAACAATAATCCAATGCTGGATTATTATTTCAACATACCCATACACTTCCCTATTTACTAATGCTGATGCGTATTAAAAAACTTTAAGAGCCGGTTCATGAGCTCGGGATTTACCCAAGTCCTAGACCAAAACGGGTGGCTACCGTAGCATCGACAAACGTTTGTCTCGACAGGTTAGTGGGTTAGCAGCATAGAGAGCCCTTAGTACATAGTATCGAGGCTAACGTTTGTCGATGCTAAGGTGGCCACCCGTTTTAGTCTAGGACTTAGCTAAATCCCGAGCTCATGAACCGGCCCTAAATTAATTAACCAGAACTGCATTCCTCTATGCTATGAATAGAGAAGAAATTGTTATTCAACAAATACAGTACCATGACGACTATTGTACATGTTAAGTTATTACTTCAACTATTGTAAAATGTATGCGCATTTCATGGATAGGTACAAACTGGAAATACAATTGTTTGAAATAATAATTGCGACTGTTTATCATAGCTGTCGATGAAATATCGTTGAGTAATCAGGATTGTGTATGAAAGGGCATGTTGATAAGTGAAAACGTAAACAAGAACGCATGAATAAATAAACAAACATTCAAATACCGGTACGTCAGATGGTCTGTTGAGAGCACCCTGCTTATGCATGCACGCAGACCTGCAGATTGAAGTGATAATATTATTCCAACAATTGTGTTTTGCTAGTAGACTGTACCCACTATGATAGCGGAGTTTGCTTTTTAGGATGAAAATTCCGAAAATCTCCCAGCATGGTATTCATGTGCTAAACGGCAGACGACCTGAGGGCCATTGCTGTGAAAATATTTTATATGTGATTTTTTGTGTTGTGCTTGTGTTTCATGAGCTTATGGAATTTCATGTGTTATTCCAAAAATAGCTTCCTTCAAAACTCGAAATCACTGTGAAAAATTGATAAAACCTCTTCGAACTGATCGGAATTAGGTTATTTATACACGGCCTCCCCAACGACGAAAGCCATACGCTAAATAATAATAATGTGATTTATTTTTTATGAAGTGTGGTTTTTTTATGAATTGAAATTTATTTGCTAAGAGTAACGTATGAAGGAAATGAATACATATTGAAACAATTACCTGAAACAATGTATTTCTTCAACTTTACATGAGTTATATTATGTATTGTATTTTTCAACGGTATTCAGATCACATCACACTGAGAGCTCCAAAGTATTTGATTCTCAATTTTATAGTAATAATAAGATCAAATGTATAAAGAGCATTCTTCTTGAAATAACTGACAAAACATGGAGTGCAGCTTCAAATTTGAAAAAAAAACTATGATTGGCGAAAATTGGAAAGACTTTGATGATAATAATTAATCAAGAGAGCGAATTGGTGTCAAGTTTCAGCTTGTGCATAGCTCGAAATGTCCTGTTGAAAATCGTTCATCACAGCTCATTAAAAATCCTAGGAAACCCCTATCCCAGCTAGGAAAAGCTACAAGTCATTGATCAACCTGTCACCCAAGCCCCAGCCTCAGTCAATAGCAGCCGGTTATTATTTTCCTTTCTGGAAAAATGGGGCGGCTAGTTTGTTTTCGCTTTTCTCAATATGAACCAGCCTCTTGAATGATATATGATATACGACGAGCGCTGAACAACATAGAATGCCTGTTCTGAGACCAGCAGAGCGGAGAGTGAACCCGTTGTTTAACCAATAAGAAAATTCATCTCGTCTGACCGCGACACTTTCCATCGATATGAGCAAATATAGACACAAATTTCTACTTAAAAAAGACCTCAGGCCCAGAACACACGACTGATACGATCGACGAGATTGCAACAAGGAAAAGTCGGACTATCCAGGAAAACATGAGAACACCCCGGAATAAATTTCTTATAATAGACCGGGTTGTGCCACCCTAAGTACACATTGAACCAATTTTGAAACGGAGAATTTTTCTGCTTCATGAACCAGGGAATCAAATCAGTTTGTGCTGCCCGTTTTGTTAATCCTATGCATGAACGAACACATATTGGATTTGAGGGAACCCAATTCTATTAATAAGGTAGGTTTTCAATTCAGTCATGCGAATCCAAAAAATGTTGAAGAATAAACAAGGGGGAAAATATGAGTTCTGTGGTATGGATGGAACGGGATAGAATGTTCGATTAATTCAATTCGATTGATTGAATGAAACTCGAGTCATGCAGAACTTTACTAAATTCAGGCTAAACATTGACAATGAGAATGAAATTATGAGAACCCATGGTATGATGTTGATAGAATTGAAAACAGATATGGAATTGGCGATGGTACCTCAAAGCGATTTTTAATAAGATTAACTATTTTCCATTGTATTGTATCTATATTTTGTATTATTTGAAAATTGTGTCAATAAATAAAAATTAATGGTGAATTCTTAAATGATCGACACTCCCAGTCTTTGGAGAATTTCACAATTTTAAAAAATTTACAACTTGAAAAAAATACCAGAATTTAAAAATATTTACAAATTTTACAACTTTGAAAAAATACCAGCAAGTGGCCACAAATGTGTACTTTGTGGTCTCTTGTACTACTACAGTTGAGTGCAAAAGTCAGGCACAAAGTCGAAAAACATTCTTCAACAGGTTTAAACGGAAATGGACCCGAATGACCCTAACAGGAAACAGATAATGGCGAAATATCACTCTAATTTGACGACGAGTCGAACTGTGAGGTGTGATAACTATACATTTTTCAACAACCCAAGAAGATTACATTATCATGTAATAAAACAATATAACATAAAAAACATTTATTCATTCTTTCTAGTATGTAAACCAAACATACTACAAAAATATACAGTATTTCAACAATTTTACTGTGATTAAATTGAAATTTTTTAATGCGGCTCAAATTTTCCATTTTGAAGGGATTGAGGGAGAACTGGGTTTTGATACCAGTAACCTGATCCTAGGTCTTGTTAATGAAGTACAGTATTATGCACATTTTCACACTGAATATGAAATTTAAATTCACGTAGCTGATATTTTTTACATGATCATAAATTTCAATCTGCCAATCTGTTTCAGAATAGAATGATTATTGACTTTTTAAGCATTACACAGATACAGGAAAATCGACAGATACACAATGTGAACGAATCTATGTTGTGTTCTGTCGATTTTAAATGATAATTCATACTGTATCATTTCAATGATATCCCAGAGCAAATTTCCGTGGAAAATTTATCTTCGTCACTCATTCAAGCATTTCCTTGTTCCTTGTTCAACGAGTTTCGTCATAAAAGGAAAGTGAAACCTTTCAACAATATTGGGTTTTCATCAATGAAGGCTCTATTGAATTTGACAAAATGGATGAATATGAATGATGTGATCCAATAATAATCAATATCTACTGAGCAAGTAAAATGGACTAATATGTAGTAGGGTTCCTAATGTATAGATGGGTCAAAATTTCTTGGCACTTGGCTGCTGGCTGCTACTAACTGCATTATAACATTGCCTGCTGCTTTGAATCTTCAAATCCACCCTAATGTGATCAGATCATGCTCTCAATATTCTCAGAAAAGTACCCGCGCTACCCCCCCTCACCAAAGCTCGACCTGTTCTGGCCAAGTGCCAAGAAATTTTGGCCCATCTATAATTTTGTGTGCAGGTTCGTGAAGAAAGCAACAGACCTCAATATTCTGTTTCTAGGGTATCTGGGGATATCCAAACCACATGATGATACTCTGAGGGTAGCGTCTGACTCGAGTAATGGCGGATGTCGCGTTCTATATAAACGTTCCTAGAACGGTACACATGAATGATAGAAACTTGTAATAAACTGGATTAGATTGAAAATATATGATGTTCTAATGTTTCATCATAACACATTTTCGGCTAAAATGTCACTTCAGAAGACACAAGAATTTCAACATGTCAAATTTTAAAACTAAATGGATCAATTAATTATTGCGCATTCTCAATTTTAGAAATGTTATACTTATCTTATATATATTAAGTTTATAAGGACTAAGGAGTAAAATATCTAAATTTGAATTCTTGTGTAGCTGAATTTTGTGGCCCTTTAAATATGTGTCGAAATAGTGGCATTCCGAAACATATTTTATATAGTGTGGGCTACAAACTTCAATTACACAAGAATTCATAAGACTTGATGTTTATATACTGTATATTTGAATCAATCAATTTTTATTCACAATACAAATACTGTACCAACTACGTACAAACGACCAGAGAAATAATTATTATTATTGTCTAGTTATTACAGTTTTAATTCAATACTTCTCTGCAATATTGCAGCGATTAAAAATCAATTGAAAACACCAAAAAGGTAAGTGGGTTAATAGAATATAGCGGACATATTGAATGAATATGACCGACAGAACGAGGTAGATGATGTGCTGTGTATCAAAACGGATGATCGATGAACTTCCTGCTCTGTCACACAATAACGGCCAGGGCCGGGGATGGGGTTGAGGCCACATTGGGTGAAAGTGAAAATTGCCAAAGTATGTAACTGTGTCCGGATTCTGAATTGATGGTTTCGAAAGGGCACCAAAGCGAGCTAAATTTATTGATCTAAACGGTTCCTGAACATTTCCTATCGATAACCAACCGTGGGTATTTATCCTATCTGACATTTGCAGAATAAAATAATTGGTCACTAACAAACAATGTGCAGTACATCACCGACTCCTCTTCTATCATCACGGATTCGAGCTGCCAAAACTAATCACTGATTACTAATAATTAATATCATGGCTGCCTGAACTCTATGCTTCTGTACATCAAATTTATTTCAACAGCAAGTTATCAGAATTATTACAGGGCTGATGCTATTATTATGAAATTTTCAACGTAATCCGTTAAGGATTAAGTCATCGCTGACTGTTAATGCAATGCAAATTAGGTTGATGACATCATTGAAAAGTATTGAAATGCAAAATCTCACTCATTTGTGATTAGTTCATTAAAGATTAGTAATCATGAAATATATTCTATGAATAATCATTTTTGGGAATCACATCATATCATTGTGCCTTATTTTTTTTCTTAAAATTTTATACATATTTTTGTGCAACATTACTGAAAATAAGATATCACTTGAAAACTTCAAACACTGAATAATTGATAAAAGTGAAATATTATTATTATTATGGTTCAAAATGAAAATAATAACCAAAAAAAGTCAAATAGAGGCCGAGAAAGGTCTCTTTCTTATAATTTAATGAAACGTATGAATTAAAAATTAGATTTTTTGGTTCAATTATTGATCTATTGACAAAAAATGCAGAATTCGAGCAATAATATAAAGCCTATCGATCGCTTAGTATGAAGGACTCCGGTATACATAAGCCATATAAATAAATGCATAGAGCATTGATTATTTATTCCCAGTTCATTCAGCACGCTTCAATTAATTATTTTAAAGAAATAATTCAATTTTTTCACCAAAAATCTAGGAAGATAAGTCGCTCAATAGGCAGATGGAGAGTGATGGTTTATACAATATTCATGGATTTCCATCAAGGAATTATTAATATGAACGAAAAAGAGGATTATATAGCGGAGCACACAAAAATGGGCGAGCGCGGCCTGCATTTACTGCAGCACTTGAATATTATGAATAATGGCCGAATCTTGGATTAATCAGAGACAAAGATTTATCTTAATGGGAAGTGTTCATCTTCACTCACCACCAACCCCCCTCCACCCCTTACACCCCTCCCATCCTACCACAGCCCATCACTTGGGGTTCCACCACACTTATCTCCAGTGCTTCAGTTCAGAGCCAGAGCAGCTCTTGCTTTCTAGGGCCCAAGCACTTCCACTCAGCAAGATTTAATCGCATTTTGCTTGGAGAGAACGCTCATCGACCAGTCAAGTCTATATCTCCATCACCATCAACCCCTCCCCCCACACCCCCACCAAGGCTACTCAGATTTCGGTGTCGATAAGTCGCCGCAAATTTAATGCAAGTGAAATCGTTATCCTCACAGAATGAACGAGCACTTTCGTTCTTCATTCAGGTAGTGCTTAATTTCGAAATTACAGTAGGCCTACCTCCGCCTCTCGACATACAGGCATTATGCATAGATCAGATCCATTCATCAACAATCGAGCCAATGTGCACACACAAAAGCAGTAAAGCACCAGCAAAGCACCAACCACTTTTCAGTCAGTTCGTGCACAACATGCCCTTCCAATAGGGCCTTTTACAAATTTCAGAGTGCAAACTCGCAAGAAACATGGAAATCATGGAATCACTTATGCCACAGACAATTCATGTACATAACCATGTATATAGTTCTATGCAGACAATACAAGAGGTTATACATAGTCTGTGCTTATGCGATTAAAAATATTCAATTAATATAATGGATTCAGTTCTTATCTGATGATTCATTACCTTCATATGAATATTTGATAATCATGAAAATTTGGAATTTCAACATGTCAAATTTTAAAACTAAAGGGATCAATTCCTCGATTAATTAATTATTGCGCATTCTAAATTTTAGAAATTTTATACTTATCTTATAAATATTGATAAAAAAATATTTGAATAAATATGGAAATTCATATTTAATTGGATACTTGGTAGAAAATATTAATCCATGATACAGTTAGCTCAGTATGTAATATTATTATCCAACACTTATTAAATATGGAAAATACAGCCTTTCATTACTTAACAGAAAGATTTTTAGAAAAGAAAGATTTCCAACAAGTCTTGAAAAGTTCTAAAAAGCTTTCAAAAGATTAAAGAAGGTCTGAAAACTTTTCAACACAACACAGTTTACTTTCAGAACAAATGAATGCTTATTTTTTTAAAAAACATGTGCTTTCCATAGTAGCTGTATTTTTTTGCTGGGGATGATGCCCACATAGGCTCTAGGCTTGTGCGTGGGTAATGGGAAGGCTGATGATGAGGGATGAAAGGACCTACAGCTATTGACCTATTTACTATTGTAGCAAGTTTTATTCATTGATAACCACTTTTAACAGGAGATAAATAAAATAGAAAATGGCTTAAAATCCAGTTTAATTCAATATTTATTGGAGTCAATTAAACCTTTTCCCTCAACTGTACAGGAGAGTGTGCAATATGACACAGAATAAACGTAAATAATATAAAACCGTTGATGATCATCGGTATGAAGTGAAGTTCGTAGAGGAACATAAATGACAACCCACTTGAAAACATGGCAGACTATGTCACTTGTCATTTTCACACGTTTGACGTCAGTTCACCAACAACAAACGCTTTAGATAAATTGAAAATGCAAACAAAATTCTACCGAGTTGTTCGTTGCTTAGACACATAATGCGCATTAAATAAAGTCGATATACAGAATTACATTGTCGGGAAAAATCAATTTTCTAAGCAGACAACAAACACTGACCTATTTGCTTGAAGTGGTGACAGCGGTACCCACGCGCGATTCAGCTCTTACGTGGACATGACACACCTGACATTTGCCATGAGCCACCCACCCACGTCAATATCATCTCCCACTTTAAAGTGTATCACTGACATCAGCCTCAACACTATCCAATTGCTAAAAAATTACCGCCGAGAGCCGATTTTAATTTCGCTATGCAACAATGAGCTGGGTGACGTCATGCAACTGGCGGTCTCAAAGCAAAGCACAGGCTTCCATTCAACAGTATTGACAATGCTCTTCACACCAGTTCCAGAACATCAAATGTCAGAGGGAGAAGTACTGTACTTGAAAATGAATTTCATTATTTTGAATAGGGGACTCCGAATGTCAGACAGACATGTAAAGTACTTGAAAATGAATTTCAAAGCAAATTTGACACTTAGACCAGAAAGCTGAGGATGGTGAATGCAGACTGGAGTTTTTTAATGCAAACCCGTACATACAATCGAGAAACCCGCTATGAACGGAAACATTTCAACTGTGGAGTAAACTCTCGACTGTCCTACATTAGCTCTCGACTAGATACAAGAATGTTCTTGATCATGGATACTCAATATATGCATGATATGTGTTTTCAAAATGAAATTTCTGTTTGGAATAGGCCAACTAGATTAGATTGTATTAAGAGAGGCTAAGCTCTCGACTATATGGAAGAATGTTATGAGAGATCTTGGATATTCAGTATGTGTGCATGAAATGAATTCAAAAATAAAATTTCTATTTGGAATAAAACACTAGTGACCACTGGAATAAGTACTAATTTCACCAAAAACCTCTAATATTGGCACGTGTATTACAGGTCTGCGGCTACATATGGCCAGTATGGTTTCTTCCTGTTTCACAAGAGTTCTTAATTTTTTCGAGACCACAGCTTGAATTGAATAAATAAATAAATTGAACAAGCCTTCAGAGATTTAACGTAGATACAAATTCAAGACAGTAAAAAATTTGTTACTTTTACTGCATTTCGAGTGAAATTTTTATGGAATAGTACAGGGGTTTTAGAAAAAATATTTCTTCTGAAATTTTTATGGAATAGTACAGGGGTTTTAGAAAAAATATTTTTTCTAAAATTTTTATGGAATAGTACAGGGGTTTTAGAAGAAATATTTCTTCTAAAAATCATCTACACATAGGGCCGTATTCAAGAATGTTACTCAATTGGCATTTGAGCTTCAGAAGAAATTATTATTTTCAATGCTTTTCAAGTATCATCCTCAAGTAACGTCCATAAAAACGGCCCATCACATTTCAACAGTATTTTTCTACATTCAATCAGTAACTTACTCTGCTTGCCCCGGCAAATATTTTGTGACACAAAAACCTGACCGAAATGAAAACTGTTGTGAACCGGAAGGATGAAAGAAGACGAAGCGCACGCGATGAATTCGAGGACGACAGGCAGGTCAGACGGTTTTTTGTCAGTGTTGATAAAAGAAGGCAACGAAAATTTCCGGCCGACGATGATGAGAATGGAACGTCTAAAATTATTTTTCAGCAATGTCGACGACCAGTGAAAGAAGTGAAGAGAAATAGGGAGAAAGATAGTTGGTGAGAGAAAGAAAGACAGAGTGAGTGAGTGAGAGGGAGGGAGGGAGAGAGAGTAACAGAAACGCGTCGATCGAGCGACGTGAGGGTGCAACTCAGCACACATTGGCGTTGTCCCAATTCCATGCAGGCTTTCTTGAAGACGACAGGCGTCAGAACGTGCATCAATCAGCAAGCCTGTTGCCGCCGATTACGGTAACCACGGCAACCGGATGGACGCGACAACTATTAAAAACAGCACGCGCCTATATGTGAGCCTTCACACAGAGCTAACGCCTTTTATGAGTGACAAGCAAAACACAATACAAGGCAGAGCGCCTTTTGCAGCCAACGCCTTGACGTATTTCATCATGGATGGAATTACATGGCACGTGATATTATGTTGGGTACAAGTTTGAAACAAAAATTATGTTGTATAGTTTGAAATCTGTTTATCAAGATTTACACTAATTCAACAATTATTTTAAAAATCTTCGATCCGAGAAACTGCGGATCATTAATGTTTAATCCCATACGTACACATACAATACAGGTATTATAACACTCTAAACAGAGTGTGTAAAGTCTATACAGTCTAAACCTTCTATAATGGAACTGATCTGAAAATATTAGTTTCTCGAACAGAATTGAATCCTATTCACTGTTCTTGGAATCTTGGTTATGTTCTAATATCTAATGTAATTAATTAAACAATAGCGTCGAAGCTCGGAAAGAGTATTAGAATCAAAGTTTGGCTAACTCAATTATAAAGTTTTCAGAATTTTTCCTCAGATTTGATAAAATCAAGACTGAACGTCAGAACATATTTTTGGATTCAACTCATTTGAGATATTAAAATATATTTTTTCTCTTACCATAAGTGAGTGAATTTTCTAATGTGCCTAGCAGTTTACTCACAGCAAATATTAAATCCATACTCCGTACCTGAAAAAATCATAATAGTATTAGTAAAACAGGATATAAGTTAGAACAATATTCATCCTAAACTATAAATTAAATTCGGTAAGAGATTGATTGAAATTTGTTAGAAATTATACACATTGTTTTCTAAAATCTCAAATCAGTATGTGACGGATACATGTGATGTTCAATTTATGTTCTATATATTTTTATGTAAAGTATTAAACTTAAATATTTTCTAATGCTTTGACAATGTATTCGGCTAGTGAAATGTAAGATTGTTCGACACAGTTGTTTGTTAATGAATAATTTCAAGTAACTTGTTTCTTCATCATAGATTGCCTCAAAACAAACATTCTTCACTCTATCAAATAATATAACCAATGTGTAATTACCGTGTCACATAAATCAATTAAGAACACCAGCACTTCCACCAGTAACTTCATGGCACAATGAGCTTTTAGAAAATCCAAATTAATGTACACAGGGTATGAATGAAGGAAGCCGCACCAAGCAAGCTCATCACAGGTGAAAAACCTTACGGGTGGTCTCATTAGTGAGGCAACCGCAGTCAACATTATTTTGATGCAGTACCGGAGCAGAACTGTGCCCTATTATAACTTATGTACCAAAATGCTGCGCCGGTTAATTGTCAAGAATTAGGCACTGCTCTACGACTGTAATTAGTTTCTCGAATGTCACTTGGTTCGGCTGTAGTTATTGCCCAAGGAGCAATGTGGGTGTAATCAGATTAGAAGGAAAGTAAAACGTCACATAACTTTGATGAAATTAATAAGATTACTAATGAGTGGGCCAAAGGGTGTATTTAGTCGTAGTAAGTATTTGTTTGAGAGAATGTATGAGTACACGCTTGTTTGAGTAGGCCTACTATGTATTTTCACATTTTCAGTATTTAAACGTTTCAGTATTCAAACTGAAAATAGCGCTATAGTCCGATTCACGTCAAGAAGTCAGTATTGTTTATATGAGGAGCATTGATGCCAAGTTTCATTGAGAGAGAAAGAGAAGACTGCACCAAACGTGTTTGTTGGGACTGTGTGCGACAACAATGCACAGTGCGAATAGGATAGAGACATCAGCAACTGCCTTGTGCTGAACAAGGATAGCAAACTCCCATCTAAGCAATGCTGACTTCTTGACGTGAATCGCACTATAGTATTTCAACTAGTAGGAGATTCACTTCAAGAAAAAAGTAGTTGAGATAAAGTTTGGGGCGAGAATGAATTCAGATTTCTCAGCTTATTATCATCAATCACTTGAATTTTTATTCAAAGAAAGGGCTGTAACATTAATGGAAATAATGCCTTGTGTGGATTTCTGAAAACCAAGAGTCTATAATCATATATAATCATATCATCCATCAATCAAAAATTTCCTCAATTTCTCAACAGTAGCTTAACAGGAACTACAACCAACTGAAATCGAGAAAACCTCCCAGAAACATCTCATATATTTGACAAGATGTGATCAATATCTCTCAATAGAAAAAATATACAATTAATAGTTAAAATAAAAATGAAATATGGAAATATTGGTGAATTTGAAACCGAAATGTTGTGATTGTCAAATAAGATTATCTTTTGATTAAGGAAGAAAGTATATCACAACTTATTTCCTGAACCGTAGCAACATCCCAAACCAAGAGAAAAGGGACAAATTAAATCATATCTGAATGCAGGAAAAACTAGACCACAGCTGATTTTCCGATTGAATTTGGCAGCGCTGACATACAGGAACAGTCATTGAACAGGAAATTGATTTCAGGCGAAGAAATGCGAACAATAATATAAATCAGAGCAGCGGCTGACAGTATTGGTTGGCTGTGGCCACACCACATCGCCAGCAGCGCCATAATCGACAGGCCCGCTGATGAAAGGCAGCGAGAGAGGTCTAATTTCAAGAGAGTGAGATGGGGTATTTGATGAGGCAAAACTACTGAAAGGGGAATGAAATGTGGAATGAAGGGGGAGAGGGGGGGAGGGGGCTTGCCAGTGGCGATTGCCTCTGCCAAACGCAGTGAATCGTGTAATGAACGGCAACAACTATGATGGCACGGCATGGCAGCTTGAGTGGAGTACACACCATCGCATCAGACCACGCTGCTCAAGTCGCATTCGCCATTAATCACTTGCACCCGCGCTACCACAGGCCATTATTAGTACCCGGGCCACTACACACTGCACTACCGGAATTCAGCTACGACTGAAGAACCGACCGCAAATGACAATGAGCAGCTCACATACTACTCTCCCAAAAAGATCAAAGTACTGCTCATCTATGCAAATACGAGCGTCGATCACACATCCCCTCCACCTGCTATAACGGCGGGAGACAACTTTATCCTGAAGGGTAAACAGTTTTAGTGGAATTCAGAATTTCAAAGAGCTGCCAGGGGATTTCATTCGCCAATAAACCACAACCCCTGGAGCAATCGCTTCAATAGAGCTTCATCAACCCGAGCTCAGCCTAGTGCAATACATCAATACAACTAACATAACAATGACTTCTCTGTCCGAAACTGGTGACTTGGAAACAGTGAATTGACCCAAAGCCATTGTTGAACAATGTATACAAGAATGTTACATCGTATATAACGTACATCGTTATACAGCACTATCTTAGCAATATTTAGCTTAATCGGACAAAGTGTTTGCTTTTGGAGTGAAAATTTGTGACTGTGAACTATATGCAACATAACCTAGATTTGGGCTGTATTCTAAATTGGAAAAGGGCTCAAGTCTGTTGAACCTTACCATCAAGTATTATTTGTTAATTACTGAATAAATAAAGTATACAATAGAGTGAAAAATGGGAATGGAATAAGCATGTACAATTGTGGACTCTGGATATTGATCCAATAGGAAAAAGAAAATGAAGAGGTCTTAAAACGTGTTTCGCGCTTTTGTTGTTTCTATTTATCAATAATTGTACAATATCTTGGACATAGCCTACATATGCCAAGTTAAACAGGTGCTTGCTTATTTATAAATTCATTCAAGAACTACATGAGAGGAAAATACGATTATCACCCTCAAAATGATTAGCCTACACAATAGAATACAATCTGTGTAATGCCAGTCCTATATTATTAGTATGCATGAATGAGTATGTTCACGTGTTATAAACGTAATCCAATCGAAAAGCATTACTATTAGTAAAGTGAATAACTATGCTGTTAGAGGTAAGAGGATATTACTTCAATCTGTACTTGTTTTGCATTGTAGGCCAATACATAGAGAGCACAGTTCAATTTTGAACATTGACACATCGGTAATACCTATTATTTTCAATTTTAATTGTAATCTCACTAACGATGCATATTAACTACAGTTTGCAGCATGGCTAAATTCAGAGCCTCTAGTTTATGGTTGATGATGATGACAAGTATGCAATTCTAAGCAATATGAATATTGAATAAAATGACTAGAAGTTGTCACAACCACAAATTTATTAAAATATCTACATAAAGGTTTCGGTTGTTACACCATTATCAATAATCTCTGGTGAACCCAAAAGAAAGTAAAGAGCAGTAGAATATTATGTAGCAGGCAATACGATCAGTAGTTGAATTGACTATCAAGGTGAACGACTGCTATTGGCCTAGAGAAGCCACTCCCACAGAGGGCGGTTCATACAAACGCCATCATCCAATCTGGGCCAATAGCAGACGATCGCCTTGATAGGTCATTCAACTACCTATAGTATAGCTCGTTTTACAGTATATATTCTGCTACTCTTGTTTTAGTTTAAAATAGGTTGATAATGGCGTAACAGGTATCTCGAAACTTGAATAAACAACTTCTAGCCTTTTTATTCGGATAACTACCACAATAAGTCAATATGTTGAGCTATTTTGATTTCAAAATCAACAAAAAATTACTGTTGATATCAACCTGAAATTTAGATCAATCCATCATGAAAGTTTAGAAATAATTTAATATTTTATTAATAAAATCAATGCTTATTATTAAGCTTTCAACATGGAACCATAAACAAGACAGGTTGTCAATCGCCTATCTACATAGCTAATCATGAAGCCTGTGTCACATCAGGGAGAAAAACGAGCTCACAGTGTGCTGATGTTAATAATGCATGTCAAACTTACTGACGTGATAGAAACCGATGAAATATGGATCATGGCTAGAACCAATTTAATACACTCTAACATGACACTTTCATTCTCACACATTTTTTTCATTACAAAGGCGAGTCAACTGACTTGATCGAACCTGTATAATGAAAATTTATGAGTCCTGTAAAACAGGGAAAAGGTGGAGACATACATAGGTCGGTGTACTAAGCAATAAACTAAAAGGTCCATTGCGCAGTCGCCTTTTGTCTGTATAAACAGAATACTTGGACTTCTAAATTTCCATGAACAGGCCCAAGTCCGCTCTACATGAGAATGTTAGCGAAAACTTATTACTGTACTTTAAACTTGTTTTAAAAACTCTTCTACGAAATTATTCGAATGTAAAAAAACACAAGCTCATATCTTACGAACGTGAGAATTGAGATCTAAAAACAAGAGTTACCGGCTTAAAATTTCAATCTGCTTCAACTTACAACTTCCAAGTTACAACTTTGTAATCAACAGATTACACAGCACTGCATCCAAAGTTCAGCGAAAAAAGGATTGGTGATTTTCGAAACTTTTCACAAACGAAAGAGAATACTGGGAATTGAATTTGTTCAAAACTAGTTTGAATCATTGTTGAACTAATTTCGTGTATCACTTCATTATTTTCAAGTAAGATTATACTGTATTGTGTGTCGAAAAGCAGTGATAAAAATTACTGACTGATGCAAAAAACTAAGAGAAAACGTTCGTCGGATTTTTCCGTTCAAGCAAAATGATGGTCGAATGTTAGTTTAGGAATGAGAACATTTACATATGCTGGGAAAATATGAAAGAGTTCTCTTTCAATTTCTAATGAATCATTAGGACGAATTTTGAAGCAGTTCTAATTTGAATAGTGGGCTTCCTTGTAGGCTATACTCTTTGGAAAAACATTAATTAGGAACATAAGCCCCTCAGGCACACAAGATTCGTTATCATTATCGTAACAATGTTTGATTGGAGCAAATTTGATTAGAAATATCATCTGAGATCACAGTGAAAATATCGGTTTAAGAAGAATTCCAATATTCATGTCTGTGGGTAAATTAATTCAATTGACGAACGTATTACCTATTGACTTTGTAACCTACTTTGATTATTATTTTCAAGTTTCCTTTGCTGTTTTTTTTAATCTCATGAGATGGTAGTCGAAGAACCAGTACCAGCAGCCCTGAATCAACAAATTGACTGACAGTGAGTACCTACATCCACATTGTCCAAACTTAATTGAAAAATAATCACAAAAAAGAACTGTGTAGAAAGAACCAGATTAACTGAATTTCAATTAGGGAGCTATCAACTTTAACTTGAAACAGAATGAATAAATAAATTGTCCGGATGGTGATGAGAAAAACGCTTTAGCAGGACACTTTTCGCTTATTTCCCAGGGGAGACCTTAGCTTTCAATCTAAAAGTTTCCCTTATTGAATCCATTAAATAGATTGTTTCCAATGAAACCCCTTTTACGCCTGAGTCACGTATGCTATTCAACAGAAATCAAATTCCCAACTTGTAAGGTCTGTGCATGTAAAAGTTATTGGTTAGGATTACTGAAAAAAGCAAAATACAATTCAGTTTTGAAATTGAAATGCAGAGCACATTTTCAGTAACATTCAAAATGTCAAGAGCGATCAAAAGATTCCAATTTCTGATGAACGAGTACTAACATTGGTTTCAACTTTGTTTTCCATGATGGTTTAATGATTTTTTCTTTTTCTCATTTGCTTGTACGGTACTGTATATTGTATTGTTGTTTTTTTTTAATAAATTTTATTCAATTTAATACATTCCAGTTTTTTTTATTAAAATACCACTTGTACCTACCTACATCCACGATGTCAGAGAAAATCTGAAGTGTTTGAAAATTTGAACTGAAAGGTCGAGGCAAGACTGATTTCGTGACGAATTCCATGGAGATAGAAGCTGATAAGAGAAGCGAGAAAGATCGCGGTTTCTAGGTTATGCCTTAATTTTATGTTCCAAGCGCCAGTTTATCTGCAAGCCATCCTCGCATTAAATAACCAGTTCCAAGTTCATTATTATCTACCCACCTCTACTATATTTCCTCTTCTACTAAAACATTGGACTCAACATAGCATAGCATTGATCAACTTATACCTCCTTATAGAGGATTCTACAATAATTGAATATCTGTCACTTGAAGAAATATTGAATCTATTCGAGTATAGTACTATTCATTTAAGTTGGCGGATGGCGAATAACTTTCATTTGATAGAGAGATATTATTTCTTTGCCATCGGACTCTACGGTCATCAGCAATGTCAAGAAAACATAAATATTTTTCCAAAACACAACTGTTTTGTTTAAAAATATTTTAAACAATTGTTTTGCAAAAATATTGATGTTTTCTTGACATTGCTGATGACTAAAATTCTTCCATGAATCATGAATCGTAGCCGAATTTGTAAATCATGTAGCCTCCAAACTCCGCCTACTATCTCTTGATAAACCAGAAATGAATGACTCAGCTAGTTCTGAATTCGACCGGTAGATGGCTACAGTTACTGGGTGATTTACAGCTTCAATTTTTACTGACACGCCTCCAAGCTCCGCCTCTCTTCCCTGATTGGTCGGCAATGCATAACGCAGCTAGTTCTGAATTCTGTCGTAAGATGGCAGCAGTTACTGGGTCATTCAAGTTACAACTTCATTATTCAGCCGTCTAGATGTCAGAGGTGTTCTACCCAAAGTGAATCCCCAAAGTGAAGACGAAAGTAGATTAAATTACTTCATCCAAGCTACCATTTTTAAAATGTACTCATCCACAATTCATTGCTATTATTGGATTGATTCAACTTCTGCCAATGTATATGAATTGGCATAAATTTCTATATGAGCTTCTTCTGGATACAGTTTTATAGGGAGGAAAACTTGTAATTACATCCAAATAAAAAGGCTTTGAATTCGAATCAGTGGCTTTGATAGAAATAATTCACATGAAGCAATACAAATAGCCAACTATTGCAGCTATAGAATCTGAAGAAGCAGATATTAAATTTTATTTACAACAGTAATTAGCCAGTGATAGAAGGGTTTCTGAAGTCAGGTAGAAGACTCAAAAAACTTATTCTACAATTAAACATTGATACATCGGATCATTCACATTTTTTAAAATTCTGTACCTAAACTGTTGCTCGGATGATTTCAGCAATGAATTGTTTCATAACGGTTTTTGTTAGTTGTTATTCGAATAATCAATATTGAATCATTCAATAATTCGGTTGACAAATCAATCTTCACAAAATTTAAAATGAAAGATTAGTTTCAGAGATAAGATTGTCAACGAATTATTATTTAAATGAACAGTAAAAATTACCTACAGTAGAGATGATTTACTATTTTTCAACAGAAATTGAATTCCTATGATTTTACAGTGAAATATTATAAACTAATTCATTATCATAAACTACTAGCAAATTTACAAGTTAATAATATCAGAAACAATAGACAATATGAATTTTATTATACTGAATGAACATTGGAAATAATTACTTAAAATATAAAATCAATTTCCATCATTTTTCACAGAGTTTCCATGTTTTTTCAAGAGATGATTCAATTTTTTTTGAGTTTGTGATAATAGAACTAATGTCAATAAAATCCTACAAAAAATTCTCAACGTTTGCAAATTATATTGGTGTTAAATACCACGAAAGCCTTGTCTGGAGGGGGTGCACTCAACATAGTTTTGGATGGAAATGAAGGGAAGGGAGCCACTGCCACGGACGGGGACGGGGACGGCAGTACTAATGACTTATCATGAAGGTAGGGGTCGGTCACTGCATGGCAGGCGTAGAATAGCAGCACGCATAACATAGCGGCGTTTCAGACAGGAAACAACATCCGTTGAAAACCCGTCACACTGCCGTGTTCGACCGTTTCGTCAGTTCCTTTTGTGTCGACCAACAAACAACTGAACGAGCTACGCTGATCGATCACTCAGAAGGCTTCTCCTATCCAATTCCAACTTCAAAACCAATATCATGCGACTCAGTGAATGATTCAAATCTAGTTCGTACAATGGAATTTTATTGGCGTTTTGCACAACGAAGTCACAGTGCAGGCTTTTTTTATCGGTCACAGAAGCTGGGTTGAATAAAAAGCTAATACTCGTTCTAGGAAACGATCAATACTTTACTTTGGGAGAAAGTGTTGGTTGAAAAAGCAAAGGCTGTTCTTTCTGTTAAAATCTCTGTTAATTTTTACCGTCATCTTTTTTCTGTGTGACAGCCACATGAGCTCTTGCCTTGTTTGTGGATTATGATAATAAGAGGTGGTCCAGAAAATATAATACATACAAAATAACAGTCTTTCTAATCCCCATACGACCGGGCCCTCACTGAATTAGCGAAACCCCGACCAGATCAGGTGGCACATCGTAAAGTGTATTTGTTTGTACAGTACAAAGTTTTACTATATTGTATCTCAATCTGATACTTTAAAAAGACAACTAATGCATAATTATTAAAAACTATTTCAATTATAAACGGAAGAACCATATAAAACGTGGAGGTCAAAGATGCATAAGTGATGGAAACAAATTAAATAAACTAATAAGTTAAACTTAAAGATTTATAGAGATATTGTCATCTCAGAACGGACAGAAGAAAGCGATCAGGAGATGAAAATATATTGGGCTCAAGACAATGATTGACCTAAATAATCCAATGTGGTAAAAATACAAGTTTAATATTCAAAATAATCAATGAGCCATTGAAAAAAGTTGAATTACTTATGCTCCTATTACTTTTTTTTTCTCGTTGTAAAACAGTCTAGTTCGAGACAGCATTAAAGATTGTATAGAATTCTTTATTTTTATTAAAAATGTTTATAAACTAAACATGGCCATGTTTAGTTTATTAGTATTTTTAATAAAAAAAAAAGAATTCAATACAATCTTTAATACAGTCTCAAGCTAGACTAAGTTAATAAAACAATTAATACTCAATTGATGGGAAATTAGAAACTTTTTCAAAAGAACCTCAAGTTTCTATGCATAACAGTAACTACTGTGTGTAGGATAGTGTGTTGATAAGGATCCTGGACTATAGGATTTTAAGGATCCTAGGATTATAGATCGATATTGCATCATTACATTTGATAAATGTATCGAATAGGTACTGTAACGGCAATGACAAAGATATGACAACTTTCGGATGTTAAATTGAACTCAAAAGCTCAACTCCAGACTCAAGGAAACACATCTTTTTCACGTATCAACTTCAACAATTCTTATTGATCTTACAATAGTCGTTGAATATTCTCTAGTTGAATTCTTTATATAATTTTTTAGCAGTAATTTCTTATGGTATCCCCTTCAACAGGTACCAGCAGTATATTTTATGATATGCTGATCGTGTGACATCCACCTTCCACCTCCGTTATATGACCTGCCCATCAAACGGGTTTCACTGGAGTTGCGTGCTACATGCTTTGCCACAACAATTCACACGCTGAAGAACTCGACTGCAATTGATGCAACAAAATTTGATCTCATGACGCCTTGTGAAAATATACTACATGCCATTCACACATACGATAGAGGACTCTTCTTCTTCTGTAACAGCTGCTTCTATTTCATTCTAATGTGGATTTCAGAATAGACCCATTTTCAAATTTGTGCTCATTGGAGTGTTGCCTTTGCCTTTTTCTTTGCCTTCTTTCTTTCACCGTTCAGATATTACTGCCTCTGCACCTCTATACGAACTTTGCACCTCTTGTAATTGTGTTTTAAAGATGATGATAGTGAAGTGAATAAAACATTTATGTTCTCGCTTTAGATTACGTTAAAATATTTTACAAGCTAATCACCGTTTCAATTTGAGAATTGGTCACTTTCTCAGGTTTTCAGATGAAGCAATTCTAATAAGATGATGAATTTGAATAAATTTCCAACATTCTGCTATCATTCGGTCACTTATTGTCTTCTACGGATACTAGGATACACGGTTGGATTCATGTGCAGATCCCATCTGAGGTTTTGAGAGGCGTGACGTCACCCGGAACCTAGTAGATAAGTGACTATTTCAACATTTCCATGGTAACTAGGTTCAGAGCTACGTCTCTTTCACATTAGTTTACTACACATTCTACTCCATGACACCTGCCGTGTATTCTAGTATCAGTGGTGTCTACTGCATCAAGTACCTACATGCTACACACGAATAGCAATAATTGAAAAAATGCACTAGCATAAACCATAACGTAAACAATTAAAGTACAAAACAAGGATCAACCGCCTAACCCTAGTATGTCTAACGACCCTATCGTGTATTCTAGTTTCAGTAGTGTTACTGTATGAAGTACCTGTACTCGAATAGAAATAATTGAAAAAAGCACTAGCACAAAGTAAACAAGTCAAGAATAAATCAAGGATAAACCGCTCAGTAGAGAAGTGAATAAAATGTTCATTACAAGTTCCTTTACATTCGTTTCATCTGACCTAATCATTCATCCTGTATATGATTCCAGTTCAAGGTGTCAAATTCTAAAGGCTAACAATGTAACTAATCAAATTCTAACGATGAATGGCAAGCAAAACTCGATACCACCAAACATGAAAGGTGCAAATGTCGGAATGAAATGCAGGGACGGCTGCGCATAATTGGACTTTTATTCGGCACAATGGACGCAGATTAATAATACGGTCTGCGTAAATGAACGCCCGGGTTCAAGTCACGAAAGACAATTACATCTCTTTGTTCCCAGCAAAGCACGGAATCAGTCGGAGTTCATTGTCTCTACTCAACTGTTGAAAAGAGTCACTCACTCTCTCTCTCTCTCACACGCCAATCCACGTCCACCAACCCTTTCCAAGAAATTCGCTTCCTGATGAATAATTTATTTGCAATCAGAAAACTGAGAGAGAGCAAGATGAAATGAAAATGCGCAGATAGCCTAGTATTCCACCAGTAAATTCTCGCTATTTGATCGGGAATCCTGCTACTCAATCACTTCACCGTCATGCCATTGAAGTTTTTCTAGCCATTCTAATTACTCGTACAATGAGTACTGGTGGCATTTTCGAGCCTGATACCATGAGTGCACTCATTTCCAAGTACCTAATATTTACAGAAGCGATTCAGTCAAATTAATTACAGTGATGATTACTTTATTGCATTCTAAACAGCAGTTACTTGATTAATTAAAATTCAATTACTGACAATTCAATTGAACTGACTACTATCTATACTGAAGTTTAGACTTACTGTATGAACATATAAATAATCGAAGGAAAATCGTTTGATTCAATAAACCTTTCCAGTTATTATAGCTGCTTGAAATTATGAATCCGAAATTATTGACTAATTATGTCAATCTTTTATCAATTCTCAATTCACATAAAACTTTTTTTTGAATCTGTACATGCGCATACAAATTCTCAACGGAGAGAACTAATATAATATTATGTTGATTATTTTGGCTGTGCCATCGACAATTTCTGTACAGAAATAAATTAATTTTGTATACGATTCATTGATTAAAACTTACTTAAACTGTTATCGAAATTGAGAAAGAAAATGCATCAACCAATTTGTTAAGATTGATCGCCAGAGGTCAAATAAGAGCAGTCAACATAATATTTTTATAGTGAATTTATAATAAGTTTCAAGACAATAGTCTCAATTCAAATTAATTTGTATACGATTCATTGATTAAAACTTACTTAAACTGTTATCGAAAATCCAATTTGTTAAGATTGATCGCCAGAGGTCAAACAAGAGCAGTCAACATAATATTTTTATAGTGAATTTATAATAAGTTTCAAGACAATAGTCTCAATTCATGATAATTTACGAATTAGAGCATGAGTTGATATTGTTGACAACTCACTTGTTTTTTTTTTATTCATCAATAGTTGACGAATCCAATTTGATAAGAAGTTCTATTTATTCTGAAATTGATATGTGGGATGCATGTTGTGATATTTTGATCTATTCCAAGTCAATAATCATCTACATTCTACAAGATAAATATAACTCAATTTGCAGAACTACATACATCGTCAAACTTCAAGATGCATTATAGATCTAACAGAAAACAATTCGAAAACATTATAGGTAGAAAAGCATTATAGAAGTTGTATTTAGAGCTCTAGAGCGTTGAATGGGATTCAGAGAATTTCAGAGGATCGATGAAGCTATTCAGGAACAATTTGATAATTGGGCTATTAGGCAGAGAATTGGGCATAGAGTACCTTAGGTAAGGTTAGGTAATCAAGTTCCAGGATTTAAGTATTGATTGGAAAAATCATGCAACCGACAGATCAATTGAATACTTGAAGCATTCAGAAGAGAATCTTCGAGAAATTGGGTTTTACGAAGTTAATTTCAGTTTCTGGAATTTCAAAAAGCAATTTGGCATGTAATTAAAGTATAGTAGCCTAACTCAAGAGAAATGTTTGTTAAACATAACTAACAGTAAAGTTTGTTAAACAGTAAGTTTGTAAAGTCTGTTGAACATAACAAGTTGAAAGTTTGTTAGTTGGTAATCTCAATTCAACCAAATTAATCAAAGTACAGCTTGCCAAAAAAATCATAGTGAGCGATTTCAATTCAACCAATCTGATCCAAGTACAGTAACTTAAATTAATTTTAAAAAACCTAATCAGCTATTGATGTCAAGCACCTCGACAGACGACAAGGAATTCGAGACTGTGCGAGTTACCGACACTGGCTTATACACTTGTGTGCAGAGTCAGGTGTACCGGAACCAGGCATTCGTTTATTACCGAACCAGTTTATGGCAGGCAGCCGCAGCGCAGTCACAACTATGCACTCACTGGACCCGTGAGGAAGCGCAGCTCAGCTCAGACCAGAGAGCGCAAAGAGTTCAAGGCGAAACCAGTCCTCGCATCATCGGCTGACTCTGGTCACGCCAAGGCAAAGGCTCACAAAGAAGACCTGGGAGCGACGTGGTCCACCCCCAACTGACCCCCCCCCCCAACCGGACTACCCACGCCGCCCCCTTCTAACCCACTTGTGTTAGCTGCTCGCCGCCAATGACCCACTTAGGCCGGCGGCTCTTATCGAACGCAGCAAAAACGTGGTCGCCCCAACATCCTATAAACACGCTTAGAAATTTACGATATCATCCAATGTAATACCCTACAACAACAGCAACCTAGCTGAGCCGGACGCAACCACGACTCCTTTCTAATCAGCAAAAGTCAAAGTATGTACAATGATAAAGTGCGCAATACAAGTTCAGATGGTTTTCTTCAGCTTGCTCAAGGCAACACAAACTATTCATCAATTATACAGTAAAGGTGCACTTAGTTGTGAACATTGACAAGAAACAATGTACATACTAATGTTATTGTAATTTAATATTATACTAAATTGTAAAGTTAAATATGTATTGGATTGGCACCTGCTGAAAAACCTTCAGGTTTAGTAAAACACAAAAATGTTATTAATTTTTTACAAATTTTGATTGATTGAAGCGACTGTAACAAATAATATTCTGAAGATTGAGTAATGAGTTTTCAACTGTGTTATTTCATTTTTAATGAGGTTACCTAAACACTATTTCCCTGTGAATTGTATGATATCTAATGTATTTTTTGGGGAATTGCAAGCGAGTAACTATTGTTAGTCTATGGTTATTGGTTAGTTGGATAAAATCTTGTAATATAAATTCTAATATTTCCAAGAAGTATAATTATATTCAACATGAGAAGTCATGCCCCTTTAGAGACAAAAAAACCACATGAATAGTGTGGTACTATAATGCTATCTGCCCAAAATTGCTGCACAGAAAGTGTAAGGACAGCTAGTTATTTTGATTTTTAGGTCAACATTATTAAAAATAAATGCTTGATAACTTGTTATGAATTGGTTGATCATTGTTAATGATAAAAATTATTATTACCAATTACCATCAACATACTGATTATATTGATACTGATTAGATTTACCAGTCTAAATTTTAGTGAATGATTTTCTGAGTGATAGAATATTCTTTCTTCCTCAGAAGAATACAGCAAGCAAATGATAAAGAGTCTCCTGTTTACAGTATTACCATATAAACAAGAAATTTATTGCACTTGGTTCAACCATCTTGCATTGTAAACCACCAGCTATAAAGAAACGAACAGAATAACAATTCAGAATGGCGTGTGTGAAAACATAGAAATGGCCGGATACCTTTATGATGGACTGTATACGAAGGAAACTACCTAGTACTTTATTGAGCAGATTCATCAACACACAATTTGAATACAATTGGATCACGACAGCAATTGCAAGTACAGAGCCGTACCCTATTAGCACTAGAGCGAATAACATGGACAACGACTTCCTGGATGGGAGAGTGAGCAGCTCAAACTATTAGCACAGTACATCATTTGACACGTCACATCATTTTAACGGGACCAGATTTAGTCTATTCCAGTCATAATGTTTCTTGTTTGTAATTATTTTTTCAAGACAATTAACTACATGCTATAAAATGAAACATTGAGCTAATTTTGTTTAGTGTCACCAAATATAAATAATCGAGATCTACTCCCGGAAGTCACATTGAATAGACAATTCTCAGTGCCATCATGTCATTCAAAAAAGTAATATTGATAACAGTACATAGAAGACTTTCGTTGTACAAATCAGGCAATTACTACAAAGACGGCCTTGCATATTGATAAATAGATTTCACTATGATTTATAATTTGAATATTATCATTATTGACCAGTTATCTTCCTTTTTTAATAATTACTTGGTGATAATTTAGTTCTAATTTTAACCTATTTTGATACAATGATTCTTTTTAAAATCACCATAACAGTGAATTCATCAATCAATCAATGTTGATAGGAATGTAGGAAGATGTAGGTTTGGAATGATAATTTACTAATCAATTTAGGATGATAATTGTAGATTTGAGTGAAACAGCTTTGATAGTGATTAACATTTCAACTTTAACTTTAAAATTGGAATTTCAATGAATCTAAGCTAAAATAGGGAACTCACGAATAGCAAATAATTATCGTTAATTTCCTTCAATAGCAATTGATATATCATACATTTCTATTCATTTTAACAGAAGTAGAAAGTTCTCATATTAGCAGTGAAAAGGCAACTGGATAGACTGAGAATTTTTCAGAGTTACCATGGAAAGTGTGCGAAATCAGAGTGAACAGACAACAGACAAAGCCTATGGGAAGCCAGATTGAAATGGAAAGCAGCAGACAATTGGATAACTGGCAATGGAAAGCTTTCTTCCTCATTTGTACTGTACTCATTAGGTCATGAAGGCAATTCAAGTTTCTTACAGAGAGTTGCGAAATCTCATTAGACTATAAAGCAATTTAAATGTTCTTAGAATAATACATACGTGAAATACACATAAATGATTCCACAGCTTGAAGTATCATCTCACCTGAAACAATACAAAAATTTAATTAATCAATTAAAAGTAATTTTTTATGATCATACTCACACGATGATACTCAGCATTTACATAATAAAATAGAACTAAGGATGCGTAATTGCACATTAATCTTCAAATAAAAAACTAATTAAAAAATGTGAATTGATATAAATTGAAATATGAAATGACATCAACACAAAATATTCAATATCAACAGCATAGAATAAATCACCATTCATTTGTTAGCTAATAGAGATAGAAACAGCAGGAGACTGAAAGCAGGAAGGAGCAGGAAGCAAGCGTATTGACAAAATATTGGCGATACCCAGAAAAAGAGCTGAGATATAAATAGAAAATTATAAACACTGAGATCGATTATCGCCAGATGTTTGGTGAACGTTTTTCAATAAGTCAAACTTCAGAGCCTAGAAGTCAGTTCATCAGCAACCCCACAATATTTGGATTATAATGACAAAATATTGGCGATACCAGAAAAAGAGCTGAGATATAAAAATAGAAAATTATAAACACTGAGTTCGATTATCGCCAGATGTATGCTGTTTACTAAATAATTTGATTATGAGATCGCTGGTTTATAATAAGAATCTATCTATATCTAATCTATATATTTATAGATGAGATTGAATCCGACCAAATTTATGACGCCAATACTTGCATTGAAGAATAGATTCTGGCCATCGTCCGTCCATTGAGAGTATTGGGGAAACTGAATTATTCAGAGTAGACAGGCCTTCGAAGGGCAGGAAATGGTCCACTTGAATTGAAGATGTTTTACCCACAGGAAAAGCGAGTAATTCCTGCAGGAATTCGATTCCCGGCGTAAATTTGCATTTAGATAGAATTTTCTTGATCACTAATCGATTGTGTTCTCAGACAGCTGGTTGTTGTTTCATTCTTCCTCAAATTGTTTAGAATTCTCAAAACCTTTTCTAACAGATGAATGAATTACATTACTTTTTTCATGGAAATTAACATTTGTGCATTGTACTACAAAAATACAACTCACAAAACTAAAAGAAAGGTTTTGTGAAGTTTTCAATTATCGTATGTGAAAAAATTTATTATTGAATAATTCGATAATATAATTCTGTAATCATCGTACCTGAGATGATCAGAGCACACTGACAGACATTGATAACAATTAATCTGGTCAGAAAAACATGAACAAAACATTTCATCAGGTAGAGAACTTATTTCAGGTGACCTTTTTTCTAAGTAGATCATATAAATTATAGTCTGTGATAATCTTTAAATTTTTTTATGAAAGTCACTAAACGAGAGAACTACACTCTTTCTCTATACATTTGATGTGAAGTCAAACACACATTATTGAGTAAAGTCAATTGAGAAAACTTCAACACGTACAATAATAACAACATAATTTTAAAATTAAGTGACTAGTTTTCTCAATAAGAGTGACGTGTTTAAAACAATTCTCATTATCAATACAACGCTATATATTTCCCCAGTCGAACCTATTTTGTCGCGTAGACAGGATACTTAGCCCAAGTGCAATCGAAAGTTCATAGGTTAATGTCCCACTCCTACTCAAATTCATCGAGTAATTGAGACAAAGGTAATTGAGTTATCTAGCAGGTAAGACAAAGATAGCATTCAGCAACAAACATTTCGTTTGAAATAGCAATTGACTAGTCAGTACCGTTTTACAATGCGGGCAAATTACACCTACTATGCTAATTTCAGAAAGGAGTGATACAGCAACAGCGTTGACTCACTGCGATGGGAATGGTATATACCAAAAGCATCGTGGGAAGACCACTTAGACAGACCGGGAAGCGAGAACTCCATCATTAGACGTGAATGACATCCTCAGCCTTAGAGCAGACGTGCAGGTGAACCACCCAACCCACAATATACCTCAAATTTATGGTAGAAAAAACCTTAACGTCGACAGTGCAGGATCTGCTATTGCACAGAGCATCCAACGCAGTGAAGAAACCGAACAAGGTTATGTTTAAGCATTTTACAGATACAGTTACTTGAAATTAGATACACTCAGTGAAAACGCCAAAATTCATTTGATATTCTATCTATACAAAGTGACAGAAGGTATGAATTTGTAGTGAGTTGTATCTCGTACATGTAATGCATCAGAGTGAAAAACAGTGTCATCGAAGGTCGTGTCTGTCTATTAACATCACGAAAGAAACTTGATATTAGATACGTTAGTCGAACAACACAATTCTCAATGATTATAAAGTTGATTATTTGTTGATCCATTACGAACTGTGATGTTTCCACTATTGTTTTCACTTTACTACCGACATGCAGTCATGTTTTTTTAATGTAAGAAAACGAAGTTTGTGTACTTACAGACTGTCAGTAAGTAGACAAATTTCCTTTTCTTCATAAAAAATATTACTGCATGTCGGTAGTAAAGTGAAAAACAATAGATTATAAAGTGATTGTAAAGATCCACAGTGAGGTGTATCCAAATGCATTTATGTAATGTATGCATTAGAGTGTAATATGTATATTTAATGCATTAGAGTAGAAATATATAATTTATTGGGGGCCTTGACAGTTAGAGCAATATTGTGAGCGGCATTGCCACGGGCGTGCATTTTTCTGCGCATACGTCAATGCCGCCTCGTATAATATGGTACTTCATTACATCAAGTGTTCTGATGAGTTTTGTGTGGATTCTGATCAGTTTCCAGGAAATCCGGGAAGAGGATTTCACACAAGGCGTTTCTCTTGCCTTTGGCCTATCACAAAGGAGGAGCTCAAATCTCAAACCATATTCATGACAAACACTTCACCTATTTCGTCGGCACGAGCCGCCAGGGATTCATACTATTCCGAAATCATATAAGACAATAGAGTAAGTGAAATTACAATTCTCGAGACAATAACAATATATTTGAAATACAGTAATTAGATTAGGATTAGCATTATTACCGATTAGCGATGAGGGTTATTAACATTATGATTAGAGATGTAAAATTCCAAAAGTAAAATTGGAATACAATTGAAATTAAATTGGAGAAAGTACTTGATTGAAACAAATAGTTGACATATAATCATTTTTTTGAATTTCCATAAGTTAATAGTCATGTTCAAGGCCACTACAAAATTTCACGTGAAATTCTCGGATACAGTTGGCAATAATAATTTTCCAAAATTACCATATAAAGTTCTTTGAATAGTTAAAACAAGTACTCGATTTTAAGCAGGAGCAATCCAGTAAAAATTAAAAGATATAACTTAAAGGTAAGATAACTGCCCAGGATGTGGTAACACACAATATATTTCAAATCGATTTTATCAATATATTTCATCTATGATATCACAAGGAATAACCTAGAAGCAGACCTCAATACGCTTCCTATAACAGTTGTGAGCTTATCATATAAAATTAGAGTAAAATACACAAATTCACAAGTTCAAGCACAGTCTAATCACCTCACTAGGATACAATAAAGAGTTTCCTCCAGTAATCCTGGTGGCCCGCATGCGAAACTAGTTAGATTTACAACAATGATTGATATCATGTCATCGATCTTTTCTTGGTTTTAGAAACCGTTAGTTAAAGCTTTAGTTAGTTAAAGCTAACCAAAAATTGGTTAGCTTTAGCATTCCGTTTCATCATCTTGAATTCTGGCGCTGTTGGCATTGTGATTTGGCATGCCTGCGTTGTGAAGCGTTTGCATTTAGCATGGGAGTGTCGCGACTGTATATTTATTAGACTATGGTTCGAAGTGATTTTCATCAGCTTGCTCATGAGATGTAATGATGGCTGGATACGATTACATTAAATTGCAATTTTTATACCGAAATGATAAAAAAAAATTTCTTCAATTTGTAAAATTTTAGAAAAACGTGCGACCCTTCTCAAGGTAAAGACAAAAGGGCGTGTTTTGTAAAGATTTTTCTCTTTATTTTGATTAATACAATAACCTCTACAACTTACAAGTATTCTCAGAGAGTTGTCCCGTATGGCATATAAAAAGTGTATTATTATATTGCATTGACAAAGTAAGCCAGCTGAACTTGTGGCGAGTGGTAGGGCTAGAATTGATGAAGAGGGATACAGCGGTATCACTATATTATTATGTAAAAGCCGGATAAGGCACAATGTGACAAACAGATGCCAAGGCAAGGCTACCAAGCCGCGATGCGAGTGGGTGGCGCTTAGAATAGACGCTCGCTCGGTTTTGGTTGTGGGGCGCGCGCGCGAATTGAGGCGTGCGTGCGATCGCATCTCTGTGACCTTACCGGTGGCTCCACAATCCCAATTCGGCGGCTAAATTCAATCAAACTAAGACCGGCTTCAATGTGCCACACATAGGAGGAGTTGGAGGATGAGGAGGAGGAGGTGGTGTTGGTGAAGGAGGAGGAGGAGGCAACGGGCCGTCTTCAATGAAGTAAGTTGTCCTGTCGCGAGCAGCCGACAAACGGAAATTAAGTCTCACGACAAACTTCTCTCCATACCTCTCACTTTTACACTCTCACTCTCGTTCCACCTCTGTAAAATATAGGCATGGCGACCGACCCCAGAGTGCCATTCGCTACACATATCAAGTTGACGATGTCACCAGGTGATGCAAATGAAGTCTCAAATCAATAAATACACAGTTCGAGCCAAATTCACCTTTTGACCCAGCCTTGAGAACCTGAAGCGGATGAGGATGGTGTATTCTAAGCACATGTTCATCATGGAATACAACAGTAAAAATAGTCCTAGTCCTAGTCACTGTCACTCCATTCAACCTGAGTATGAAACCATTCATGAAGATAAGCATTAGATTAATATTTTCCAGTATCTAAGCAATTGAGCCCCATGACAGCCGTCAACCCTACATGACTATTCCGACAAAAACATCCATGGTCCTATCGCGATATAGGCTGTAGGCCTAAATTTTTCAATTTTTCCCAAAATTTCAAACTTCCTGTCATCACTCGTAATAAATTGTCGATATAAATCCTCTCATTGAATAAATCATAAACCACTGATAAAATTCTATTCTTAGCTTGTATTTGAAAAAAGTAGAAAATGCTTCCCTGTGTTTTCCATGTGAAAATCTATCATTGAGCGTTTTCTATTGAGGGTCAAATTTAAAAAGCTGTGATTCATCTAGTTTGTTAAAAAGTTCGACACAATAGTACATCATCTACAATCTTTTCCTGGGAACAGTAATCAAGAATCTGATACAAATAAAATATTTCTCTCTAAAATAATATCTCTAAAAACAATGGTTAACAAATCAATACTAATATCATGGAGATAATATTTCTTAATAATTCTTGGGATATATTTCTGTCATGACAAATTTGAAATGTTGAATACAAATTATTTAGGCAATCGGCCTGATACTACCAATTTATTTACGTTCTACTTAAATTTGACAGAAACTCATCATCCACTGACTCTAACCGAGAAAGACTTTCAAAAATGAAATTTCATTGCTCAGACAATATTAATGTTCGCTGGCGAAGTGAGAGTGAGTGAACATTTCGGTAGACTTCTCATTCTGAATCTAATGGAAACGTTTAATTTCTCCGCCGTTGATTCTGGCTGGGTTTTCTGCACACTTTGCTCACTGAATTTCAATTCTGGAAAGCGTTTCCAACTTCTCCTTGTTAATTGCAGTCAAGACAGGATACCATAACAGCGCTGCTGCTGCTGCTGATGATGATGATGCTCCCAGGGCGCTAGATTATCAGGAGCCGGATTAATTAAAGCTGGGATAAGTTGGAAAGTTATTCAAGCTAAAATCTGTCTCGTGTTTTATCTGTTACTCGTGTAGATGATTCTCGTTTCTAGGTTGCCTACTAAACTCACAACTTATGGTTCGACGTTATGTCAATGGAAAATAATACTAAATACCGTTGTTGGTCATATTGTTCAAACCATACATGCCTATTAATAGCCTACACATTTTTAATGACGTTGTTTATTTACTGCCGAAGTACTAACAGTGCTCATATAGATGGGTCCAAAAAATCATGGTGCATTTGCTAGGCTATATAAATTAGAAATATAAAAAATGTTGTTGAAGAGGATGATGAAGCCACAGACAATACTTCATTCCTCAGTGGCATACTTTATTTACCAAGTCTAACGTACATTCCCCATAAATACATTACGTCCAAAAGAACAGTGTGCATTTCTATACAAAACAAATAAATGTTATGTATCGCTAGGAAAGATGCTGAAGAAGTTTTTAATAAAATAATTTTGGAACTTGCCGATAAAAAGGAATTGATCTCTTTCAATAAGAACATACTTTTCCCATCATAATATTAGACTTTGAAATGAGGTTTATAGCCAAAATTTTTGTTAAACAGAATTTTGCTCAAATTTTTTTTAATGTAGCCTTCCACCACTCCAGTACATGAACTACACGATAAGAAAGTAATAGTTTTATTCTAATCAGAAACGACTTTTCCATCAGGATAATAGTATTTGAAAAGAGATTTGAAGCATAATTTGTTTCAAAAACAGAATTTTGTCCAATACATTTCTCGAAATACGCTACCCCAATCAACACTGAAGTCTTCTCAGGGCCTCGAAAGGAGGTAAATACCTGTGCTGATATCGAGTGGTCGACAAGCAGACAGACAGACAGACACGAAGCTCACTTCAACCTGCCAACGAACGCGTTCCGCATCAATAGGGTTAAATTCACAGAAAACAACAGAGCAGAGCCTCTCCAAACCACGGCAAGCGGCTAATTTGTACGCTATAATTGATGTGGAAAAGGGTGGGAAGCGACAGCGCTCATTCCACAAACGAATTCGCTTGTTTTCACTTGAAATTTTCTGTTTTCGTAGGTGTTCTCGCTAATTGAAACCGATTAACAATACACAATAACTGCAGGCTATTGACTCAATATGCAAAGGGTCGCAGTACTAAAACTAAGCTCACTGTCAGTATATATGAACAGATACATTGTATGTGAATATACAGTATAAGTGAACAGGTAAAGTTCGAGTGACTCTAATGACTCTAATCTAATGTCAACTTTCAACTTGAAATATAATGGCATAGCCTCCTCTAATACATTAGAGGAGGCTAATGGTTGATCGATTCCTTAATACATAATGTATTAGAGGAGGCTATGATAATGGTCAATATCACCAAGAATGGTAGATTGATAAACATATTTGCCTACAACGGCCATCCCTATAATTTGTACCTTCATTATGTGTAACGAACACTTGTTCATTCATTCAATTGGCATTCATCAAGTAAGTAAATGACCATTGATTATAATTATTATAATAATTATTTTTAATAATCATAAGTATAATTTATGTAACGAACAATTGTCATTCATCAAGAAAGTAAATGGCCATTATTGAATAGCAAAGTAAGTAAATAAATACGTATTGATCAAAACAGTGCAAATTAATGACGACGGTAACGCTCATGACTGGTGAATCAGAAAATCTTGGCTAACTTCCAATCCTCATCTTAGCCGAACAGAACACATTGGACCGCTCCACCCCACTAAAACTTCAACGCTCCTATGTTACTAGAAGCACAAGAAACGTTTTGGCATACGTATTGACTAATGCAGCCAGGTAATCCATAATCTGGCATAAAACATAATTCCAAACGCGAAATTTATCACTAAAGCAAAAACATTATTCAACCAGGTGGTCACTACACTAAGTATAATCATATTCAATATAAACAGTAATATAAGACAAGTATGTCAAGATTTTCCTTCAATGGAAATGGATCAGGCGAAATATAAACTACAGAAAAAACACTAGGCCCGCTTTCCCCAACGCTGCTATACAGGTACATCTAGCTTCTGCTGAAGCTCAATATTGACTTTTCCTATTCTCCGAATGAGGCTTAAGCTAGATGTACCTGTATAGGCCTAGCAGCGTTGGGGAAAGCGGGCCTTATTTACTCAAACCAACTATTCCAGAGTTTGGTCAATAATAAACAATTCAAATTATAGTTTTCCCATAGAAAGGGAAATTCACAAGTTTACTATTCATGGAATATAGTTCAGTGTTAAAGCTTCTTTGGGGATTTTCATATTGAGTTGGATGAAGTCAGTTAAATTATTATTCATTGAAATATTATTCTTAATAAATTAAGAATTTCTGTCAAAACTTCTATTGAATTTGAATAAGGCACCCACTTCAATGAAGATCCACAAAATGGAAGTCACTATTGGTGATAGCAGCTAAGGTTATTCTGTTACTTTGAAATAGACATTATTGGGACTATTTATCGACTAAACACTTGAATAGAAGATGTTTTGGGCGATTTACTATTTTTATTTTCTTATAGCACTTCATTTTTTTAATTCATTATATATAGGAAACTCTCAAAGATACTGGTCAACTAGTCTTATACTCCATTCAAACCTCTATTATTATACTGGAGGTTTCAAGACGTAATCTAAAAATTAAAAAACTTCAGAAGAAATATAGAATGATAAAAATACAGATAAAAGATAATACGTTATGAATGGAAAAGAATTGTTTTCGAGTGGCACGTGAATATCACAAACAATTTATTCACTTTTTTATCAACTCTCACACGTTACGATAACGAATGCATTCAATTACAAATTGATTATGAAGGACTAGTACAAATTAGTTACAAAAACGGGAGTGGCAGAGATCCTCCAACTGCAGATAAGATCTTAATTTATGGAAGTTTTAATGCAATGCGCACTCAAACTGCGTCGAGACCTGCTAATGACCACTTGAACAATGCAAGTTACACGACTCATTTACATATCGTTAAAACAGTACGGAAGTTAACGAAAATGCCTAATCAATCCGCAAACTACTATTTACAAAATAATGGAAAATCTTATCCATTCTCATCTTTTGAAGAAAGCATCTGCATACTCAGTGGTTTGTTTAGCAGAGAAAATTATGTTTGATTGAAATTATGACTAATTTAAATGAACTACCTAAATTAAATCATGATTAATTAAAGCATAGCTGTTCTAACTTCTATTTTCTTGGTCCATTTTTTCACAAATCTTTCCCCTGCACCCCGACACCAAGATTGCGTTTCTTTTTACTCCAGACCGGATCCAGGAACACATGAGCTGATTATTATAAGAAAAACGTGGAATAAACTAGTGACATTCACTATCTGTTAATTTTGCAAGTGTTGATCCAACCACAACAGTAAACAATCATTAACTTATCTGTTGAAAATGACATTATAATCCCCATCATCAGTTTATTTTCAATGAGTCAATCATAAATACAGTTAAAGTCCAATAGCTGAATAAAATTCATCAACTGCTTGCTTCTGTGTTAAGCCCAACTACAGTTGAAATCCAACAGTAAAATTACATTCACTATTTGTATGTCAAACCCAAATACAGCTACAAACAACTTAGTTTGAGTAATCAACACTGATAAATTGTGTCAACATTGGAACTGATAAGAAAATACCTTCTTTCTGAGAGACAATCAGTTCCATATCTCCTGTGATTGACAAGTACTATCAGCTTATAAAATCTCAAGAAGAAACTACACATTCTATGATGCTCATGTTAAAATACATGAGCATCGTGTTATGTTTATGATGCTCATGTTTAGACAATACAGTGTTACAATGGAGGTTAGAGAAAATTCTTGTCTTATCTTCGATAGTACGTATACGTACTATACGTGGCACTAGGCAGGCCTACCATCTCCCTATATTCTATTCACCGAAACAAGTCAGTAAATGTAAAAGCTAGGTGAGCTTGGGTGTGTGTGTGTCTTTTGTGAGTGTATTGCATGACGGCATGTTCACAATTCAGCGTATGCAACATTCGCGTATTCAGCTGATACGGATTGAGAGTGAGAGAAATTTAGTTATAACATGCCTTTGACTCGGTCGTCCAGCTGTTTTCCGACACACGCACGGACACTTTATTTACGCGCACTGACTTGTTTCTGTGAACAGAGTATAGCATTAACAGCTCCAAGGATGTTAACAGACCGAAAACGGATGCAAAATGCGGTCATTCTTGGATGCAACAACATGATAAGGGAGATAACAAGGCCAGGAATTATGCTCTATTTCTAAATGCTAGTGACAGCGAGACGACAAGTCAGATCTAGAATGGACGATGGATGAAGGAAAGGGGGAGGGGTGGTTCAGGTGATAAACTAAAAAGGGGTGGCAGTGAGGAGGCATGTGTTTATCAATGATGCAATAGCTCCAGGCTGACTACTCTGCCAGCCTGCGGCGGTGGCTAGGTGGGGGCAGCTCCATTCAAGTTCACTACCACCCCCACAGATCACTCCCGCCCGCACGGACACACTGCGCGCGCGCCCATTAATACCATCACCTCAACGGCAGGTCAAAGCTAGCTAGCATATACCCCACGCGTCACAGCACCGTACATAGAGCAATTTGTTTCTCTTCATAATATATAACTCTCTTCCTACTCAACCACGGCTACCAAATTTTCCACAGGCTAGCTAGTAATTCATGAGAGCGTGTAACTCTTCCTCGTCGTGTACACATCGCACAAAATGAATGAGAAACTCAGAAATATGCTGGTCGCCAGAATTGCGCAGCTTCCAAGACACACAACGTAGGATCGTGTTATCAACTGAAACCTAACCTAACAACTTCTCAAAGGAATTGCACCAGTTCATACGCAGTATTGGATTAATTTAAAACATCCGCTTGTATTTTCTCATCTATCATGTTAAATACACATAGGCCTACTTGAAATGAAATGAAAATAAAGTATCCTCTATCAGGCGGAATTAGGACTAGAGTCCTTTCTTCCATCCCTGAATCCTTTACCTTGAAGCCTGTTTCATAAAACTTGGAAGTTAATTTGATCTGGAAACTTGAGAAGCACATTACACTTACACCACAGAGACTGTATAATAACAGTGTGGACATTGTATGTTACACTTTACATTGGCTAGCTCGGACAAATCCACCATACTTTTGCCAATTCCCTTAACATTTGCATTGAAATGTTACACAAATATGGATGTCAATCCCAGACCTGATTTACAATACCGGGATTCTCCAATATCAATCCCAGGATCCCGGGATTACAGAAATACCGTTTTAGATGGATAAAAATAATAGTTTTATTTTAATGATAGCTACTGTTTTGTGTTTGGAGTTTCTCTAGCTCTAGATAAACAAGGACACATTACAGAAGTATTAAGTCAATTTAGAATAAATTATTGAGAAATAATATGTAAGATAAGTTAACATATAAAAAGTGGCTAGACGAAAATACATCACTTTGGCATTCAATATATCTGGTAAACCGGATGAGAATTTAAAGCTAAAACTCCACTCAAACTGCAACCTAAACTCCAACAACTGTACTTGCCCTAATAAAAAAAAGTAGATAGCGCTAAATATCTAGGTGTTTTTATAGATAGAAATTTAAAGTGGGACATCCACATAAAATTTATCTGCAAAAGAATAAGATATACTTCCTATAAATTCCATAAAGCAAAAAATTCTAAACCCCATGTCATCTAAAAATGGTATACTCTTCACTGGTGCAGTCTATAATTCAGACTGGTGCAGTCTGGGGGGGGGGGGCTGTTATAATTCCCACTTACAATTGCAATTGAATATTCCAATGCTCTTAACCCCGGAGCAATAAGCAATAGGCAACTAGCAACATATGGATCATATGATTGTCTACAAACCAATAGTTCAATGCACACCGAAACAGCTGCTTTAGGTGTGCATTGGACTATTTGTTTCTATAGAGTACACGATCATATGATCCAAATGTTGCTTATAGCCTATTGCTTATTGCTGCGGTGTACGAGCTGCCTAAATAATTAGCTGTCTGATAGTACATAAACTGATTTAGCTGTCAGATAGTATTCAAATTAATAATTAAAGATAAATACGCGACGAAGCCCAGAAGAAGTCGCGGAAGCTTAAAAAGCTTGAAGTTTTTGAAAAAGATATACAAAGTTGCTGAATTTAACATGTAAAAAATAGAGTAAATCGAATTCTTGATCTCTAGTGACGTCACTACTATCAGCTGCATAAAGCTTGTTCAAAAGCTTGCGCAAAATTCTCGTGAACACTATAGCAGGATCCAATTCAACTTGTCAGAAATCAGCTGTTTCAAAGAGCAATATCACTATTCTTAACCTAGAAATGCTGAATCTCGCAGATTATTGAAAAGGTCTTTTAAAAAGTTATTCTTTGAAAGGTCTTCTTTAAAAAGGTCTTTTAAAGACTTTAAAGGTTCTTTAGACTTTCAAGCCTTTTGATTATTGTGTCGAAATCACTGTTTAATTATTACTGTATCAGCTGATTTATGACAAGTTAATTGGCTCCTGCTATACCTTGTATGATTCTACTTACCATGCTTTGTATTCACCTTGATGAAAGCTCAACTTTTCCATCGAAAACCATCCAATTAAAAAACCTTGAAATAACAGCTGATGAGGAATAATAATCAACACGTCATATCCCAGATATAAATTGTGATAACTTGATAATCATACAGATGTCATGGGTACGGGGTATAGCAGGAGCCAATTAACTCGGTTGGTTCAAGTTTAAAACCTGATCCAGTAAAAATACTAAACAGTGATTTCGACAATAATCAAAAGGTTTATGGATCCTTAAAGACCTTCAAATCTTTAAGACCTTTTTAAAGAAGACCTTTCAAAGAATAACTTTTTTAAAGACCTTTTCAATAATCTGCGAGATTCAGCATTTGTTGGTTAAGTATTGTGATATTGCTCTTTGAAACAGCTGATTTCTGACAAGTTGAATTGGATTCTGCTATACCTGACCTGACAAGCTGTTGGTTCAAGTTTAAAACCATGTTAAAGTCTACAACTGTAGTGCCCGGTTTTCAGTCGCTCAATAGACAGTTTATGGATCCAATAGCACTATTGAATCAATAACCATGTGTTTTCAAATGCAAAAAAGTTATAGATTCAATAAGTTTATTGGACGACTGAAAACCCGGGCATACAGGTCTTTTCTCAAAAACTGCGTGATTTCAATATAGGCCTAAGTTCTTACTACTTAATTCACAACAAAATTCAGCTACTTTGTATATCTTTTTTCAAAAACGTCAAGCTTTCCAAGCCTCTGCTTCCTCTCCTAAGCTTCATAGTGTATTTATCTTAAATTCTATGTAGCTTCATAGCCCTCAGAACACTAAATTATTTAACGGCATGCAAACCGGATTCAAAAATAATGCAAGCTATTTGAATAGGACAAGTTGGTCCATGGAATTCTATTATTCAAGACTAGTGGTAGATACCAAAAATACCTATAGTATAATAAAAGATACCTTAAAGCTAAAAACAACCTTTAGACCTTCAATATTCTATAACCTCAAACTCATACACAGTAGCCTACTTCTAATTCCAAACATTTCAACTGTTCCAAAGAAAACTAGTACAAGTACACTTATGTATGCAGTAACTAAGTGGAGGAATTTTAACTCAATGTTTGAGTTTAGGTATAGTGAACTAAAGTGTATATCCGAGTGTATTATAGAAAAACACAAATTCACCTCCAAAAAATCATATTGCCTAACCTAACTTAGAATTCTTACCTTTCTCAATGTGACAATAACTGAAATAGTATGAGAAAATACATAAGTAGTCCTTATTCTATAGCTAAAGCAACTAGAAGTTTTTCATATGACATAACTTTCTTAGCACTTGATAAAAGTAAGGCTAGGTAACTTGGCTAACTAACCTGTTTCCGAAGTTACTTCTCCAAAATTCAGCTGCGTCACTTTTTGTTATCCTGAATTGATCACCAGCAAAAACACCATTGGGAAAAATTGCTTTTAATTCACTAAGCATATGACTGAAGATTAAACTGAGCTTTGTAAGATTCCTACGAAAATGTGAGTTTTCATCGAACATCTTTTCTTTAGCTTCTTTGAATAGTTTGATAGCTTGTTTACACTTACGCATCAAATTAACAATAAACACGTTAAAATGCTCATTTGTGTTCAACAACATCATTTTATCTTCATACTTAGAATAAATAAGTCTTAGTCGTTGATAGGTGTCAGGTAAAATATCTAGTATGAACGGTGGAGAATTTTTCAAGTTCATCTTGGATTGCTGACATAACTTGACAACTTTATCCATCAATTTCCAAGTTTTATCAAGCGTCCTTTTATCCGTCGCCAATTTAGGAGGAGCCATCGCTTCTGCAAAAGCCCCGTGTAGTTTCGAAAATATTGAAGATAAATTTTTTTGTTGAACCACTCTAGTCCTATTAGCCGCCATAATGCATAGGCTGGGCTTATCACTTTACAAACACCAATTTCACTTTTCACATTTTAAGTTGACTTAATATGGACACATTTTTATGAACACTACTTATATTTATTTCAAATATAGCCTATTAAACAAACACAAACAACCTATGCAAACAACAGTACAACACCATCCTCTCTTCCTCACTAGAAATGTCAGCCAACTTCACCAATCATCAGTGATTAAACATTAACATGGCTGCCAACTAATCAAACCAATGCTAGAAATAAACTTTTTGAAACAATCGTCTTTGAAAACATCGTCCTAGAGACTTGAAAAATGAAAGAATATGATTAAATTCAACGTAAAGAATATGAAGAAGTTAGTCGCAGTCATAATAATGCAATATATCGTTCACATTTTCAGGTCTTCATCGGAAGTTATTCCTTGCATCAAAAAGCTGGCAACCAGAGAATCACATTGTGTTGATGAAAAATCAAATAGAATTGAGAAAAATTTATTGAAATATTGAATTAACAGATATTAGAAAGAATTGATCTTATCATTTTTTCAAACCAGTACAAGTGAAAGTGAATGCATCACTGCGTCAGGAATAAGGAATTCCTCAAAGAGCGGCAAATTTGAAACCGTACCTGGTATAGCGCTGATACAAAATTTAACTTTCTTTTAATTACAACTTTTTATGATGAATATTTTTATGGTAGAAAGCGGAATATGAAATAGGGAATAGATAATTCATTCAATTAAAACTATTTTTACCTTATGGATTAGATAAAAGCGAAGGATAGAGTAGAAATCTGTCAAGAAAAAATGAGGATAGAGAATAGAAGAGATAATATCCCGGTTCCGTACAACAATTTTCTCAAAATGTTTTTAGCTTCACTATACCAATGAATACAGAAATTACTATACTTCTGTAGTCATTGACTATACTTTTCCTTTTTCCATAGCCCCCTCTAATTAATACAGTATTAGGGGGGCTAAGCTTTCTCCCATAATTCGGTTTACTCTATTATCTTAGTAGGTACCGGTATGTATCATTCATATTTTCATCTGAAGTTATTCCTATTATAATGAATCTTGTAGCTTGTAGGGGTATTTTTGTTGAGCATAAAATTATGACTGCCTTGCTTGTTCATTTATTACAAATATCTGAGCACGAGCTGCGCTTAGAGGCAATGTGGAAAATGGTTTCATGCTAGACTTTCCTAATTTTCTTAGTTTCAATAAATTATTTTCTGCAAATTTGTTCTACAAATTTTATAAGAAAAGTGTTTCAGCCGATGTTGAAATGTTGTAAAATTCAGTTCAGTAATTCTTCATTAAGAATACGAATGAAGGCGAATTTAGAAGTAGAAATTGATTTTTCTGAAAATGCATTTTATACAAGGGAAGAAGGGCATTTTATACATGGATCACTATTCCTCATAAATGTACAGACGGTTTTTTATTTATTCATTATTTTTCTTTTTATCTTGTCTCGCGTCTTGTTTGTTGACGACCTCATTTCTTGACCTATTAGAATTTTGACAAGTTCCAGATCGCCCTGATTAGGTGGGAAGTGGATGCTATTTAATCAACCTTTCTATCTATCCAATTTTATATTACCGTACATTATCAATAATTGATAATAAGGAAATTCCATAGAAAAGTTTACGATGTTTCAGCTTTAAGTTCCATCGCTTTCTCATTGATTCCCATAGTTTACATACAGCTCAAGAAACAACCTTTTATCAGTTTTCACATCCAAAAGGAGATTTGCGACAGAGATAGTGTTGAAAAATGTTATTCTAGTTACCGGACTTGTTCATTTTCAATTTTTCTAAGGGAACGGTTTGTTAGCGGGAATCGACAGAAAAATTGTTTTCCATCCAAATGATTTTCAGTTTTAATCATTTTGTACAATGTTGTACGGTACGGTACTGTTTAATCTCTCTTGTAAATACATAACTTTGAAAATACAGTTCTGTATTTTATATTGTCTAAACACACAAAATCATTTCTAATTCAAATACAACAGTCAACATGAAATTAACAAAAAAATTATCTCAAATTTACCCATTACAACGATTTGTAGTATGACAAAATTGGACACTTGAAAATTATTTAGGAATATGTGTGTAGTAATAACCAAACCAGATAGAAGATGGCCGGGACCGAAGCGCAGCTGAGTTCGGCCATTCTATCGTGTTTGGTAATGAACTTTTGCACACTAGTTACACACAAGATTTTTCCCACCACTCTAGTTATTATTGAGAACATATAAATATGTGATAATAAATATTTATGCAGTGATATTCAAATATTCCAAGACTATGACAATTGTATCTGAAAGAGCTGTTACTCATATTGAAAGTTAGGTTATATTTTTGTTCATTGATGCGAATGAACTTGAAGTTTTAAAAACAGCTGTTGTTGATATGACTGAGATGCCAACCCATCGACTGCTGTGTAGGGCGAATAATTAAAATAGCAACTAATTAAAATGAAAAATAGGACTTACTCAACAATCATAACTTTATTAACACATTTGTAAAACTCCTAAAACAACATTTATTCTTCATTATCATTATTATAATTACATTAATATTGAAAGTCTCTTAAGCAATATCAATGGAATTTGAAAAACAGCTGTTAGATAATTTAAAAGTAAGGTTATGGTTTCAACTCGATACTCGACTATTCAACTCTCGATATGAAACATTGAGATCACGAAAAAATTCACGTTTGTTTTAGATGGTGAATCGAGAATCGATACTTATATCAATGTTATCGACTAGAGCCGTGCGCAAAGTGAGCCGTGCGCAAAGTGAGTACTTTGCACACGGCGTGCGGGAATGAGCTACTTTGCACACTGTTCCCAGTTTAATAATGAGTAGCTTTCTGATCGAGTGGTGGGAAAATTCATGCAAATAACTATTGATACAAGTAAGATTCAATATTTAGCATGGTAGAGATTGTTCCGAAGAAACTTGTGACTTACAAAACTCAATATTATGCTAGCAAATTAATTACCAGAAGTTTCAATATTTTGTACTAGTGACAAATTATTTATTAAATATTTATATTGATATTCTATATTAAATATAGGCCCTATTATTATGCATTTTGCATGTAGTAATTAATGATAGCGAATAATTTCTATAACTCAAAAGAGTATTACTTTGTATATTGACTTACAGACTTAGAGTAGTGGTACTCATGACAAATATTAAGTAAACAGCCACAATAATGACGCCACAAACATGCAATAGAGCCACGAGCGTCGCCGCCATAGGGGACATGGGGGACGCCCCCCCCCACAAATATTTGAAAAGTCAGTTTTGTCCCCTCCTAAATTAAATTTGATAAAAAATTAATATAAATCGTAACCTGATAATGAGTTTTTATTTGATACCTATATACTGTACTAGGTAGAGTATTTATACATTTTAGAATGAGTTTACAATAAATTGTGTCTATAGTTTGTTTTTTGAACGATTGAACCAGGAACAAAGCGTGTGGTATATTTCATTGTTGTAAAGTCGTTCTCTACAGTATTAGTATTTTTTTAGCATTGGTATTCCGCAGTTTTCTTGAAAGTTTCTTAGTGCATTCTTTATAAAGTTTTTTTTTTAATCTTTATTTACATAAATTATTTATAAATTACATGTATGTAATTACATGTGTGTTTTGACCTGTTGCCTCCAAAGAGATTGTAAATAAATAATCAAAATAAAATAATATAATCCAAGTCTAATGGTTCAAAAAACGAACTGTCGACATGTTTTCAGGTTAAATACAAATTGGTTCAATGAAAATTCTGCTTATACAAATGTACAATTTTTCGGGTTTAAATTAGTGTTCATACGTCATTTTAAGGTAACAATTTTTCTAAAATTTTCTGGACGAGGACCCTGGACCCTAGTTCCTATCCTGGGGGGTGCCCCCGTACCCCTCATTCGCTTCCCCCAAAGTGTTGATGCTGGCGACGCCAATTAATAGAGCAATATGATAACAATAAGTTATTAAAGCTTAAAACCCAATTTTAAAGTATAACATCAACATGTTCATGATCACCTGGATTATCACAGAAAGAATTGGCATAAATAAGATAACTATGTTTCCCTTTCAACCTTCACAATTTGATTGTTAGACTAAAAACAATTTAACGCCAGTGACTGGACAAATAAATAATTCAAACAATAGAAAAAATGTCATTAACAGAGGAATGCCACACTTTTTGACGAGGCAGTACTTTTACCTCAATTTACAAAATAATAATTAACTATTAGTAGTCTTTTGAAATAACTAGAAGTAAAAATGATGATAAAATGTAGAGGCTTCCAGGAATCGACGCGAGTAATCGGTAACGTTCATCTGCAACATGAAAAATTATTTAATGGGTTTTTTGAAGATTATATCTTGAAGACTCTAGAAGCGAGTAAAAGACAAGTCAAGTCAACAATACAATAATACATTCTATACACAACAAAACATTAGACAAGTCAAGTCAGTAATATCTACAATTTACCATTTTGTACACAACACTTCTAGTCATAACACGTGTCAAGTCAGGTACGCTCTGTAGGCCTACCTGACAACTTCTGTATGAATTGATGTTTGACACGATCTTATATTCATGTATTCATGAATTGATGGATCTATTAAATGAAATTATATTATTATTATTATACAATAATATGTACTATTATTTTTTATACACAAATATCGTTGGTTTTAATTCGACAGGAACTCTTGTATACTATAAAAGGCTTTATCAACTAGGTATTTTTTCAATTGGTTTTTGAATATTTGGATACTTTCAACTTTTTGTGGTAGCTTGTTATGAAATAATTTACCAATATAGCTTGGTTTTGTTCAAATAATCTACCTTTATGACCTACCAAGTGATAATCTGTTTGGTTTCGCGTGTTGTAATCATGATCATCAAGATTTTGTCTAGAATCACTTGTTCTTACATATAAATTAACTTCATATAAGTGCAAACAAGGTACCGCACTGTTAGGAGACCCGGTCTCTTGAATAGCGGCCTACATGAATCAAACCTATTTGCTTTTTCTACACACCTTATAGCTTCCTTTTGTACCTTGAACACTCTATCCATATTTTGTTTAGATGAATTACCCCACACTAAGATAGCATACCTTATAATATGTGACAATAAGAGACCATGGTAAGCTGTTACAAGTAATTTTTTGTCATTCAACCTAGCAAGCTGCCGCAGAACAATACTCCAGATGATATCTTACCACATATTTTGTCAATATAAGGAGTCCAAGTCAGTCCTCTATCCAATAAAATCCCTAAAAATTGTACATTTTCTTCCTGTTCTAGTTGACTATATCATCTACAAATACGTTTATAGCCCTATCTTCATTTGGATTATATTTGCTTTTGAATTGCAAGAATTGGCATTTCTTGTTTTTACTGGACAACAGATACTAATATAGAACCCTAGGATGTTGATGAAACTATCGTATTTGTCATTTAAATCATCTTCATTTTAAATTCCACTCCAATCTTTCAACAATAGTTTCTGCTTCAAACAATATATGAGGTTTCCCTGTTCGAATTTTGTTACTAATGTATTGAATGTCTGGTGGAAATCAGTGAATACATTCCCTTCAATATTTGTTAAATTTTCTTTTTTCAACTCTTAAAGGTATATCTGACTGATTGGGAGCTTGAATTAGGCTACGAGAGTTCCTTTATTAGTATTACTCTCATCAGTTGATAGGGATGCAGTTCCATCTTCCATGTCTACCTATAATAGTTTCCCTTTCAGGTTTTGAGCCATTTTACTAAAAAAAAAAGGTTCATTAGCAGGTTGTTTAGTGGATTTAATGACAGGAGATTGCGAACGGCCTTAAATCATCTCTGCCAGCCTATTATAAAATATTAATTTGCCAGATTGATTTAGATGCAGTCCATGATTAAAAGAAGTTCTCTCCTTCTAGTGAGTTTCCGTGAAGTTCTCTCTTTTCAACCTTTCATTAAGGAAATAGACCCCCAGCTGTTTTCTCAAGACATCATATTTTATGTTCCTGAGTATTTTTATTACAAAATCAATTGACGAAAAGTGCAAGATCTTCAAATAATACTAGATTAGTCTAGATTCAAGTCTGAATGATTATTAAAACTGAACCGCAACTGTATTGATGTGTATTGAACTTCCAAAAATCAGGAAATAGGGCAAAAAATCAACACATACAAGTTTATGGCTCCTAGAATGCACTCTCATGTCTAGAAAGTATCTCTCCATTTTCATTACTCCATTGTTTCTAGTTGCCTACTTATTGTAGAAGCTTCATGATCTAAAACAGGGGTTGTGAAATAATGTATTTTTCTTGTCGAAAATTACCATACTGTATTGTATGCTTGTAAGAATAAATTTCATTTTCGTAAATTAAGCATCTTATAATTTATTGAATTTATTATTCATATTTTATTATAATGATACTAAACTAAACACAATGAATCATACTAAAACATAATACCAATCATACATAAAGTTTTATCTCAACCGGGTAGGTCCATGAGGATGTCATTATTTGCAAAATGTAGGCTACTGAGCAGTATCAATGCAGAAGTAGAAAAGCTAGAGCATAAGTCGAGGACGCCGATCTTTCATTTTTGCAAACACGAACAAGAGTTTTAATATTCATTCATGAAGTAAAATATTTTTTGTATTTTGTTGTTCAATGCCAATAAAAAAATTATCATAATCCAAGTAACAGAAAACAATAAATCCATAAGATTTCATTAAGACTTTCATTTCAGCCAAACCAACTGCCATAGAAAAGTGAACTGATAGAATTTATCCAACTTTCATAAGCTCTGCTGTTTATGATAACAGTATATTTACTGTCAATACTCCAACATTTGAATTAATTTCACCGCAAATAAATGGCGTCACCCAAGCAAATTCAGGATGTACGTTATTCAAATGATATTAAGTGAAGACAATAACACTTGTTTTGCATTGACAAAGCGAAACAGCTTTTCGAGGATGAAAATTGATAGCTTTTGTTCAACGTAATCATCATAAAGTGGTATAAGGAAGGAATAAAAATTTATTCAAATCCATTCGTTTCCCCCCAATTGCTTCAACCTTACGATCGGCATAATTCATTTGAATAAAGTATTTTTATAAACTCCTCCCTCGAAGTTGATTGAAAAATTCAATTGGGACTATTCAAGTTGATTGAGATGTTCAACAGAGATAAGATAGAATAGAATAGAATGGCTGCCTTTATTTTTTCCTGGGAGGGCGAAGTTAGGGCGCAGCCGGCCCTCTCTTACACTTAACCCTCAAAGATGACGTTCCAGTACAGAGCATGAGAAATTTGAGAACATTTTCCTCTTTTACCGTCCTAGGAAAGTGATCCAATCACAATTCACACTTACCGGTACCTTGATTTCACATGGGAAATTTCACATGCGTGTATTTTTCCACTACTTTCTTTTTCCATTTAACGCATTCATACAAATGAAATGTATAATGAATGAAACATATCTAAATTTCCTTTTTCCTTAATTTCGTAAGGTTACGACATGATATGATATTTGCTTATTTTTAAGTTTAGGATTAATATTGCCTCTCATCTTGAAGGGCTTATTGTAGTGTATTCATACAGTTTTCCGACAGTGTTATGGTATTTATAGTGAACTGCAAAAATTTTTCCATGAAATTTTGAGAAAGCATGTGGACAGTCTCAAAAATAGTGCGATGAGGTGAATTGAAAATTTAGCCTAAACTATCATGAGCCAGTTAAATGAGAAATTTAATTCGTGAACAATCAAGTCAGCATTAGAAATGGTTATAGAAGTGCTGAATGCCAAATAATTGTTTGACGAAGTGCAGAATCCAAGCAATTATATATTCATAAGAAACGCTCAGCGGAATACTGTACTTCATTGGATGTTTTAACCGCTGTTATTTACCCGGTGTTCATATTTCACTCTAACCATAGTTTCAACATGATCATGAGTTCAATGATCATACTTTCAATGGTGATATATCTCTGATGAAGCCTCGTTCACATCTAACGACACCAAAACTTCACTTAATGTGCACGAAACAGTTAGTGCAATGCTCGACCGTAGATAAATTATGTTGAATAAAATAATACAACAAAATGGGTGGGAGCAATATCATCATTTGGAGTACTTGGAACGTGATATATTTCTCAAGGAACACTAACAGGAAATGCATATTTGGATATGCTTCAGAATAACGTGGTTCCAGGACTCATGATGTTTACTGGAAATTTCCAAGATACTATCAACACAATGGTGTTAAATCATATTATACCACTGCATCATAATTATTATACCATTGCCGACCGCAATTATTGAAACGAAACTTTTCAAAGAAAAGTGATTGGTCGAATATCAGATATTGGCATGCCTCCATGTTTACTAGATAATTATCACACTCATATAGGTTACTTTAGTATGAAGTGTCATCATGGACTCAAAAGCCTCAGTCCGTTGATGGGGACTACATAAGAATTTCATGATTTTGATAGGGATACCACATTATTCCATAGAGTATGTAACAGTGTCCCAGCGATGTAGACGAAAATAAACTTGAACATAAAAAATAACTGTAAGTGTTGCTTGTAAGAACAAATTAATTCATTATGTTCTTTAGATCAGTGTCCAGTGACTATCGTGCCACTATGAATATCTAAAACAGTATTCAATATTTTATTTCATTCTTAATATGTTGTGGTAAATATTCGTTTTGAAAAATTGTTGAGAGCTATAGTGCGAGATGTTGTAGATTTGCAAGTAGGCTATAGTTTGCATTTAAAAGAGTTTTTTCTACAACCTTGTTATATATTTCAAACCAAAATATTTAAAAATTTTCTGCAATAAATCTTAACAATAAATCATTATCAAACAGTCATCATCATCATCAAACAATAAATCTTTGAGACGATGCGCTAAAACATAACTTAATAACACAGAAAACGAAGAGTGAGGAAGGTCATGCTTGTGCAAACTACAAGAAGTGCGCATAGTGGTGTTGCTAATCAAAATCAAGTGAAAAGAAAGTAGAATAGTGCCAAGAAATTTTCTTCGGATATAATAGAGAATAAGGCAATAAGAAAATTACTTTATTAGTAAATTAATATTTACAAAGTAGAGATGGCATCGAAAGTAAAAAAGAGCAGGCAAGAGTCTATTCATAATAAAAAAATACAAGTTTCACAATAAATGAAAGTGGTAAGATACAAAGAAAAATTAAATTTACATAAAATGTACACTTACAGCTACTACTATTACAATCAATGTAGGATATTATTAAAATCAAATCAACAACCTCGATGAATTTCTTTTATTCATCTTGGTCAAAGTTCCATAACGGGCCAATACTTTCATCGATATTGACCAGCTATTGTATTATATAGCTGGTTAGTTTAATTGGTTGGGTTACATCGATTATTCAAGATCGTTTGATTTCAATCTTTGGTCGAATCTTTTCCTTTTGATTTCAATCTCCAACGAGCCCCCAAAATAGTACTTCTCCACCTACTCGTGGAGTTCATTTTATTAAACTGTCTATTTGTTTCAATACCGTAATTTATTTATTTGTTTTAATCACATGATTACAGTAAAATGATGAACCATCATTATGCTGAAATAGAATCACCGTGGCTTAATAAAATCTCCTACCCTACATCAATAATAATATTTGGTATTACATTCATTAAGATATATTACAAAAATTTAAAGCTATAAACAATTCCCAAATGGGCCTACAAGAGATTGAGAAATTGAAAAATATATCATTTAAATACAAAAGCAAGATTTATTTTACCATTGTGATTCATCAGGCATCTTATATTATATACATTTCTTTCAAACAGCTACTCAATATGTGAGACAATAATTATAATTATCAGACTCTTGGAAAAGTAGAAATTCATTCACATGAACCAAAATATTGATCCCTTTCGTATGAACAATGGTTATCCTTGCAATAAAGTTTAAAGAGTTTTTGAATACTTTATTGGTGTATTTCCATCTCAAAATGTTAAAAAACATAGTGGAAAGTTATTGAAATGATTGAATCCTACAAAACTTGAACAATTGACTCGAAATACATAATCTAATTCAAGAAAAAAACGAACTCCTAAATTTAATTTTTAACCTACAGTACTGAAAGCGAATGAATCTATATAATTATACAAAAGCGAAATGGCACTCACTCACTCACTGATTCATTCATCAGCAGAACTAAAAATCTACAGAACCAAATGCGTTCAAATTTGGCATGCATGTTCAGTTGGACCTTTAGACGCGCACTAAGAACGGATTTTGAAAAAATCCCAAAGATACGCCCAATATTCGCGTCTTTCTAGCGATTTTGTGCGTTTTCTCAGCTTTTTTTGAGAACTAATTGTCAGAAAATGTTGAAATTTGCTACCGTAAGTTCGTTCAAGGTCTAAAAAAAATCAGTTTATGAAAATGATTTTGCCGGGGGTCCTGGCTAGCCTGCTGGCTAGTGAGATATTATGGCGCGGTTTCACGATACCAGTAGACGTAGAGGTTACTGGCAGGCAGGTTGGTCATATGTTCATCCACTCTATACAAACAAATAGGGCAATGCACACTTTTTTATCGTATGGCTTTTTATCGGTGGGGAGACCCTTACGGGTAGGTTCCACTGACTGGTGTGCATTGCCCTATTTGTATAGAGTGGATGATCTTATGACCAACCTGCCTGCCAGTAACCTACACTGCCAGTAGACTGCCTGCCAGTCTACTGGTATCGTGAAACCGCGCCATAAGAGCAGTTATTTGTAAAGAGAAAATAAAGTATCAAACCAACAGTATTTAAAACCGCAATTGGTTCAACTAATTATTTCTACAACGTTTCGAGTCAACAAGTAATAAAATTCCAAAAGCAATACAAGTAAATGCAGGCAATGCTCAAGTTTTGCAAGAAGATTCATTTCATTATCTACAATAACAATTTTTTAAATTCATTCAACATTGATGAGCGGCAGTGAGTTTAGGTAACTTAATCACCAAACGATTCTAAGTTTTTATATACAGTACTAGGAAAGAGTATGAGATCTAAATGCAGAAAGGTAGAAAAGCGCTACCAGAAGTAGTTGAAAATCGCCTTATTACCTGTCATGGCAACTGACTTCTTTGTTGTTGCCCAACCTACACTCCTTTGAACAGCCATTTTCCATTTTTGATACCGCATATCTCGTTCTGTAATTGAAAAATTGCATTAGTCTCAAATCATCACACTGTTCATTTTGAAACCTTCTTCCACGTTATCATTCATAAATGTTATTCGAAATCATAAGATCAAAAACTAAAATTTGTTTTTGTTCGAATACGAAAACGTAATGTCAGCCTACTAAAAGAATAGAGGTGGCCGAAATGCTAGGAATGTAGAAGCTGGTCGAGTGGGGGTAATAAAGGTAGGGCAGACGGAAGCGTGTGAGAGAGAGAGGAATAGCGTGTGAGGAAGACAGCTCCCCGCACACCTCATACCGTACCTCTATTCTATTCGTAGCTCTACTGTAGCTTCCGATTGTAATCAACACACAAAATCTTGTTAGTCTATGATAAAAGTAACAAAATTTAAAAGTAGTAAAGTATAAAGTATACTTTATATAAATACAGTATATTTTAATACAACAATATTGTATTATTTTAGTGAACGACTATATAAAGTATACTTTATATAAATAAAGTATATTTTAATACAACTATATTATATTATTTTAGTGAACGACTCACTAAAGATTCAGTTCAGGAGCTCGGTCACTGTATTGAACCAGTTCCAACTACAGAAAATGTTTACCTCCAACACAACTGAATTCTTACAAAAACACACACTTAGGTAGACAATATTCATTTGGTCCAGAGGTGAAGATGAGAATTACCTTCAGCAGTTGATACTGGAAGGAACATCTGACCAAGATTGGCGAGGAAATCTTCTTTGGCTAAATCGACCACTTCTACTCCCGCCGCCTGCCCAGCCACCAAAGCTGCACCCAGTGAAGTGACATCGTTGGCTTTCGACCTCACTGAAAACGGATATCATTGTAGAAAACAAACTCATAACAAAATCTAGAACGAATGAAAGAAAAACTGGAATTCCAGAGAGTTCAGCTAGGAGATGCAACGAGTTGGCAGTCATTTCATCATCTACCGTTGCACGAAATCCAATTGAATAAAACCGCCGTAAAATGACATCATCTAACGGATTACATGGAACAAGACCCTATAGTTCCGTAAAATGACTTCATTTTGCGGAGGTTAAAATCAGTTGAATTTTCGTGTAAGTGGCTGATAGGTATATGAAAATAATTTATTGTAAATCAAATTATGAAAAATGGAGTCAAATTCCCACTTATAATATTCGAGATTTATGCATGATAGTATAAGAAATATGTATATCAACATGAACTTGGAAATATGAGAAACAACTTTTTTATATCATCGTATAAAACATATATTATATGGGCAGCAGCCAATAATTGTGTCCAATGAAGTATGAATTTAATTTGAACTTTCTATCATAGTTGAAGCAACTACTTTACTGTAGTTACTGCAACTCATAAAGAGGAGATATGTAATGTCAAATTTATAATTATTTAGAGTGATTAACATCTGTTAGTGAGGGGAGAAATATTGAAAATAACTCCTAAAACCTGTAATAAGCATAATGATCTGACGGTCACTAATCAAATGCAAGTTTCTCCTCATCAAAAGCTCGAGAAACATCTCATAGGCTAATTATCAAGTTGAAATTATTTCAGAAGATTTTTTCTAGTAGTATAATTTCTGATTAATTCACTTTTTAGAATCTCTGCCACGATGTTAATCGGTTCTGTTTTGAAAGAACAAGGTTTAGTTTCATGCAATATGGCCAAGAAAATCTTCTGCGGCTCTTTGCCAAAACACAAGGTTTCCTTCAGTTGGCAGTGCTAAATAGCAATTAATTCATTAATAGTTTTCGTATTGCTTTGTATTTTTTCTATTGAGTGATTAACTATGTACTGTTTTTGAAGAATTTCTTTAGCAATAAGATAACATTTTTAATGTAATATTATTACAGTATTATCAAGTTAAAATGACGAAAATGCATAGATGACTGACCAACAGGAATTCCACAGAGATCAGCTTGTAGTTGGGTAAGTAACGAGTTGGCAGTCATTTTGCCATCTACCTGCAGCTTGGTAAGCGGGTAGCCGCAGTCTTTGTGCATCGCTTCGAGAATGTCTCTTGTCTGGAAGCACACTGATTCCAAAGCAGCTCGTATGATGTGTCCTTTCTTCGTGAATTGGGTCAGGCCGCAAAGTATACTGGAAACAGATAGTTTTATGGTGCAATTCTACAAGTGGATAGTTTTATAATACTTTATGAACTGTAGAGTATTAGAATACATAAAAATCTTCACAGAAAAATCTAATAGGCGAACATGTTTTTTTTAACCACAACTCGAAGGAGAAGAAGGAGAAAGTAGAACGAGAAGAAGAAAATAGAAGAGAAGAAGAGGAGGACGGAGAAAAATACTATAGATGACAAAATAGAAGAAAAAGAAGAGGAAGAGGATGAATGAGTAAACGAAAAATGAGAGGAACATGAAATTTAGTGGAATAGGGAGAAGAAAGAAAAAGATGAAGAAAGGAGAAGAAGAAGAAGCGGAAGAGGTGAGAGGAAGACGGAAAAGCCGGATAGAAGGGGAAAGAAAAAGAAAAGTGAATATAAGATAGAACGGAAAAAGAAGGAAGAAAAGTAAGAAGTTAGAAGAGGAGAAAAAGGTGAGTAGATAAAGAGGAAGATAAGAGGATGGAAGAGGAAAAAGGAGGAGGAGGAGGAGAAGAAGAAAAGAAGAAGAAGAAGGTGAAGAAGGAGAAGGAGAATTAGAAACTATTCCATAATGTCACTTTTAAAACATTTTTTTAATGAAAAAGCATTTCCTTACCTAAAACCTTTGAAATAACCCTGAAAACTAGTTGACTAGCGCCAGTCGACTGGAATCGTGTATTTGCACCTTTAATGTATGAAATTCTTTTCGGTCAATTAATCAACTATTGTAGAATCAAAATCCATGAGAGGTCTCATACTCAAACTCACCCTCGAGCATCTTTCCTCCAGTAGGGAGCGAACAGTCCAGAAAAAGCGGGCACAAAGTAAACATCGCCAGTGGTCATCACTTCCTCAGCCAACGTCTCCGTTTCGGAAATGTCGTCGATCATGTTTAGTTTGTCGCGCAGCCACTTGATGGCAGCACCTCCCACCGCCACCGAGCCTTCCAGCGCGTACACCGCACTCTTCTTCGGCCCCAGCTGGTAGGCTACTGTCGTCACAAGGCCGTGCGTCGAGAATACTTTCTGTTCAGAAATAAATCTGATTAAGATGAAGATTAGGGAGAGGATATTTTATATTCAAAGCATCCAGTAACCTCTTGTTAAATAGAATAATTTTTATTTATCACCGAATATAAAACATGCATGAATCTCTTCAAGTAACAACAAAAGTAAAGTTACAGGCAGGTACAGTGACATTCATCTAATTTGACGCTTGGCATTAGATTGATAGATGGAGAGATATCATTTCTTGACGTTGCTGATGACCGTAGAGTACGATGGCAAAGAAATAATATCTGTCTATCTAATGCCAGGCGTCATATTAAATGAATATCACTGTACAGAGGTCACTGAAAAACATAAATAATTTTTTATTCGATAATCAGTACAAGAAGTAACCTATTGAATGTAGGTAGTTGAAATTGCAGTAAACATTTGTTGAAAGCAACAAATTTATGAGAAATGAATAAAGAACAATTTAACAGAAACACGTAACTGAATAGTAGGCATTTTGTGGCAGAATCAAAATCTTGAATCTTCACAAGATTTACTCGAATTAGAATTTTAGTAGTAGATAGAATATCATAGATTAGTTTTGTATATAAAACGATTTGTATATAAAACGTTAGCTGTTTTTTCCTTCCATAATATTGTATTCTTCATAAAATATATTAAAATGAATACATAAAATGAAACAATATTTTTGCATTCCAAAAAATTTTTTAGTGGGAGATTGAAATAAAATTTTTATTTCTTATGAACGAGTCGTTAAAAGCGTTTTTATACTGTCCAAGTAAGTTTGATATGGGAACAAGCACTTATCTGATTGCTGAAGGATACTTACATTGGATCCAGTGTTATAGAGTAGGAAGCAACCACTCCTGTAAGTGCTTTTAGCCTGGCCTTCTGATAAACAGCCCTGGCCAACAAGAGCGGCCTGTTGGTTTCCAATTATCTGAAAAACGTTTTTCACCAGGAATTAAAATTTATTCCATCCAACAAATAACAACATTTGAAATAGGATTGAGTTGATTAGGAAAAAGAAACAGTTGACAGAGAGAGGAATAAAATATAATCCACCCAAGTTGTTTGAAGAAGATAATTGAGCTTATGAGAAAGAATCCTATTCATCTATTCTTGTTTGATGAGTCAAAAAATTATACAGTTCCTTGGAGTTTTTTGCGAAAAAAGGAGTAATATAGCTAGGCTATTATATTAAAGAGCACAGAAAATGAGCATAAGGAATAGCTTTTTCGAATTAAAAAGAAGACCTCAATAATCATTTCCACGAATCGCCTAATTTGACGAGCTTTCGTGGTGTCCTTTCCTTGATATTGTATTATTGACCAAATAAATGGATATGAATATGCAGTTTATTAGCGACAAACATTGACTGAATACCAATCTCTAAGCAGGTACGATTCCTGTTTAGCCCGACATTTGAATGAAGTCATCATTCATAATTAAATTCTTCACAATAAACCAAATAAGTCGATGTGTAAAAATTTGAGATTTCAATTAACACAGTTAACACATTTAACACAGTTAATGTGTTTAATATTGGATGTTAGCTCAGAAAAATTAACTTGAATACTCATGTATCACGAAAAACGTTTAAGGATTAAATCTAGTTCTTTAGAAGCTTCCTGTACTGTAACTTATTGTGTAGTGGTGACGGTGATATTGTGGTAGCTTTTCATTTTAAATAAAAAGACTCGAAATTGACTTTTTTCAATATTGATTGAAAAGTCTTCTTAATCAATATTTTTATGCTTTCGTTACTCACCCCTGAAACAGGAATTCCTCCCAGGGCTGGATCTTTGATATGTCCATAGATCTCCGAAGAGCTCCTGATTTCCGGAAGGATTTCAGGTGGTATATTGAAAAATTTACAAAGAAACGGATCCCAATGCAATGTGTCAATGTTCATCAACATTGTTCGAGAAGCGTTTGTCACATCGGTTGCATGCACTCCCCCCTCCCTGCCTCCTGTTATATTCTGAAACAAAAAAGCACACTCAAATTATCACAACTTCAGTTACAACCACAACTATGTATTCCTTCCAATTTTAGAGACTACCAAGTACAACATGGAAGTTTTGTGAAAAAATAGACCACCTATATTCTGCTCAATATTCAATCTCACATTAAAACTTGAGTTACTTTGTACTAAATATTCGTATTACAGAATAGTTTGGAGTTTTCATGTGAGGCTCTAGAAGCAACTAGAGAAACATTAATTATTATTAATAATACATTAATATAAATTTATTATTACTATTACGGTATTATTATTGATTACTATTTCGGTAACATCCAACTGTAGGTGAGATTTCAAGAAATTTCGAGATAAGTTTTTGAATTTTGTTTTTTTTCTTTCATCTAATCAAAGTGACTTCTACAGTATGTAGGAAATTTGGTACGTTGTGAGATTGAACTGCCTACGAGTTTTGTAGTTGAAGAAATCAATGTTAGACACATCTTTATACACAATATTCATACTTAATACCATATTGAAAATCTATACTACAGAATAGTTTAATAACAGATATTTTAATAAGGTACTAATGAACTATTTGAAAATTCAAAATAAAAATACTATAAATTGTTTGGAAATCATATTAATAAGCAAATTATTCTATTTTTGTAGTGTGATTTGGGCCTGCAGTAAAACAGACACTCGAAATTCAGGTGATTATCTGGTGAGTCTCTAAGGTAGTAGAGACTGGTAAGGGTTTATTTCAAGGGAAATCTGGGAATGAAGTTAATCTTATGGACATATTGTATTCTTACCCAAAGTATCCAAGAATCGATTGTTCCGAAACAACATCTTTGCTCAAGGATAGCCTTTTTAACAGCTGGGATATTATCGATTAGCCAGCGAAGTTTAAGAGCACTAAAGTATGGTGAAATAGGAAGACCACAAAGGTTCTTTAGATAGTTATTATCGTAGTCGGGAACTTTGGCAAGAAGGTGATCAACTGTTGGTGCCGTCCTTATGTCAGACCATACTGTGAACATGAGAAAATCACAATCTTAGTTAATTATTGTGAATACTACTGATTTTCAATTTGAACTAACGTCATGCAGTCATCTATATTGTGGATATTTGAGCTGATTATTTTATAAAAATGATGAAAAGATTGACAGTGCTCTATTTCATTCGCTTGAAAACTAAAAAAGTATATGGATTCTATCTTTACGGACCAGTTTTGGAAAATTTGAGAAAATTGGAACAATAATAAACATTCACGTGAAGTTCCAAACTTTTCAAGACAACAAGCTTGACAATCGGTCAAAAAATGAAACATTAACACATTACGAAAGTGCACGATTGAATTTTGACATCCAAGTCCAAGCGCCCACTGAGGTGGAGTGGCGATGGCGTGGTAACACGCTGAATATAAAAATATGTAACTTAATGAAACAGCGCACATCAAGGTTATGTGCGTTGTTTCATTTAGTTACATTTGTTTATATTTAGCATGTTGCCACACCATCGCCACTCCACCTCAGTGGGCGTTTGGTCTTGAAGTTCATCTATTCTTTTGAAGTAATGATTATAAATTATTACTTAAATGAGTAGAGTAATCTCGGAACTTAAGTTAATCTATTTTTTAAGGTATTGCTTGAATGAGTAGAGTTATCTAGGACTTGGGTTCAATTCATAATTTCATACTAGATAGTTTGCTTTTAATGAAACTGAACAGAACCCCACTCATATTAGATGGTTTGGTACTATATTATAAAATGAAAATTTTCTTTATTGGACAGAGTTAGGACAAGAAAGTCCTCTATCCTACTCCGCCAACTACAACTCACTTACTCAACATAGCTTTTCATATTTATTTTACCTAAATTCATATTTATATTATCTAAATTCAATCATAAATTCAATTCAATTCAAAATTCAATCATAAATCACTAAAAAACGGAAATATAAAACAGATAGAATATTGAGGTAACTTATGGAAGTTTACAATTGAATGTTACGACATTGCAAAAAATGGAAAAGTGCAGACATTTCTGATAATGTTATTTGATAATTACCAATTGCATTATAAAGTGTTTCTCCAGTGAGCCGATCCCAAACAACAGTGCTTTCTCGTTGATTAGTTATGCCCACTGCTTTAATGTCACTTACTGACAGGTCTTTGGCTGGAAGCTTTGAAATGACCTCATTAATGCACGTTCGCACTGTGCCAATTATTTCCAAAGGATCTTGTTCCATCCATCCTTCCAGAGGATGCTTCAAGTTTATGTCTATCTGATGTGACAGAACTTCTTCCATTGTGTCGGATGAGAAAAGCTGAAACATAGAATAAGATAGAATAGAATAGAATAGAATAGAATAGAATAGAATAGAATAGAATAGAATAGAATAGAATAGAATAGAATAGAATAGAATAGAATAGAATAGAATAGAGAATAGAATAGAATAGAATAGAATAGAATAGAATAGGATAGAATAGAATAGAATGACTGCCTTTATTTTATCCTAGGAGGGCGGACTTAGGGCGCAGCCGGCCCTCTCTACACACTCAACCCTCCATTAAATTCTAATACTGAATATAACAGTTCATTACAGGAGTTATTACAGATTAAAAATGTTTTATCTATTCTATGATTATGTCACGTAACACGTTACTCCAGTGATTGTATAAATATTGTAGAATATTCTAATGAGTTAGGCTAGGCGTACACCGGTTAGTCAAGACAAGACAAGACGAGATTAGTTACGTTTAGTCACAATAATTCACATAGTTGCTTATGAAGCAGCACACACCGATGCAATGACTAATCAGTGTGTGTTACTTCATAAGCAACTATGTGAAGTACTGTGACTAAACGTGACTAATATCGTCTTGTCTTGTCTTGACTAACCGGTGTACGCCTAGCCTTAGAAGTAAATCTTGTCCTTTAATAGTTCTGTTCTCTGTGCCAATTATTTCCTACAACCTCAATATTTTTTTCCAATTGAATAAGGAAATGTATTATAATACTGTATAATCATTACAGATAATAAAACTGACTAATCAATTTTGTCAGTATAATTTAGTTATTTATTAATCTATTATTTATAGAGAATACTCAATTTCATTATACTATAGTACTACGGATTTTAATGAATAAAATTTAGATGAGAATTTGTTGGTTTTTTGTTTTTTAAATGAATGAAAACATTACTATTCATCGACAAAAGCAGATAGTACTGTATGAGATCACATTTACTAATGGATTACTGTATATAGATCACATTTTTATAAATTTTGATATTCATAAATTGAGATTTAAATTATTTTTTCAATTTTACTTACCACAAAACGAACTGTGCGGGTCCCTTCATCAATGACCCCAATTAGTGGAACCTTATTGATCACAGGCATTTTCACTGAAAACATTTCAAAACCATGTTAAAAATCCAAAAATTGAAATATATACACAAGGTTTTTGCATGAATCTCAGGCAACATTTGAACAAATCATTTCTGACTTCCAATAACCAATCAAGCTGAAAATAATTTAACAACTATTATCTATCTATATTTCTAATAACTTTTGTATCCGCGTAGTGCCCTCATTATCATCTTTTGCATACCACTACACTGAGTCATTATGCAATTCACAATTCATCAAAACCGGAATCCATTCACTAATTAGTTGTCTAGCACACCCACAACATTTTATGGCCATTCATCCTGATAACTCGTCTCAAGGGTTAACTATATATTTATAAAATTTAGAATATGTAAGAAAATATCTGACACAGCTTTGAAAGCGTAATATCAATAAAACTCCATAATATTACGATAGATTGCGGATAATATTGCTAATAAGCAATAGCTAATAAGTGATGAAATAGCAGTGAATAACTGAAAAAATAAGTGTGGACAATGTAGAAATGGATGAAAGGGAATAATGAAGAATAAAATAATAATAGGATTGTAATTATCCGATTAAAAACATCTAAAATGTTCAAGATTCCAGAAATCCTATCAAGTCCAAGAACTGGTCAATTGATTATTTTATAATTTAGAATTAAATTATTTGATTTTCATAATTTTATAAAATAATATTTAATTGTAGGGATGTTAGCGAAAAAGGCAGTATTATTCTCACTTTCATATACAATCTCTTGCATTTCCTTATAAAACCCTAACATCTTATTTGAAAAAAAATCATTAACTATTCAATAATTTACTAATTTACATTGTTTATAAATTTATTCAAGTATTTTCATTTTTTTATTTTATTTATTTTTTATTAGTCCCAGACTTGTAAATAGAGGCTAACAATGAAAATGATTTTTCGATTAAAATTACACTTCTTCCCTACAACTCAAATTTGGCATTCAAATATTATTCTTGCAGGGGAAAACAATATTATTGCGACCTTTACAGAATGAATTAAATTCATAATTTTAATATGCTATACATACCAATTAACACGGTTAATCTATTAGTTTTGGGAACGCTTTATATTATTTTTGTGATTACTAGGTGAGTTTGAAATTCACCCAGCAATAGAAATTATGCCCTAAAAGAAGAGTTAGTTTAGTACATGAGAAAACAAAAATCAATTTGAAAATAAGAAAAAAGAAATGAGCACTCACATAGTCAAGTTTCGATGAAGAAGAAAGAAGAACCGCTAAAGATGATAATACTGTAAATAGTAGACTAGAATTAGAAATGTCAAAATACTGTAGTACACTTTCTTGTCAAATACGACCGATAAAACGCTCTTGAATTGGATAAATTACTGTAAAACAACACCACGACAGTAGAAAGCTTTGATAGAAATACGAAACGTCCTAAACATCCAATTACTTAAATACAGAAATTAATGTGAACACAGTTCGAGCATAGTACGACTGCGAACGCGTGATATCTAAAAAATATAAATTAGTCATTTCACAATCTATGAACAGAGTGTAATGGGAATTATTTACAGTTTCTTTTATAAATAATGCAGAATGGGGAGTGGCTTCCAATGTTCAATGAGATAAGTCCAGAATTGTCAATCATAAATTATTATTGTAGTATATTTTGATAATTCCGGTTGCCTAATATGAAGAGACCGACCTATCATTGAGTAGGCTAGTGACTTGTGACATCATCAGCATCATTCGTCACATGTGTCACTACAAGTTGAGGGCAAAGTGTATGGCCAATGATAAGGCCGGCCCGCGTAAACCTATATAGAACACCATTATTATTATTTACAGACTATTTATAGGCAATTGTTTATCCAGCTTCAATCCTCACTTTAGTTTCACCTTGAACTGAAAAATTGGAAGAATATTAGTACGACATTTTTAACTGGAAAGCTTGCAGCTTTTTCAATGCCAAATAATGAAACTGAACATGATTGTGTTTTGTAGAATTCATCATTCGTGTTTGACGAAGTATTCATCGAAGTGATGGAAAACGATTTTTAAAACATGGACCCGAAACTACTTCGTTACCGTGTTGCAAATTCAATTTTTTTTGCTAGGGATGATGCCCACATAAGCTCTAAGCTTGTGCGTGGGTAATGGAAGGATGATGATGAGATATGAATGGACCTACAGCTTTAGGTGGGTTCCGAACCACCGGGAAGCGATTTTGAAGCTCATAAATTTTTGTATTTATAGGAGCCGGTCATCGATACAACGGGAGTGGTAGGCGCTGTCTCTTATCTAATCTCACCGATCAGCCTCGCCTCTGCCACTGGGACCAATCCGCTTCCCAATTTATTTAATTCAATTCAATTTATTTGACAAAGAAAATATAAGCATTACAAATAAATATTTCTTTGTTATAATCATAACTATTACAAGTATGAGAATTCACAATAAAAATAACTTGGCATCACCCAGCATAGGAAAAATACTGACCGCTAGGTGAGAGTACCAGTTCTAAATTCTATTACAATCAATAATCAAAACACAATTCAAAAACTTAAATTTCAAATGAAGACAAAACATAAGGGAGGAAAAGAAAAATCATAATAAATTTAATTGTTGCCCTATCCTTAACCTACCCTCAAAGAGAAAACCATTTAATGTGCTGGGTATAAGGTTTATTAATTTAGAACTGAGGATGGCGGAGGATTGATAGTTTTGAACACAAATTTAAAGAAATTTCGTGAGATACCTAAAGCGGCTTATTGACAGGGAAAGTAGAAGAGGAAAGTTACTGTCGGAAAATACTTGCCTCTTCAATTTACTGCTTACTTTCCCTGTCTATAGGGGTACTTTCCACTTCAGAGGAAAGTAATCACTTTCTGCAAGTAGAATCAAACTTTTTTGTTTTTACTTGCCACTCCAAGGAAAGTAGCGGGTCACGTGGGTGGTCACGTGATCACTTTCTCCCACTTTCTGCCAGTAGAGCAGAAGAAACGCATCGTTTTATTCATCAGATTTGTGGAAATAATAACATGTGTTGAGAAAAACATTGAAAAGTAAAGAAGAGAAGGCAAGTTACTTCCAGCCAGTACTTTCCCTGTATAAGCAAATAAGTAGAAAGTCACGTAATGGCAAGTACTTCCAGAAAGTACTTTCGCTGTCAATAAGCGCCTTAAAGAAATTTCTTGGCTGTCAATAAGCCTAAAGCGGCTTATTGACAGGGAAAGTAAAAGAGGAAAGTTACTTTCGGCAAGTACTCGCCTCTTCAATTTACTGCTTACTTTCCCTGTCTATAAAAGTACTTTCCACTTCAGAGGAAAATAATCACTTTCTGGAAGGAAAATCACACTTGTTTGTTTCTACTTGTCACTCAAAAGAAAGTAGAGGCTCACGTGGGTGGTCATGTGATCACTTTCTCCCACTTCCTACCAGTAGAGCAGAAGAAACGCATCGTTTTATTAATCAGATTTGTGGAGATAATAACATGTGTTGAGAAAAACATTAAAAAGTAAAGAAGAGAAGGCAAGTTACTTCCAGCAAGTACTTTCCCTGTATATGCTATGATGATGCCTGTCTTTGCTATGATGATGCCCACATAAGCTCTATTGTGCGTGGGTAATGGGAAGGATGATGATGAGAGATGAGTGGACCTATAGTTTTAGGTGGGTTCCAAACCACCGGGAAGCGATTTTGTTTCTCATGAATTAATGACAACGGAAAAAAGGCCTTAATCGAAAGATGTCACCCACACAATGGGAGTAAAAGGGGCGAGTCTCATATCTAATCTTGGGATAAGACACCGGCACGACCACGAAGTATTAAATGATTTGATAATATTATCTATGTATATGTTCATATGACTTTATCGGTGGGGAGACCCTCATGGGTAGGTTCTACCTCGCCTTTTCTTTGTGGAAATACTGCATACTGTTTGTGAGTATGGGTGGTGTGTGTGTGACTATAAAAAATTATTATTACAATTATCTGACATTACATTCAATAAAAACAGTAAATAATTAGATTGATACAGTACTGGACTCATTGACCCACAAACAGGCCGAACTGGTCAATGTGGGCAATTATTATTTCATTGATTAGGGTATATTTTCGCTATACCGTGCAGTTGCACTCAAGTGTATATTATCATATCTTACATATTTTTTACAATAAATCTATATAACTATGATGTCATAAGTTTTATATCTACTTTGTACTACTTCATGTTGATGCTGTGAGCAATATTGTACCCTGAGACAAAAAATGCTGTAATCTAATCGTGTAAATTTGACGAAATAAATTAAATTCAATTCAATTAAAAAAGGTAGATTACGGATTAATACAGTTTTCTACCATAAAGTTTCAAATTCACGATGGAAAGAAAATTTAGAAACTGTTAATGAAGAATATTTAATGAATAAAAAGTCATTGGTGCCATGGTTAGAGACGTAAAACATTTCAATTTTTCTTACTGAGATTTTGTCAAGTGAATACTTCTTTTGTCAAAAAAACCCTACCAAAGAAATCAATATAGGCTACAATTTATGTATTTGAATTGTCAATGTTTTTTCCCAATTAATTTGTCAATGACTGTTGTATTGTTGGGTTGTTCCACCTTGCTTTTAGAATAAAAGTTCCTATTTAAAAATTTGCTTTCCGAAAATTCGAAAAGTGAAACTGAAGCATGTTACATAAAAATTCGCTCTGTGATACAGGAAAAGGCGTATGCACACTGGACTTATAAATTGCATTGCAGGCACGCCGCACATTGTATATCTAGCATCTCCTACTCTCCTACTATCTAGTACGCCCTACTATTTTAGCACATTTTTTTCTTTTTTATTGGTCTACTAAAATTACATTAAACAAACCCCTGATTCGTTTCTGCAATTAATCATATTCACTATACCCTACATGGACTTCACCCTTGATTACAATAAACTACACATTTCAAAATGCATTGGACTACAACAATATTGTAATTGATGTTAAGAGTGTTAACAATAATATCAATTGATTATGATATGAAAAATAATCTATCAAATACAACTAAAATAATTGTTGCAGGAACGAAAATGTAATGAATTGAGGGCGTAAGTCACGTGACCTGGCCTTTATCATGGTCTCCATGGCCAGTTGACATTGAACACATATTAGTGTACAAGGGTCAACTGATTGCCCAAAATTACAGCTAATGATAATATAAGTGATAAACGTTCACAGCAAGTTTATTGACTTACATTTTTTCAGATATTTATGGAATACAAACACTGAGACGTATTTCCCAAGAATTCTCTGTAGTAAACTCAGTAGAATTAAATATTGCAAGAACGAAAGCATTATTGATACAATACTGATGTCAGACAATAATGTTTACAATAAATGTACATCATCTTCTACGAAATATTTTCAATTGAATATTATGATGAGTTCATCTTTCACTGAATCGACGAAAGAGATAAATCAAATCAATTTTAAGAAATAGTACGTTTTGCTTTAAAAGGAGAACGAAACTCACAGTTTATTAAGCCATATTTTTTCAAACCAATTTGCTTTTTATAATTGAAAACTTGCAGGAAAAAATGAATCCTGGCAATTCATTAAGGTATAAAGGACACCCATCATGATATTTTTATTTTAAGAGTTCATTTGGTTTTTTAATACTCTTTTTAAATAAGTTATTTTATTATGATATATCCTTCAGTATAAAGACTGACTTGGTTAATGAATCACAATCACAATAAAGGTTTTTATGAATATGCATAATGTTTTGGCGCTCATAAAAAGATCTCTTATAATGTAAAGTTGAAAAATATTACCTTCATTTTAGTGTGGTTACTGTGATTATCCATACTTTTTGGACTGTAGAAAATAATATAATCTTCTTGCAATGTACAGTACTTGGCTGAAAGAGCCGAGGATGGAAACCATTGTTCGAAAACGATTCAATCGTATGTTTATTGTATATTACAGGAGGATATTCACTGTATCTAATTATTTAATATTACAAGGGCAAGTCAAGTCGTTCTTGGTGACCCGTGCATTGTCGTGGTGCAACCTTACACCACGACTGAGTTTGCCTCTTCAGCGATTTTGATTCGACTTCCAGAGTTTTTTAAAGGACTTGCAATACTAAACCGAGTAGATCTAGATGGTGGTCCAAATTCAAGTTGGAGACTAAACGGAGGCATAAAATCGATAAGCGAAATGCCCTTTCTGTCTGAAACCACTGTTACCATAACCTTTTCGCGGATTGCATTTGTTTGAAGTTTTAGGCCTGGGAGAAAAACTATTGTTTTCATTGTCGCGACTTTTCCTTGGTTTCCGGGGTGAATTGGAAGTAACAAGTTTCATAATCGATAACAAAAGACAAGAATGCGTCACTATTGAGTTGCAGACGGACGAAGAAGTCAAAAACAAAGTTAAAAATTTTCTCAACGGGTTGGCGGTAGTCAATGTTAAGGGTCTACAAAAAATGGATCGTACTCCTACTGGAATGCATTGATAGAGATGGCAATTATGTAGGAAAGTAGAGGAGAAAATCCTTTCCTGATGTTTTTTCAATGATGTAACTATAAGAATAGCGGATAAAATATTTTTTCACACTAGAAAAAACGTGGTAACATTACTATAATGACAGCCATTAATGAAATAACTTGATACCGTGTTTATCCCCCTGCAATATACAATACACATAAGATTGAATCGCGGACACGTTTCGAACAATGGTGAAAAAAAAATAATTATATACAGTGTATATCCTCCTCGTAGTATTTCTAGGCTTTTGGAAGAAACTTTGTATTGAATATCTCCATTGAAATATCTTTGTCTTGAAATCTCCATTTGATTATGAAATATCAAAAAATATCTTGCTAGAAAGAAGAGTGCTTTTGAAACAGTAAAGCTTCACAGGAGAAAACCCTACAGTGATTTAACAATTTTTATTCAAGAAATTAATTTAGAAGGCGTCGAAAAATGGTAGATGGTGTTTATTCTCTTTTGCTCAGATGCCAAACCTTCCTAGTTCGCAGAAATCAGAATTTTTTATTATAAAAATAATTAAACTGCACAAAGTGCACTGTACTAAAATGGAAAAAGTTCAATGTCACATGGGGTTGGGGAATTTTTTGATCGTAAAATAGAAGATTAGAAGTGAAAAAATTCAGCTAGAAGCTTGGACTTGATACGAAAGCCGCATGTAAACAAAGCACCAATTTCCGTCATTAATAGAACAGCATAATCAGATTGGCAGAGTACATTGTCCTTTGGCCTGAAGATTCATTTTCCCACGTGCATCTTTGTATAATAATGCATTCTATTTTTAGTAACCCAAATCGTAAATGTTCATAAGATTTCATCAGACAAAACGGAAGAGAAGGTTATCACATGAGCAGTTGCATCACAAATTATTGAAATTTTTAGGAAATTATTGCCATTGTAAATCACCTTAATACTACAAATCAATGTTTAACAAAGCATGTTTACAGAAGAATATTTTGATATTAAATTTATCTTCATTTTTGTAGGTTTACATTTACTTCATTTTTACCCAATTAATGAATCAAAATACCCAAAGTATGATATTATTTTATTTCAATTTCATTAAATCATATTGCATTTTTATTGTATTCTTCCTATATATTTTTTCATCTTGAACTCGGTAATTCAATAGGCTAATTTAGAATGGAAGAGCATAACTATGATGCTATTTTATAATTTTCCTTTTCTTTGTGAATTTCTTTTATACTATAAATAACTTCTTAATATCATAATACTAGCAGGTCACCTGTGCTTCGCTACGGGGTCTCAGAAATCTCGTTCAGGTTAGGGATATTTGTGTGAAATATCTAATCACTGCGTGCACGTTGTTAGAGGAAATTTTAAAGAGATATATATATAACTAGCTGTCCCGACGAACTTCGTATCGCCCTCTTCCCCACCCCCCCAAAATGTCCCCCCTCTTCACCCCACAAATGTCCCCACCTTCATGCACCCTCCAAAAAATGTACTCCCCCAAATGCCCCCTTCATGACCAGAGTGGGAATTGAACCCGCAACCTTTTTTATGTAACTCAACACTGTTCTTTCTATCTTTTGTACTGTTAATTGTCTACAGCCGCTTATTGACAGGGAAAGTTACCATTGCGTCACTTTCCACCAATTTCTTCCAATATATACAGGGAAAGTACTGACTGCAAGTTTATCAGTTGTACTGGCCGTCAGTAGGCAAGATCATTTTAATGTTTTTTCAACACTTATCCTTTTTCCACAAATCATCTGTTCAATAACTGATACGATGCATTTCCTCTCATCTACAGGCGGAAAATACTGGTCGCCAGTGGTCACGAGACCACCCACGTGACCCGCTACTTTTCTTGGAGTGGCAAGTAAAATCAAACAAGTTTGATTTTACTGGCCGCAAGTGATTACTTTCTGCTGGAGTGGATAGTTCCCCTTTAGACAGGGAAAGTAAGCGGTAAGTTGAAGAGGCAAGTAACTTTCCGTCTCCAATTTCCCTGTCAATAAGCGGCTTAACGTTAATATGTATCTTGTACCGCAATGGCAGCACAAAATTGTAGGCCTACTCAACTTCTAATCGCAACTGTCACAATAATAAGAATATTTATCATTATAAATGTCACTGGCAGCACCTATTTTTTTGCTAGGATGGTAATTCTGAGTTGTTGTATTTTGTGGTAATTGTAAAGGCAGAATAAACTCCATTTCCATTCCTGTATGACACTTCCTCCATTTGTATAATATGTGTATACATTGATGACCTCAGAGTGATAGACATTTCCGATGACCTAATAAACTTTAATCTTGATCATCCCAATTACACAGTTTCTATTTTTGATGAATTTATGTAGAAAATCAAGAATAGACCAAACCTTTTTTGTCAAGAGGAAAGTATTATTTCTAAGCAAATTTAAATTAATACGGTACGTAAATCTTAAAACTGTAGTAGGCTAACAATAGCATGAGATTCTGCTTTATCATCTTTATATAAATACGTAGCCTGCCATTGACTTGAGATATTGAAAAGTATGGTTTAATTTATTTACTTACCAAAGATCTGTATGTTCAATCGCTAATGGAAACAGAAAATAAAATATTGGTCACGAATGACTATTTAAAATATAATAACTATAATAACAAAATTAAAACGAATTCATAACCACATTATCAGTTGCAAAACTGCAATTTTTAGGTTAGCTCAGATCAATAGATAACCTCTTTTTCAGATGTGCGATTTTGTGGGCGACGATTTAGTAGGCCTACGACAACGAGCAGTTGTTATTAAACATCTTGGTGAGCACGTAGACTAGTGGCGCGCTCAAGTGAAAGAAAAAGTGAACAATCGGAAGGGATCAAAACTAGATTACCATTGAATCAAAATGAATGTAGAAATGCCTGTTTTCAAACCAATTAAATCATATTAGAAAAATATATATTCATCCAAAATATTCCAGTAACTTTTAAAATCAATGCTGTGATATTTTAGATCACTTCAGTAGTCATTTCAAGAGAAAAGAAGCAATGATCTTTTTAATTTTATCTCCCTTCAAAAAGAGCGTGAGAGAGGTGATGATATATAAAATGTAATATTGAGTGTCAACAGTTGATATATGGAAAATATGAGATGCGAATATGCTGTTGTAATTGAATTAAATATTATTTGTGTAAAATAGTTGACGTCTTTGAAATAATCATGTTTTTTATATTTGCAATATTGATTGTTTCAAAAACCGTGAAGTTGAAACTCCAAACATCTTAACAGAGCCTAGTAAGAAGATGACAAAAATGCTGATAAAAATACTTCAATCTGATCAATACATTTATCGAAACCACTAATAGTAGATAGTAATAACGTCTTGATGATTCATACCTTAACGATTTAATTGAATTCCATCTCAAAAAAGTGTTTTGTTCCTATCTTACAATGGTAAAATTCCTCCCGATTTTTTACTCTGTCTCTCTCACTGGAGCGCGCCAATAGTTTACCAGATCACCACATTAGTAAATTTTTTATGGAATTCGAAATGCCGGTTCAAAAGCTTCAGTAGCATTGTTCAGGAATAAAGAAGGCGTATAACGTTTCTTGATGTTGAAATTACAATGAATAGTCTAATATTAATTTCATCACGTCCTGAAGAATTGCACTGTGCTTATCTCTGTGCATATTTCTTGCTCTCGTTATGCAATAATTCACCTTGTCTTGTGAAATAATCAAAGAGGTCACACAGAAACTCTGGAAGTTTACCCCTTTTGTGGATATTTTTTTGGAATTGTACCTATCCGTCAATTACGAACAGGTATGGACTCAAAATATATCAAGTGAAGACTTGTGAGTGTATACTTGTAGAGGTCATGCGTTTCTTGGTGACGCTTAAGAGTAGGTGGAGAAACTGCTCTTCCGATTTTTGTGGGTGGGGTAGACTCAGACCAATAGACTTTTTTAGTACAGCAGAATGGGACGGTAACGTCAACTTCCCCACCGCTCGGCTCACCACTTGCCACTCACACCCAGGCGCCACAAAGAAACGCACGACCTCTACTGGGTAATATTTGAAAGTTTATCATCAAATCCAGAATGATTTCTGAACAGCAATAGAAAAAGCGAAACATGACGATGGAAAGATAGGGTATGGAAAAAGTAGACAAATTTTGAAAGATCACACAATGTATTTGTGAATTGCACATAATCACACTGCACGAACCAGCATAAATAAATTATCAATAGTTTGGCACATTGAATAAATTTGCAAAATTAGAAAAATATTGTAGACTGTAAAATGTGTTCAAGCAAGAAAGAAACTGTACATTGAACGTGCAGTACTCGTGATCCGTGAAATAAGAGATCACAATGCTCTAAACGACAATAAAAGTGTTCCCTTGCAAGATGATAGGGCTATCAGTGAATGGATTGATATATACAGTGTACAGAGTACCTACGTGAGATCAATTTGTCATGTTATCAGATTGAATAATACGTACATTTCAAAAAATACATTTTCTTTCTTCTCATGAACTAATGAAGTAATTAGAGCCAGAATTGATATTTTGCATGAAAGTAACTTATACAAATAACAGATTATATTCTTTTTTTTATCAAAGACTACATAAGAGAAACAGTAGAAGTTTGAAAAGACAGTTCATAAAAGATAAATTTCTAAAATGAAAATAATTTTTCAAAGAACCTGAGCTGCTCCTTATTCAGTTAATTTAGTTTGAAGAGCTAAATTCACAGATGAACTCTCTACTTCATCTGGCAAAATTTTTACATGATTAGTGAAAAGTACAATATAAAAGATTAATTTTCCATAATAAAATCAAACAATCATCATAGAAAAACATTGAAGAATGAAATAGTATTTACTTTTTATTACCAACATTGGACATTTATCTTATTATTTTTCATTTGAAAGGTATTAAACAATTATCAAACCTGGTTCATCATACTAGTTTTTTACAGAAAAAAACAGAACAGTACTAACTAGAGCATCATTGGAGCAGATAAGGCTAGGATTCAGTACAAACATTTTATGGTATAGAAAGAAAGTGCAGTATATGGACTTCTGTCAATGAATTGTAATCTTCAATCTAAACAGCTGAATAACTGTTAAACACAGAAGTCCATGAACTGCACCACAGCCAAAATGTTATTCTGCTTTGAAAACAAGCATCAATTCAACTTCAATGAAAACTTCACTCAACAAAACAGTAAATAGTATGTTATATCGTAATATGATGAAAGCAATGAGTTTCCATAAGGCAGCGAATTAATGAGCAAAGTACAAATCCTTTATTAGATTTTTATTGCGACAATAAGCCACAGTAAATTTACGGATTCTGTGTCTACTAATATAATATGTCATTCATTAATAGTTTTATATGATGGAGGGAGGCTGTTATAATTTTTATTCAAGTTTATATTTTAAATTTATAGGAAGTTCAGAATAATTTCACTAATTGTATGAAAATAATCAATTTCAATCAATTACATTTTTGTCCGTGGAAGAGAAATCGAAATACAGCATTGAATGTTAAGTAGCAACTACTTTCACAAACAGTTTTGAGCAAGCAGCAAGCAGCTTTGAGAGTTTTGCGCAAGCTCTATGTAAAAAGTAAGTGCTTTGAGAAGCTTAGACATGTTACTGCTCATTTGATTTTTTTCAATGTTGAATAATTTGAATTCACTTCCTCAATCATTAACAGTAATAAACTTTTTCAACAAGGAAAGTAAGTAATAAATGTTTCTGCTATGAATATCTGAATATTAAAATAGCATACACTCATCTTTTAATCAAATTATTGAATCATACAAATTTGTACACAAAATAAGATTATTGTTATATCTAATACACATAACATTCAATGCAGCACAATTTCACGAACTGATGATAAGAATCATAAGAACAATAATTCACTACTACAATTTCAATCAAATTCTGATTGGCTGACTATTTCCCATATGAATTTCCAATAGAATTTGAGATTTTAATACTCTTCATGTGAATAAAAATTTCTTGATCTAGTTTTGTGACCAATAATTTTTCTCAGATCAAATTAGAAACAGTGTGATCCAGTGAATAGCTATAGATTGATCAATTTGAATTTAAATTCTAAAGTTACGCCGCCGACATCCACTGATAATGATTAGAAGAAATAATTGTTTTTTAATTTTGTTAACCTCAATTTGTGTTAATTTTCATTTTATAAGTAAACACGAATTGCACAATGTATGTGAAATACAGCATATCAATTATTGTACTGTGCGTTCTGATTATCTACGGTGATTTTAGTAGTTATAAATACAAGGCTTAGCATAAATACTTTTTTCAATTAAATTATAAAGTATAAAGTTACAAGATATTCAAATAAAACATGATAAATTCGTTTAATTAATATTGTTATCATCAATCATGATAGAGGAGAAGATTCAATTATTCTAATTATTTTCAACAAAGATGTAACACTGTCAGACAACATTGTCACACTTAAACATATATAGCAGGAGCCAATTAACTTGTCATAAATCAGCTGATCCAGTAATAATTAAACAGTGATTTCGACACAATAATCAAAAGGCTTGAAAGTCTAAAGACCCTTTAAAGTCTTTAAAAGACCTTTTTAAAGAATACCTTTCAAAGAATAACTTTTTAAAAGACCTTTTCAATAATCTGCGAGATTCAGCATTTGTAGGTTAAGTATTGTGATATTGCTCTTTGAAACAGCTGATTTCTGACAAGTTGAATTGGATCCTGCTATAGCAAAATAATTCATAAATATAATTTATAAGAGCATTATTTTTCTAATCATGTCTTTGACACGATTAAGATGTAAAAAGAATGAAAATAGAACAATGGATGCTCCAATTTTGAGAAGATCTATTCCGTTTTACCATGGTGATTTGATAAATCAGGTTCATTAAAATTATTATTAATACATTTTTATTATTTAATACAAGTGGTTATAATTTGATGCACAATGGAGAATATTGTAGAACTGTTGTAGTTGTTTTGACTTTAATGTTATGAGAAATGGGTATTTCAAATGAATTTTTCTATTTCAATAGATTGTCACAGAATCTTCATACGGAAAAATAATAATAGTACTTGAACAACAATTTTCAAAAATAAATTTTGTAACATAGAATTTGAGTCAGTGATCACATTTAATGCTGAATAATTCCAAACTCGAAGTTTAATTTGAAATTGTTTTTTTATGTGTGATCAAAAGTTGCTATAAAAAATCTATAAAAAAGAAATAATCTAGTTGGTTTTTGAACAAATCTGGTTAACACACATATTAATAGGATTTGGTTAATAACAGGCTATTCCATCCTAGATTGCCTCTAATCATTCCCCAAATTGTAGGTAACATTCAATTTTTACCTAACTCGATTCAAAAACAAGCAAGCTCATTATCTTGATGCCAATTAATTTCTATTAATAGGTAGATGAGTCACAAAATATTGTTCTCCAGATCAAAAACCTTTGATTCAACTCCTCTGAATATTGTTAAGGGGCTGTAAAATATAGCATAATAATTTCCAGTGAATGAAATAAAAACCGCAAGAATCATTGAGCGAATTATTATCCACCTATTACATGGTGTAGACTATCAAATAAAAAAAATCTATTAAGTTATGAATTAACTGTTAAATCATATTTTCAAAACTTGAAACACAACTTAGATACTAACCCACTGACAATACACATGAATAAAATGAAAACAATAATCAACAGTACAAAAATAAATATATGAAAATAAATATAAGGTTGCAAATAACACATCACAGTAGTAATCACATATTTTTTGAAACAAGTATAAAATAGTTGTTGTTTGTGATCATAAAAATGGATAATTACACTAGAAGCATGTCAAGTCAGTTATTACGCTTTTCATTGACAACTGAGGCTATGTTAGAATAGACCAACATAGAGGCCTATGCCTCTTTCATTAAGAAGTATTCTGTTACATGTTACTGTAGGGTGTGTGGGGGCAAAAATCCACATGCGATTTTAAAATTGCCGCCAACATTTTTTGAAGCACTAGAGTGGTTATAATCTCTCTCTTAAGGTACAGTTACACCAAAGCGAACAGGAGCGAACCGAACGTTCACTGGTGTTCGCTGTGGTTCTGGGTTCGGCAGCATTCGCGAACACCTGCGAATGGGAGTAGTCACACCAGAGTGAACACAAACGAATCGTCTTGTTCGTCACGTCGTTCGCTTGTGCTCCAACAATCTCAAGAAGTCCACATTGATCATAATCATGGAGGAGTCCAGTGGTGATGATGATAATGAATTAGCGTTTTTATGCCTGGCGGGAAGTGCAATTTTGTTGTTAAATATTCGTAAGCGCATGAGAAATAGAAAAATATGGACTAGTCAATTTCTTGGTTCTCGTGAGACACATGGAGGACGTGTACTATTGGAGCAGTTGCAGTTGGATCGTGGACTAGGGTTATTTAATAACTTCTGCCGTATGTCATCAACTGATTTCAATATACTGCTCACTCTCATAGAAAGAAGAATATCAAAATTGGACACCAATTATCGAAAAGCAATTAAACCAGAAGAGAAATTAGCTTTAACTTTACGATTCTTAGCAACTGGTGACAGTTATGCTAGTCTGATGTATCTGTTATACAAGGCTGTGACTACATTATTTTTTGTAGTTTCAGAGCGAAGTTGATCAGAAAAATGCGGTAAGCTGTTTTTTCATTTTCTGATCTAATTTTCATGTAAATTAAACCTATTAAATTCTTGCAATGCACATGGAATCTTAAATGCTTGTTGCTGTGTCATCCAGCTTTCAATATTACTCTTCCATCTAAGAATGCTGATTTTCAAACTTATTGTTGTTATGTTGGATATATAGAGTACAGTGCAACATCATAATATGGGGTAAAAGTCTGCAAATGAATGGGGCAATATTATTTTTGCGGACTTTTGCCCCAAACAATTTATTATTATTATTTATGATAATATTTTTGTGTGAGAAGTCTGTTATGTTAGAAATAACTGTTATTAATAGATATATTAGTAGGCTACACAATATTTTTATTAGTGACATAATTATATTGCCTCATCTGAGATAATATCCTCACAATTTTTAATTTTTGATGGAGATTTATGCACTCCCTTGGCACTCTCTTTGAGACACAAAGAGTATTGGAAGATTGATTCTATAAAGGATTAACACTTTAAAAATAAAAATAGCTAGTTGTCAAAATTCAGTTGGAACTCAAGTGAATTTCTATATTATGATAGTAGCTAATATCTAAGCTTGAGAACACTTTTTTTATTCTTTGCAGAAACTACAAACAGAGAGGATAGCACTCACAGAGGAAATTCTTCAACAAGCAAGAGAGCTTATAGAAAGAGGGCTTTTAATAAGGGTAGCAGCAAGGGAACTGAAATTTGATGAGTCAACTTTCAGGAAGAGATTGAAGAAAGGCGTCGGTGCAGCAAAGCTGGGAAGATTCACTTCAATATTCAATCAACAACAAGTGTTAGAAATTGTTCAGCATTGTAAAGAACTTGACAACAGATTCTATAGACTAGGTTTGAAATCATTTCAATTTTTTTGTATCAGTATGCTACAAAAAATTAGATTCCTCATACTTTTGATAGGAACAGAAAGCTAGCAGGTAAGGACTTCACTAGGAAATTTATGAAGGAAAACAGGGTATCCTTGAGAACCCCCAGAAAGACAAGTGTGGCACGAGTAGCCACACTCTCTTGCTCTTTTCTCTCTTCCTCTTCCCTAATAAGGATTCAATAAGGAGCAATTGAGAAGCTACTTCAACAATCTTGAGGATCTTCTGAAAGATGCTTGTGTGAGGCTTGTCTGCCATGGCTTGTGTGAGGTGGAAGACTTAACATAATTATTAATATGGTTACTCTATGCTGCAGTGATGGATTTAAACGGATATGATAAGTGTGAGAACAAAGTTCATGAGTGCAACTTCCCAATAGAGGCAAACTAAACAGGGCCTTCCACAGAGGTCAGTGTTGAGCCCAACTCTCTTTTGCCTGATGATTGATGATTTTATCAGTGCAGTGGAAGGAATTCCTGGAACTCGAGCTTTTCTTTATGCAGATGACCTGGTGGTTTGGGCCACCAGCAGCAACATTCCAGCGCTGGAGGCTCACATGAATTGTGTTCTGGGGGTTCTTGGAGACTGGGCTGGAACTAATGAGATAATAATCAAAGCGGATAAGACAGACTTCCAGCTATTTTCATTATCCACCAAGCAGCAACATGTTACCCTGAGATTTGAGGGTGTTGAGTTGAAGCAACTCTGGGTGTCACTTGTGACACAAGGTTAAATTGGACCAAGCATTGGACCTAGCAGACTGGCTGAAAAAGGACGAAAAAACCTCCTTTCAGCCTCATTCTATTTGTGATCGTCAGTGAGAGTGGACTGCAATTTTCTTCTTCTGCCATCTGTAGCTAGTTGTGCAGTATGGGAGATGCAAGTTTAGTGAGTTGGGACCCAGCAGAAAATCAATTAAAATTTATTAGTATTATAAAATACTTTCCAATCATCCTGGAAAAATCAATGGTTCCAGAATTAAAAAAAAAAAGAAGCCAATGAATGCTTTATTGCAAATTAGAAGGAAAGTAGAGGCAGAATTTAAAGTGGACATGACGGAAGCGCAGCTATTGAAGAAAATTCAAAATATGAAGGCAAGAATCAAGAAAAAGGCGGTTATAAATAGAACAGGAAATAGAAAAATCTCATTAAAATCATGGGAGGAGCAGTTTCTGAGCAGGACTAGGGGTGGGTCAGAGTGGGCCCTGGCCCTTCCAGTATTCTCTTGCCCCCCCTCTGGCCCACCAATAAAAATTCAAAAACTGAAATTATTTGAAAAGGTTACCGGTATTATGATAAACATTATTTCTAAAATTAATTGAAACTAGAATTTGTAAGTTTTTTTTTCTTTTTTTTTCTGAGGATGATGCCCACATGAGCTCTAGGCTTGTGCGTGGGTAATGAGTGGGGTGATGATGAGATATGACGACTACTTTTTAGGCAGTCGGGACCGACAGCTTAACGTCTCCTCCGAAAGACGGGAGTGGCCGTATTTGTCAAAAATCCTTCCGTCAACCAGGCTCGAACCCTGGCCCAATGGATTTTATCTGACTGCTGATAACTTTATCAGTCTGACGCCTTAGCCGCCTCGGCTAAGTAAACTCCTATGTAAACTACTAAGTTTACTATAGTATGATTTATTTCATAAGACAAGCTACTTTGCATTTGATTAGATGATTATAGCTTCAAACACTTGCCGAAATTTACTTTTTTCCCACATGAGCGCTAGTATCTTAAGACTCGGTTTCTATGGAAGGTTGGCAATAGGCTGTGTACACAGCCTTGCTAACACTGTCACTGTGGCCGAATATATAACATTCACTAAGATTGGAAGTGAAAAAAATGATAGAGCTGCAGAAGCTTCAGGACTTCTTCAAAGATTGAACTTCTCTTTCCTCTTCCACTTGAATCTATTTAGGGTCATTCTGAGGGATACAAAAAAACTTTCAGATTTTTTGCAAAGTGAAAACTGTGATATGGTGCAAGCTACAAACCTGGTGGGAGGTATACAAGAACAATTTTCGGAAATGTGCCAAAATGAAGAAGATTTTAAAACTATTTGGGATGACAGTCTGGACGATGGAAAGAAGATTGGGGTTGAAATAGAAATTCCATCTGGTATTTCATTAGTGAACAGAAGAAAGCAATTACCTAAGTATTTATCTGACTACCTTCATGATCTTCATGATCTGGCCAATGATCTTCCAGTTTCTCATCCAGATTTCCAAAACAATGCGTTTAAAAATATCTTGAATGAAGTGGATGAAGAGCTAAACAAACATTTCAGTCAAAATTATGAAATATAAGGAGGAATGAGTGCTCTTGATCCCAGCAGTAAACAATTTCAAAATCTCCAAAACCTCAATACGCTGGCAGTTTATTATGCTTGTGACACTACTTCAATGAAGGCAGAAGTTACAAATCTTCTAAATTTATTGGAGAGACAATATGAAGACACCAGAGTGAAGACAGAGAACCTCACTTCCCTTCTAGCAGTTCTTGAAACTGGCCCTAGAACTAGCCCTACATGAACTTCACAAACTAGCAAAAATATCCATAACAATTCCAGCATCGTGTATTGTGGGACACTGGTGACCCCAATTATACTAACAAAGCAAAGAGGAACGATGCCTACTATGACATGGCTAAAAAGCACAGTATCACAGTAAAACTGGTGAAAGCCAAAATTAAAAACTTTCGCTCTTATTATTCCAAAAAGCAACAGTGTAGAAGAATATCACACCCCCCACGGTTTGCTCATAGTGCTCTGCAGTCTTTCAAAGAGGTCAGGTGGATTTGGAGGCATCAAATGTGCAAATGATGAATACCATATTCAAATAAAAAACCTGAGGGAAACGACCATGATTATTATTATCATCATAAAAAAGTTCACTCAATCATTCTCCAAGGAATTTGCAATGAAAATTGTAAATTCATCAATGTGGATACCCAGGTCGCCTTCATGATGCTAGAGCTTTCAGAAATAGTCCCATAGACCAAGAGCTGGAAGAGAATCATGAGAGACTTTTGGCTCCTAAGATTCATTTAATAGGTGATACAGCATATGGACTAGCCACTTATCTGCTCACTCCCTTTTGTGACACAGGCCATTCAAGTCAGAGGCAGACAAATTACAAAAAGAAACTGTCCAGTGTAAGGTCTGTAACTGAAAGAGCTTTTGGATGACTTTAAGGTAAGTTCCGTAGGCTAAAACTGCTGGAGCTAACCAACTTGGAGTTTATTTCATAAACAGTGTTGGCATCATGTGCCATTCATAATTTCATTATTGACAATGACGGGTTAAGCGATGAAGAGTATTCCGATGATGAGGATAATTACCCTAAATTTTTATTAAGGATAATTACAATTCAATTTTTGAAATTGTTTGGAAGGCAGTGGAATGTGTGCAATGTTCAGCATCCACTAAAAGGGATTTACATGAAAAATAATGATTCACACCCAATAAGAAGCTCAGATAATGAAAAACTCAAATTTCTAGAGGAACTCAAAGTTTTTCTTAATTTTTGGCACACTTCTGATGTAACTTCTGATATATAATGATGAACATAACAATGAAGAGAGAGGTCGATTATTCAAAATTGAAAAACTTTTGACATTTTCGTTGTTGAATTTCAAAAAAGCATTGAAACCGGGCAAAGATCTAGTTATTGATGAGTCAATGGTTCCCTTTAGAGGACGATTACACTTTCGGCAATATATACCCAATAAAACTCATAAATACGGGATAAAATTGTATAAGTTATGCACTACAGATGGATATACAAGCCATATCATCGTTTACACAGGTAAAGGAACAACAACCGATGCAGGGCAAAGTCACTCAGAATCTATTGTTACCAAATTGTTACAAAGCATTGAACATGAAGAGGGGCGAATGTTGTATGCTGACAATTTTTACTCCAGCATATCTTTGGCAGAAGAGTTATATGAGCAAAAAATAATGTATTGCGGAACGTTGAGAAGTAATAGGAAAGGTGTTCCAAAGAGTGTTGTTGGAAAAAAAATGAAAAAAGAAGAAGTGTGTGGCCAGGAGAAAAATCAGATAAAAATAATCAAATGGCATGATAAGAGGCCGGTAGTTATGCTAACAAGCATTCCATCACATGATGAGAGTTTGGTTGAAACTGGGGAGAATAGAAGGGATGGACAACCTGTCAAAAAACCAAGATGCATAATAAGCTACAATAAAGCCAAGAAGGGGGTGGATTTCAGCGACCAAATATGTTATAATTGATATTTCTATAGAAAGATGAATTCCAAAGAATTCATTCTTGAATTCGTAGAGAATTACAGGCGGCATCCTGTATTGTGGGACACTGGTGACCCCAATTACACAAACAAAGCAAAGAGGAACGATGCCTACTATGACATGGCTGAAAAGCACACTATCACAGTAAAACAGGTGAGAGCCAAAATTAAAAACCTTTGCTCTTATTATTCCAAAGAGCAACAAAAAAGGTTTTCGAAAAAGAGTGGTTCAGGTGTAGAAGAATATCACACCCCCCCATAGTTTGCTCATAGTGCGCTACAGTCTTTCAAAGCACGGTCAGGTGGATTTGGAGGCATCATTGGTGCAATTGATGGATACCATATTCAAATAAAAAACCTGAGGGAAACGACCATGACTATTATAATCATAAACAAGTTCACTCAATCATTCTACAAGGAATTTGCAATGAAAATTGTAAATTTATCAATGTGGATACCCAGGTCGCCTTCATGATGCTAGAGCTTTCAGAAATAGTCCCATAGGCCAAGAGCTGGAAGAGAACCATGAAAGACTTTTGGCTCCTGAAAATCATTAAATAGGTGATACAGCATATGGACTAGCCACTTATCTGCTCACTCCATTTTGTGACACAGGCCATTCGAGTCAGAGGCAGACAAATTACAAAAAGAAACTGTCAAGTGTGAGGTCTGTAATTGAAAGAGCTTTTGGAAGACTTTAAGGTAAGTTCCGTAGGCTAAAACTGCTGGAGCTAACCAACTTGGAGTTCATTTCAAAAACAGTGTTGGCATCATGTGCCATTCATAATTTCATTATTGACAATGACGGGTTAAGCGATGAGGAATATTCTGATGATGAGGATAATTACCCCCACAGGCCACAGCCAAACTTAGAGAATGTGCGCGCTAATGAACAAGGTAGCAAAAAAAAATTATATTGTTGCTACTCTGCCCCAATAGTGAACTTCATAATTACTTTCAATTTAGTTCCTTTTATTAATTTTGCATATTAACTTTGCATTTTAGAGGTTTTAGTATTTTTTTAAAATATGTCTTTCAATTTAAGTCTATACTATTTTCTCATGTGTTATTTTTATAGCTAGTAGGCCTATAAAATTTAAGTTATTATTAGCAAGTTTCTGTTGCTTTATTATATGTTCATTATAGAAAAAAGTCAACCTGGCAGTAAATATCTTCGACTTGAAAAACATTGCTGCACTTGAGCTATTAAAAAGTCAAGGAAGAAGTATTTCACTAGGAACAATTCATTTTTGAAATTGTTAGGAAGGCGGTGGAATGTGTGCAATGTTCAGCATCCACCAAAAATAAATTTACATGGAAAATAATGATTCACACCCAATAAGAAGCTCAGATAATGAAAAACTCAAATTTCTAGAGGAACTCAAAGTTTTTTTTTAATGTTTGGCACACTTCTGATGTAACTGGAAAACTAACAAATGAAACATATCTCGCAATTACACACACACTCACGGCAATAGTTGAATTATGCAGATACCTTTTTGAGAAATATAACTTCTCCTAAATACTCACCTCTAAATTGCAAGCAGACTGCTTGGAGGGTAGGTTTGGTCTTTGTAGGCAATTGAGTGGATGCATGTATAAAGTGACTGTTGAACAAGTACTCAAATAATGTGAAAGAAAACTCAAAGTTCTCAGTTTGTTGAGATTGAAATCAGCAGAGCATGGCGAATTTTCAATAAGTGACTTCTATGATAAAATTACAACAGATAAAGATCATAACAGCCCCGAATGTACTGACGAATTGGAGCCAGCTTTTGATGGAATTGAAGATAGGCTATAAATGTCACAGATGAAACAAAAAAATATTTGTATGTATAGCTAGCTATGCAGACATGAAGGTGTCCAAGAAGTTGAGAAAAAACACGAAGGGAACAAATGTTGTTTAAATATATTGAAGTCAGAGAATAGCATAAGCATAGAAAATGATATAATGTAGAATTGATTTATAATGTAGAAGAATATCACACCCCCCCCCCCCTATGGTTTGCTCACACTGCTCTACAGTTCATCGGAGACTCTTTGACTCCGCGGTCCACAAGGGACTCGATGGAGGAGAGAAATGAAGAATCTGTAATGGTAAGTAATTATAGTTTGCTCATAGAGCTCTACAGTCTTTCAAAGCACGGTCAGATGGATTTGGAGGCATCATTGGTGCAATTGATGGATACCATATTCAAATAAAAAACCTGAGGGAAACGACCATGATTATTATAATCATAAAAAAGTTCACTCAATCATTCTTCAAGGAATTTGCAATGAAAATTGTAAATTTATCAATGTGGATACCCAGGTCGCCTTCATGATGCTAGAGCTTCCAGAAATAGTCCCATAGGCCAAGAGCTGGAAGAGAATCATGAAAGACTTTTGGCTCCTGAGAATCATCTAATAGGTGATACAGCACATGGAATAGCCACTTATCTGCTCACACCATTTTGTGACACAGGCCATTCAAGTCAGTGGCAGACCAATTACAAAAATGAACTGTCAAGTGTAAGGTCTGTAACTGAAAGAGCTTTTGGAAGACTTTAAGGTAAGTTCCGTAGGCTAAAACTGCTGGAGCTAACCAACTTGGAGTTTATTTCAAAAACAGTGTTGGCATCATGTGCCATTCATAATTTCATTATTGACAATGACGGGTTAAGCGATGAGGAATATTCTGATGATGAGGATAATTATTACCCCCACAGCCAAACTTAGAGAATGTGCGCGCTAATGAACAAGGTAGCAAAAAAGAAATTATATTGTTGCTACTCTGCCCCAATAGTAAACTTCATAATTACTTTTAATTTAGTTCCTTTTATTAATTTTGCATATTAACTTTGCATTTTAGAGATTTTAGTATTTTTTAAATAAGTCTTTCAATTTAAGTCTCTACTATTTTCTCATGTGTTATTTTTATAGCTAGTAGGCCTATAAAATTTAAGTTATTATTAGCAAGTTTCTGTTGCTTTATTATATGTTCATTATAGAAAAAAGTCAACCCGGCAGTAAATATCTTCGACTTGAAATACATTGCTACACTTGAGCTATTAAAAAGTCAAGGAAGAAGTATTTCACACAATTCGATTTTTGAAATTGTTTGGAAGGGGGTGGAATGTGTGCAATGTTCAGCATCCTTCTTATTCACACCCAATAAGGAGCTCAGAGAATGAAAAACTCAAATTTCTAGAGGAACTCAAAGTTTTTCTTAATTTTTTGCACACTTCTGATGTAACTGGAAAACTGACAAAATGAGACATATCTCGCAATTACACACACACTCACGGCAATAGTTGAATTATGCAGATACCTTTTTGAGAAATATAACTTCTCCTAAATACTCACCTCTAAATTGCAAGCAGACTGCTTGGAGGGTAGTAGGTTTGGTCTTTGTAGGCAATTGAGTGGATGCATGTATAATGTGACTGTTGAACAAGTACTCAAATAATGTGAAAGAAAACTCAAAGTTCTCAGTTTGTTGAGATTGAAATCAGCAGAGCATGGCGAATTTGCAATACATGACTTCTATGATAAAATTACAACAGATAAAGATCATAACAGCCCCGAAAGTACTGACAAATTGGAGCCAGCTTTTGATGCAATTGAAGATAGGCTATAAATGTCACAGATGAAACAAAAAAATATTTGTATGTATAGCTAGCTATGCAGACATGAAGGTGTCCAAGAAGTTGAGAAAAATCACGAAGGGAACAAATGTAATTTGAATATATTGAAGTCAGAGAATAGCATATGCATAGAAAATGATATAATGTAGAATTGATATAAAATGTAGAAGAATATCACACCCCCCCCCCCATGGTTTGCTCACACTGCTCTACAGTTCATCGGAGACTCTTTGACTCCGCGGTCCACGAGGGACTCTATGGAGGAGAGAAATCAAGAATCAGTAATGGTAAGTAATTATAGAAATAATTATTGTGAATATTGAGTGTGTCAGCAGAAACTCAGCCATTGAAAACGCTATACCCTCAAAATTAACGTGAAAATAAAGTATATTGCAGGATTAAACATACACAAAAAGAATTTTAATGAGGAATCGATCCATGGAGGGCATTGCAAATTTGAGAATTCACAAAATTTATGCTATAATCAGTAAATACATGATTAGAGATTGGTGTGAAATATACATAACATGTGGCATACCATTCAAAAAATAGTTAAAAAGTGTATCAGAGTTATCCCCAACATTTTCATAAACAATTACATTTAAATGTTGGATGATAAATGAGTGAGAAGAGGAATAGCAAGAAAATTTTCCAGTAATAGCAAAAGAAAAACAAATTATGAGAATAGAGCTTCTAGCCTCAAACTGATGAAACTAAAATGTGTCTGATAAACTTGAATAATGATCAAGTGAATTTTATTCAATTTTAATTCAATAGAATCAATGAATTCAGACATTCTAGTCTCCAATATTTTACAAGACCAATTTGAATTGACAATGATAGGCTAAAAACCTTACACATATGAAAATTGTGTTGAAAATCGTATACCGGTACAGTAAAACACACAAAAAATAGACAAATTGACAGATTAAATGTATTTATTGTGTATTTGCCTACCCCCACTACCAACAATGATGGTTACCTCAATTCTCAGTTTATGTGAATGGCTTCACTCATTACAATTATTCTCATGTGTGCTTACACATGACCATGCAGAAGAATCATGTCTGCTTATTAACAAGTTGAAATGACCAACTGAATCTTGTAAGTTCAGAATATCTTGATGAAGTTTTGTTAGTGTATTTGTCTAATTTATCCAAACTGAATAAAGCTAGTACAGTTTGGTCCAAGTTTTCAATGATAAAGAGTTGTCTCAATGTGAAGCACAACATTGATTCAAAATCTTTTCCAACATGCTTCAAGTTTCTCAAAAAACTCAATGTAAACTACGAACCTAAAAATCGTAAGTGTTGACAGGTGGTACTGAAGTAGTAAAGTTCATGACAGAAGCTCGAGATAGCAAATAGCTTTTAACAAACGTAATCATGGCTTTGGGGATTTTTGGAGCTTGCCGAAGAAATGATATCCAACAACAAAATGTTGACGATGTTAAGGACAGTGGCAGTTATATCACAATACTCCTTAAGGAAGGTAAAACTCATTTAAAGAGAAATTTCACAATCACTGCTGAAGAATGTCCCTTTCAGACTTGTGAATTGATTCAGAAATACATATTGCTTCATCCATCTACTATGATGAGTGAAAGATTTTTTATCAAGTACAATAATGGGAAGGGTTACCCAAAAATCTATATGAAATAATGCAAGAAAGTAAATTATGTTTGTTTGCCGATGATATAAGTTTATGCATTTCAGATAAAGAATTAAGTACAGTTGGGAAGAATTGTAATGATTCCATATTATTTTTGAAAAACCTTTTGGATAGTAGAAATCTTTTACTTAATGACAATAAAACAACTTTTGTCTATTTTCACTGTAAAAATTCCGAGGAAGTGCTCATCCCAGGTAAAAATACTGTAGCTGTGTCAAAGAAAGTAGCTGAGTATCTTGGACTTGATAAGCCTGAAAGTACTGGCCACAAGCTTAGACGAATTTCAGCTTCAATGTTAGTTGAAGGTGGGGACAATTTGCTAACTTTAAAATGACATGGAGGTTGGAAATCATCATCAGTTGCCGAGGGCTACATTGAAGAGTCGATTGCAAGGAAGGTTGAAGTGTATGAAAAAAACTGTTCAAAACTGTTGACCGACCTTGTACTTCAACTGTAATGTCAAATTCACTGCACTTTCCATGGACCATGCCAACCAAGAAGTCAATAATACAGAGGAAGAGAAAGAAAAGCAAGACAATTTCTCCTCTTTAGAAAATGTTTTAGAAATCAACAATCGAAGCACACATACCACAAATTTACACTTGACTTCTCAGAAAAAAGTTGTAGAATCTGGTAGAGGATTCATGTTCTCAAATAATCATAACTGCACTTTCAACTTTTATTTAAATAATAAAGAATAAGAGATGACTGTGCCAAGAGTGGGAACAAATTGGAGTGAAGAAAGGAAAGCGGAGTTCTCACTAAAAATGAAAAACTGGTGAATTAATAAAAAGAACAAGAAAAACAAAAAATGAACCAAATTTTGCTCAGCGTCTTCCATCTGGGAGCTTGACGGCTAATAATAATAAAGAATAAGAAAACAAAGATTCTATACAGCAGTCATTGACAATTCATCAGCTCATGGAATATTCTTCAGAAGACAGTGATGATGGGTTTATACCATCAACGACATGTGAAGATGAATCTGAATCAACATCCCTTGCAATCAAAGATAATATTTGAATTGGTGACTTTTTACTTATTAAAGTATTTGGAACAAACCTGACAGTTACCTACTTAATGTTTGTAAAGTTTTAGAACAGGATGATGAAGGACATATTGGTTTGTTTTATAAAAAAATCAAGCAAACCCTTAGATTTGTTCCAACTTAAGAAGACGAGGCTTTTTTTAGTCCAAGTGAAGTTGTGTTGAAGTTGGAAGAGAGAATTGGGGATTCTAAATCTGCCAGATTCATGAGTTCTGTTTCATTCATTAATGACTTGAGTTCATTCACCATTTTCTGAATGTTTGTTGAAATTTGGTAGAATTTTCATTATTTTATTAATTTTATTATCAATTCATGGGCTCTGTTATTAATTTCATTAATGGATTATTAATTTCCTTCTAAGCTCTAGGATACTCTTGATTGAAGGTGACAGGTCTCTTGGAAGTCTTCCTTGTCCAGTCTTTTGACACATGTGAGGATGGACCAAAGAGGCTGCCAAAGACTTCATAAAGTCCAATGTAGTGGTTTTCTCTGGAATGTTTTCAAATAATTGATACAAGACAAAAGAATTCACCCCAGCTGCAGTATCCAAAATAGTGTAGAATGCTGCCATAGGCCATCTTCGAGTATGCCTGTTTGATGAATAATTGGCACACTTGAAATCTAGACCCATCCACTCCTCCTTTTGTGTGGTTGTAGAACAATCATCTCTGGCTTGAGCCTGAAATTGGATCATCATTTTGGCTGTGGTGCATTGAAGAGATAGTTATAACCACTTTTTTGTGCTTTGATACATATGATATTAGGGTGAGGTTGTCAGTGAATCCATAAATAGATGAGACGTTTTGATGAGCGTTTGGCTTGAACTCTTCTGTTATTCCCACCTTATTTTCTTTTCATTGTTCCAACATAGGTCAAGTCTTTCTTCTTCAAATGTTCAACCAGCTCAACGGATGAGAACCGGTTGTCACAAGTTCCTTTGTGAACCCTCTATAGGTTTTAATAGCCTTATCCGACTGGATTGGTTTGCTCAGTTTCTTCTCAGATGTGCTTAGGCCTCGAACGTAAAATTGTTCAATGAAGAACCTGATTGTACAAATGGAATATTTTGGGTTTAAATTTATGTTTAAACGTCATTTCAAGGTCAAAATGTTCCTAAAATTTCAATATTGTTAATTGAGTTTACTATATGTTTCGTATGCAATGAGATATTTCACTTCATAAAATATAATGAAGTATACAGTAATATTAATAATCTGAATAATTCAGACTGAATAATAAAATTTTGAAAGATACAAACCAAGATCATGTTTTTCTTGTGTCTGACCTAACCTCAGTTGTCAATGAACGCTAATACATGTGGATTTGAACATGTTTCCATTACTAATAACAATACAAAAGTCACACTCCCTACCATATTACAATATTGTTTAGAAAACATTTAAATTATATTAAATTAGATAGACTTTGGTTTGCTTATTCATGAAACTTTTAACTTAAACATTGGACTTCGAGTTTAATCATGAAACTCGTTTCCACTACCATGGTTTATAAAGTCGTCATAGCGATAAAAACTAAAGATATTAAACAACAAAATAGTTGGGTGAGTTCACCCAATTTAAATATTCTTCAAGCTATTTACAATCAATCATACATTATTTACAGCTAAAATAAGTTGCAATGAATGCCTAATATAGACAGAGTTGGTAGGCCTATTATATAATATATTTTATTATATAGCCTACTATTTATAACATAATTCAAAAATAATATTTTTATGGAAATTTCTCACATCGATGCAGGTGAAACGTGTTTTCAGTGCCTTTAATACGAATAGAATAATTATTAATTTATAAAATTTCCTATTATTAAAAGATTTTCTAGTAGAACACTTGAAATTACTTCAGGGTCCTGTAAGACAGGAAGAAGTCGGCCGCACACTAGATACTAGAATAATGAGTTTCAGCATAGTTTCATTCGTGTCCAAGGCTCAGTTACACAGGACAGACGTCGATCGTTTACTCTATGCAGAACGATAGACCAATGCGCATAGATCAGTGTGAATTGGTCCATTTGCTTGTTAAAAGTAAACGAACATATGATCCATAACCTGCCTGACTCTTGTTCTGTAGTACTTGGGCCTAAGGCCTAATTCACACAGAACCGACATTGGGCAGGGACATGGCGCAAACATATTATGTTTTTTTCTCCATCCTCTCCAATGCACGAGTTGGGTCTATGTGTGAGTTTGCCTTGTTCCTGTCTTATACGGTTTCTAAGTTTTCATGAAACAGGCCCAGATGACATAGTGTGAAGGAGCGTTTATAAGTGATTCACTTGCGAAAATATCAGCTGTAGCCAATTAAAGTGGAGTCACCCTACACGGGTTTTGAGTCACTAACCTCATTGACGAAAGCAGATAGTGAATCATTGCACGTACGTGACAGTATCAGCTGTCGCCAATGAGGTTAGCAGAGTCACCCTATACGGTTTTCGAGTCAGTAACCTCATTGGCGACTGATACTGTTGCAAGCGAATCATTGCACATATGAACTTATTACGTCTTATGTATGTACAAAAAGACAGTTGAAAGAGTGAGGAAGTTTGGACCGACCAATTTACTTGCATTCTAGTTGTAGATGAGCGTAGCAGCATCACGTGATTACTTTGGTGATTTCTTGAGTGATGGAGTCGCAGGAGCTGGCCTGCCGCAGCTCGGCGTATCCGACGCTGTTGATGACGTGCGGCGCTTCGTTGAATTCGTCCAGCTCCTCCCGGGCGTCGTGCTGGTAGGCTAGCAGGAAGTACTGTTCGCTCCTTGTCGGCCACAGCAGGTGCGCCATCACACAGTACGCCAGGCAGTCGGCTGAATAGGTTATACCTGTGCGACAAAAAAGGAGCTTCAATCTGGTAATTATAATTATTTAAAAAATTATCTCAATACTAATTGAGTGGGCCATGTCATCACACAGTTCACCTGGCAGTCTGCAAAATTTGTTATGCCTGCACATTCCAATCAGAACCAGGATTGAAGCAGGTAGGAAATATCTTCCACCACAAAAAGATGATATCAATTATTAAGGCCGATTGCACAAAATCCATCTATTAACACTACTTACCTAGGCTATTTGTAACATTTAGAAGAGGATTAATATCACTTACTTCATTATTGCGGTGGCTTTTGCACAAACTTCTTTTGAGTTATTATTTCGGAGCATTAATATTGGAAAAATACAAATACGTTGTACCTGCAAATTCCATGGGGAACCAACTTTAGAGTTGAGACTTAAAGCTGGCCGATTACACTGGAGCCAATAACTTCATTTGCTTATTGTACTGCATATGAGTCCTTTGAGTTATTATTTTGAATCATTAGTATTGGAAAAATGAAAATAGTTAATACCTGCAAATTCTATCGAGAACCAAGTTTAAAGCTAGTACAGTATCTATTAAGGCTAGTTAGTCAATCAGTGGAATAGGGCAAGCCAGAGTTCCATGGCTGGTCATCAAAAACAGTGCTGAATTTAGGGCGATTACACTAAAACCAATAAATGTTCATCTACTTTCTCACTTACTTCATTTTATTATTGTATAGCATGTGAGTCTTTTGAGTTAATATTAAAAAGCATCAGCATTGAAAAAAAATGAAAGAAGTTCCCAGTATGAGTCAGAATTTATCTGATCATGTATATTGCTTGGTGACCTTTTATTAGAAGTTGATTTTGATTGGTTGGTAAGAATAAAACTCAGTAAGCAGCTTACCACTTTTCAGCAATATTCTCATTTTTCCCTCTAGATAACTTTAGATAATCGGTTCATATTTTGATGCTATTACTCACCGAGTAGTTAAATATCAATTGAAAACAAAAAAAAGCTGTTTTTATTGATATTTCAAAGCATTCTCAATCCAATATGAGTCATGTAAGTTAAAGTGGTTTGCCTCTAACGTAAAATTGAATGATTACCGAGAAATTGAGAATCCACTTCAAACTGAAAAACTATAAAAATTGATTAAGTTTTCCAAGTAAGAAGTTCATAGCCCGAGTTTACAGTTTAATCAAAGTTCTAAAAATATTCTGAAAACAAAACATGTTTTTCATTATCAACTTTCAGTTCTGCATCAGCAATTTGGTCTCTTCATGATTTTGATAATCATTGTAATTCAAATGACTTGAATCTTTATGGCTTCACTCTATTTCATTTTACAGGTGAAAAAGTGTATTAATTTCCATCTCATTCCTATGAATTAGAAAACAATTTTCAACTTCCTATTCTTATCAACATTCGATTGAAATACAGTTGCAATGAGGGTTGAGCTAAGCATGTAATCAAATAATAAATAAGTTACATTCCTGTTTAAAGACCAGCCTGCATTTACTTTTGAATTAATTTTACTTGAGTAATGGTCGGTCCTATAACACAGAACTGAATAAGTTACTAACCTTTTCTCAAGAATACTATTCAAATTTCTAAATTTATATTTTTAAAATGGGAGCTTTAGCCTACTTTTTAAAGTGTGTTACATAATAAATTTAACAAAAATCTGAAAAAATGTAAACATTAATGAAATAAATAAAGGTTGTGGAATTCTGAAAAAAATATTGACAAAATTGAAAAGTGAATTACCTAATAGGAGTTTAAACCTCCAAAATGCAGGAATCTGCATGGCAATGAGTGCCAGAATAGGAAGGTAGATGAACCACACTAGTGCCGAAGCACCAAAGTGGAGGAAGAAGTTCAGTTTCTTTGAGTTGTGCTCGTACAGCATTGTAGTCCTCAACTCAAAAAGAAACCAGACTATGATTTGACATCTGAGAACCAGTATTAGCCATCCAGGCCACGTTTGATATTCGTCTATATCTTCGATGATGTCCACTTCGGTCTGAAAAAATTTATAAGTCGTTTTAAAGAATGGATAATTATTATAATGATTTCTAATCAAAACTCATGCAGTGAAACTTAAAATGAATGGAAAAATATGTCTCTAAAAATAAATATGAATATTTATGTCTGTGAGCTTTTCTATGAGTAAAATTAATGAATGAATAAATTTAATTGAAGATTTTTCTGATTTTTTCACTTCATCCTCCCTGGGATCTTATTATAAAACTTTTGAACTATTCACAAATGAAATGATTTAATAGTCTTTTATTGAGAATGGTTTAATGCTGACAGAGGAGGGCAGTTTAGTGTACGCGCAGACAGAGAGCAGTCAGGCGTTCCGAGTTCCGCGTTCTTTGTGATACCTACTAATAACGTGACAGCGCACACTACCAGCGGTCAGACCAGTGTGCGCTGTCACGTTAGTTAGTAGGTATCTCAAAGAACGCGGAACTCGGAGTGCCTGACCGCTCTCTGTCTGCGTGTACCCTTATAATCTCTACTTATGATTTACTTCATTCATTTATGATTCAATAAACAGAAGTGCCACTACTCTTAAAAATAACAAATACGTAAAAAATAACCAATCAATGAATCACTGGAGAAAACCAATCAAATACTTTACTAGATGTTGGAGGTCAACAAAGAAGACGTTTTGAATAGTGATGCATTATTACATTGATTTCTCATATTGATATTTTTGTGTATTTTTCTGCTTTTCTTTGATCATCATGGAATCTTGTTATAGAATTTTACTATTTGAATTATAACTTGCAATGAAACAGTTCAAATAGCCACTCACCAGATTCCAAACGTAGAGCAGAATGTGAACCACTCCATAAACAAACCATATGGTGAAAACCAGAGGTTTCCAAGTCAATTCCATGCGCGTTACTGCCCACCCTTTAGCCAGCAGCAGTAACAGTAGCATGAATGTGGTCTGAAAAATAGAAATACAATAATATTATTGATGGACAGAAAATTGAGGATCTACTCGAGAAAATTGTCAATTTGTAAGTTTTTAGCAAATGCCAAACAAATATATCAGTAGTGGGAAGGTAGAAAGTACTGATTGTAGATTTTTTACAAGCTAAGTCGGTTGATTATCGACAAACTACAGTGATGGAGCAGAATTGACAAAAGTAGATTAGTTTATTTGTCTTTATAGACATTAAAATATATTTTAACCAATGAACAGCAGAAGCTCCATTATCCGAGCATATCTATTTAGACCAAGCTACAAATACTTTATCACAGTGTGGCCTTTGGTGTGAAAGGGTCCATAAAGCCTGGTTTTCATTAGTAGAGTTAGTGGTAGAGTAACTAGCATACTAACTCTACTGTACTAACTCTACTCTACTTACTTGGTCGAGTAGCTGTTTTCACTACAATTGAGAATAGTAGGTAAAGTGTGTTGTCTAGTGAACAGATCTAACCCTACAATGACTCTACTCTACTAGCTCTACTCTACTAGCAGACTCTACTCTACTAGCTTGAGACTGTTTTCATTAGGATAGTGGTGGTAGAGTAGAGTGAGAAGCGGTGGTGGGGGAAGGCAAGTGGTAGAGTACTATCCCACTCTACTCTACCAAAAACAAGTACTCTACCATCACTCTACTCTACTCTACTATGAACGTTTTCATTGGGAGAGTTCACAAGATAGTTAGTACTCGCCCAGGGAACTCTACCACTAACTCTACTAATGAAAACCAGGCTTAACAGTGTGTTCTTCCTAAAAACCTAATAATCAACTAATATGATAAATGAATTTATTATGGAAGAGTAAAGCAGAACAGTCCAGTTTACTTACTCTTGATAGGATATCAAGGATATCACCAGCAATAGCTATCCTATGATACCCGACACCGTCTATTGAGAACTTGGTGACATCGAGTAGATTAAAAAGAAGACCAACGAATTCTAAGAGTAGACTGACGGTGAATAGCTTGGTAACTGGGTGGTGCTGCCTGGTGACAGCATACATCTGCAATGGTACTAGTACCATGTAGCACAAGAAGAATACCAGGTACAGTAGTATTGTGTTCTGGAAAATACAATTACAACTTTTTAAATATATGAGATATTTAATGGAAAAATCACTAAAAACAAGTATTGGTACTGTTACTTCATATCTTTAATCTGTAAAGATTTGATATTCTGGGTTGGCAATGTAGGGTACATAGGACATTCAAAATAAAGCATAACATTATAGGAAGCATAGTTAGAGAATGGTTCCATTGAGAAAAAGTATTATTAACAATAATATAGAGTACAGTGGAAGTTCGATTATTCAGATCAAATCAAGAAGATTAAATAACATTTTATAGAGAGAAGATTTCTGCCTTCCATTTGGTATTGTTTGTCAATGAATACAGTAAATTTGATATTCATTATAGATGCCGTGCTTATGCTTAGGGTTTCCTCGTATAATGGGCCTTTTTCCAAGTAAAATCCAACTATCTGGATCTCATCTGGTTTCATTTAATCCGGATTATTAACTCTGTATTATCATGAGTTCAACTGAATTTGATAGAGGTAACTGGCAATATTACTTGAAAACTTTATATTTAATGAGTAAAGTTCCATAAGTTTGATAATACATAAAACACTACTCCAGAAAATACAATGGAATTGCTTCCGGTGCATAATATTGAAAAAACTAATCATGGTACAGTACTAGTATTTGATACAGGCGGTATTTCTTGTAATACTGTATTACTTAAAAAGAGATGCGCTTCCATAACAGGAAATTTTAAATATGTTCTTCTCCAAGAGGCATTATCAAAAGGGAAAAATTCTTTTGCAGTCTGTCTTCTTACGAAATACATTAAAAAATCATTTATTATTGAGTAAAAGAGTTACCCAAGGTATAATAATTCAAGAGTATTATGCTTGAATTATTATATTTCAATGATCTTGAAAGTTCCAACTTCTATTATTTTTGTCTAGTTGGAAATTATAGTCTGAACTTACACTTCTTTCTCAACTTTTTAATATTCTCCTCAAAATCATCATATTTCGGTTCATGATTTTCTTATCTAATTCCTTCAATGAATTTAGTGGAATTTAAAGAGATCTCACAATTATGATTGGCTGTCCTTGAAAATTCTTAATACCCAAAGTGCCATTAACTGATACTGCTCATTTACAATTTACTGATTTTCCGTAATTATTGTTTCTATCGTAAATTTCCTTCTATCTCTCCAAAAAGTCATAAATTGAGATTGAATATTGATTTTAATTTTTGATTCATCAAATGGAAGGAATTACATCTAGTACGTTAGTTGCTAACTCAAGTTAACAATTTTTTATAGAGAATTATTGAGCATAAAATATTGTAAGACTTTACACCCCATCATCTCATAGTTCAAGTTGAGTATTATCCCTACCAGTTCTATACAGAGTATAGTGAATTACCTGTCTATCAAAAGAAAATTGATAGATGAGAGGATTGAAGCTGCTGATATTTGGATTTCCATTGACAAACCAAATATCGTATTCGAGTTCAGCTTCTTCTTTGAAGTGATGCCACTCACACGTCGTTTCATTTCGGTAGCATGCGACCAGACTCAGGTACCAAAACCTGAAAAATAAGCAAGCATTGTATTTATAAGATTCGCAAAATGTGGGAAAAGTCCATCATCAAATTATTTTATTCTTTGTTCTTTTAAATTCATATTTTATTCTTCAAAACAAGAATAGCAGAATTTGAATAGGAGACTGATCAGTTACCAAAATCTGCTCAACCAAAGCCTACTTTTAGTATAATTTCATGTTATTATATATATTTATTTTCTATAATATTGATGATTCAACTATATTGATGATTCATCATCACTATAATGATCTGGAAATTATTTTTCAATTAATTTTCTAATTATTTAATTTTTCAAGAATTTGTTGGAATCTAACGTGTCATTGAGAATGTTTAATTCAGTACATAATACATTTTTAGTTCAAAGATTGATAGCCTAGTTGAAAAAAAATTGAAAAACTTTTCCAATCTACTTTCCGGAATGAATATTCTTCCTTATAAAATGTACCAGATTTCATCACACATCTTGTTCAAAACATTACCATAGAAGAAAGCTGCTGATAGTGAAGTTGTTTAGCCTAATATACTTTTCACGGAGTCAGGTCATTAGCTACTTTAAACTAAAAATAAACGAATGTTTATACCGTATAAGACAGTCGCCAAGAGACAAAATTAATTTGGAACAACTTTAACAGGAGTTAGAAGTTAAATAGGCCTAAGATTTTAGAAGTTTACGAAAATGATTAGGCTAATGTAAATTCAACAATATTCTGTCTAATCGATTTGAGTTTTGAGCTTGTCTGATAATACAATTCGAGGATGATCAAATTTATTTAGATTTATTATTATCAATTTTATTGAAAGGTAGATGAAGAGTTTAAAAGCATTGATTCAGAGTAATGTCATGAGTGCTTTAGTAACTTATATTTTCTAAGAAAATTAGTGAGATCTTGAAATATCTCAAGTATAATTTTATGAACTGTCTGAATTTTTCAAACTCTATGATATTTTTAAACTCTAATAATTTGGGGTGGGTACATAAATTATCAGGGTCCAATATCACAAATATTGGAGCCTATGATATGATAATTATTATCATATAATATTTATGATAGTATAATTTTTCCAGGGTCCAATATTTTTTAAACTGTGATGATTTAGAGTGGGCCTACATAAAATATCAGTGACCAGTATTTCTCAATACAACTGGATTATATTTCTAATGTTTGAGTAAATATGATGTGATTGTGATCCTAAAAATAATCCTCCAATAATTACAATCAATTTCTGAAAAGCAGTCTAAAAGATTTTGTACTGTTACCAAGATTAATGTTTCACGTGCACAATCAACATCGGATAAGGAAAAGATGAGGATAAGGAAAGATGAAGATTTTTACAACGATAGGATTCTAAGAATCTGTAACGACGATACTTATCTGCTGGATTTAAGAATCAGCCTTTTTATTTCCTTATATCTTATATTTATCTTTATATTAGAACTCGTGGGTGGAGCGCAAGGATTCTCTTTCCCAGACACGCCAAAATTATTGTTTTATAATATTATTGTTTTGTATCATTTGTTTATTTTGGCAATAAAACATTTATTTTTTTTTCAAGCGATTATTATTGAGTTCTATGCAATATAGCAGTATATAATAGAACAACACAGCTCTCTTTCTCGCCTGTGAACTGCATAATATAGTCGTGAATATTGTACCAACAACGATAGTATAACAACGATAGTGGCACGCAACCGGTTAAGAAATTTGAGTGAAGGGTTTTAGCAGGACTTTCTCTAGCCTTGATCAATAACAATCATAATCTTAATGTCAGGAACACGTTCCGGACAGCGCCTACAGTTTAAACAACTGGTCTATAAAACCAAAGCCTGAAAATAATACTGCGGTTAATATAGGTGATATACTGCTCAAATTCCAGTTAAAGAAATTACTAACAGAAAAACTATTAATAAAGATAAATAAATTATTATGATACTTTACTTCAAAATTTTGAATGACAGTTTGATTATCGACCGTTTATGCTTGCTTAGACAGTCACAATTACCGTATTAATAATTTTCTGATGAAAACTACCGTATTTAATCATTTTATGTGTCATTTTCTGGAAATAACTATTAATAATCAGCATTTACTATGCGTCAAATTTCGATATGAACTAATCTGAAATTCAGTTAAAAAGCGGTGCCCTTGAATGCAGTGTTCCCATTACAAATTTGTTTACATAAACTCCATTGTGAGAATTGATGATACCTTTCAAAAAAGACAAACGTTCAGCAATGTTGTGCAATGTGAATGGAGAAATTTAAACGTTTTACGTTCCAAAAATTAAGCTGAAATCATACAATTTTAAGACATTATGTGAAAATAAAGTACAGCAGATTCACGTTTAATAAATCGGTAATTCTAGTTTTAGTTGATTGCTTTCAGAATAAAAATCGCCTTCAAATTAATTACCGGTACATTCTTTCTTTTTGTTAAAAATTTCAAGACATTTTGAATAACCCAAACTTTTATTCTTAATAATATATAAACTTACTGTATTAAATAACTGTTATTAGTAATTTATTCCTATTGGATCTAGAAGTAACCGAATAATAGTTGGGGTTGTTATGGAGTCGATAATCAGGAATTAAATTTATTTAAACAGTTCAAGCTCTATTCCCAACATTCTTCTTTTCAGAACCTTTTAATAATTACATTTCATAGTTATAATAAATAAATAAATATATATTAATAAATAATTACATAGTTATAAACATAACGATGTTGTTGTTTTTGTTTTTTTTTTTTTTGAGAAAGTGGGTAACCCTTAAAGCAGTAAGATTGGATGATAATTATCATTATTAAATCCGAAAGAAACAATAGTTATTTAATATTTGGTTTCCTTGAGAATAAAGTAGCTTGAACTATTACTAGCGCAAAAGGTACAGCAAACAAGTATGACAGTGACAGCTCTGATAAAAGAGAACTGTGAATCTAGATGTGTGTGTGACACAATCAATAAAAGTATTCGGCTTTGAGCCTGGGCTACACAAAGGCTAAGTGAACATGCCAGTTAATAAGAGTATCATTGTTGTGTTCAAGTTTACATTTATAATTCAGTTGACACACAAAGTGACTTCTACAAACTACAGTGCCATTTTGACAAATAGAAGAACAAATTCTAATTTCAATCGTGGCTTGTACACTATAAGCCAATAATCTAAAGGAAAATTGAATATGATGATGCAAAGCCTTTTGAAACAAATATTGATTTGTTTCAAGAATGAAAATAGCAATTCATGATTCAAACTTTAAAAAGTGTTTGAAACACATGGAATATCAAACCCAATTTATTTTACCTAATAAAAGAGAATGTTTGTAGCCTACAGCGTGACACAGAAAAATGGAAGGTTTTGAAATTACACTAAGAAAGATAAGAAAAATTAATTTTCAGCTTACAGGTATTCTTGCTATTAAGTGTTCTAGGTCTATCAAAGAAACTTCATTTTATAAAGTCAGTATCCTTCAGATGACGATCATCCAAAAACATGAATTCTTTATCTCTTATCCTCGAAAAAGTAAGGTGCAATCATTCCTCGTGTTGAACTAGCACGCCAAACTGTAACACTTTGTGGCTGTGCAACAGTCATTTGTGCAAATGATGATGATTCTCAATATCTGCGATTCCGTGTAGGCATAACCTCAGGAAATGACTTCACCCCAAATACGAAATCTCACAGTACGCTTCTACGAATCCAACAAACCCCAAGTATGGAGGAATACCCCTAGAAGGAGGGGGGTCCGGGGGCAACCCCCCCCCCCACCCGAATTGTTTTTCAATTTTAGCACCAAATACTGTATATGGTTTTTAACATAATTATCCTTGACCTCCAAAGTAGAAAACTATCTACAATAATTTTATGAATCTGCCCAAACAATAATATCAATGTCTTAATTTAATTTAATAATTATAATAATTTTAATGAATATTTAATAAATATTTTAATCATGTGATAGTATGGAAAAGAATTCTAGTAAAAGAACTATGTGCCAGTATTCTAAAAGCAATGAAAATGGGTATTATAAGAATGCATGTAGGGCTTGGATTTTTTCTGGCGCGCCAACACTTTTGGTGCAAACAAATGGTGCATGTTTAGAAGTGCCTTCAAGTTACTTACCTGGGCTCTTTGACATCAGTAACCTCAAACGTTAGTTGATATCCATTCACAACACTTCCAAGTTTATCTTCTTTACACACTTCATTTTTATTGCATGGCACTTTCCTGATAAAATCTTCACTTGGTTTGTTTTCAAAACACGGCACGTCAAACGCGATTGTACTGATTTTCCGGAACATGTTTTGGCATGCTCGTTCTTTATCATCGACACTTCTATTTCCATAATATTCTAGGAAATAGCGTCTATCGAGAACAGAAAATGTGACTAAATGAGAAAATGAAAAATTAGTCCTAGCAGTAATATTACCAAAAACATAACCTTTTGTGTCTTTTCGTAATGAACGTCAGTCTTTTGAACACCAAATTTTAATAGAAATTTAAAAAGTATTTCGTATTCCATACTCCTTTTACATGACTACAGTTTCCGCAGCACAAAACTATTACTACAATGAATAGAATTAAATTTGATCTAGAGTTTAGTGTAAAAAGCATTTTGAATTCAAACATAACCTACTTCTCCCCATCACGACATTCTGTGAACTGGATTACTGAATAGTTGCGCTGCTTTGATGCGCTGTGATACCAATCCTGAGCAAGTTCCACTTCCAGTTCGGACCAATCAACTGCAAGCTGGATTTCAAACAAGAATTCGAATACCACGCGCGGGAATTTCATTTGAATTCGATAATAACAAAATTAAGCTGCAATGAGGTTTGATGCTAAAGACTATTCGAATGGTTTTTATGAGGCAATCGTGAATAGATACAGCAAATATTTATTAATTCCGTCATTGATAATATTATATTATCTGATGACGAAGAAAAAATTGGCAAAATCCTCAAACACGTATCATAGGCTTGAGTGTAGCAGTCCCTATTTGATTTTGAGACACTGTACTTGTAGAGGAAATAAGGACCGTAACTTATCTCTAGGGATCTAGGAATGTTATAGAAATATTTACTTTATCCCTCCCTGAGCTTACGCCTACATTGTAAATAATAATTTTAGCTGAAGACTGAAGAAACTCCAGTAGGTATTGGACAAAGAAACCTATACATGTAAATTTAATCTTAAATTAACAATTATAAAATTACAAAGATCTTGTTACTAAATTTTTAAAATTTTCTTTACTTTGATAGCCTATTTTTACATTATTCAAGTGAGCTAACTTTTTTGGATAGATATTCAAGTAACTTTACTGACGAGTTGACGAGTCTTACTTGCAATGGTTATTGAGAGTGAGTATATCCAGCGCTAAAGTTTTCCTACAAAACAATATTCACTTGCCTTGCAAAATGATCTTTTTTCATTCATCATTCATGAAATCAGGGTTGAGCTTTCCTATTGTACATCTATAACAACGCTACCTTACTGTGGAAGAGATGAAGGCTTTTATGAACAAAGTGAAAAATAAAATCATCTCTATATTAATTATTGCAACTTTATCCTGCTCACACTGAACTAGCCTCCTAGTGCTGAGTTGAACATTACCTTCCAGTGTTCTTTATAATCCCTCTATTACATTCTTTCTTGAGATGGTTGTCAGCATTCAATATGGTATAGAGTAACTCCAAAGTTTCCAGTTGCTTCTCGCAAGGTGAATGATTTTATACAACTTAAGATAATATTGGAACCAAAGTAATTATTATAATACAGATGCAAAGAATGAACTCACCTTCTTTTTTACACTATGGACTCAGCTTTTTTAAGACTAAGCCAAGATTTTCAAACAAAAATTGAAATAAGTCTATTATTACTTTTACAACTTCACGTACTGTATGTCAATAATATTCAAGACAAATTAATATAGGATGAGAGAGGTTTGTGATAGAATTGTATTCAACAGAATCGTGTAATAAGATTGCACTACATTTTCAGTTTTGTCATAATATTCTAGTCCAGTTCAACAGGAGAAGATTGTATCAGCGGAACAAATTATTGTATGATTGTAAAGATTTCATTTTAGGTCAAGCACTTTCATCTGTTTCTTCTTAAATTCTTCTGACGAGTAACTAGTAACAGCATCTTTCGAGAGTAATGATTCTTTCTTTCAAGATTACAAAATTCACAAAGCTTCCTTCATGAAGTAGCCTCTAGCTGATTTATTCCATCGGTTGTCATTTTTTTATAGACAGACTTTCCTGTTCACAACAAGATACATGAAGCAGTGTCCTTATTTTTTGACTAGACAAAATAAAATGTAAACAAGTCTCATAGAAACAATGGAAATAAATGAATTAGCTTTCTTTTCTAAAAATAGAAGACGAAGAGCAATAGAGAAATTCTACCTATAAAATGCATCCAACAAACAAAAATTTGAAATGATGCATAGTAATTAGTAGCTGTTTTAACTTTGAGATGAAATATAGGATCAGATTGAGTATATTGTAGTATCGTTTTCGAACAGTGGTGAGAGAACTGAATAATAATTATTCTGTAATAGTGTAATTGTCAACAAAGGCAGATTCTGTCAAATTCAAGGAGTCAATCTGGTGAGAAAAAAATTTAAATGACAGTTGATGGAATTTATTTCATTCAAAGAGCAACATTTTTGTCCATACAAGATTTTTATCGTGTTTTGTGTACAATATACCTGCAACGTTCAAGTTGCAAAACTTGTAAATAAATACAATTATATAGATTTCCTCTTACAAATACCAACCACTTCAATACAAATGTCGAATACGCTTATTTTAAACCTATAATGTTTTTATTTCAACTCAAAAACGTTTTTGTAGACTAGCACATCAATTTAATAAAATTTTTCATGTGCAAATTACAAAGGCTAGTATCTTTTTGAATGCTTATTGAGACTCCGCTGAGCAATAAATTGTTGCACTGGATTCAGAAACGTACAGCATTAATAACAGCTATGAACGCCTAGATGAATAACAAGCATGTTAAGTAAGTTAATTCTTTAAAACTTCCATCCTAAATACATGTTATGAAAATAATATGCTACTGTCATTCATGCAATGATTTCCAGTACTATTTCCAGTTTCTATTTCTCTTGATAATGTTATTTGTGTCAATAGAACTTCATATTACAGCAAACAGCAAAAGGATAAAGAAACTTCTACTTATTCATGTATTTTGATACAGTAATTGATAAATTTATTGTCTCAAATTCAATAAACAACAACAATAATTATAACCTAAATAGACAACCACATTTTGCAATTAAACGAGAAGTAATTTAAATGAATAATATGAGTTACACCCAGACGAAAGTACCTATATCATATCACATAATTCTTACTTCACTTTCTGAATGTAATAAATTTTCTGCCAGCAACAAATTACATTGAAGATCAGAATTTAACAACTTTTCATGAAATCATTCTGAGATATTTCAATAAAATGAAGCATTATTAAGACAGTTTTCGGTTTGTGCATCTTAAAATAATTTAAATCCCGGCGAAAGTAAACCGATAAACAGTTTTTGTTGATCAAAAGTGGGTATAATCTTTTACTAAACAAAGATAACATTGAAATATTGCTGATAGTTGAGAACAATATTAATTTAGATATACCAGTACATAAATTTGGTAATTAAATTACTCAATCACATAAATAATCTTCAGCCGAACATAATATCATGAAATTAAAATTTTTGACGTTCTTAAAAAGCATCTACGGTTGTACTAGGTTTACAAAATGATACACGTAGTATACAAGCGGAAATTCATGAACTTTATAATTATTATATATTCTTAAACAATCATCATTTCTAATTTTCTCACTAAAAATCCTATATAATTACATTCTTATGCAGATTGGATAAAAAAATATGTTTCAATTTTATAGCAATGACAATACTTCAAATTATGATTTTTTATTCTTTACTATTATTTATAAAATCTAGGTGATAAAAGATGTTGGACTCTGTGTTATGCTCAGATTGATTCTATCACTTGATTAACTCCAATTCATTATATTTAATACACAACATTTTATTATATACAAAATACTAACACCTAAAATCCCATTAACTCTATTTAAAGAATTACTGACTACTTGAATTTATTTGAAATGTTCACTCTAAGGTAACATCACAATAATCTTACATAGTCAATTGAGACTTAACTGTGGATGAAGAAATAAATCGATCGAGGGAATCCGAAATGAGTGCCTTGAGAGAGAATGATTCTATATTCAATAAAAAAGTGATAATGCTCTACAGAAAACTACTAGGATAACACTCTTGGATGAGTATAATCTACCTTTTTTCAAGTGATCAATAGACCAGGCACTTTCTAATGTTCAATCACTTTGAGAATAGGAGTCAATTCAGAAAGAGAGCAAGTGATTGTTTTGTTCTTGTACTTGTATACGTATTCGAATTAATCACTCTTCAGTTAAACTAACAGTGATCAAGTTTAATAATCAAACACCATAACAACTTTAAGGTACAGTATTGCTTCTATGAAAATGAATGTTGGAGAACTTGAAAGATTCATGAAATAATTTCATCAAATTTTGCATTGCAGTAAATAATATAATTTTTTCAATTGCGATTTATGAAGTTGTTTAGTTGATAGAGATTTGTGGATGCCTACATATATTTAAACCATAAACTTAGTTCTATATATGTCAGGTGTAAATTAGACCATTATGATTCATTCTTATCAAGTACACAATTTATTTCAAATTTTGATTTTCAATAAATCATTTATTCGATTATTTACAAAGGAGAGTACAACAGGCTCATGCCCAAAACTGTTCCTCTTCCAATTTATACAAACAATCCAATTATGCAAAATTTCGAGTTTTTATTATCGTTCTATAGTTTTTATAAAACACAAAAATATTACAAGTTGTTTTTTTCAACGCCGGTACTGCGTATGCAATGTTACTCATAGTATTACTACACACTATCATTACACCTCTTTCTGAATGTTTTCTCCTATAGTTATTATAACTGATGAATGAAGAAAAGTTATGATTTTTCCCAATAACAGCATGTCAGAAAGAAAGGCACACGATTTACACTAAAGCCCTATTAATCATCAATTTATGAAATGCAGAATAGACAAAATTCATAGTAGTTTTAGTGGGGACAAAGTGTTCAAGTTACGACTTATTAGTCACAAACTTTAAAATTAACAATTAGCTTACATCGCAGCCTTGTTTCATTTCTTCAGGTTTTTTGAGAACATTAAATTTTGTAACATGAACTTGAAAATATTCAGTGAATGCTAATATATCGTTCCAATAGAACGATTTGATTTCAATTGTAACAGAATCTATTCTAATAAAAGTTCTATTCTATAATCAGAACAGCATTAAACATATCTGCAGGTATTGATAAGTAGAATGCCATGGATCGATTCTATCCAAACATTTTCAAAACTAGTAGAAGCTATTTTTATTTTTTACTTCTATCACTGATTTTTTTTTAAATTCGAGTTTTTACCACAGATAAAGGAATACAACACAAGTAGTGAAACAGTTTAATTTATGCTTTAACATATCAGCACGAATTAAGGAATTGTATATTTGAATTATTTTCGTTAATAAAGATCATCCCAACCTCACGAGATAACAATTCATGAAAATCAAATAATGATCATGGGAATTGAAATCTTGACATGGAAAATGGAAAGAGAATCACCCCACTTCTAAGGTTTTTAAAGTATGAAAATTAATGTACATTTTTTGTCAATATTTTCAATTACTTTGCTATATTTTACCCAAGGGTTGCCATAAAAGGCACATATGAATGTGCACTAGCTTCTACAAATTTCAAGATTGTCCTAGTTGACAATCATTCGAGTACAAAGTGATTTATTCAATTAAATAATTAGATAAATGTAAAAATAAACAATCATAACCAGTTCAAGCAATAAGAGAATTTATCTTAAGAGCATGGAATAATTCGGTTCATTTCAGAAAGTTGATCAATCCACTTAGAAAAGGCAGGTTATGGCTCTATAGATGTCTATACAGAGAGCAAGTCCTGAAGAACATCTAGAATCTATTCTATATATGAACAGAAAATATGATATGTATTGAGGTTTTACAAGATTATCAGATTGGAAAATACTAAACAGTACCGTAAGAAAATTATGAGATTATATTATCACATAATATTTTAAGCTATATGCACAGACTAGCAAACAAAAACACAAGACACCACTGATAACAACAAACAGATTAACACCAAAAATATATTACTAATTATTCTAAACTGCCAATGATAACAATATCGATAATTACATTATTATAAATCTTTCTGACAATGGAAGATAACTGGGAATTGGAAAAATAAATAGTTACATCTTGTTTAAAATTTAACTCTTCTCTATATATTTTTGTGGGGAAGCAAGAGGGGCAAAATATTCAATGAGCATACAAATTTTATTTCTCACTATTTATAGACAAATCTCTAAGGCTGTTTCAGATTTGAATCCAGAAGTTTGTTTTAAATTTCAAAACTTAAAATCAATAATCGGTGAAATACTCAATCAGCAGCACATTCATTCGTCAAATAAGAGTTGTTCTGCATTTGGGTGAATGATTAATTAGAAAACTTTGAGAGGATTATTGGTGATGATAAGCATCTAAAACGTCTACAATGATGAATTTACAAAATCCGTTAATTCTACTGGGATTATAGATTACAAAACGATGTAGAAAGATCATTATTTACACTTTTATGTTGTATGCTCAAAGAAGCTCTGCTCAATTCAAGGCACAAACTCCATGGTAGAGTTCTGGCACAAAAGGCAAGGGAAGCATTCACATCATTATCATCAATCTATTCTTCAATCTTGGAGTAATTTATGCAACTAAATATTCAAAACTTAAAAAAAGATCAAAATTTACCGTACTTATACAACAGTGAGATGTCGTTCACCTTATGATCGTATTTGTAGAGTTAAATTATTTTTAATTACATCTAATCAAATAGCAACAGAGTTATAACAAAGTGGACCCAAAACCATGATATGATTTGGAAGTTGTTATTATAGTTTTTAAACATAACAATAACGATTTTGAAATAGATATTGATACAAATTCATTTTGGTAACAGTAATTATAAAATAACATAGGATTTATGAAGAAAAGTTCCCGATTTCCTAAAATTAGAAATTAGATGATGAAATATAGAAAGTATCCTCTAAATAATAAACGGTTATTTACTAGTCCAAGATTGAAGTGAATAGTAACTAAACGAAGCACTCTCATTATTCACAAAATTCCAACATTTCTAAAATTCAATTAAACTACGACACAATTAACTAAACTATTCATTAATAACCTACAATCCTACAAAATGTCTTTTGTTCTCTAATAAACTTACATAGATACACAGTTCAATTTACACGACACTTACACTTTTCATACATAATTTATTTTCCACATTAATTTCTTCCAAAGGTGTGGAGTTGGACCGTTTATCACGACACTCAGTTCTACACACACGCACACAATTAAGCTCTGTATAATGTTCAAAAGGCAAACACTAATCATTATTCAACACTAGCTTCAGTAATTATGTCAAGTAAATAAGACAATAATTATGATTTCAACTATCATGATAAAATGATAAACTGCAAACTTCAATGAACGTTTGAATACTTGCATACTTATATTGATAATTATATTATATTCAACAACCAATATCATGAAACACAAGTGAATGAGGATTTTATGAGATACAACACATTTCATAATGTATCATAAATAATAATAACTTTTTCTCTCTTAAAAACCTTACTCCACGAAGAAACCAGGCTTAGTATATCAATATTCTATTCTAAGAGACCAAAACCAATGTGCAGATGATAACACTAAAAATAGATTACTGTGAAAATATGTTGAAGTTTTACTGGATAGTCAAAAGTGAAAACTTTGGATGATTGTCTTAGTATTAAGCAGTCTATTGATTCACTTCCGTACACCGTAACTCGTGTTTAAAAATGCTAATGCAAATGAGAGCTCAATAATAAACGAAAATTTGACAAGCAAAGGTCAAGAGATGTAAATTCAAACGGAAAATTTGACAATCTAGATAAATTATCATTTTTATTTTATAATTGTAAATTTGATACTCTATCATGTAGTTTTTTTCCAATTGCACTGCTAATGCAACTCCAACTGTCTCTCATGATGAATTTTGGTAGAGCATATAGCATGCGTGGAACTGGAAGGGTAAATTATTCATAGAATGCGATTGTTATGATGAATAATGATAAACATGTTTTACTTTATTTATCAGTGAAGAAAGAAAGTAGTTCTCAATAAAGATATCTCACAAAACACTGTAAAATTATCCATAGACATGATTTTCCACAATAAAAAATAAATTTACATAACTTTTCACTTTTAAATTTGTATGAAGTCTGAGGCGTATTTCACACGTTTTCTTCCGCTAAAATTTCGATTTTACTTTTTCTCCTTGTAGGCTATCAAAACTTTGTTTGAGAATAATAATTCTTTAGAAATGAAAAATTCATTGCCTCATTCTAAAATTACTACATGATGCTGCAAACGTATCATTAGTTTTATTGGTTTCACCCAATTATTACATTAATTTGATGAACACAGAGAATTCATATGAATTCTCCATTCATATGAATTAAAAATCCATTCTCACGTGTTCGAAGTAACACAAAGAATAACGAAAAGTATGACACTATCTATGTAAAACAGGACATAGGAAACCCCCCCCCCCCTAATTGAAAGTAATGTCAGATTACAGTAATGCTAGATTACAATTTTTATTATTAATGGTTATATATGAGTTATTCATTTAAAACTGACCAATGATTAAAGAAATCTACCTCTAGGCTGAACTGAAAGGAAAATTAAATAAGCTTTATTAACTTTCAGCTTATTACTGTGCTTGGTAACCTATAATATCATGTCTCTTTACAACTTGTCGACTGCAAAACCTGTTCCATTCCATAATGAAATTGACACTTTGAAGGCCACGTTATTATTGTATTGGAATACCAGTACTTGTTCAAAAGACTGATTAACAAGAAAATCGAGTCTTTTGTCCGAAAATCGAGAATTTCATTGACAAGAGAATCGTTTTAGCATTGAACGAGATTCAAAGTCAAACATTTACATAACAACCCGTTAGATTAATAAACAATCCAATAACGAATAGTAAATACACAAAATTATGTAAGATTGAACAGAATAATAATAATAACTATGACTAAAAGATAAAAAATGTAAATGCTTATACATTCCTTATCAACTAAACCTGGCTTCTTTTATAAAAATGTTTGTCTATAACCAAAAATGAATGAAAAATCGATTCAACTTGACCGTGTCAATAATGATGTGATAAAATACAAGACAGGGGAATATTATTCCAAAATACAATAGTTACATTGTTGTAACTGATTAAACAACTATTAGGAATATTACGACGACAAAAAATGATCACTCCTCTATCTAATTGCTGAGAAGAAACTGTTGAGAAAGACACACGTTGGGTTGGTTGGACTTGGACCCATCCTTTCACTTTCAGTCTGCATCTGATTCCGTCCAGTCAACTCTTGCCCACTCTGGCAACTCCGTCTCGTAACTCCAACCTGGTCCCTGTAATCAAACACAATGAAATTATTCCAACACTACATTTCTCTTTGAATCAACACTCTATTCTAAATTATGAGTATTATAATAATTGTAAACGATATTCAAGTTCTAAAACGAGGTGAGAGAATGGTGTGAAGAGAAAAATGCCTGATGTAAGAATGGTGGTAAAAATGTCTTTATAAATAACGAGTTTTTCCAACTAACTTTTTCAATTCATAAGTTCGTAATCAATCAACTCAAATTTGTACTCAACAATTTCTAGGCATTTCATTAAATATACTACAATGAGAGTTGAAATGCCATTTATAAAAGAATAAATAAGAGTTATATAATACCTAAAATTCAAGAAACAACTAGTCCAATGTATGAATGTATAGGCATAAAATTTGAACAATCTCAAATAATAAAATTAATTCAATTAATAAAGTACACGTAAAGCCTTCATTCCCGGCTGCCTGAAAATCAGTCGTTAAATTCATCTCTCATCATCACCCATCGTCCCTTTATCGATGGAAAAATAGATAAAGAGACTGTATAATCACAGTGTGGACATTGACTGTCGCTTTTTTGATTGGTTGGCTCGGACAAATTCACCATACTTTTGCCAATTCCCATGAGATTTGCAATGAAATGATATACGCAAAACCAATGATATGATGTGTTGAGTCACTTCTTAACCTTCAATTTGCCTTTGCCAGTGTTAGTTTTCATAATTCTAAGCTTTTAAATCAATAACTTACCAAGAGTGAGAAGACTATTTTTAATGTTAGAAAAGTACACTTTGAAGATGTTTCTCTTAAAATGTTTGCCTGTAACCCCATATCAGAGATTTTATAAATTAAAAAAAAATTAAAATGACCAAATTTTAGAAATTTGGTAAAAGTTGGAATAAAAAAAGGTTCCAACCTACTGTTAAGCCTGGTTTTCATTAGTAGAGTTAGTGGTAGAGTAACTAGCATACTAACTCTACCGTACTAACTCTACTCTACTTACTTGGTACTTAAAAACAAGTACTCTACCATCACTCTACTCTACTATGAACGTTTTCATTGGGAGAGTTCACAAGATAGTTACTACTCGCCAAGGGAACTCTACCACTAACTCTACTAATGAAAACCAGGCTTTATAGATCTTTACACACCAATGACCACACTGCCATTGTCATTGACAGAGACTCATACAGTCTCTGCAGGTGGATAGATGGATGTGTTCTATTGAAAATTAGTCAGCGTAGGTTTTCGCCTATTTTAATGAGAGTAAGCCCACTGACCCGGTACTTCCAGGCGTGCAGGTACATGACGAGATCGCGTGGCTTGGGGTCGCGGTACTTGACCTTGCACTCGTAGCAGTGCGGGTCGGTGCTCATGCGCTCCGGCTTGAAGACGAGGTCGGGCGCCTCGTGGCCCGTCTGCGTCGCCACCGTCACCTTGGTCGACGCCACGGCCGCCAGCTGGAGGGGGGCGGCCGGGCACGGCGCCGGGGGCGGCTGCAGCTGCACCGGCGAACCGCCGTTCTCGCACGGCGACGGCTCGCGGCTCGGAACTGCAACACAACTCATATTAGTCAATGGATTGGTTTAGGCCTATATTAAATTTATCCATATTTTTATTGTCACATTTCATGTGAGAAGATAGTGATAACATACTATTTTTGTTGAGATCTTCGATTGGAGGAATTTTTATTGAGTACTATATTGTTATATATGCTATATAATTTTTATGTATAAATAATATTCTAAGATTTCAATTTGATTATGATAACTAAGTTCATCGAATTTCCTTTACAATGTGTTATTTGCAAATATCTAGAATATTATTCATTAAAGAATTTCGCTAATATAGGCTTCATTTTGAATTTTTAGATTTCGATTTAGATCTTTATTGGGTTATCAGAACGACTCTTATCGCTCTCGGCACCGCTATGGACCACTCCATTATTGTGATATAAATTGTTTATATTGTTGTAGTGTTATATGATATATTGTTTATAAATTGGAAAACGAGTAGTTTTGGGCCTAGTCCTAAGCCTATTGGACCTTTCATTGAGTACTGTATCAATTATTATACTTCTGAATAAATGAATAAATAAATATGTTATGATATCAACTCAGACTTATTCATATACAGTAGGTTATTCAATGTAATATTGTAATAACGTATGATTTCAAATCAGGATTATGCATACGAAGATATACTTGATGTAAATTTCAAATATGAAACTTAATTTGAGCCTGTGTTTAAACGATAATGAACTGATTTCTCTTCACATTCAAATTCAGGCTTTTATTACAATTTTTTACACATTGAAACAAAACATTTCTTAATAATTAAAATGAATCTTGCTTTACAATAAAAAACATAATGACAGAAAGATTTGTAATATTATTTTAATATAGAAATATTGGGCCCTCCCAGAGCTCAAGCTTTGCTTATCTGAATAGCAAAACTTGAGCTCTAGGATGGTTTTAAAATACGAGTAATTTTATAAAGTAAGTGCGGTGGATGGAGGATCTGATTTGAATTGTAAAATTTCAGGGTACCCGCCATCAACAGGCAAAATGTTTTCTCCTTCTGTTGTATACTACTATGCATATCTGAAACAGGTGCAAAGGGATCTTCTAGGTAGATTGACTCATATCCATCACGTCCTAGTGTATGGTGAAAAGAGAACTTCTATTATGCTCATTTTACTAAGAAAAAACGTCAGTTTGAATGGAAAAGGAGAAAAACATGGTAGAGGCGAAAAAATTCGAGAATAAAAAATATTTTGAAGTATTGATGCCAACCTTTGTCTTCGTCGTCGAACAAAGGTTTGAACATGGAAAGCTCTGAGTCGCCATCCATTCCCAACCAGTTCTCAGCGTTATGTATACTGATAAGATCTCTTATCAATTCTTCGTCGGTCTTTCCTATTCTACCTCCTTTGCCCTTCTCGGGACCGAAAACCGTGTGATTGTACAATGGATCGTTCACAACTGGATATCCTGCAATAATGAAAAGAATTATTAAAGCATGATCTTTCGGATTGGGGAAACTGAAATACTTTAATACTCTTAAAACTAACTGAACAATAATTGAAAGGAATAAACAAACATTATACATATTAGTTGGATGTATTTTATTTTGAAATATGGGGATTTCCAGCGTTATGATGATAAAATTCATTTTAAAACACAGGCACAGAAAATAAAACTGACACATTCTTGATAAGAAACGTCAGATCAACAGACACTCCATTGTTTTCAAACAAGGATAACTCATAACATAACACCTGACAATAATCCTGTGAAACACAATAAGGATTGTAAACTAATCAGAAAGTCAACTTACCAAGATACTGTAAGTGGACCCTGATTTGATGCATTCGACCCGAATGAGGCAGGCACAGAACTACACTAGTGTTACTTTCTGGGTTGTAGCCCAGCTTGTGGAATGTCGACGAGCATTCCTTTCCTTTCGGAGACACTTTGCACACTCCGATCTTGTAGCTAACCACTTCGATCGGTTCAGAAATTTTGACAACCTCGTCCCTGTAATAAAACAAAAATAATATTGATTAGAAAAACTCCTGCATTGACAGAAAGTATGTCATTTGAGTATGTGAATGGAACCCTTACTTAATTAGACCAAGAATGGAGTTGAAAAAATTTCAGTTTAGGATGATCGTGGATTGTTGTAGATGAGTGACTTACATCTAAAGTAAGTTGAAGAAACAAATGTCAAAAATAAGATTCACAAAGGTCTGTTGAGCTTAATCTCCAATTAACAATGTGTATAAGTAAACAAAGATTGACTTTAATCCACTTATGTACAACCAGCTCAAGGCGTCCAAAAAAGTTTAAAAAAATCTTATCGAACAATAAATTGTTAACTACTATTAACGGCCGATTGCAGAAACATTCGGCAAATGAACAGGTAATTTGAATCAGTGATAAATTAGGATGCAGCATAGTTGACCAACGACAAACTGGGCTAATTTGAAATAGAAAATTGAAGTGAAATAATGTTAGCAGAACGTTCAATTGTAGCTATGTAACTTATAAAATTCAATGCATTATATAATATCTTATCGAACAATAATTCATTTATCTAATATATTAAATTATTTTAATTTAATATTAAATAGCTGAAAACTTTTTCTTTGACATCACTAAAATATTATAGTTTTTTCTTCTCACTATTATCTCCTTTGTTATTTTTCTGTTTGATATTAGCTTGATTTATGTTTGAATTGATACTCTCACTCAGCGGACAGGAGTTTTCCTTTGCTGGGTGGTGCCAAATGGTTTTTTGAAGATGGGTTATTTTTGTTGAAGATTTGTTTTTTCTTTCTTCTTTAAATGTACGCTAATGTATTAGATTTATTTTTTGGGTATGCGTATTTATTGTTTATCATTGATATTTTTTCTCTCTCTTCATCGTTGTATTGTAATTTGATATTCAAATGTTTGTTGAATGGCAAATAAAAAATATTTCATTTCATTTACTATATTCAACAATATAATCTACTAGCTAAACGAAAGAGATGACTCACGGAAATTCGCCTTCGACCCGACAGACGTACTCCTTCTGCACTTGTCGATTTCTGATCTGCTGTTCCATCTGGCGCGCCTTCTTCGGCGTGCGCCCGAACAGCAGCAGGCCGCTGGTCAGCCGGTCCAGCCGGTGGATGGTGCGCAGGTTCCTCAGCTGGTACTCTTTGGCCAGAATGAACACCACCGTGTTGTGCCTGTAGCGACCGCATGGGTGCACCTGTCATCAAATAACAACACTCAACTTAGTTCACCATCGACTCAAAGACTACTATTACCTATATAATTTGTTTCATTATAATTATACCTGCCATCAAATAACAACACTCAAGTTAGTTTACCATCAACTCAAAGACTATTATTACCTATATAATTTGTTTCATTATAATTATACCTACCATCAAATAACAACACTCAACTTAGTTTACCATCAACTCCAAGACTATTATTACCTATATAATTTGTTTCATTATAATTATACCTGCCATCAAATAACAACACTCAACTTAGTTTACCATCAACTCCAAGACTAATATTACCTATATAATTTGTTTCATTATAATTATACCTGCCATCAAATAACAACACTCAACAGTTTACAATTAACTCCAAGACTACTATCACCTATATAATTTGTTTCTTTATAATTATACCTGCCATCAAATAACAACACTCAAGTCAGTTTACCATCAACTCCAAGACTACTATTACCTATATAATTTGTTTCATTATAATTATACCTGTCATCAAATAACAACACTCAACTTAGTTTACTATTAACTCCAAGACTATTATTACCTATATAATTTGTTTCATTATAATTATAAGGATATAAAAGCATTCAAATAAAGTTACATGTCCTTGAGCAAGTCTTAGAAAGGCTACCGTACTTGATAAGGTATTTATATTACCAATTCTATTAAAATTTTTTATCTAAACACTGTAGCACAAAACAATTCTTGTATAATAAGGCACTTGTCTTGAAAATAAATTATTATACAGTTATAATATTTCATTAGAACGTTTCACAATGTTCAAAGTATATAATAAATTATCCATTATGTATAATATTTAGTTATTGTGGATCCATCCTTTTCTCACTTGATCAAATATTGACTAAAATTGGCTCAAAAAGTAAGATTGTACTCACAGATTATTGTGTTAATGTACATTTCGCAGTTTTGTGCAGTGTGCAGCACAGCACTGCGAAGTGCGAAATGTACATCAACACAATAATCTGTGAGTACAATCTTACTTTTTAAGTCAATTTTAGTGTCAATATGTATAATATTTAAAACATGACTGCATCATAGTGGACCAATTCTCAAACGCTTTGAGCATTGTGAGAACCTGTAATGAAAAAATCTATTTTCAGTCCTGGTGCCTTAGCAAAATGAACCAGCTATTAGGCTACTGTTATATTACTGTATATATATTTTGTCATTATTGAAGATTGTTTGGAATGAATGAGTAAATTCATTTTATAATAATTTCAACTCTCAAGTTGAAGAAGATGTTTTCTGAACATTGAAAGATTTAGTGGAATACACTGCAGAGTTTATAAGTAGATTATTATTTCAAACAAAAATTTGGCAGAATTGAATTTTATGCTGAGATTGCCATTAAAATTTCTCAATCATCTCAATACACATGGTAAGTAATTGTAATACAGTAGTATGTATCTTTGAGTTTACAGTAAAAAAAGCAAAGAGATAAGAGTAATCAAATTTGCTATTTAGATAAAATTGCTAATAAATGATTGGCACAATATTAATCATCCATGAGTAGGATTTCTACAACTTTCAATCAAAATGAGGTTGTCGGATGTTGAATGTTATTCTAATGACAATGTTGTTACTGTACTTGAAATTAAAATTTTCAAATGTTCAATAGAAGATTCTGGAATAATTATTATAAAATGAAATTAGTACATTTATTTTTTAGGAATCAAGTAAGTTTGAAATTTATTCTTGTTTTGAACATCACTTTGGCCGTAGAATGAATAGCTCCAGAAACTGAACACTGTCTTATTATAACACAGAAATTAAAGAGGTCTGTATTATAAAAAATCTTTGTATTCTGTGTTAATGATTATTATTCCCACTATAAAGAGAAATACAAAAATGCTAAATTCGATATTACAACAATAAAGAAGATGGAACAAGAAATTGATAACAAAAAACAAATCATGAGAAATTAATATAATAAAAAGCTGCCATGCATAGAGAAGCGTGAAATAAAGCGGAAGTGAGAAGCTACACCTTAATGCAAAATTCGCTTTGATCACATTGCACACAAGCTGGGATATTATTTAAAATAAGAAGATGTACCATCATAACATCAAATAGAAGGCTTTCAAATGCATATTTCAAGTTTTATTTTTTTACCTTTTTATCATGACTTTAATACCTATCAACCATAAAAGTTAAAAATCAACAATTCATTGCGAATTGCCCTAGTATAAATTTCTTTCTAAATCAGTTCGATTATTTTGATTGTTCAATGTTGGTGACATTGAGTGCAATAGTCTCCAAGCCTATATAACAATATCAATCATTATTGTTGATTTTGGATTGTTTGAAAAGTCTTCGTGATAGATCTATACGAATTCTTCTATTCAGTATGATGAACCAACCGTAAAACCTCCAAGTAAGTTGAAAGACTTCACGTTCATGAATATAATTTCTATTCTATAAAGTAGGCCGCTACTTAATAACGCCGTAATAATGGACGAATGTAATTTTGAATCTGAGTAACAAGACTAGATAGATGTTTTTAAATTCAAATGTAAATAATTGAGATGTGTAGCACATTGATCTAAGAAAGAGGTAGGTATGCCTGCAAAGTGAAATGAGAGATTTCTCACTAAAAGTAATCACTGTATAAGTATAGAATGTATTATTTCTTGATCGCTACCGGTACTCTTATCTATACTGTTTGCTGTATTGTAAACTCAATACTATTCCAATTTGAACCCAATATTATTTCAACATAGAATGAATAATGTTCAAAAAAGAGGGCTGGGGCCTGTTTCATCAGAATTCAAAAGTCCTTTAATACAGTAAAAATCGAACATTCACTAGACTTAATAGTTTATTGCTTATTTTGGTATATTATGTTATCAACATCTAGTGTCTACTCGTCTTTCTACTTTATCATGGGGCACCTTACTTTTCATGATACAGACCCCAGGAGTTCTATATCTTTATGCTTTCTAGCTGAAAATCTTCAGGAAGTTTACAGTCTGACGTGATAGATCCAGTAATCAAATTATTGGACGGTTTCTCAATTGTTCAATAAACTATTGGATCCATAAACTGTTTATTGAACGACTGAGGCACCCTGAGCATATAAGTTTAATCCAAGTCTATTATTGATGTAAATTTTCAAAAGGCTAGTAAATTGTTATTCTTTTTTTCTAGAACTCGTGGTTGGAGCTACATCAACGCTTCTCTTCCTCCAGCCACGCCTAGAATATTGTTTCAAAATTTTTCATTTGGCAATAAAACATTTTTCATTTTTATGTTCATCACGTGTAGAAATTATCAAGTTTTCATTGATATTTAAAAATTATTTATAATGAGTTTTTAATCCATATTTAGTAATGTATTTAAATGTTTATATACAATACACAAGCGAACGAGAGGTGGTTGAAGTGATATTTGAGAAGTTTCATACATTACCTTGGGGGTCGATTAGTTGGGCATGCTTTTTAGGGGAGAAATAGAGGTGATTGTTAAGGATGACTTACCGGCAGTGAACAGGGTTTGTCCAAGGCGACTATGTCATCATCTACATGGACTAGACGCAAACTCTTTGCTAAGACAGGAGTCTCGTGTCTGCAATGCAATTAGCACACTATACCACCAGTCAGTGCTGCCACCACTAGATTATAGCCAAGCCCCTCATCCCTCAACAACCCTCAACCGCCCCCTCCCCCAACCACTAGACACAACAGCATGCAAATTACACAGGTCTCCTGATTCCCGCAAGATTCGATCCCAGCGACGATTCTTAGTACAAGTTATGGGATTTCAATGTTGTTTCAAGAACATATTGATTTTATGTTGTGAGAAGGACTTATCGATTGAATTTTGTACCTTACAAGCTGGCCATTTCAAATGAAATGATAGTCAAGGCTTCAAATTTTGTAAAAAGTTATATGGAAATACACGATATTGTTCCTTTGTATAGAAACAATACACTATATTTCTCCTATCAATATAGTATTGATTTCAAGGAATCATTGAGGTGTTTCTGATAATAAATTCTTCATTTAACAGACAGTTTATTCAAGTTGTCATAAAGCTATAAAGCTAATACAGAATAAAGCAATACATAAAGCTAAAACTTTTAGTAAATCCAGATTGATAATAATGAATAATTCTCCAAAAATAATAGTTATACAAGCCAGCTTGATAAGGTTAAAAGAGTGATTATTCAATGTCCATTATTTATGTCATGGAAGTTATTTTTGAAGCAAAAAGCAATACTTCTCGTTATTTTATTACGAAAAGAGTGTGTGTGAATGAATCAATAAATCATACACGTATGATTTATGTGAATATTAGTTTTGTTGGGAAATTTACAAGTCATCTTCATTCATTGGAATGAAGTGGTTTTGGAAATCCTGTAATGTGCTTCCAATAACAGTAGGCTGTGTTAATAACTTGGTATGAGTCTTAGTATTTCATGATAACATCAAAATCAATCATGAATTTTTCAACAAAAAATGCTTGTTGAATGCTTTGCCCCTTATGAAAAGGAGGTTGTCCTTTTACCGTGAATACAAAATCTTACAAAGTGAAAGGAGCAAAATGAGGAACCACTTTAAATCAATACTGGAAAACATTCATTTTTATAATAAACAGATCTTTTTCAGACCTATAATTCACACATAAATACGACCTCCCAATACCATCATCAATAAATTGAACCAATCATTCGATCATGTTAGAGTAATAAACAGGTTGAATGAATGAATACTGCATACGATTCAATTTATTGTAATGATGGAAATAGAATTGCACTGCACATATGCAATGAATTCACACAACATTTTTATAGAGTTTTATTTTAACTGATGAATCCTCCAAAACTTGATTCAGAAATTAAAAAAAAAACCCACGTTGAAAAAAGAATCTTTTCTGTAATATTTGATTCGATGGAAAAAAATGAATTAGCACATGAAAATAATAATACTAAATTCTCTTTTCGTTTTGTGTAATTTAATCGACGAATTAGTTCTCAAAATAAGAACAATAGTAGTTGAATAATAGTAAATTTTCTACATTTTCATAAAAATTATTCGAGGCTACTTTTACTATTATTATGAATGATTTCTAATTAAAATAACTAACTAGGATTGATCCTAATCAATTAAGTTAATTGATTGTTTTATATTACTGAATTTGATATTTGAGAGTTTAAGAATTCAATACTAATTGCTTATTGTGGGTCAGCCATAGTCATTTGTCAATGTTATCTTTCGCAATATACAATCAGTGTTTAAATGAAGTATAAAAGTTCTTGTGAATATCTTTTGTAACAAAAAATGAAATTGCTCTTACAAGTCAAAAGAGCTGATATAATGTTGTACCGTATGAAAAATAATATGGATATCCAAAGAAATTGTAGAATTCACATGGAACATTTTCAATCCAAGAGATTTAGTAGAGCTGCTGTTTTGCTATTATTGATACAATTAAGTATTTTCTAATTATCTTGCTATAACGTCTATAACTTATGATTTATTTAAAAAAATAGTAACAGATGGAGCATAACTGAGAAGTCTAAAATAATAAAGTATTCTATTATGAAGTCCCCTGGTGTAAGACTATCCCAATGTTTGTTACTGTAAACCAGCTTATGCTCTTTATGTCAACTACACATTAAAACTTATCATTGGATTAAAAAAGTTGTATCTCACTCTTGTCTTTCAAAAATCATATTTTCAGAAAAAAAAACATTTACATGGTGAAAAATACTTGAAGTAATACAATACAACGATTTCCTTTAATTTAAAAATAATAAAAAAATGCCTGTTTTATGAGAAGAACTCATATAATACAGTAATAACGGATTTCACTGTCTATACTGATGATTTCTACTTTATACTTATATTACACCTATAAACAAGGGCGTCACGCCGGTGGGAACCGGGGTAAAAAATGATGAGATCTGTAAGGCTAGGCGTACACCGGTTAGTCAAGACAAGACAAGACGAAATTAGTCACGTTTAGTCACAGTAATTCGCATAGCTGCTTATGAACCAGCACACACCGATTAGACATTGCATCGGTGTGCGGCTTTATGCGTATGTGGAATTACCTGTGACTAAAAAGTGACTAATTTCGTCTTGTCTTGTCTTGACTAACCGGTGCAATCAGCCTAAATAAAACAGATATCTGTTGATACTCAATTGTTTCTGTGAAGGCCTAAGCTAAATGATTTCTGAGCATTTTATTGAGTAGACTAGCATATAAAAGTACCCTTTTGTAGTATGCTTACTGGCTCATAATATCCTAATTTTGATTTGTGCCCCCCCCCAAATACATAACCCACGCTACGCCTATGCCTATAAATATCACACACTTATATATTTGTACCTTTATACTTATTAACGTAATTATTGGTGATGCTCTTGTATTATATCTGTTTCATGGAACAGGCTCCATGCCTCCATGAAGATACTAGAATCGCCACTTTTCTAACGTCATTGATTATTTCTAGTATATTTTCAAGATGACGCTTATTAAACTCAAGTCAGAATATCCAAACAGTTTAGAAATTAATTTGATCTAACATTTCAATGTAGAATCATAGTTCGAATGTTGAAAATTTGAGCAGCAAACCCAAATTCAATACAAATTGAAAGTAGGCTACAGTTTTTCTGTGAAATGGATAGGCCTACTACTACTGTGGACACCAATCACTTTTTAGAATGGTGTTAAGAATCTGAATATACTTATCTTGTACAATTACTAACAAGTAGTGGTTTTTACTTGGAATGCAGTCTTCCCAGCATCTAGTAAAAGTTAATGTTACTTTTCAAATTCATTTGCAAAATAAGCATGCGGTCAGTATTGAGCGTGCAAATCAGGAGAGATAATCCATTTCTATTATTATAATAAAATCCATTTTAATAAGTATCCATAATTTATTATTTGATTTTGATTTAATATTAATTTTTTGATTGACCAATAAAATAAATGTTGCGTATCTTCAACTATGAATATTCGATTTTATTGAATACTTGGAAAAAGCGAATTATTTATAGTAAAATATTTTTCAAATGTATTTTTGAATAGTCCACCCAAAAAGCACTAGCCCAAACTATTTAATCAAATGATAGCCTATTAACTTGTTATCATAGCTTTCAAGAAACAGTAAAACTCCAATTATCCGGGCACCAATAATCTGGATCACATTAAGTGAATTATTCAACAATCTAAAGCAGCAAAACAACAGTCTATGTTCATTTTAGGGGTTGAAAATATATTTCACCGTTATTAAGTATTGCTTGTCAATATTATGAACGAATACCGTAGATATACAGTAATAGTTCTTATTATTATAGTGTAACTATAGTTCTTATTATTCTATATACGAAAATATCAGTAGAGTATTTCGAGAAAATCAAGTATTTCTCATTGTGTTCTGTTCAAGTTTTCCCCTAGAAATCACCTTTGGGGGTGAAATCAATTTTGGGGGTTTTTGAGTATAGCCGAATCGGGTTTGGTCTCGATCAATAAGGATAATTGGAATTTTACTGTATTTGAACGTTATTAATATATTCTTCTATTGTTGATGATGCCCAAATAATTAGACTATTAGTTGAGAATTCATTGATTGAGATTAGTTGACTAATTTGTTATTTATCCCAACAATTGAATTACCTTATAATATTATGAATTAGAAAATCAAATTATGATGGAGCAATCAAAACTAGTGAACTATCTCAAATCTCTTATTTAATTTGTAATAGAATATTCAATATCAATTGAAAAAATGAGATTTTCGATGAATTGCTATCATAAATAATAAAGAATTGAATTATAAATACCTGTTTGACCATAAGACAGGTTAGCAGCAGCTGAAGTAAGAAATTTTAATCTGCAGATTCTGAAAATAGTCCCTGAGTTCAAGTAAGTACATACGAAACAAACAAATACATGCATAATGGAGGAAATCCTACTTCTTTGAAAAACATTCAAAGAAGTATTTATCAAAAATACTCCCGGATCATAAGGAAACTAGAATTCAGTGTTAGAGTGAAGAGCATAGAGGCATTAAGTGGAGAAACTTGAAAGATTGTATGGATTTCCAATATTAATTTGTCAAAATGTATGCAAAATCTAATATAATAATAAATCTGAATGTTATAAAGCTGGGGAAGAGGAGTGTTTTCATTGTAATCAGGTATTTGAGTTTTCAAATAAAACACTTCTCCATTATTTGTTTTACGCTATAAATTCGACAAATGGGATTTTTAAATATGTGTAAGTTTCATGAGAATTTCACTACTAAAAGCGGGGCGAATCAAACATAGGTATAAACGAAAAAATTCGACAAAGGAACAGGAATTAAAATATTGAAATTCATGAGAATAGAGAGGGATAATTCATCAATTCATCTAAAAATCAGTTAGCCAGTGAATGGAATTGTTTTTAGTAAAGGAATAGTTTTTATCTAAATAGAATTAAAGCAAAGTAGTGATGCAAAGAAAGTTGTAGACTTGAAGTAGAAAAATCTTCTTTAGTGGGAATTCGGAGTAATTTAGTACAGGATTCTGTTTCTTTTTTTTTTATTCGACAAAAATGTAAGAAATAATAATCATTTAGGCTACTGAGGAGTTTAATGTGTGTTCAAAGTTTGAACACACATTTCTAGCCATATTTGACCAACTGTTAAAATAGGATGACAACTTAGAAGAAATTAAAATTTATTGAAATTTGCATGTAATTAACTATAAAATTTACAATGGTATTTGCAGATTGGCTTGTCGGACGCGTTTCGAGGCGTTGAGACCCAACTTCTGCGTACAAGGAGTAACTAGATACTTAGACTTTAGAAGGAATTTAAATAATTTACAAGTTGCAGCACAATATTGAATCGGTCCCACATAGATGTCTACTGAGTTTAGATGAATTGAGTGGGTAGGGAAAGTCCTGAGTTGAAACAAATAGAGTGGGTCTGTGACATGACATACATTTTGACAAATCGATAACAAGTAGAGTAGTGGCATGGAAGCGATCATGCAGACAGGCAAACAGAGTACAAGGTCACTACTAGGACTTGTTCCTGGCGTCTCAGTGCCACTTACAGGAATTGAGGCCGGTTTGTTTACAACGACCACGTCCTCATCCATGTGAATTATCGCAATCGGATCAGCTGTTACGGGAACCTCGTGTCTGCAACACAACAACACTTGATTCACTCTCTCACGCGCATACTCAGCACATGCGCCGCCACGTTTTAGGGCCGGTTGCACAAAAGTCGATTAACGTTAATCTTCGATTATTCATAACAATCAACATTGTTAGTTAATTGGAGCTTTGTGCAACTGGGACTTACTGTTCAATTTCAATAATTCAACTAGTGGTGATTGTCCCTTCAATAGTAATAGCCGGTTGCACGATAGAAGATTAACATTAATCTTCGATTACTTATAAAAATAAAAAATGTTAGTTAATTGGAGCATTGTGCAACTGGGACTTACTGTTCAATTTCAATAATTCAACTACGGGTGATTGTCACTTCAATAATAACAGCCGGTTGCACGGCTTAAGAGGATTAACATTATTCTTCGATTACCAATTTTAAGAATTAAAATTGTTGATTGAGGATTAAGTTTAACATACCTTTGTGCAACTGAGCCTTATTCTTTCAGTGATTCAACTTCTGGTGAATTTTCCTTCAATAGTAATAGCCGGTTGCTCGGTTTAAGAGGATCAAAGTTAATCTTCGATTACTCATAAGAATAATCATTGTTAGTTAATCGGAGATTAAAATCAACATATACCTTTGTGCAACTGGGACTTACTCATTCAATGATTAATTTAACTACTGGTGAATGTTCCTTCAATAGATAAGACCGCACAGTCAAATGGCGATTTCATGTGAATATTTACTTTCCATCTACACTCAAATATACAGTAGTCAAATCTGACCAACAATTCAAACACTAACCAATCTTCCACAAAACAATAAATAATTATTATGAAGTTGTTTAAAAAGTAATGCATCATTGAAAACCTATCAAAGAAAATCCTATCGTTGCGGATTGCCTTACTATTGATCAAAGATAGTGAATTATAAGTAGTAATAAAAGGGCATTAGGATAATAATAATGTTATAGAATAATAATAGTGGACTTGAACTGAACTTTTTATATTCTTCAAGTAAACAACATATTATTTTTGTATAAGAAATGCATTAACGTTTAAGAAAATTTTCAATCATATAAAATGTGAGAAATCAACAATTATTTTATCGTACCAGATTGTGATGCACTCGTATTATAATAACATGCACAAAATAATATATTAATTGAAGCATGATATTCTGTAGAATATTATAGGCTACACCGTTGAATGAATTTCATTTAATATGAGGGAATTTTCAACTGATAGATAAGAACTAATAATGATGAGCAGCCTGCATAATTAAAAAACAGTTTGAACTTAAATTTTGCAAGTTTTTTATCATTTTGTAATAATTATGACAGCTCATATTTATTTTTTAAGCAAACCAATGTATTTGGATGAAATAAGCATAGGGACTGAGTGCTAACAGCCAATAATAATATTCTCCTTGTGAGTTTTACTTTAGGAATCAATTACTTTTTAATTGAATTTATACACTGAGATTTCTTCGAGATTTCCACAGTAAATAAGAGAGGAAAATTTATTCTCAATTTCTATGAATAGTTATGGAGAAGTGGAGGATTACAGATTGGTTAGTGATTTGATTGTAGGATAACTAAGAACTGCTCTAGTCAAGAGCAAGAGTTTTCTGTATGACCTTTTCCATAAGACTTGTAAAGTTACTAAAAGGTATTTAAAAAGTAAAAGTGAAAATGTAGCCTAGTTTAAAAATATTATTTACTCTACAATGCAGTGGCGTAACTTACACTCAAACCCTCAGGCCTGGCCCCTTAGCCCGGGCTAGCCTGAAATAATATCATATGTTTTAAGGAATAAAAGTAAAGTAATGAGTGGACAAGAGGAGCGAGAGTTTTATTTTAGGCAATTAACAAGCAGGAACAGAAATTTCAATAATTCATAATTGTCCATTATAAAAAATAAGTATGGATCAACAATTAGAATGTCAGTTGGTTAAAAATTGCCATTATAAGAGAGTTGTTATAACGGAAGAACGTAAATAGTTTCACAATTAACAAAAAGGTCTGCTCGTTTAAAAAGTAGCTTATCGGGAAATAATGAATTTTGTTTACAAATCATTGAATGGAGACAGACATACGGTCCCCAGACCCAGACTGTTTACACAAATATATTGTTTCACCCATCGAATTCCTAATAATCATCGAAATCATAATAGAAATAGACTGCAAGAGTTGTTGAAGAATAGCCTATAGCTTACTCAGTCAATCTAAATTCATTATTTCATTTTTAGAAATTTGTGAAATGAGCTGCAAGCAGTGAGTTTGTGAAAGTGGGTTTTAATTCTTTATTACGGTAAAAAACATTGCTTCATATTGCATTCCCAAACGTATTTTCAGTATTATGATGCTCGATTTTCAAAATTATTCCGTCTTTACTATCTTTCTTTCCTTCAAGTGAACAAAAATATTTTGCTAGCTTTCAAAATGAGTGTTGTCTGTTTGTCTGTTCGTAATATGTTAGTAAAGCCTGTGTCACACCAGGCCACTTTAATCTAGTAACCAGTTTTTTATGAATTATTATAAATCACTAATAATTATTACAATTATTGTAGAATTCAATCAAGAGCATGTTTTATCTTATTACATGTATATGTTATCCACTCTCATTAATGAGTTTAATGGTTGCGGTTCAGGGAAAAGGCCAAGAGAGGGCGTGAGATTTTGGGCCCGGAATTATTTTTTTGCGGGGGGGCCCAGTTGGCAAACGTTACGCCACTGCTACAATGTTACATCATAAACAAATCGTTCTAGGAATTGTGTTAGTTTGGATTCAATGCAACTTTTCATAACATGTTTGTCATAAAAACAATTTGCAACAATAATATAATACTGAAGAATTGTAGTATCTTCATATCAATCGGATAATACATAGAATATTTATGCACTGTGATTGTGATCATACAAGCATTTAGTTCATACAAGAACGCAATAACATACAAGGCAGAATAAACTATATAGCCTAAACAATGCAATCAAGTAATTTAAAGATAGCTGGAGAAATTCACCACTCGCCATGTCATGCATTTATAAAGTGAGTGAATTCTGTTCAATCGAATCCTCAATAAATCTAGCTGCATTTAACAGATTTTTATTTGAGATCTCTGAAGAGCATTATAAAAAGTATCTATATAATGCTGATTAGATTCTTTATCTACCTCTAATTTCTATTATATAGCTCTACAGAAGGTCAACTTATTTTGACTGTAACAAATAATGTTCAGAATCAATAATGGTTTATTATCATTTTGGAAATTAAAAGACTTTTGTACAGTTAATTAGATTCATAACGTTTAAATTCTATGGCATAGTTGAGCAGAATGAGAGAAATTCATAGAATCAAAGTAATGAAACACTCATAACTTGGATGACAAAAATATTCAATATTAAAGAAGAAATTCTCCAAAAGCTATATGAAACCGAGTTTGTGGAGCATTTTAAGCCTGTACCTAATATTATAGACCTCAATTAATAAGTTCAAAATAAAATTACATTTCAATTACATTAAAATCAGGGCATTTTAGAGTCTTGTAGAGAGAACAATCCTTATACTAGGATACGTTTCAGTAGATGGCATTAGTCTTCTAAAAATATTTGTTTGTGTCTTTGTCCCAGTTGCACAAAAGTCTATAGAGCTTAATCTCCAATAACAATATCAATTGTTATGAGTGATCGAAGATTAACTTCAATCCACTTTCGTGCAACCGGCCCTTCTCTTGGATAGAGAATCAATGAATAAAAACTTATCTCACATAACTATGAAACTCCAGAAATGTAATCTTACCAGAGCCTTTCAATCTCAAGAAGTGAATATCTTTGAAGATGAGAAATAATTTCAAGATTCTACATCACATTAACTCAAGCTGTAATAATCATGCTATTAGATTAATCTACCATAAGAGTTAAGCTTTCTAAAAAATGCTCAGTCCTAAAACTATGGATCTAGCATGGGATAATCCATGAGACGGCGAACAAGTTTCCAGTGCTTTCATAGGATGAAAAGATAATATTGTTATTCTCCAAGATAGAATGAAACGAAGCTGTATGGTAGGGTATGTCTGATCATGAAAGCAAACACAATTTTCCGCAGGTATCCAAAGAAAACTGAGAAGTGTGTACCTGCATCTTTTCCATATAAATTCTAAATCCCAACCAAAACTAACAAAATATGGTTTCATACAAAAATCAATGTGTTCTATATGCTAAAACTGAATTGAATTCTGATCGGTGTGTGTTGAACTTGACAAAATTCAGAAAACCAATGAGAGTCTAAATCTTATGCAAGTCATTTTTCAACAAAACGGATTTCCGATAATTCGTATTTACTACAAAAATCTGATACATAGCTTCAAAAATATTGAGAAAATAAACTGGAATTGATTTATTAGATTTGCTGAGAGGCAAACATAAATAATCCTAAAATCAGGCTAGGTACATGAATGGTGAAGAATAGGCTCCACTAGTAGGCTTGATGGGTAAAGAATGAAGTCAAATTTTTTTTAACATGATTTATAACTGAACGACAAAAAAAGAATTAGAAAAGTAGAAGAGATAGAAAATCGGGATGAATTAGCAATAGGTCTAATATCAAAGTCCACTCAAAAATTAAAAATAATCTATTGTGTCTTGCAAGAAACTGTTATATTCAAGGTTCGCTTTCTATAGTATTGTTGTTTACCTTTTTAATGCATGATAATTTTGATAAATGACTGAAGTTTGAAATTATAACAACCATTAATCCCATACTGGTAGATGAATCTCATCTTCACTGAGTATAACTTCTGATTTTATGCTAGAAATTCATTTTATTTATGATATTTTACCACTTGTAATGAAAACCCTCATGAATTGTGATATTCTTAAACATTAATTTCATTTTATATATGTTACGTAATTGAAGATCTTTAAGTTTCTTCAGTATTTTGTTATTATCAATAAAATGAACACAACAATTATTTTCATGAATAATCAATCTGCTGTTGATTATCCATCTTTTTTCACTTGTTAATATTTATTGGAATTTAGAGTATCTTTTATGAAACATCACGTTTGATGAGATGACAGGTTGTGTTGTTTAAGTCCAAACAGAAACTGAAGTAAAACTTAGTTACTTCAGTTTCTGTTTGGACTTGAAAATGTGCAACACCAGCACGAAACATATGTCGTCTCATCAAAAAACGTGAGTGTTTTTTCACTTAAAAGTTACTCTAAATTCCAATAATAATCAATCAACAAAATGTAAGATAGTGTTGAATTCAGCAATGTATAAATAAGACTCATAAATAAATATGATTTTACTATGGTGTATTTTTCATGAGCATTCAAGTTTTAAGATTTGAAAAAACCCAACAGATGGTGTGAATTAAATATAGCAGGATGCAATTAACTTGTCATAAATCAGCTGATCCAGTAATAATTAAACAGTGATTTCGACACAATAATCAAAAGGCTTGAAAGTCTTAAAGACCTTTAAAGTCTTTAAAAGACCTTTTTAAAGAAGACCTTTCAAAGAATAACTTTCTAAAAGACCTTTTCAATAATCTGCGAGATTCAGCATTTGTAGGTTAAGTATTGTGGTATTGCTCTTTGAAACAGCTGATTTCTGACAAGTTGAATTGGATTCTGCTATAACTCTATCGTCTCTTCAAACACCAACTAATAAGTATAGTAGGTTGGTTGATTGTCGGATTTTTGTTCTGTCTTTGGGTATTGATTCCACTTCCCTGCTTTGTAGGAGTACCTATCTTGAACTGCCAGTGCGTTAATAATTTCAAAAAGAAGGGAAAACAGGAAAAGACAGCCATTTTCAAAATCAAACGGACTGAAGTACAATACTCAAATCAATAATGCCTCATAAACACTCAATGGAATAAAATTTTAGTGAAATGTATAGAATTTGTTCGAAGGTGAGAAAGTTGTTAATTAGTGTACCAATCATGGATGGTTTTGAAAGTGAAATGGATAGATGGGAATTAAAATTGGGTCCTCAGTAATTTTCCATTTGCTTTTATCTTGGAAAAATGCCTGCTTCATTATGTACGGTACATATTGAGAAGATGTGCAAATGAAATCAACCAACTACTGCACGCAAATAGGCCTAGGCTGAATTCAAATGGCAGTTTAGTTTGCAAGCTTCCAATTCGTCTCACTGTTCAAAGGTATTAATTTGATTACAACACAAATTCTACATTTTCTTTGAATATCCAAATCTTTGCTCGTTACAAAGTGTACACAATCGTCCTAAGCAACACCGGCAAATGGCGGCAATGTCCTAAAAGTGAGGTTAAATCAGGTTATCAATACTGTTGTAGTAGTTTATGGCGGCAATTGTTTGCACGACAATCTTACCTATGAACGACATTGGCCAGCAGGTCGTTATGCTTTAGTCTATAATCCACATCCACCTTCTCATAGTTTACGGTTAATGAGCCTGTTCTTATGCATCGCTCCTGGAAAACCCAGAAAAACAATCATTTTTTAATGTGCAACAGACTTTACAGCTTTACAATTTACGTAGAAATATTCTAGTTATTGATTACTGATATTATTGTTGGTGATTGAAGACCAATAACTAGTTTTTGTAGACCAATACGATGAATAAAACCAATGAAAAATATTTATTATTAAGTATTGTACAAGCTTCAATGAATTTCACATAGGATGTTTGTAGATACTGTATTCTTAGTCTAAGGAAGTGACCTGAAAACTCTGACACCAGACCTGAGCCAGCCAGGTTACACGGAATTATTATTATTATTGAATATGGAAGAATGAAAGTACAGTCGTACATTGATAAATTTCAATAATGTATAGCTAGAACAAAACTTTGAAGATTTATCGAATTTAGATACTCAACACATGATTGAGTGTCAGAATTCTAAATGTTTGAGATGCTTGAGAGAGAGAAGTGTAAATTGTGAAGAGTAGAGGTGTAAAATATCTGAAATTTTGAAAAAATACATAATTTTAATGAAAATACACTCATAATTTCTATAGGGTATTTAGAATTGAAATTTATTTATTAAGATGATGCTATGAGCATCGAAACTAAATGATGGAATAAATGACTATGAATATGAAACTCTAGTATGGTTTTAAATATGTCATTGTGAAAAAGACAACATTATTTTCATTCTTTCACCTGCTATGAAGAAATTCTACAATATGCTTGATGCAAGTGTTTATTATATAATATTATTAAACATTGTTTGTGAACAATGTACATTCGTACATCATATTGATATTTTCACAGTTCATTTTGTATCAGCTGACAAATTCATCTAGTTTAAATTTGACTTAAAATAAACTAAGCTACTCGAACTCGGGAAAACTATGAAAAATGGGACGGTAATTAAGAAAGTAGTACGAACATATTCCTCAGCTGGATGCGCTCTGAATTCTCTGGCGAAGACATCGAGGATTTTCTCACCAACCCATCGGCCTTTGGTGAAGGTGGTGAAGGTGAAGTAGTACGGGTAGACTTTCCTCAACCCTGGAAAAATAATAATGATGAATAGTTATAAGTACACTGGGCCTATACAATAAAAATTAACTCTTGAAATCAATTTTATGTGGTTGAACATTCTTGATTACTATGCCCATTGGAGGTTTATGTCAAGCTTCAGAAGAAAACCTTCAAGATAGTTAGGCCCGGGAAACAATAATATACACCTTGAATAGGAAAAAACAGTTCAATAATAGATCAGTTAGGACTAAAAATAATGAACTGTAACTTAAATAGAGAAGAGTTGAATAATTGTTCAAGAGGGAGCAACTTGAATAGAAAACAGTTGAATAAATCATTAGGCTAGGCGTACACCGGTTAGTCAAGACAAGACAAGACGAGATTAGTCACAGTACTTCACATAGTTGCTTATGAAGCAACACACACCAATTAGTCATTGCATCGGTGTGTGCTGCTTCATAAGCAGCTATGTGAATTACTGTGACTAATCTCGTCTTGTCTTGACTAACCGGTGTACGCCCAGCCTTAAGGGGCGGTTTATGAGCTCGGGTTTATCTCTATTTCGAGGCTAAAAACCGGATTTTGCGCCGAGTGTTGAAAATCGGGTTTATGAGCTCGAGATTAGCAAGTCCCAGGCGTAAAAGAGCAATATTTTCGCAGGGAAAACCCCGAGGATTAAAAGTTGGGTTTATGAGTCCAACAACAGATCATCTCGAGTCCAAAAGATAAACTAGGTGGACTAGTAGATCCCGAGCTCATAAACCCACCCTAAATGTTTAAGAGGGATCAATTCATTTACTGTACTTCAAAATAAATTATTCAAAGACGTTTAAAAGCAATGTTTATTACAGTCAGTGGAATTCTGGTTTTCCAGTGAACTAGTTTCTAATCAAAACCAGCAATTGCAGAGAATCTCTTCATTTGCACGGTATCATGCAGCTTGCAAGGTTGTTTCAAATGAAGCTTCGACTTCAGTACAGGTTCGTTCTTTGTATTGCCCATTCAAAGTGATTGCAAATGAGAGACTATTTCAATGATAGTTATTGCTCCACGAGAAACTACGCGAATCGCCTACTAACGACGCTTATTTAGCATCTGCAAGAATGTAGATGAGACTGTAGAAATGTAAAGTGAGTTCGAACAAGTTTTTTTCGGGAGGGCGTGAGCAAATAGAAGAGAGACAATGGTGTAATTACAGCGGTCCAAAGGACCTGCTCGCTATTGAGTTTGCAAGATTAGAGATAAGCAAGTGCTGAAAAGAGCTGTGCCTGTGTCTGCCCTCAGGTGTTCGCTAATGAAAGTGAAGAGGACAGTGGGGGAAGAACTGTCGCAGGGATGCACTTTCCTTGAAAGAAAAAGAGAAAGAAGAAGAAGAAAGAAGTGGAAGTGAGGGAAGCAAGCTGGTTTTGAAGCTGAATCAGCTATTGCATTGTGTTAGAGGGCGCTCTCTGCTCGCCCTCTTCTGTACTGCAAGAGAGACCCAGTAGGCACTTTGCTATCTTTTCTTAATCCTGTTTTCTGCTAACCACACACTAATTACCATCATCTACTCGCGCTGAGAGCGTCACAGATCAAGCCCACTACACATATTTCAGCTACACTTTCTGCTGAACACCGTCTGCTGCTTAGAAACACCAATCACACTGTACGTGTTCCAAACAATGAAACCTATCGCTCCTAGACACAGGATACTTCGGCATTGTTTTCAACTCAATTTGAGGAAATTGATCCATTGTTTTTCAAAATTTATGGAAAACAATGGGAGCAAGAGTATGGTGGATGTAATATAAAAGATGTTACAAGAAAAGTAATTTTTCAAAAAGCTGAAGAGCATGTAGAGATTGAAAAAAATTTACAATACTCCACAATCTGTACTATCATTACTTACTTTCTCTGTTATACCACAAACTCGAACGTATTCACAATTAAACTATAAATAATTAAGATGTTTATGCACTTGCTAAGAAGAGATTGAAGAATAATAATGAATTAAGGGCAGGGTTGCAGATAGATGTAGGAATTAAATTGGGTTTCTGAAGTTTAAGATGTACAGGAATAGAGAACCTAATGAAAAGCTTGAAGCTTTTAGTACTCGAAAAAGCTAAGGAAACTTAGCTTTTTCGAGTAGGTACCAATTGACAGAAAGTGTTTAAATTTGGTAAACAGGTTTTAATTCAATTCCTTCATTTATATCTAAAGATATAATAATTGAAAAAGATTGCTCGATTTGAGATCAAGTTTGTTGAATTCCTCACATTCGTTTAAACGGATGACAACATTCCTTATAACCAAAGTTTAGTGTGAACTAATTCAAGGAACCATCGATTTAGAATGTGACCAACTCTTAATTTTCTCACTAGTTGGCAGTAGCTGTAAGGTAATCTGGTCATTTTGTTACCCAATTGTAGGTAATAGACACGCCCCTTGTTTCTGATTGGTCGACGATTCGAAATGTACGAGTTTCCGTATTCTGTCACTAGGTGGCAGTAGCTGTTGGGTCATCATTTTGTTCAGTAGTTAGACACGCCTCCTCTCTCCTGATTGGTTGGCAATTCAAAATGTATAAGTTTCTGAATCATGTCACTAGATGGCAGTAGCTGTTGGGTCATCTATTCTGAATTGTTGAAAACAGATACGCCTACTCTCTCTGATTGCAAAAATGCAACTGCTTCTAATTTTTGTCACTAGATGGCAGATGTTGTTGGGTGATTTTTTCAATGTTTGAGAACAGTCACGCCTCCCCTCTCCCAATTGTTAGACGATTGATCCATTAGATGCCATTCAACTTCTATTAAATGGAAGTAGCTGTTGAGTGATCTATCAATTTTCCATTTATCTTTAATGGGAACTAGTCTATAGTAGGAAAGACTACGGTATACCTATGTTTTTTGTTTTGTCTGTGGTAGGAGACTATTACAAGTGAGACTGAAATTGTTGATAATGATAAGAAAGATTATTATCACAATCATTATCATGATTTTCCAATTGTTTCAATCGATTGATTCGATATCTTTGAAATTCATGTTCACTAAGGTCTGAAAGACTTGGGAAATTCTGGAACGAGACGTTGCAATTAACCTCTTACATTTGATATTTAAATAGCGAGTCGTTTCTATGCAAGATGATCACTTTCCCAAGAAACTAATCTAGATGGAGTGGGAAACAGAGCAGAATCGATGTTTCAGAACTCTTCGCATTTTGATGGTTACTGAGCAAGTTTCGGATCGAATGGCTTCGAACGGATATCTTAAGTAGAATCATCTATTAAGAACAATGGCGAGGCTAAATATTGATTGCCTCTTTCAGTGCCACTGCCAGTGCAGAAGCATGGTCAAGTTTCAGACATGCTATCTGTTTCACCAAGTTCCACTAATGGCAAAGTACGCCATTGATGGTGGAATATTTCAAATGATAGTCAAGATCCATGACTCTCTGTAACCTAGTTCAAAATTCAGGCAATAATAAGCTTTTAAATAAATCAACTAAAAATCTTCTGATTTTGAATATGAATCGAGGAATAATGCGTGTTTCTCATATAGATGAATAATCTGAATAATCAAAAACTAATGGACGGTTACAAGAGTGGATTAAAGTGATTCTTCGATTACTCAGCAAATTCATATTGTTAATAGGAGATAAACCTCAATAGACCTTTGTCTAACCGAGACTTGGAATGTGAAAATAGGGACCTATCATAACCCTATTTTTAGTTTGAAAATAATCTACTTGTATGAAAGGCTGAACAAGTTGAAATCCAAAAAAATATGATATTAGAAAAAAGAAAAATTTATGAGAAAGCAATATTCAAGATTCATTCCGGACAATGTTGCTTTGAGAAGGACAAGGAATTCCTCAATGAAATGCTTTTTTATATTTTGTCAATTCATTTCAAAGAATTAAAGTATTCAAAAAACGGGTAAAAGTGATGAATAATAAATGGAAAAATTTAGAATAAACAAAAAAAGTGGTAAGTATTTCAGAAGATAGTTCAATAGGGTTTTAACGATTTGGAATCTTTGATTTATGGTGATGACATAGTTGCACAGAGGCGAAACACTTTGACTGCTGGATCTGGAAAGTAGACATTTCTCAGGAAATCTCTCACTTTTCAGCAGCTTATGAAAACCACTTGATAACAGTTCAATCACTTCGGTGAGGTTTATGGAGATGATGTTGAAATTTATATGGCATTGGATGATTTAGGCGGGCGACTAAAGCCTAGCAGAAGCAATCTATACGAAATGTGTTGCGGCGCCTTGAATATTGATAAAGAAAACGTCTGAGGTAAGCAAAAAAGATCAGCTGAACGGTAGAAAAAAGCAGCAATTTCGATTAGAGGAAAGCCTTAGCACAGGATGACGCGAAGCTTCAGCCACGCACCATTACAAAGATGATGAAGAAGAATAAGGAGAAAAAAGAAGAAGAAGAAGAAGGAGAAGAAAAAAGGAGGATAGAGAAGGGAAGGAGTAGTAGACGATGAAAAATAAGGCAGGTGATGAAGAAGTGGGAGCAGGAGAAGAAGGAGAAAGTAGAACGAGAAGAAGAAAATAGAAGAGAAGAAGAGGAGGACGAAGACTATAGATGACAAAATAGAAGAAAAAAAAAGAGGAAGATGATGAATGAGTAAACGAAAAATGAGAAGAACATTAAATTCAGGGGAATAGGGAGAAGAAAGGAAAAGATGAAGGAAGGAGGAGAAGAAGAAGAAGCGGAAGAGGTGAGAGGAAGACGGAAAAGCCGGATAGGAGGGGAAAGAAAAAGAAAAGTGAATATAAGATAGAACGGAAAAAGAAGGTAGAAAAGTAAGAAGTTGGAAGAGGAGAAAAAGGTGAGTAGATGAAGAGGAAGATAAGAAGATGGAAGAGGGAAAAGGAGGAGGTGGAGGAGGAGGAGGAGGAAGAAGAAGAAGAAGAAGATGAAGAAGAAGAAGACAGGGTTAAGAAAAAGAAGATAACTGGATAAGAAGTTGAAGAAGAAGTCAGGAAAAGAAGGAAGGTCAGGTAGAAGCAGACAAAGAAGACAAGAGAAGAAAAAAGCACAAGACAGAAAGAAAAAGAAAATGAAGAAGATGAAATCAGCAGACGAAGAAGGAGAAGTAGACGATAGTAGGAGTAGAATAATAGTAAGAGACAAGTATTAATAATGGAGAAAATAGAGGAAGAGAGAGAGTTAGAATTGGTGTGACAGCCGCAGACAGCATTGCTGAATAAGTAATGGCACTCACTGAACACACCAATTACCAACTGACTTTTCAGATTAATCTCGCACTATACTGCTATACTTATACACTACTCCCAGCAGACGTAACGTTCGACTTGGGCCAATATTTTCAGCACTTCTTCACCGCTGACAAACCTAAATAAAAGCAACAGTAGCAAGCCAACTGTAAAATGCAGTTGACATTTTCTGAGTGCTACTGCTTCGTAAGTTACTTCCAACTAGACTCAATATTAATCAATCAATTTCTGACCAGCAATCGACGAAAGTTTTGCGAGGCAATGAAAACATTGTCATGTAGTTGAAACGAAGCAATATTTCGAACAATCAAACATACTTTGATAAATGATCTAGTGATTCCAAATTCCATTTAGAACTCATTCAAAAGCAGCATGAGAAGGTTAATTTTCTATTGATCGAATATTAGGTTAAGAAAATGGGAAGACCATAGAGAGCAACAATAAATGGAAGTTGAAAGATACTTTCACTATACTATAAAATGAGTCAAGAAATAGAATCAAGGAATCAAAGGAAAAGGGATAGGATCATATCACGGGTACATAATCTTATCTCAATAGGAATTCTACCTTTAATAAAGAAATATTCAGTATTGAGGAAATAAACGAGTCAAGATAAAAGGGGTTCAGATGATTGAGGAAATGAAATTCACCGTTTTCTCAAACGGGTCTTCAAACTATGAGGGAGTTTATCTTCAGTTGTATAAGGAACAAAGAGAGACATAAAAACCAACTGATAAAGAGAGGTCTGCTTGGAGGCAGTGAAAGAAACCCTTACACGAAATAAGTGAATCAATCGCTGAGTCGTGAATCAGCAGCTGAAATAAGTCAAATTGATAGCCTAGCATAGGAAAAGAGCTAATATACATTCTGGGAAAGCTTGCTATCGAGTGAAATCCTATCGGCAGGGCAGGAGTTGAGTGTTGAGAAGTAATACTCTTAGTTCAATAACAATTTTCCCAATCAGTTCAGCAGAGGTTTGCAAGTTGATTTGGGTGCGTGGGTGAGGAGAAGGATTAAGAGAGGAAGAGGAAGAAGAAGCGTGTGCGGTAAGGATACTGAGAAGGACCGAGCATGGATAGGGGAAAGAAGGAGCAGAGGAATACTGGAGAATGAGAAAGAAGAAGTAGAAGGAGACAGGAGAAGGAAACGGATGAGAGGAGAGAAAAGGAGAAGGATATGGATAAGGAAAAGAAGAAGGAGAAGGATGAAAAGGAAAAGAACAAGAGTAATGAAACAGGAGAAGAGGAGAAGAAGGAGAGAGTCAATGATGAAGAAGAATAAGACGAATTCAGGAGAAGGAGGATAAGAAGAAGAAGAAGACGGAGAAAAAGAAGAGGAGGAAGAAGAATAATACTGAAGGAAGAAGAGAAAGGAAAACAGAAGTGGTGATGAATTAAAAGCCGAAGATAGAAGAGGAGAGAAGAACGAGGAGAGGAAGAATGCAGTATGTGAAGCATGAGAAAAAGAAGACAGAACGAAAGGAAAAGAAGCCAGAAGAAGAAAACATAGAGAAGACAGGAGAAGCAAGAGAGAGGAAGACAGAAGAAGGAGGAGGAGCAGTAGGAGGAGGAGAAGAAGAATAATAGAAGAGAAGGTAAAAATAAGGATAAGGCGGAGAAGATGATGAAGAAGAGCAAAAACTGAGAAAAAAAGAAGAAGGAGAAGAAGAATGAGGAAACAAAGTGAAAGAGAATAGGGTGAAAAAGAGGAAGATGGAGAGATAGAGGTAATTCATTCCTTTCGTTGAGGTAAGCTAGTAAGTAGTAGTAAGCTAGTGGTGAAGGGGAGTGAGGTAGAAGGGATAGGCTGTTACTAGTTGATAAGCGCTGGGCCAGCTGATAAGCGCTCAGGGCCACCCACGGACCACCCTCCATCCAGCAACATGCTGCCAGTTGATGCGATTATTCTTGTTGTAGCTTGCAATCCGCTCCTAGATTGTAGCAAGCCTATGTCAATTGGAAACCAACCGTTGCGAATTGAACCAATCATGGTATGCGCATACTTCGACTTCACCCTACACATATTCATGAGTTGTTGTTTATTACTGGTATGAGAAGTGAGACTGAGTGAGAAGCTATCGTAGGAAACATACTCGTATAAGGCAACCAAGTAGTAAATATAGCACGAAACTTTTAGAGATCAAATAAGTATTAAACTTGTAGTTAGTAAAACATACCATTCTCAATGTAGTAGGACGTCTCATTGTATCTTTCATCAGTGAAGCCTGGTCGCTTGGCTTTCAATGCCTTTGTTTCCAGTTTCGCCTGCAACAAACAGAAACAATCACGGATAAGTCAAATAATAACCAATCAAGAAATCAAAAAGAAATGGTTTACTATTCTAAATTCAATAAGAGAAAAGGTTACTGGCGTACCACCACGGTTTCAAAGCGTATGTGAATTGCAAACAATAAAAGTGATAAAATAAACTTTTTTAATAACGTGATAATTGACTGAATGCAAGCAAAATATGGCTTGTTTGATCAATTACTCGTTTGTTTTTATACTTAGTGATGAAAATGTTTTAGCTCTGCTTGAAAAAATGGAAACGAATATTTATCATGAGAGCTACGAATGTAGAATCCAGGTAATAGTAAATTTACATAGAGGAAGGCATTCATGATGGAAATAATATCAGGCTACATGAATGTATGATTCCATACGAATGAAGTCGCCTTCTAGTGAGTGAAGGGAACCCTCAAATTTAATCAAGGAAAAATCCAAATCCTTTGAAATAGGCCTTCTTTTCAAGCCCGCTACCTTTCGAGAAACGATGTATGGTGTGCAAGTCATAGAATCTTTCATCTCACCTACCGTTGGGGAAAGCCAACGAACCCACAAATAATCTTGATCGAGTACAGGGGGGGGGGAGACTGACAAGCAAAAGTTATTTCAAAATGATATTTCAGATTCGTGAAAAGATGCCTTCGTTTGACTGAATTACCATTACTTTCTCATCTTGCATTTCGTTTGCCATATTTCGCATTTCGTTCAAAAAAATAGATTAATTATTAAAATCAACACAGATATGCAAGATGTTTGAGAACTCGATCAACACTTTGTAATTTCCTGTTTTGGCATTCATGCAAAGTTTTCCAACAACAAAAATCCTATTGAGTTATAAATAATAATCCTTTATAGGAGTTTAGGCTGGCCGGCAGAACTAGATTGCCTGAAGAAGGGATGAAGAAGAAAGCAAGAAAAGGAAGAAGAAGGACAGGAAGAATGAAAGAGGGAGAAAGAAGAAAAGCATGGTTGTTAAGAGTGAAGTTTACGAGAAGTTTTCCACGATATAGTCGATGGAAAGCAAGTTGATAGGTATCCTTTGTCTCATGCCCAGCCATTACAGTTTCTTCAGGTCGAGATGAGAGCAGCTCTCGGCGATCGCTCCAAGTTTACAAGTTTGCACCCTGACTCTCTGTATGCTTTGCCAGCCAAACAGTCAATATTAATCCCTGCTGCTCATTTTAAGCCAGTCTCGTCGTCGCCTCCATCTCATCAAATAAGCTATTTGAAGTAAGAAGCAGACATCAAGTGTCCCCCGTTACGCTGAAGCACTTAATGAAACCGACACAAAAGTAGAGGGTGAAACAATGTGACCATATAAGATAAATGTTGACGTAAAGTTTGAAAGAATCATTGAAATGAGCTAGTTATCGCACAATATTGATGTATCATTTACGAGGAATTTAGTTGGTTATAATATGTAGTCAACTCGTTTTTAAAACAGGTACAACATCGATATTTAGGTTTCAGATTGATAAAAACATGGTTTACTAAAAATAACTATTAATTTCACAGAACGATTAGAATTCAAACTGTATTTATTGAAGATATTAATTATGGAACTAAATGTTAACAACCAATTATGTTAATTACATCCTTGAAAAACATGATTATATTCAAGGGTTTCAAAAATGGAACTGAATTATTATCAAGCTTATGGATTTTTTGGCGGGGAGACTCTCTCGGGAGTTCCGCCTCGCCGAATCATCCAAATGGAACTGAATCAACAAAATTACAAAAATCTGAAAAATTACAATTCAGAATTCCTGTTCCTTGAAAGGTAATCTGGAACAGTTTTCATTGCTATTACTAATAATAGAATTTTAGTAGGCTACATTAATGATAGAGTGGAATCAGACTAATATTAGTGAAGTTCAAATGAGTTTCAATTTTCGAGTATACTATGGAAGAGAGCGTGTTGTTAACAGAGTTGGAGAAATAAATCAATGGAAGAAAAAGAGGAGGAGGAGAAGGATGCAATTTTTTCACGTGCGAACTTTTTCAGGCAATCGAAGCTTCACAAGTGACGCACGGGGCTTTGATGAGAGACAGTGTGTTAATGAGTGACGCGTCATGCGTGAAAATTGGGTTCGGGAACGATTCAGAGAGAGAAAAAAGGTAGAAGAGTATCATAGTGTATGAATGTGTGTTCAGAGAAGGTGAGAGAGAATGTAAGAGGGTTCTGGAACGATTCCGAGAGAAAGAAAGAATAGAAGAGGAAGAGAGTGTGTGTACGCAGAAATGGTAAAAGAGAATGAAAGAGCAATTCAGAGAGAAATAAAGAATATGAGAGGGAGAGAGAAATTGTGCAGAGAGAAGGTGGGAGAGAATAACAGGTGAGATAGAGAGAAATAAGGTTTTACGGCGTCGGCGTCGATTCTGAGAGGCGTCGGTCTGTGAGAATTCATCAAACAATTCGACCGACGTCGTATCGCCTTTGATTCTAATAAGGGCACGTTCCGCGATTAACGCTTGAAACATTGCACGACCGACCGCTCTCTAACAAAAGCATTTATTTATACGTTGGCGATCGCACACAGCGATTTCACGCTAGCCTTTTCCGTTGGCTAGCTGTCGCAACTTAGCACTCCCAACTGTTCGATCGAGAGTAATCAGATAGAATCATTTACATGGACACACAAACAAGTGAAGTGGACACTGTTATAAGGCAGTACACGTGCGTAACTAATTGAGACGTGATCGGTAGGATTTATTCCTTTGAAAAGCTTTGATGACCTAAATGGAAACGAATTTATTATGTGCTCCATACAACACTTATAAACTAAATGTGAAAGATTAATGCTTTGATGAGATAAATGGAAACGAAATTATTGTCTGCTTTAAGCAATATTTATAAATTAAGTGTGAAACCAATTCATTCTCATCGAAACTTTGCATCAGATATGATTCATCAGGACTGAATCTCTTGAAACGTTATTCCCATTATTGTGAGAGAAAAATCCTTTAACCGAGCTGAGATTTCTTTGGTTGATTTACTTCTGTGGTGATTTCTTTAGAAAATTATAAGTATTTCTAGATAATGATGGACAGGATGAGATGAAATTTCAATTCATCGTAAATTACATCTTGTCTTTTAGTATTCATCCCTTCCTGATGGGGTATTTCTTACATCACAGATGAATTAATGCCAACAAAACTCTCATTCTCATAATTACAAATACATTGTTATGCCACCACCTTCAACGAATAAAATGAGTACAAATTATGATTGGATATGAATTGATCAGATTTCTAATCACTTGAACTAGAATTTGATTTAAGAGCAATGATTGTACGTAGTCTATGTAAATGATGTACGTTTTTATACGTAAAAAGCTATTACTATACTTGATCTCATCAGCTTATACTACTGTAAAATTTATTGCTAATGAAACTTTGTTTGATAACTTGATTTACCAATTATTTTGAGCCTGGAATTTGAAGTTGGATTCGAAAAAGCGAATAAAGTTGAGAATAATTCAGTTGCTGGATTTATTTTACAGTAAAATCATTGCATTCTTGATTTCTGATGAGAGGAAATTTCCTATTAATGAACAAACAGGAATAGTCTAGAATCAGTGCAGCTTGATAGCTAGATGTTGGATAGGGAGAATGTGTGAAAGATGTAACGAGAGGGTGCAAATGGAGAGTCAGACATGTTTTCATGCGGCACAAGTTATTGCGGAAAGCGCCTCAAGCAGCATAACATGGAGGTGGGCTACCAGTATAGAGCAGCTAAATTGGAAACGAGATCGGATCAGCGCAGTTGAGAATAGAAGGAGGTTTCAGGAGGAAAAGGCGTCCCGACGCTTGCAATTAGAACCGTACGGAGAAGTTCAAGTGCGCGCGCGCTCGCACGCGTATGTGTGCGTGTGTGACTGATAAGGCGATGTTGTAATGGAGAGCTACTATAAATTGCAATATAAATCCGCCATTCGTAGCCCGTACTAATCAGATCTCGTGTCCGGCGATAATCAGATATCGGGCACATCCAACTCCTCCCCCTCCTCATACTATCCTCTTATGCTTTTCCTCCTCCTCCTCCTCCGCATTCTCCTCCTCCTTCTACTCAATAGCAGACCTAAACTGATAAACACTTGCCGTTCACCTGAGCTGAGAACCGTCCGTTCACTCATTCATTGCCTCCTCCTTACTGCTTCTATGTGCTGTGGCTGACTCTGCCGCCCTCGAGCTCTAATGAAAATGCCGCCGCCTCCTTCCCATTCATCAGCTTACATTGTGCTGTCGGGTGGAAAACACCGCTACATACAATACAGCTAATCATTTTCGTCGTCATATCTCAATTATCTATTGATAGTAACATGGTAGGGTATCTTGTTACACAATATTAATAGAAACTTGCAGGTGAATTCAAGATCAAATGTGGGAAATTTCCAGTTGTTTATCAGTGGTTAGCTTTCTCTGCTTACACCTATTAATTTTCAGGTAAGAGAAAATGATACTGATTCACAAATTGGAAATGTACAGGTGAATTTGAAATGCAATGCAGGAATTTCCAATCATCCCAGCCATTTTTATAATCATTTTCAACTAGAGTCGGTAAGAGAAAATGATACAGTAGACTCTTCAAATGATTCGTGTTACAGAATATGCGTCTGGCTAAGAAAATGCGATAATGATGAAAGATTCAGAAATTTAATTCCATGTGTAAATGAAAATTCAAAAAGTCATGTTCTGACGTGGTTTTCCATCAAAGTTTCTCATTGGAGAGTGAGTAAAATACGAATATACTTGAACATGTCTATGTATATTTGGATATACATGAATATATTCAAACCCAAACATGTGAATTATCACATAAACGTTGGGGATATGAAATTCTCTATCTGGCATCCATGTTTAGTGAGTGGAGTCTAAAAATCATGATTGGCTCTGATTTACAGTAGAGTACGATTGGTTATTAAGAACAGAGAGTCCAGTAAAGAAAACAAAACGACCTCTTTTTAAATTTCACCTTCTATTCTAGATTTTTTCATAGACAAAACAGTGATAATAAATAGTGTTCATAGTAGCAATAGGCAGTAGGAATTTCTAGGTATCAACGCTGCCAAGTTATATGAGTCTTAAACTATACATACATGCAATTGCCATTCACTAGCTATTTAGTGTGAAATACAGATACAATATAATGCAGTCGTTTATTTAGCAGATGAACTTTTCTGATCGATGATATGTGACCAGTTTGTACAAGCGACTTTGAAGACTCTAATAGAAAGATTTTCATGGAAAGAACAATAGAAGAAAATTATAAATAACCAATTAAAATTCAGTTTAGGCCAGATTTAGGTAGAGCATGAAGGTTGAAAATGCAGACTGTCTGTTCTAGTCGTAGTTGTTTGAAGTATTTCGTGACCTGAACGCCTGTGGCATGAGAAAGTTACTGAAAAAAGAGATTCAACGAAGGAGTGAGACAAAGGATAGGATTGCAATAATAACAGAGGTGTCAGGGTGTACCCGGGTACACTGCTCCCCCCCCCCCTTTCTCTCACTGGGGGTCCGACACCCCATTTTCCCCTAAATGAAAACGACAACTAGTGAACTGAACAGCGCGAAACGAAGTTGGAATGGTGATGGGATGGGAATCGGGATAAATAGCTAATGAGGATCTGGCTTATCGAACCGACGAGAGCCGGAGAACTAAAGCCTGCCTGCATCATAATCCAACATTCGTTCTCCGGCTGCCGGCGCCTGCTAAAGTCTATCAATCAGACTGACAAGTGTCACATCTCTCGCATTTTGTTCATTCGCTTCTGATGTTACCCGATAATCCATCTGACAAGATACGACCAAGTGATCGGATTTCGCATAATAGAGTAGTCGGATAATTCAAATTGGAACGTCATAACCGTACCGCAATTTCAAAAACTCCAATTACCCTTATATTATATAATTTAAGTCTTATATTATACTCTAATTACCCAAGCATATATATACGAGTATACCCTTATATTATTAAAAATCCGTAATGTTTCTCCATATTCTGATATGACGACCAGAATGTGCTGCCAACTCTGTTTTCAAATCTTTATCTCTGAGGCAATGTAAAAAATACTAAAAAAAATGTCTTTTATTTGGGTAATTAGAGTATAAATATTAAAGCAATCACTTGAATCTTATTTATTTATTCATCAGACCCAATAAAATAAAACAAGATGTTTACTGTACGAAATTCGCAACTCAACAGTGGAAGTACAAATAAAAAATTGGATTTTACTTAATTTCATAACAGAATAAAAAGAGCCGGAAACAACAAGAATTGAAACAATAAGATGATTATATATTGATTTAGATGAAATTGGAAATAGTTTGGACAGATATTTCGTTTTTATGGAAACAATCCATCGAACCACTTTCATCCACCCACCAGGAAGGATTTTTAACTTCCTTACCATCCACTAAACAAATAGGAAAGACTAATGAAACATAATGAAAAATAACTGACTAATTAGTATGAATGAATGGGAATTAACAGTTGAAATCTCAATTCCAAATGTTTCAAATTGATCGGTTGCTAATGCCATCCGAGAACAGTTTCACTTCGTAATTCCAAAGAATTCCACAGCAAAAATCTCTTTCAACCGTTGATTGGTAGTTTCCGTTTTTTCTGGGGAACAGAGAATGAAATTGGATAGGGTTTCTTTTTGATGTAGCATACTTTTACAGCAAGTAAATGCACCGCCGACAAAGATACTGTTGAGAGGGTAACGGAGAGGACAAAAAAGGGATGGATACATTCAGGTGCGCGCGTGCGAGTGTGTACTTATGGCGGACACACGCCGGAACGGAATGCCTGGCATGCTGGGAGCTTTGCGATGTTGATGGGATTTCATGCGATGCTCTGCGCTCAAGCCGCGGCTTCGACAAAAAGTATGCAGAGTCCAGCCCTCTTCAACACGGTTAGTAGGTCCCGGTCTCATCATCTGACCTTCCCCTCACAACAACACCCCCCTCCTCCTTCTATCACCACTTGAAAACGTAATCACAGCCAAGTCTCATTCTCCAATCTCTATATTTGCTGGACGAGAAACAGCTTTGAATAATCCTCCCCTTAAAACTTGAAACCTCTGAATATTCAAGTCGAATATCAACATTTAATCAATCGCAAGCAATCATTTGCATTGTTCTAGATATGTAGAATGTAGTAATCGTAAACAATGGAATCGACTACATGTTTTACAATAAGCAGTTTTCGTGAGGTAGAATTCGTTTACTATTGATTTGCTGTAAGATATCATATAAATGAATGAAAATAATAAATGTTCAGCGATTAATTATTTCAAAACATCAACGTACAGTATCAATCAATGTCATTTTGCGCTTTTAATCCGAGTTTGCGCTTTGTCAACCGTCGTGCTTTAATTATTGGGCTGTCCTGACTAATCAAGACAATTAATAATGAGTGAATGTAGGCCTAAAATACGGTAGCTTAAAATTTGGTAGGTTCCAAATCACCAAAACTTATGTAGAGGAAAAAATAATATAAATTGTATTTGTCATTTGCTATAATCACCGACAAAATTATGCAACTTATGACGCTCAAAAATAATGTATCCTATTTATTTATTCCAACTTCTATTGTTTTTGGCACCCATTCGTCACTCATGATTATCCATTGAGAGAATTATGTAACGCTCAAAATATACAAATACAAATACGAATAATACGAATTGAAATTTCGTACTAGGGCGATAAACTATTTAATAATCAAGGCCAAAGATTACCGTGATACAGTTGAAAACTATTATAATAGGCCCACTAGGCTTCTATTCATTAACTTGCACTTCTACGAGGTGTGCTTTTTACCTTCTGATCTCTAAATCTCAGCATTTCGACTGGACTCTATTGAAATTGGACGGGGGAGAGCTATTGTATGAGTCCAAGGTAGAACAATAGCTTTGACGGCAACATTTTGAAACCGGGAAACACGTTTCAGACGCAGTCGGATATTTACGGCGGCAGTATACAGGTGTTAGGATTGATTATTTACAGTGTGAGAAGGAGACGATGGTGGTGGCTTTCAATCTCGAATCTCGCAGGGTCAACAGATCTCCCGGTCGTAAAACCTTTTTTTCCAGCAGTATAAAGCAAATGAGACGGATGCCACCCTACAAATGTCATTCACCGGCTGGTGTTGTGTAGCGCGTGTAATTTCAAGACGAAAATATCAAGCTAGAGGCTGCCGTCAGTTCTTATTTATTGAAATTTTTCAAGCGTACACTACCCTTTCCATACAACGTTTTTTCAGATGAAAATCACCGATTGAAATTACTGAAAAATCATATTAATTTTTGAATATTCTCAAGTTATTTAGTCGAATCGAAAACTATAATACCCTTAAACTTCATCAGAATGTGTACAAGCACAATAGTGATACAAGTTATTATGAAAACATGAAAATGAGGCATTTTAGCAGAGATCATTTCTATCATTTAAAATAAGGCAGTTTGGGCGAGAAATTCAGTTCTTATTGTGATGTATTGGTTTCGTCTGGAAGGACATACTCTGCAAAATGGAACACAATTACGAATTTTCTTTTGGATGAGAGGTCAGGATGAGGAGAAGTATAGAAACAATTTTCAAAACATTTCAACGGAGCCAAACAAGCAAAAAAGCAAAGCAAACAAGGGAGACACAATCAAAAATTCAAATAATCAATTCCTTTCTTTAATCATTGTTGAATCACCGATTTGAAAAGATTCATCAAATTATTTTTGTACAAAATATCAATATTATATCATATCACCTTCTTTGAGATCAGTAACATAGTTTTATAGTTAATAACAGTGAAGTAACAAAGCTCTCAAAAAATGAAATTAATAATGGGTAATTATTTTATCCCTAGTGCCTAAATGCGAAATGAAACATACGAAATGAAACCACTAATACTTGTTTACTACTAAATACTAATACTTGTTTGTATGGTGTTATTTTTATAGTAATACTAATATTGACCAATCCTCTGTCTACTTTAGTAGATGTTTGGGATGTAGTGAAAACTATAATAAACCAATAATAACACACACAGCTTCAATGGAATATGTGGGTGGATCTCGTTCTTTCTACTTAGCCTCATACGAGGTAGAAAGAATAAAGTAAACGTAGCAAATTGGTAGAAAACCTGGCGAAAACAATGTATGAGGCGCAAGACTTCGTAGATGTGTTGCTGGTTGCGTTGGTGCCCCTTGCAGCGGTCGGTTGCCGGTCCGGGTCTGGTCGGTTTGTTTGAACGAGCATCCATCACGCCCGGCTGACATTTGCAAATCTTTTGTTTCGCTTCTGCTCATTCTTCATCCTGTCTCAACTTACAGATTCAATCTTCACCCTCAACTGAAACGCTCCAATCTTACTTCGAGCCTGTTTTTGTGTTTGGAGTGCAGGTACAGTAAGCGACAAAAATCCAATTGAATTCAACTTAAATTGATAAGAAAATGCAACTTGTTAATTCATATTCTTAAAATAAAAATTATGATTATCGTACTTTCAACTCAAATGACCTATTTCATGAATTTATTGTAAAAGTCCTGTAAAACAGGAGAAAGGCGTATAGGTTTAGGCGTACACACTAGACGTATAGGTTTATTGCATAGTACATTGTGATTATACCCAGTGATTCGCAGAATATCATCAAACTTGTAGAAATAAAAACAAAAATCCGTATCTTAGTAAAATCTTTTAAAGCTCAGAAACTGAATAATTTAATCACTAATTGGACAAACGTTTTGTGAGTATGATACAGTGTTTTGCTTTCTAGAATACATCATCAATGATAACAAAACTTAAAAAGAAATCTTAATAATTTTATAAATCTTTAATAAAGTCATCGTCAATATTACTCTCATCAACTTGAATTAGAGTACTCTATTGAGTGGCTCGACAATCCCTGTGAAGATACATAAGAGAGATGTATATTATGATGTCATTCGGTGTCATATAACGGTCGCGAATACCTGTTGATTTAATAATATTGCTAGCAAACACAAAGAGTTGACCTTTTTCTGGATGTGTGTCGCTGGGGAACGGACGTGGTGAATCGTACATGGTGTGTGAGTGTGTTACCATAACTACAAAATAAAATTTACTCTGGAGAGAAGAGCTATGTTGCGGCCGTTACTACTCCTTGTGGCTCTTCCAGCTAACAGCCTAATGCCTCCATTGAGAATGATGTATGATGCACATTGCACTCTGACTGAAATTCCTTTCAATTTTTTATATTTTCCTCATTTTGGGAGTAAGGACAAAGGGGTGTGGCAATTATTCTATCTTTTGCATTATTACCACATGGTTTTAAATCCTTAAATGGTGTAATATTTTTCAACAAAACAATTAGAGATAGATACCGTACGCTAGATATAGGCCACATATTCCAACAAGAATTTTCCGCCGAGTCTCTACATTTAAAAATTGTTTTGTGCAAAGAGAAATAGAGCATCAAATGAAATAGAATTGAGATGTGAAAAAAGTTGCGTCATTTGCTTTTCATTAACCTTACTCTTGAAACTTTCCCAACACTAGATTATTACTTATTACTTGATATGGAGAAGTAATTTCTAAACTTAAATTTCCAAAAAGATCACATAAATACAGATTCTGCTGAAAAATATACAAAAAACTGAGATTTGTCAAAAAATATAATTCGAATTCTGAAATAGACCTAATTTATGGAGTTCAAAGTGAATTTAGACTTCCATTTTCTTATGGAATTATTTTAATACAACCGTTATCAGCTTAAGTAACATTCAAACTGGATTGGACTGGAGCAAAAAACTTTCTAACACTTTTTACCAAATTTCTTTGTTGGTTATGTGGGAGATTTTATACATAATATTTGGGATAGGAGCAGTATTGAACGAACGCCTGCTGGTTCTTTGAAACTACATTACATTGTAATGAATATTTTCAATAAATGAATTAATGAATGTAATTGTTTCAACAATAAATTTCCAATTATTCGAGTATCTTGTTTAAAAGAAGTTGAATATATCAAATATTTATTGTTATTCCACTAAAAATAACAATAGAAATTTCAATTACTGTCAAGCGACATAGGGTTGAACATTTTGAGAAAGCTGAGTAAAGATTTAGTGAGAGTTCGCTGCAGAATTTGGATGATAAATTCGTTCTAGATACATGTAGATGCGCCGCGCCGCGTGCAGGAAAAAAATGAAACTAAGTTTCCCTTTCAAAGGCGCTCAAAGCTGTTAACGGCACATTAATATATTTTGAGAGAAAACAAGGCACGGCCCGGCGCGGCTTTGAGATGTAGAGAGAAGAGAGACGGCGACAAAGAGAGAGAGAGGGTTGACGATGGCCTTTTACTTGCAGAGCAGAGTGGCCTCAAAATAGGAACTGAACATTCGCTCTCAAAGCGACCCCCTCCCCCTACCTCTTTTCCGATCTTGTCTCACTCCTCCTCCCTTTCCAACCAACATCACAAATTCACATCGCTTACAGCTCGAAATTTTACCGACCCAATATTATCATCGGACTAGCCCTCGCTCAAAACTACAAAAGATAACATTGGTTCTCAAAGAGAATTTTGCTACTGTAAGAATCATCCTATTATTAAGTTGAAAGAAATGAAGTTTCACGTGCATGCAGCTGAGTTGTTGCACGAAACTCTCAAAGACTTTCATGAGAGAAATTTGAATTTGACAGGTGGCACTCTTGGACACCTTATAGCCCTGGCGGCTCGTGCCGACGAAATAGGTGAAGTGTTTGTACAGTATAAGATACGGGCACTTCACCTCACGAGCCGCCAGTGCCTTATAGGACACTCTTTGACAATACGATTGACTGCTTATGACTAATATTCATAACACACAGGCATATTATTGAAAACCAATTAGAAGTAAAAACCTTCAAATAAAGTTCTACAGTTGAAAGAAAAATTCTAAAATAAAGTTCTTCCGTATGCATTGCTGAAAGAAAATTAATTTCAATTTGAAGTAGAGAGCCAAGACATTTGAACAAGAGAAATATTTATACAATTTTGATTTTACCGGTGGTCCAAACACCTAATACATGTTTATACTATCACAGGAGTCCAATTCCAATCCAAATATAATGTTTCCTAATATTACAGATATAAAATCCTCTTAAAATGTGAAAAACGCTCAAGTTTAACTAGCTATGTTGAAAATTACTGTCACCAACTTCAAATACATTGGTGTTGAATCATTTCTCACGGAAAAAATTATAGACGCACTCAAATCTAATTCAGTAAAATAAGGAGCAACGATATTTGTTCCAAGTACTTGAATTACTGGTTCAAAACAACCTTTCTTATTTGACTTACGATAGCGGAGGTAGGCTAAGTTGTGTTCTGGAGAGAATTTTGGAGGCTGAGAGCTGGAGAGGGGGCTCCATTTCGATGAGAAAGAGAGGGGAGGGCAGCAGTTTTCCATTATCGAGCTTCGCTGACGATAGCCTTCAGCCTTCAGCGTAGCGCAGCTCTCCCAATACAACGCACAACAAGAGGTAATATCAAAGCCCGCATCTAACCACCATTATTTTTCCGCCTAAAATAGTCGAACGAAAGCCAATCATTTTTAAAACTCTATCATCTTTCCACATGCGAAAAAGGTCATTCAACATCTAAGGAAACAGGCATCATGCTTTGATTATTATTATTAAATCTGTAGATAGTATACAAGCCATAAACTAACTAATAGAAAAGTATCGAGTCAAATACATGTTTATGACGAAGCAACATGGCGATATGATCGTCTCTCATACCACGATTTGAAATATTTCCACACAACTACAAAGTAAATAATCTAAAAAATTTCATAACTATAATATTGGAGGTTTTCTGAAATAATTGAGGAAGTAATGTCTTCTTGGTTTAATTAAAATCCCCAATTGATTGGGGAAAAATAATTTGTTAGTGCGGTTAGTCAATTCTTATACTGTAGTGTAGTCGATCTCAGCTCAAAAGACAGCTAGGAGTTGAAAAAAGGAGTTTTTTAATCAATAATTTTGGTACCCAAGTATTCATGTTGGGCTTAATTTTTCATATTTTTTAATAAGCATGCATTAAACCTAGATTGAGACTTCAATGTCATTAATCTAAACAGAGATTCAGAACACGGGGAATTGGACTAAGGAGATTAATATCCTCGTTAAAACCTATATCTTAGAGGTAGGATTTGGGATTGAACCTCTCCAAGAGGTATTCCATAGTAGCGAGTTTACTATTCCAAAATCGAAATTTTTCCAATTAATCCTCAAATTTCATTGCTACTCAAATACCTCATCAATGCTTGCATGTTGTACGATTGTGAAACGATATAGCAATGTGGAACAAAAGAAAGGGACATGAATATCTGAACAAAGTTATATAGGTGGGCCCTACAACAAAATTTCTCTGGACTAGAACCAGTCTGAGTCCGAGGAGGAAAGCTGGAAAACGATCGCATGTTTCAAGTGTGTCGGGAATGAAGTGAGACAGAACGATTCTCAACAACATCAGAGATGCTGAAAAAGCTGCAGGGGTGAAGAGCAGAGTGGAATTCAGGAAAGACCAGATCCTTGAAGTAGACCGGTCCAAGGGTACTCGAGCACTTTGGAAATCAATGCGAGAAAGTAGGCCGCTACGAAAGTCCATGAGAAAAAGGCACTCATCATGGACCACAGTAAAAAAGAGGAGAATATTGTAGACGAGGACATCTTGGATCTTGGACTTCAGGAAGAAAAGAAGAAAGTTTAGAATGAGGATGTCTTCTTGGATCAGAATTAGTATGAAGTTTCAATAAATACATTTTTATCCTACCTTCATCACTCTGTAACAGCTATCGACTATCACGATTCATACCTGTTGAAAAATAAATTAATTGGTGAGACAAATGCGAACAACTATTAAATATTAAAATATTCACTAATCAAAGAGTACTTCAAAATACTTACATACTTACCTACTTCAAACCCCATCTCCCAAAAAGTGAGTTATCTATGAACTCGTGGAATGAAAATCTTCGAGATCAGGAGATGAGACTTTTGAAGATCTATAAAACTTAAAGCTCTTTGATTGAGTGCTCAGTGTGCTATACGAAACTGAAGTATTTGATTTCTAATTATCAAGTGACTTTCTACAAGATTCTATCAAGATTTTAGTTGCTGATGGTGATAGGTTATGCCCACATGTGCCCTGTGTTTGTGCGTAAAAAGAAAGCTAAGAAAAGGATAATAATTTAATATAAATTAACCTTCAGTTCCCAACCACCGACTAGTGATTTTAAAGCTCAAAATTCATGATAAGTAGTGCTTACTTCAAGTGGTACCCCTTCCAAAAAGAGGGCCTAACTCTCTATTCATCTGAGTGATTAGCTACCTCGTTTCACGAATGACTTGATAGTCTCTTATTTTAACAACCACTAATAAATTTAAAAATTTTTTACTAAATAATCTTAATCTCTTAGTAATTGTTATGTATACTTTTTTCATTCAACAATATACGTTTTAGTGATCTAAATTGTTATTTCGAATACATCATTAACAACAAAAAAGCTCAAAGGTAAACAGTTGAACAAGTTCTATAATTAATAATTTCAGCTAATAACCGGGAAATGCCATCACCATTGATCTACAAGTCAAACATAAACTACATAGTATAATGGTTAAACTAATTATTATTTGATTAGTATTGGAGAGCATTGCGTATTCATGTATCAGCTCAATCAAGGCCACTGACATGATCCAGACATGGTACCTCAGCCCCTTAGCCCTGTATGTCAATTTGCAGAAGCGCTATAACTATATGCAGAACTTGGACGCGACATCTAAACAAACAGCTAGTAGCTATAGGTCGTGTCCGCAAATGCTATTTGCCTGTTTGTGTCGCCATCTCATTATGCGGACATCTGTCCATACGTGTAGCCGACAAATCTATCCATGATACTTTGATTAGCATACACTGATCAATTATGTATCCAGTAATGACTGACTGAAAGAGTGGCGGGACATTGTGAAGGGTTTGAATGATACATGCTAACTAATGGGTGGGGATTTGAAAGTTTTTTTGAGAATAATTTTTCAATGTAATGCTGTACTAGTTGGACAATGGGAAATAAAAAGAGAGGACAATAGCATTGATTTATAATCTAGGAGATGAATTAGTGGGAAAACAAGATAACAAAAGTTACCTATCAACAGCTCTAAATTCGAATTTTAGAACAGCTCTGAATTTTACACAATTCATCATTTTATAGAGTTATACTTCATCTGATAATGAATTGAATTTGAATTAAATTATATTTATTAAAAAAATACATACATTTGAAAGAAATAAGACAATATGAATATACTCCTCACCTAGAACAAGTCTGTGAAAATGGATTACCACAATTTGTGATACTGACTTACTAAAAACAGAATTAATTAAAGGAGTACGTTATTGAAGAAGATTCACAAATATTTGAGAAATATACATAGAAAGAGTCGAATACACAGTCATATTCCAGAGGAAGGTGAAATATAGCCCGAGTTAAAATACAAATTTCCATGGTTCCCTGTCAGAAAGGCCTAAATTTATAGTACAATAGCTGACCAATAGCCAACAAAGCAAGACAAGATCCTCACTATAACTGACCATACAACAAATTGTCTGAAGAAATCCAAGGGCTCTTGTTTCTATCCTCACATACGATAGAAATAGGGTACTAAAACATAAGCTGCTGATATTGAGCGTAGAACACTAGAAGAGATCTCGATAACTCATCTGTTATCTGTAATACTGGAGCAGGGAGGTCTCTGAGCTTCCTTCACAGCAAAACTTTTGCTATTGCTGCTAGTCTTTCAGTTGCCATAAAACGCTTTTATTTTCCATGTCTCGGATTTTATGGGCATACTCCTCTCGGGAAGTGGTCGAACAACGGGGGTCGCCTCCATCCCCCCGCGCCCCATTCCCGCTAAGTATTGAGCCACAAGTGTTTCATAAACGTTCTATTACGCAATGCTTCGCCCCATAGATTCAGCATTCACTTTCCACACGAAAACGATTGAAACCTTTTTCAAGATGGAGAGTGAACAATCAGCGTGTAAAACAGGATGTATTTAATGAACTCACGGAAGCAGAAGACACTCATAAGGGAAAATTATTCTGAACTGATTGAAGTGATTCTAAAGATGAATGGCCAAAGTACTGACAATTGACTAAATTATTGAAAACGATACTATGAAAACCCAAGGATTCAATTAATCATTAAATTTATTCAATTATTAGGACCATGGTTTCGTGGCCACAAACTATTACAATTATTATTTACTGGGTCACCCGTGCTTCGCTACAGGGTACCAGGAATCTAAGAATTCCATTATAATTGTTATGAATACTACGCGTTTATAAACAATATGGGCAAGAGAAATAAACAATTACTAATTAATAAGACGTTTTATAATTGAGATTACTCCTGAGTTCACAAGGCGTAGTAATATTGGTGACTCAAGTAAATAAAAAAATAAAGCCCTTAAAAAGATTCAAGTCAGAGCTTAGGTCATGTTTATTCGATCATAAAAAATATCAAGTTAAAGTGAAGATTGAGTATCGTAGTTTCGTAGTTTGATATTTCAAGAGAAATATTGTTGCATCACATTTCGATAAAGCCTCTCCAAGTTTTACATGCATACTGTTTTATCCTACTGATGATCTCAACATTCAAAACGATACTCATATTATTAGTATTTGTTTCAAACACATATTACATATTATTATTATTATTTGTTGGGAAAAACCATTTTAGAAGTAATGCTATGAATATTGTAAGAGACCTACTCCTACATTTATACAACACTGCAGAGAGAAACAATACAGCAGCGCTGTAACCGAGTGAGTGGTTTCCTTTCGAATTGAATTTCCTGAGAAGAGTTTCCTCTAGGAAGAGAGAGCTGGTGCATGCGTCGCTGTCCAGTGATTTACAGGTCTTTACGGCAAGGAGAACAACTTTAACGGCGAACGATGCCATGTTTACGCATTTCAATGGGCGAAGAAAGCACATGGAGTATTGAACGACGGAGACCTCTACAAAATAAACGTTCGACTGGAAAATAAATTTTTGTAACAGTAAATAAATATTTAAACACGTCCGGTGTTGGAGGACAGTGGGAGCAACATTTCAAGGAATTGTTGTGAGGGGAGAAGGGATCGACATTGAAAGGAATATATAAACTAAGGGCAAGTTCTTGGTTTACGTTTGGGGATGCAACATCACATAAACAAAGGGAGTGGCGGCGATTTTAATAGGGGCAACAAGACTTTGTCGTCGACCCACCAGGCGTTTATTAGCCAGGAAAGGGTTCCTAATCCTTTTTATCATGCAAATCTCCAGGCGAACCTTGCTGAGACTCAATCTCGTTGCCGCGTAATGAAATGCATCAATTATTAACACCTAAACTATGACAATTTTCATTAGCAGTCGACAAAACTTGTCGCGTAAAAGTTGACCGGCCCTTGGTCCCACGTGATAAAAGTTTCAGCCGGACAGTTTGTCACGGACGTGGCCCCGCAACGGAATGCCAGAAGCAGTTTAGTTCTTCAATTCGTCCATGTGGACGCTTCAACATAGTCGCTGCTCCATCACACATAGGTGTACATTTGTAAGCTATGCGCCTCGTAAAACAAGCAAGTGAAACACTTTTACAAGCTGCAAGCTACGTGTTTCCGTCCAACTGGACTAAATTTTATTGCTACTTCCTGTGATGTGCGAGTATCCAAGTTTACGTCTTTCGACTTATTAATTCTTTTCTTCATCAAACAAAAAACTTTCTTTCGCTATAAACAGATAGGCTCAAGCTGTAGATTTCAATAAAAATCATATTATCACGTCTCTTATCTATTCGAATATCAAGGATTGACAACTGTAGTCTATAATACGTTGCTATATAATAGTTGTTAAATAATAACAATATTGAAGTCTTCAATTTTCAATACGTACAGAGAAAATTGTCACCATATATCTTTGCAGATACAGAAGTATTGTTGAGCTGAATTTGGTTGTTTTAACGTAACGTTCAGTGAGGAGCTACAACAACTTACTTCCAAACACTGCAAGATTTGAAAGTCAAGAAACTTCAATAGTAAAACCGTAGCTCCTTCTGTATCTCTGAACTCCGGCGTTCCACGAATAAACATAAAGCAGGCTCAATAACTAAAAAACCTGCATTATTTGCCAACTCTTTCAGTCCCGCTCTAAGCCTAGAAAAGGAAGTGTTATACATATTCTTCGATCTTTGACCCAGTTCTAATGCTTTTTTCTGTTCAAAAACAAAGAATAAACTTGGCCCAAAACCTGCGAAAAGGAGTTGGGAAGATTGAGAAGGTTCTAGGAGGAATTTTGGTAGCTTCCTTCACTGAAACCCTAGAAACTTTTCTCAGAACACTGTCAACCCTTCAAACATGAATGTGATATTAAAATCAAATGATTGATTGAATAAATTTGAAGTGAATTGATTGTGTGAGAAATAGCAGTTTTATAAACTTGAGCGATATCTAAATAGCCTACTCGCACGCTGTAATTATTCTCATTATTTCATTCCAACTTCCAAAAACTTATCTATAAAAACTATTTTTTTTAAAACTACTTGAAACTCTATCTCCACTATTCAAACTCAGCGAAAATTATTCTCTCAACTCCACTGTCTAAGCTCAGCGAATCTTTTTCCAACACTAATTTTTCCAATCTAATCTCTTTTTCCAATATTAAAGAAGATATAGAGTAGAAAAGGGGTTGCATTATTGATTGTAACAGTTTCCTCAATTCTAAGAATGAAATACAAAATTAATTATTGAATAATTTCAATAAAAATACGGGACTTATTGGAAACTGATTCCTTTTCAAGAGTCCGGAGAATTACATAGCAGTACACGAACTCTTACAAGGAGCTTTCAATATCTGGAATGAATGAAATTTGAGTAGGAGGCGGCGAATAGTACTCGGAAAAGCTGTTGAAACGATATTCTTTTCGACGCAATGTTTCACTGTTCGCTTTTCAAAGTGCCGCTCTTTACTTGGAGTGGTCATTAACCCTTGTTCCATCGCAAAGCTCGTGGCTCACAATGCATTACAGTACTGTACTTCGCCGCCCTTTCTCCATCACTGACCTATTTCAACCGTATCCACTCTAAAATTGTTAGAGAGAGATTGATGTAGCAGAGATTCTGAAAGAATCAATATGACAGAGTAGTGATATACGAGAAATGCATATCAAATATACATCTCAATATCGCAGTGAAAATTGTAGTGATCTGATACGATAGGCGCATAATACTATTCAGTACTTAATAAATTTGCTTCTATTCATTAGGTATAGTATTTGACTGATTATTTTCTTGTATGCTCTGGATTACTTTGTCTGATCTACTCTATCGTTTGTTCCAAAATTTGTAATGTTTTATAACAATAAAGGATGATTGGTTGATTTAGTGAGAAATCGAATAAGAAGAATCCAATTGAATTTAAACGCCGTAAAATGATGGCATCTAATGGAACAAATGCAACAAGAACCAAGTATTATGTAATAGAATTGTGATATTATAAATATCTACAATCATGAAAATATCTACATCAATAAAATAAATTGTAGTACAAATATTGTAAAAGTATTGTTGTAGTGTCAGCTGTTGTAGTATCATTTAGCAAATATTTTGTATATCTTGTTTGTGTACCACACTATTATTGAATGGATCTTTGTTCTACAACTTGTGCTTACTTTACATGGTTTCAGAAGTGATTTAAAAGAGAATACAATACTTGTGTTGTATCATAGTGTCTTTTTATTCGATAAAACTTTAAACCTTTCAAAGTATTAAAATTTTGAACTCTTTAAACGAATCTGATGTCAATGCAATGTCTCCAATTATTGTGCAGCTAGCCGTAAAAGTTTTTATAACCACAAATTTATTTAATATATCCAGATACCGGTTTCGGTTGTTACATCATCTTTTGTTTTACCAGATATTGGTGATGGTGTTACAAATGAGACAGGCATCTAGAATAATATAGCCTATAATAGTATTGTGATTGTTAAATAATTACATGTAATAGTATTGTGATAGCTAACTATTAATAATTTTCATAAATGTTGAATTGAACATAAAACTATCGATAACTTGACTTTCCATAATTACTATTAAAATATTATTGAAATAAAATTCATTACATTAATATGCTTCATGCTCAATTAATCCAGACTTGATCTGGATGAATATATTTCAATATATGAGTACTACTATCTATTTGGCTAACTCTCATTCAGACTGAAACTCAGGACGCATACTCCTGCACTCCATTCCAACTCCATCAAACTACTACATATTTCGGCGATGAACTACAACTGAACACAAATGAAAAATGACTGATTGATAGCTGACTGTGATTGGTAACCTAGAGCAGGGCGGCGGGGAGATCCTCACAACCTCATTAGCGGTCTCATTACTCGTGTACGAGGTTTGCGGCTCGGCAAACCCCCCAACCACCAACCACCTCCTGTCGCCCTCTATTAAACTTGAAGCCAGTCTGTTCTGATGAGCCGCCATGGCTCATCAGATCACGGCTCTCAACCACCGAAGCCACTACTGCCACCAATAGCAGCGCACAACGAGGGTCTTCTAGACTGGGGTCGACTTGACATGAATTTAGGCAACATGGCACGGAAGGCAGTATGACCGACTTAGGGCTACTGAATTCAAGCTACATGTTTCGGAAAGCAGCCTGCCTTCAAAGAGCTGACTCAATTTGGACAGAATGAAGCAGAATGATGGACAGATTTGGACAGTTTGGACTCACAGGCGTTCATGACTTCCGTAGCGGTTAATAAAGAATAATGTTCTTGGTACACATGAATTTGAATTGAATAGTTGAGTTTGAAAAAATTGAAAATTTAATATAGAATAGACCTAATATTGTTTTTAGTGAATATTAAATAAGACAGCATGACTTCCAGAAGTAAACATAAGTTTGGCCTTTATAGCTCAAAAGCTTGCTTGATTCGTATGGCATCAGTAACTGTTGATCAAGGATTTTTCCCTGGATACGTAGATGAGTGTTGCGTAGATGATAATTGCGTAGATGAGTGTTGATTTGAAAGAATAGATTAAACACTTGGAAGTACTTTAGATAGAAGTACACGGTAGGTATAGAATAGGTTTAATAGGAACTAGCATAGTTTGTTCAATTTGCTAAGGCATTTAGACTGACAATAGTTAGACCTTATTATAGTTTTTAAAATAGTATTCAAGTGTATAAGAATCTATTCACCTTCATGCAGCCATAATATAATACTGTATTATGTATATAGTAATATATAAAAGTATATATGTATATACTAATATTGTATAGAGGATGTAATATTATATATTTTGAACTTGATTGAACGCTGTAATGAGTTGCAATGACAATTATTGATTTCCAGTGGATTGTAACTTACAAGAAGCAAATTAGCTCATACTCTTATAATTCACATGACATAAATGAAATGACTATTAGAGATTATTTGAATCAGAAGAACTAGATCAAATCGTAATCGTTGAGGTCATATAATATTGAGAATCAATGCTGAATATTCATGAAAACGTTTTTGATAACAAAAATAAGAGAAAAGAGTTCAAGCTGTGGGTTCTGAATACTTGGAAAATCACAGTGGATTACAGTAGGCTTGTACAGTTCCTATTGTGCACGAGACTGAATTACGATTATTTTCTGGCTTAAAATTGTTGGAAGGAATTTTTAGGTAAGCTGTATGAAGTACAGTACAGTCTATTGCTCTACGAAACCTCGAATTTTCCATTTGAAAGAGCTAAAGGTCATAGATATGTCCTATTGTTTCAATTCTGACATGATTGCTGCCCCAAAGAACATCCCTTTGTTTGTGTTAAAATAGACGTTGGCTATATCAACGAAAATGTAGCTGAGCTCTATTGAACCTTCAAGCGACAAATACCATGAGCAGTTCCTGAGAAATTCGAGCATGGAAATTGTTCAATACTGTGGTTCATCCCTATCGTTTGAGTGAACGTACTCTCATCATGAGTATTAGCAACATTCTATTCCATACTGCGTTCCATCTTACTGTTATATTAGTACCTACTTACTGTGCAATAATCTCAAATAGATTTCACATTCCCAAAGATCAGTTCAAATAATGATCGAAGATTTTTAAAACAAACAATAATGTAAAAAAAACATTCTTAACGTCCTCTCTTATTCCGGACATTGTAAAATCAATTGAAATGTCTAGTATGAAACATTGTGTAAACTAGAATCCTCTATGATTTAGAAGTTAAGTGTAAAGGTGCTTTTTGACTATGTAACTTTGTTATAAAACATTTGTTACATAACAAGTTTCACAAAAATGTTACAAATGTTATATAACAAAATGAATACTTTTGTGTAGTGTCAGCTGTTGTTATATAACAAAAGTTACAGAAAACTTGTTATATAACAAATTTTTTATAACAAAGTTAAATAGTCTTAATGCAACTTTAGAGGAAGAGCCCTTGTTAAACTGTTTATAATATCATTACATCACTTGAAACTATTTTCCATTAAATCACGCCTAAATTAAGAAAAAAACTCATGGTACAGAAAATAACTACAGTAAATACTGTATAAAATTAAATACAGTAGATAAACTTAAGATCACATTGTACAACGAAGAGGCTAATATTTGACTGGATATATTAATTAGTATTAATTACAAGCTACACTGTTGATGCACTCCTGAAATCCTAGTTTCCATTCTCACATCAAATGCTATAAAACTATTAGATACGGTAAGTATGTCTATTCCCATTCCTTCCATGCTAAACGCTCAGCCCTAAATTCACGTTAAGTAGAGGTTTAATCAGAGTAATAAAAACTGCAGTAACGAGCAATTAGTGAACTAAGCCGTTTCAAATGAAGTAGAATATTAGCCCGAGTGGAGAGCAGATTTAATTGGGCTTGATTTAGATAAGCGGACAAAGTTATCAGGCCACGATCAAAATAACTTCTGAATAGAAGAACGAAGGCGGCAATTCATTTCAATTGTGGACCAACTGAGAAGTCGACGAGCTACGAGCAGTAGACCAACTAGAGAGCGCCAGCTGTCACCGATTTGCCATGTTGCGAGTTGCGAGGAGATTTGTTACAGGGCGTCACTAATATTTCTTCATTATCAATTTTCAACCAAGCTGAGAGCACAACTGGATAGATGCTACCTTGGTCCTTTGTTTTATTTTTTCAGCGTTGAGCTCACCATTTTAATGAATTTTAGCATCTTGAATAGCAATCCACTTTCAACACCAATTTGAAACTTGTTACTAATAATAGAAATTGAATCAGTCCAGTCCATCTATTTTCAGTTATTCTTATGGTATGGCATCAATTGATGGAGAGACTCATAGGTTAAGAACGAAATTAATCATAAGTTTATAATTTAAGAGGAAAAAATCAATTCATCTTGGAAATTTCGAATAGCAAATTCAATTGAATATCCTTTATGTTATTTATCCTGACTAATGATTGTTTTTAAATCATTTTAATTGACCGTGCTGAGTATATTTACAATAATGAAATTTTCATACTTGAATATAAAATAAACTATTTTGTAGACATAATAATTGATTCCATCGTCGTAATAATTACCTCATTTGAAGTGGAATGAAATGGATTCAAGTGAATTTGACCATACCTGGAAAAAGAAAAAATAACTTATTAGCTCTAGTCAAGACTACCAAAATGTTCACAGTAGAATGTTTTCCCAATTAATATCATTCATTCTACTATTGAGAAAACTTGCTATCATTTGGAATTATAATGAACATAAACGTGAGTATCAATAAATAATACGGGTTAAAATAAGCTTGGAAAAATAACCTCTTTACGTGAGGAAGCGTTTTTTTTATATTTTTTATGAAAGTCTCTATTGAAACTGGTGTGAGATAATATAATAATTATGTAACCACTACATCATCTATGTATTTTTGGCGAGGCTTTTGAAAAAAGGTTCTATTGTATTGTAACAAAGTTTGACAATGGCTGAAAACATTCAAAAGACTTAAGAGAGGAGAAATCTAGTTGCCAAAGAGGTTCGTAGAAAGCCAGCTTCTCATTGGTGTAAGATGGATTTTGTGTTGGTGGTGATGTACAGAGTATGCATGCGTACAGCCGAGCTCTTCAATTTGGTTGCTTCGCATCGTGCAAATACGACCAACAGCCCTGAACACACAATACGAGCGACCCTTTTCGGCTAGCTGCATCAACCAAGATTCTCAGCTGAACGCTGTTTGACAACTGAACCTATCACGCTGAAATCCTGAGATACCCTCTCGGGACCGTCTTCACTCATCTTTCTCTTATTCTGCTTCACTACTTTCCAAAACCTCCCCCCCCCCTCCTACCCTTCCACCCCTTTCTTCCTTTTCCGTCCTACCCCACCCTCTTCCCTAGCTTCACTCATCTATTTTTCTTTCCGACATCAAACCACCCATCCGCTTCGAAATTATGGAAAACTCTTCTGCTTCCCCCCCATCACAACAAACACTGGATTCTTTCCAGAATCATTTTTCTCTGCTTAGACTAGGCTGAGAAACGATGAAAACTGCTATTGGCCCTACACTAGAGTTTTAGCTACATGAATGGACTGGGCTTGTTCTCCAGAGTGATTCAATCACAAATTGTGACAGTGAGCTATTCATTAGAAATCGAAAGTGAGAGAAAAGTGAGAAGGAATTATGGAAGATTCTTAAGGCCAAGCGCCCACTGAGGTGGAGTGGTAATGGCGTGGCAACTATCTGGCGCCACGCTGAATATAAACAGATGAAACTAAATAAAACAGCACACATCGAGGTTATGTTTATATGTTTATATTCAGCGTGGCGATAGATGTAGCCTAATTTGTAACGCCTACCTCTTGATACAGGAAATGAATGACTCAGCTAGTTCTGAATTCAAAAGATTTACAGCTACTCCCTGATTTATACAAACGCCCTCTGAATTCTGTCGTGAGATGGCAGCAGTTACTGGGTCATTCAAGTTACAACTTCATTATTCAGCCGTCTAGATGTCAGAGGTGTTCTACCCAAACTAAATCCCAAAGTGAAGCCGAAAGTAGATTAAATTACTTCATCCAAGCTACCATTTTTAAAATGTTCTCATCCACAATTCATTGCTATTTTTGGATTGATTCAACTTCTGCCAATGTTTATGAATTGACATAAATTTCTATATGAGCTTCTTCTGGATACAGTTTCATAGGGAGGAAAACTTGTAATGACATTCAAATAAATAGGCTTTGACTTCGAATCAGTGGCTTTGATAGAAATAATTCACATGAAGCAATACAAATAGCCAACTATTGCAGCTATAGAATCTGAAGAAGCAGATTTTAAATTTTATTTGATACTGATTATTTACAACAGTGATAGAAGGGTTTCTGAAGTCAGATAGAAGACTCAAAAATCGGACGAAACGCTACTCGTTGGTAATACGCACAGGTTGGGTGTCGGACGAAACGCTACATATTCATTTCATATACGTTGGGAACAAAATCTTCAAACTCATAAAAATGAAGAAAAAACACGAAACACTGTGGTGACAGCTATTTATATCACAAATTTATAAAACAAATAACACTATTCATAACACAAATTTGAATGAATCAAATTTTTTGTTAAGTAACAACAATCAGAATCTTGAACAAATTTCAACTCATTTGTTCAGCTTTTCAGTTTTTTTTGCAACAACTGAAGATGCTACAGCTTTCCAGCACTTTCGTCAAAGTGTGAAATTCCTTCACAAAAACTCCATCGATTCATACAGTTTTGGACGGAGATAAAAAAAGAGATGATAAAAAAGGTCGACTGATAAATTGATATAGATTTTATACGGTTTTGTCAAGGTGAGAGAAAGTTGTAAACTTGATCGCAACAATTTATCTGGGAGCCCAATAAAGTTTGAAAGGATGGACGACGGTGATTTGACGGCAAGGTGTGGGGATTTTATGTTGTTGGATATGATGACGATGCCTCCACGAGGAATAGGGGAATGTGGAAGGGAGTCACAACGCCCGCCGGGCCGTTAATATTCATTGAATTATTCACTTGGGCGATAATACGCCGGGTCGAACGTCGCCCATTTTTCAGCGTTTATGAGCCGAGTCGCCTGAAAAATCTGATCTGCGGCTGCGGCTGAGTCGACGACAGCAGCCACCTATATTTCGTCTACAGCGATCGAGTGGGCCGTGGCCCGGCCACACCGCCAACCTGAAAGCTTCAAGTGGACCGTAAACTCTGCTCTGTTTCGAAATTCCCAAACGCAAGCTCCACTTCTCAGCGAATTTCCCAGGGGGCAAACACTACTCGCCGATAATGCTGGACTAGCGAGGTATCTTGTAGAAATGCCAAAATAGCTCCACTAAACATTAAAGTCCAAAGCAATTGGTATGAATTTACAATGGAGTTTCACTGTAAATATCTTTGAGTATAGAATGAACCAAATCATTTACGAGTGCAACTTATGTTGAGTTGCAACAACAGGGATAAACTACATTGAATAAATTCAATATTATTCAACATTAATATTTTAATGATCCTGTATCAAAATTTATCTTATTTCATGCAACGCAACATTAAACAATCCTTCATTCATATTTCACAATAAATCATGGGAAATTAATAAGTTATTTATAAAAATTCCAAGTTTCTCTCGAAGGGTTCAAAATGAGAAATAAAATAAAGAAAATCTCACCAAATATTTCTTAACAGGAGAAGAACAATTCATTTTACGCAAATGTATTCGATGAATAAAATAAGATTAAACGTTTTAGTGATCTACTGAGAACTACTGAAAAAACATTATGGAGATTCTTCAACATGAGTTTTTGATTCGTATGAGAAAACTTTCTGAACCGGAATTCCAACTTGAATTCATTGAAAGTGACTTTATGGCTCATCATCTTGCTTTGAACAGTTTTACAGCCGTCATCAACGAGATATTATAATTATTTCCAAATTCCTTGCAGCCATTGTCATTGGTTTCATGCTCACTTTACGTCTTAGTGCAGGCTCTTATCGGCTAAGCATATGCATAGTCCCCGTGTCTCAACATAATACTGTTTGTACTAACTATAAACACGAAATGAGCAAACTTTATGGAGCTTGAAGCTATAAAGTCTTTAGTAATTGCACCGAGTAATAATATCATCTTGTATCCGGTAAGGTTCTAATAAAATCTCAGAGAAACACATATTAAGCAGAAGGTCACATCACATACAAGAGTGCGTCTTTATACTCCAATACAATGTGAAGAGTTAAACCGTAATTTTACAGCCGGATTTACTGGTTGTAATTTCAAAACATTTTATCTATCACGCCGTGGCGACGACCATCAGTGATAAAATGAATTATGTGCAAGATGAGCACCAATTTACCTATTTGTTGGATTTTCCACAGAGATAAAATTAGATTTTCAAGAGGATTTTTATGGGCCCTGTTGTATCCGGAACAACGAGTACACACTGGATGAAATGGAGGGCATTAGTTGGAACAAGAGTATCTATCTACTGCAGTTTCGTCACTGTGAGAGGTATAATATTTTATTAAGGGAAACTGTGAAATTTGCAATATAAGGTACATAGAGAATGTGGAAGACTTGGTACGTGGATTCATCTATTAATGAGTAGGAATAGTCACTGACCATCTACTCTAAAAATAATCCATTCATTCATTCATTCATTGATATATCCTTACATAATTAGCTGAGAAGACGATTCTACTCAATTTACAGAAAACTCAATTCCTTCAACCATATTTTTATAATATTTATACTACATTTGTATTGAATTTTCTTATTTTTATTGAACGCAAGGTGTAATAATAATTATAGTAATGTGGAAGTGACTGAAGTAGCAGTCAGGCCATTCACTAGTAGCCTAATGCACTAGTAATAAAAAGTGGAATCTTTCAGAAAGATGCACATGCGCAAAATTGGCTCTATTATGAATAGCATTCTTGGTAGAGATTCAGGAGCTTTTTCAAACTCCGGTACCAATCTTATTTTAGAATCGAGTCAACTGTAAAGACCAGACATGAAATTCAAGGATCTACGATATAGTGATTTGCACTCAAGACGATATTATCAGAATGATAATATTATCATTATTATCGATATTAACAGAATGCTGCACTAAATGAAACAATGCATTGCTATTAGAATCACCTCCTACTCCAGGTGGTTATTATATTTTATGAAAGAGATGAGTGACTTCAAAAATATTGGAATGAACATTGAGCTTCACATTTTCAAAAGCTCAAATGACTGCCGCCATCGAGATTGTTTGAACTCAAGATTAATTTATGAGAACTGCTGAGCTTGGAGATCGAATGTTGAAATAGCCTACCATAGGTTATAAATTTCTGATGATTCCAACAGCTTGATTGCAATGCTTCATCAATGTAAGTCTCTACAGCATATGAAAGGCCTGCTAGAGCCATTCCCAACAAAATAGGGATTAGAACTGAAGAGCATGGGCTATTTGGGCTATTGGAATTGTTCGATCGAGGCTGAATATGAACACATATGAATATTTTAAGAAGATTAAAAACTATACAAAAATGGAAGACAAAATGAATCAGGTTTCAAGTGATTCATGCTCGGAAGAATATTGAGGGAATGATGAATAGATTGAGATGTGAATGTTATTTTGTATTGGTAAAAGATAGAAAAAATTGATTTTCATATATCATTAAATTCTACTGTAAAAGTACTCAATTTTCCACAGTGTACAACAGCTCTGAAAATTTACCGTGAAAAGCAAGTGAATTTCAATACAATATAAAATAATTAGCAATTCATAGTTGTATAAGAAGTTATACTGAAGTCGTAAGACCTTTTTTCCGAGGGTGATGCCCGCTTTAGCTCTAGGCTTGTGCGTGTATCATGAGAGAATCTCTTGCAGGAATAACAGAAAATGATAACTATTTGTGTTACTGAGCTAAAGTGATTTGTTTCCTGAACATAAAGTAGAAGTTTTCTCACGAGCCAAATAAGAGACGGTGGAAATACAGAAGAAGAATATCATAATCATCAGGCCAAAGTGATATGAGATTTTCTATAGTAAAGGATCTCTATTGTAGCAATCAACCATATTTCATACAGCATTGACAATATAGTTCAGCTTGATTTGTGTGGAGGTTTAGGGGGGGGGAGGGGAGGTGAAGCGGCAGGTTTTTGGTGCTGGTTGTTATCGAAGCAGGCAGGCAGGCAGCCTCTAATAACGGCTTCGCTATCTCCAATCAAGGATTCCGCTTCAAAGCTTTATTACTGTGCGCGCGAAAAGAATCCCCGGGAAACGTCTGGATGAGTTTTTCTTATTTTTTCCATCATTCCTCTCTTGTTCCGGCTGAAAAAAGGCCGTTATTGATGCGCACACGAAGGTCAGGTTCACTCTTCACTCTTGACTTTTCATTTTTTTCCGCAGTCATTTTCTCGGCTGGAAACCTTTGTTCGGTAATATGGCATTGTCTGATCGATCTGCGAGGGCGAAAAACTTGTTCCATCCGCCGCGACGTGCTGATTGGTCGTTGATCCTCACTTTTTCGCTCCTCAGCATGCCCTCATTTCCATATAATGTGGCCCAACCGCTACATGGAAATGGTTCATCGAGAAAGTACATATATTCTACTTTTAATATCGTTTCGAAATGTTGGTGATTCAATTCAAGATTTATGAGAATATTGTTATTCTCATTTATCATATCAATAAACAATGAGAGTGAAAAATTATTCAAGAATACATTTAGAGAAATATTGGAAGGAATTAATAGAAATATTGAATACGGAATGTCTCGAGGTTGAACTAGCTTGAGTGGAAAAATCTCATTTGGATTTTTCATAGTTAATGATTCAGAATACTAATCGAACAATTTAATCTCTATTATTTGATTATAATAGGTTATATTCACATCTAAAAGTCTTGCAAAAAATCAATGATGAGAGAATAGAAAAATGTTTTTGTGAATGAAAGTTTGTCTACAATCACAATGGTTACACTTACATAATCTCTTATATCGTATTCTATCTACAGTTCCCACATGTATTAGAATGTCAACTTTTTATTCTGAGAGAGCATGTGAGTTTATCCTGTGGTGGTTAATTCATGGAAAATGAAATAAATAATGTTGGATAGTTTTTTTTATTACGTACATAAAAATTGACTACAAAGATAGATGAAGGAAGATTTTTATGTGCCTTGGCAGGTATTTCACGATTTGGCAAGTTCACTGCACAACAATATTTTCTAACTCAATCGTCAGTTAGAATATTCACATCCTCCAACTCAAGGTACGATTTTCATGGAAGAGTGAACAAGAAATTCGAGGGAATTATGACTGCTTCTGTAATATCTCATGGAATCAAGTGAATATACCTAGCCCTTGTTATCGAGAATCAGGTCACAATGGAGTGGCTATTGGTGCAGAATTTGAACAAGAAATCTTCAAACTGGAGATTATAAACACACACACTGACCACGGAAAACGTATGAGTGGAGTGGACAGGACGTCCTGGGAGGAAGCAGAGGATATTCATGCAAGGGCTTTCAAAGGAAATACAGTACTTGAGGTGGTCGAGCGTAGTGCGAGGGTCGATTTGATGCAGACGAGTTGCTGCTTTCAAGAGTCTCACAAGTAAGATCCAACCGACAGGGTACTAAATCCCACTGGAATATCAAGAGAGCTTGCAAATACAACTAAGTACACATCCACATGCTCAGGTGGGCTGTGCTCATGGCATAAGATTGAGAGGGGGATCGAATGTTTTAGGTACAAAAGAGTCTAGGGTTCAACAGAGAGTTTGGATTTGATTGTGTAGGAGGTTGGAAATGAGGTCGCGGAGGTATTGTCATACACGAGCACAAAGCGAAACGGAAAGAAGCGAATGGAATGAGTAAAGAAATGAAACGCCAGTAGAAAGATAAATGACAATAGAATAATTGTTTTTTGTTTCTTAGAATATTTTCCACGAACATGCGTATTAAACCTTTTTGAAAATGATCAGTATATTGTTATTGAAACTAGTTTCACCTGATGAGTTCTGTTCATGAACTCTGATTCTCTTCATCTGATTCTGAATACGAAATGAGAAATTCAAAATTGAATTGAATTGCATTTTAGGAGGCTACTCTATTATTAATGATGAAAAGCCTGGATTTTACACACATTCACGTTGGTAATAGAAGCTATATTATTTGATATCTAACAATAGTTTTTGATAATAAGTTATTGTAAACAATGCGAAACTTCAAATAGATTTCTCCTTGCTTCTGACTTGTAACTTGTAGTCTGTTAAGAGGAAGTTCTAAAAGATTTTAACCCTTGTGAAAAGTATATTTTCCAGTAAGTACGCTAAACGTCAACCGGAAAATCAAATATAAATAAATCATCCAAATCAACTTCAAGGAATTATACCCACGTTTTCTAGAACACAATAGCCTAGGTTTGGAACATATGTTCCATATTCCACTCACAAGCTAGAGACTGTCAGGACATTATTTACGAGACGACGAGGCGAGATGTGTCGAAACTTCTAATGAAAAGAGGGACTCGGTTTCAACCGTAGCAGCAAGAGAGTCTCGACATGGCGAAAATGGAAAACTGACGGGTAGCAAATCCAATAAACTCAAAACTTTCGAAACACCGAATCCGCTCGAATTAAGCATCGAGCAGGAAATATTCCTGTCTAGGAAAATGATATACTTCATCATTTAAAATTTTGAGGAATTACTACATTAATTTGATACGTTTTAAAAAGGAAATGAAAAGAATATTATTTTTGACAAAGGATTCACGCCTAATCCACGTTCAACCATATCTAATGTGGGGATACAGTACTTCGCTTTTCCTTTGAGCATATCAAAAGAGAGAGAAAATATCATAATATTTTATAACTTTTTTATGATGTAACTGCGTATAACATAATATACTTATCATATTGTATTTATTATCTAGAGATGAACTTTCCGTGAAATTTCACTTGAGAGGAGTGAAAATTCAAGTAAAAATAGAAAATTATTTTCCCTATACATTCACATATTGCAAAACTATACTCAAGTATCCTTAGCAAACAAAATGTAATATATTGGTGGGTGAATTACGATATTCAATTTTCAATATATTTTACTCTAAAATAATAATAAAAAGTTAGCTAATGTAAGGGAATTTTTTTCCAAAATTGCGACATTTTTACCAAAAATCGAGACATTTTTTCCAATGATTTAAAGAAGAGCAATAGATCAGTGAGGAATCTAGGATTTTTCGAACTACTTTAAGTGCCTGAATTTTTTTCTAATCGGTCTCATACTTTTCATTCAATATCATGGATCTTTATCAATTTTATGTACCTCTTGTTCTCTGCTTGATGTAAAGAGCACGATAAATAACGCAAAATAATTATTCACTAATACAACCGTGCAAATATCTCAAAACCACAAGTAATAATAATGAGGTGTTAGAATAACGAAGATAATAATTATGTTTCGCAGATAGTTAGGATGCTGTGAACAAGAGAATAGAGCGAAGTTGTATGTAATTTTGTGCCAAGTTCTATGGACTTGTTCAGGGAAAGAGAGAAATTGTAAGAGAATAGCGCCCGAGGAGCTTGAAACAAAGTTGCGGTTTACGGATTGCTTACGGGGCTGTTCATTATCAGTAATTCGTTTCTCTTGCTTTGCCAGCCAAACCGATGGCGCGGCGCAGGGTAGGCATCCCGCTTCACTTGACCTCAGCTACTTCTATGCTTCCATCCCAGCATAGTAGCATAAACTAACCAAATGGATTCTTTGATAGATGATTCTCTGATTATTAGATGGATATCTCTGATAGTAGTATAGTTTATGTCGATTGCTGCTTCCAGACAATGCCCATCTGGAGCAGTCAATCAATCAATTCAAACTATCAATCTATTTCATTCAAACTATTCAATCTGTCAATACCATTATTATGGAGAGAAAACAAAACATCACATACAATAAATTTCCTATTATAGATCAATAAAAATTATTACTTTGTGTAGTATCTTGTTTTTTTCGAAGAACTAAACGATTTTTGAAGTTGAAGGAATTACTGTAATCCAAAATTATTAATCGTACGGCTTATATTGATTGAAGAAAAGCATAAACGTGATGGAATAAATTCAGGCCGATGTTCCGATAATTTACTCATTCCTATAAGTTGAATTGCTATTTGATGAATTACATTCATCTTGTACCAGTTAACTTGAAAAGAGTAAATTTGATCTTCCTGTCCGTGTTAGATCCCTGTCTGACCTATCTACATATTTCATAATACTGAAATTCATAAAATTACGGATTTCACTTTCAAACTATTGTATAATGAGTTCAATGGTTACTCACGGAAGAATCTGATGAATGTATAACTTCTCTTAGTTGTAAATCATTGGACTCTCTTATTTTACTCAGAGTTTATTATTGAAACATCAGAGATAGAATAAAGCAACATTCTGACAAAAACCCTCTTTCATAATTATCTTTGTGTATTTCTTCCTATTCGAAGAATTTTTGTGAATCAAAATCACTGCAATTCCAATGATTATTGTAAAAAACCCGACAGGGCACTGAAAGTGAATAAGTGAATGTAGCATGGCCACTGATCATCACATAGAATGATATATTGTATATGGATATAATGTTCATGGATATGAATATCGCAATATATCTAGTGTGACAGAACGATTTGACACAAACCAACGCAGACGAGCTGAGCACATGCATGAGCCAATTTCAATAGGAACAAATTCCATTCTTGTTCCTCTTTTATAGATGACATTTCAGATGCTAAGTACCCGGAATAATGCTTTTTTATCACGTGATTCGAACGCATATTATTCTACCATCTCACTTTTGTTCACTATTCAGCCTGATTTCTGATTCAGGCGCGATCGCGACCTCCACGCAAGCAAGCAACGCACGCGACAATTCAGTCGGAAATTTTCCAGCAAGTGTGAAAAAGCACAGCTGTATATAGTTTTGCACGAGAGGTTATCATACGTTACGACCAATACAGTTCTAGAAAATGTGGAAAGAATCTTCAAAATGTGCTCTTTCTCGAGTTACTGTACGTCCTCCTTTTCTTACTCTTTGACAGGAATGAGTCGTACAAACTTTTTTAACCTCAAGACTCATGCAGTAAAAATCATACCTAACGTCTTTTTCGTTCAGGCCTACTCTTTGTTTCAACATAGTGCATATCTTATGCGTGGAGAAACTCTATTGAATACGTGAAGAGTACGGTCCTGGACATTTTCTGAATGTAGAAATATACATGAAGAATTTTATAGAAGACATAAATCAAATAAGGATGAAAAAATTAGAGAATAACGAAAAATCAGGGTACTGTTTCATGAAATATCATAAGAAATGAGGAAGAATGTCGTAGAATGAGGAAGAGGTGGGCCACATACTCGACATGAATAGCACGGTGTAGAATGCTACACATTTAAAGTGCAGTGGACTAATTTGTAGTGGACCAATATAGTGTATAATTGAGGAGGACCGATACAGTCGAGTATGGACCGAGTCGAGTTGAACAATTAAAGAAAATTCAATTCTAGGTGTGCATCTACCTTTTTTCTGTATTACAGAACGTCTAAATTTTAATGAAAAGGCCCCAGTACCAAAACAAGAAAAAATATCTTGAGAACAATGATAAATCAGAATGAAAAAATATACTATACATTTCTTCTGATCTGTTCTGTCAATTTTTTGGATTTGTTCTGCAAATTCAGATCTGATGTTTGCAATTAAAACTTTCAGATTGACAACACTCCAACAATTCAGTTTTGTTTGAGTTCAATTGTTTTAATTCACAATAACAATCGACAGTCATTCATGAGAAGACTCAACAATTAACTAATGTTAGTGCATTAGTTCACAAACCAAACTCAGTTATTCAATTCTTCAAAACAGCAGTCAATAACCTCTCATGATAAATGACACAATAGTGGAAAACGGAGCATCCAACAAGCTGGTTGGGGATGAAAGAAAGAGACAGAGGAAATCTACTAGCTGAAAGAAGAAGGCGAACAACAAGAGAATGGGGAAAAAACACGATTGGAGGTGGAAGGGGGGGTATTATACTTTGGACGGATTGATGGATTACTCCATCTTTGCCAGGCAGTGGGAGCAAGTGAGTACTAGTCTACTATCACAGTGACTCCTCACACAGATCTGATCTCAGCTGCTTGGGTTCACTGTTAGTGGTTAATGAAGTGGGCTCCATCAATTCTTCAGCAGGCTGACTGGTGACAACAACAAGTGAACCAACACACACACACACACTCACACATCACAGATCTTTAAGATCGTTACATCTACTCCTTTCCTTGATGGCCTACTTTTCCTTTATTCTGGTTACATCTTATAATTTCCCACCGGAGATCTGTAATTGAATCATGAGTACATCACCGAATAATTATTGTAATGATTATATCATCGAATAACATTCATTAGCATCATAAACATATCCAAATTTTTTTAACGGAAATTTGTAATTTTGCTTTTTTTTTGTTTAAGAGGAAATTAGTGATTTAGTGAGATGTCATGACCTGGACTTGTCATATCTGTTAAATTAGAAAAGGAATAGTTTTAGGTATTTACTCTCTTAAGATTGAAAAGATTTTGATGGATATTGATTACTCTCATTATATCTCACATTTACACTCTCCTTCGTGAATGATTGAAATAATAATTAATTACTAATTGAATACAGCTTCTAGTGTCAAACAATGGGATTTTAATTAGATGACATAATAATATATGAAACCTCTTGATATGAAAACGGATTTATAAGACATGTAATCGAGAACAGTTTATCATTTAACAATAAGTTCCAACCTTGATTCAAAAATGACTCAGTATACTACCACTATGTGGTACGTTATGTTCAGCTAGAATTATCATGCTTGAAAAAAGTATGGAAAATAAACTTGAATGAGAATTCACATGATGTTTTCGAATAGCCTGTCTACAAAGCCATTAATAAACACAAATTAAATTTCTAATGAATGAGTTGCTGCAACAGAATGACGAAAGAACTCGTGTTTCAAGCTTTGATCAATCGCTGTAATAATTTAGGTGGCACTGGAATTTGAAACTTGAGAGAGCCGTTAGTCACAGAGTGTGTGGCATGTACTAGAAACGCGGGATCTGACTCCCTATGCTGTTATCATATTCACCATCAGTCTTTTCATTTGATACGTTCCAGGAAAATCTGCATTGTTTATAATATGGACCGTATTTCATGTTATGATAGACGGTCTGAATGTTATACGTTAGAAGAAGTGGATATTAGATTTCTAGCAACTACCATGATATTGCTTGATTATCACATTTATAATCAACATTTTGTTATGTATAATATTGTTCCAAGAATCTGGTACTGAAATTGAAAACAAAATTTATGTCATCGCCGATAAGGTTGGTCATCGGAAATTCATGTTCTAAAGATTCACTGACTCACATACATCAGTGAATATTCAAATAAAGGGAAATTCTACTCGAATATCTTTATACCTTATTGAGAAGAATTAAGGAGAAGAGTATCCCATACTTCTAATGCATTCCTTATCATGAACCTTCACACATGGTGATGGCCCAAAGATCTCGATTCGAATGATATCAACATTAATAACTAGATTGTTTGTTAGAAGTGATAACATTGTCTACCTTCTTATCAACCGAGATAAAATTGCATATCAGAAATTTATTTTTGATAAGTCCAGGTTGAAAAATGGATATTTGCTGAGTAGACATCTTCCATTCAACATAAACTTCCAAGAATAAACTGTATCCACATGAAATGATTGAACAAAGACTGGAGCGCATTGAGAGTCTAGCTATTTATGAGATGCACAGTTCCATCTATTCCTGGATGCACACAAACACAAACTTGTGTGTGCATTGTTGCTGCGTTTCCTTGGTAAACAAGAGCTGAATGTGACGACGACAAGGGAAATTTGCCCTATCTTTGTAGAGGAAGGAGAAGAAGTAGAAACAGAAGAAGTAAAAGAAGGAGGAGGTGGAGAAGTAGGAGGAAAAGTAGAAGAAAAAGAAGTGGAAAAAGATGGAGGAAAGGAGGAAAAGGAGGTAGAGAAGTGGGAGGACAAGAAGGAGGATAAGGAGATCAAAAGAAGAAGACAAAGGAGAAGAAGGGAAGAATTAGAAGAAGGAGGAGATGAAGTAGAAGAAGAAAAAAGGAAGAAAGAAGAGAGAGGGAGGAGAAGACTAAGGAGAAGGAGGTGGAGAAGTGGGAGACAAGAAGAAGGAGAAGATAAATAAGGGAAATAAGGAGGAGGAGGAGAGAATGGGGAGAAGTTGGAGAAGAAGAGGAAGAAAAAGAAGTAGGAAAAGAAGAAGGAGGAAAAGGAGGTAGAGAAGTAGGAAGACAAGAAGGAGGAGAAGGAGATGAAAAGAAGGAGATAGGAGAAGAAGGAAGAAGGAGGAGAAGGAGGAGATGAAGTAGAAGAAGAAAAAGAAAGAAGGAGAGGAGGAGGAAAAATAGGTAGAGAAGTAGGAGAACAAGAAGGGAAAAATAAGGAGAGAGGGAGAAGGAGGAGAGGAGGAGAGAAGAAGAAGGAAGGAGAGAAGAAGAGAGGAGAGAAGAAGAAGAAGAAGAAGAGAAGGAGAAGAAGAACAAGAAGAAGAAGGAGAAGAAGAAGACGAACGAAGAAGGAGGAGGAGGAGGAGGAGGAGGAGTAGGAGGAGAAGGAGGAGTAGGAGGAGGGAGAAGAAGGAGAGTAGGAGGACGAGGAAGAGGAGGAGATGGTGGTGTTGGTAAAGCATCATCATCCGGCGTGTTTGTTCACGTCGCCCAATACACTAGAATCGTTGAATTTATACCTTGCTTATTGTGGGGCGCGGCGGCGGGAAGAGAGCTAGGGGAAAGAGAAAGCTTGGTTTCTCTGTTTTGGGAAACGAAAATTGGGTTTTGCTATCGGCAGCGCATCTGCACGTTTCCTTGTGGCGGGGCCGATTCCATCGAGACCTGGAGGCAAAATACAGGCAGCTCTTGCCTGGTGAGAAATGCCGGCTACGTGAGACCAGCAAACGCCGCACAAAACACTGCAAAATACCGCCAGTCGGCCAGGTGTGAACCAACGATTTATCGGCTAATTGACCAAAACATCTTCAATGAACTCCTTCATCAATGAAACTTCCGTCCAACAAGCTATGGAAATGAAAACTATGTCCTTCAAAAATGAATGCTTTGTGCTGTGATAATAATGAGATACAGATGACCAAGTATTATCAAAACATATTTATCAAAATTCCGTGTCTTTCAATGTTAAAAATCCTTCCCAGTGATCTCCAAGTGAAGTATGAAGACTACAAACCCAATATGTACAATGCATATCGAACCATGATAAATGTTTGGATATAAATAAATGTATGTAATACTAGAACCTAGTAGGAAAAATGTTATTGGAGCCCAATTGTTGGAGGCAAATATGAAAAGGAATTAGAAAATCTAATTTTTGGAGAATAATTGGAATGATATGAGAAAATCCTCTTTACAAGGCGAATAAATTTCTCCGCTTTACAACAATAATTTGCATCTAAATTCATGTTTAGGATTAGTTCAAGCTTCACAGTTTCATGAGTCAACCAATGGTCCAAGTTGATATGAGAGGTTGGTATACCTCAGAACAGAAGAGCAGTTTCCCTCACTAAGGTTAGTGAATTAATAATCATATTTTTTTCTCATATTCCTAGATTTCATCATGGCTTAACACCATAGATCTGCATCGAGATAGGTGCAACAAAATAGTGTCTCCATTGTATTCAGTTGGGCTCACCGCTGGAGAACCTGAATACTGCTGATAAAGCTCGGTTGTGGCGAGAAGCATAGCTGGCCTAAAGGACTCGTTAGACAAGAAAGATCTCCGAGGAATAGGCGCGAGTAGGGTTGTAGATGGGTGGGGGAGGGGGTAGGTCTAAGTCAGTCTCAGAAGCCGGCTCACTGCTACATGAATAATAGATGGTAGCGCTTAAAGGAAGCCACTTTGCAGGTAATCTGTTACATACGAACTGATAATAAGATCTCGCGCCTTCATCTGACGTCGGAGGCCCTAATCCGAAATCTCAAGGTCGCTGAGTAATCAATCAACTTCATCACACATCTTTCGAGCTCCCTTCTTCATCAGTCGGCTTGTTGATCGTTAGTAAAGTCTCAACTCCAACAATTCACTCAGCCGCCGCTTCATTATTGCCAACAGCCTGCACAAGAAAAATCACTTCAAATAAGTTTATTTCCGAAATTATTCAAATATGAGTTTGCTGTCAGAATCAACTGCGTCGTTATTGGAAGGTGGATGAAATATGGAGAGCTTAGTGATGTCTTGAAAAGGAATGAACATTGTCGTGTAAGTTATTTGTAATTTTAGATGCCCCAGGTATTCTTATGTCGGGTTGCACCAACCGGGTTCAACTATTTTTAGAATCAGAAGATTCCATTTGATTAACACTGATCTTGGATAAAAATTGATCTTTCTTGGTCCCACATAAGTAGAATACAACGAAGAGAGCAATCAATGTTAAAGGTAATTTCAGTATAAGATTTCTGTCAGATTTAACAGTATCATTATGAAAATGATATTAAATAATGACAACTTAATAGTAAGTAGAGAAAATAATTTGAAGTGTCTTGAACAGGAAAGTATGAAGAGAAAAATAGTTACAACAATATTCAAGTATTTTTGAGAACTTCGGATAACTTTCCGGGAAAAAGGTAGCGTTAATGATAAATTCCAAGAACAGTTCAATGGAAATATTATCTTCAGTGCTTCTATTCCTGGAGTAGGAAAAAGGAAAAATAATCACAAATCTTATCCTAAGGGCGAAAACATTTGTGGAGCATTCAGGAATGAAGTTAAGTTACTATTTTCATCAAGATATCATATAATCCACCATTCATTCATTTCAGCGAAAATTTATGAAGCAAAGGAGGAAGTAAAACTGCTTCCATGACTAACCTGGAGAACGAGTTTATTGATGATGTATTAAGAATATGGAATATCATTTACACAGAATCAATCCAACCCATGTACGGATGTGTCCTACTTCTATAATATTTTACCATCTCATTCCACATTCATCAGTTACATTTCAACCACTACCACAAAACATACAGAGAGAACATCGCAGTCTTGTTCACTGTCAAATATATCACATTCTTATTCTGGTCAAACAGAAGTAAAAGTTCAAAAATGACAAGTTTTATTTTCTCCCAAAAAAATAGCTCTACACAAGAAGAAACTAGTCAAAAAAGTCAACATTCCAGGATGACTCAACGTTTATGAACTCAATGAATTCTGAAATCCAATGCAAGGTAGAAAGTGAGAGTTTTCAGGCAAGTCACTCATTTCGTTTTGTAGCGTGATCGTGTCACAAATTGGTCAGTGGCTTTTTTTGAATGATCAAGATAGGCCTAATGGTGGGAATGTATGGAAATGGGACAGTCGGGTAAGCAGTAAGCGGATGAAAATGAGGTTCAGTGAGGCAGTGAAGAGACCGAGAAAGGGAAAGGAGGAAGAAGAGGAGGGGTAGGGGAAGGTGATAGTGGTGTAGGAGGAGGAGGAGGAGGAGGATGCATCGATCTCTCAATTTGATGGATGAGCTTCAAGAATTGGTTAGCCAGCTCGGTCATCTATTCCGTTCCCCGCATCGCCCATTCAGTCAATGTTCACGCAATTAATTGTAGCTGATAAAACAAGACCAAGTTGCGTATATTTCGCAGCTGAACAGTGGAGCCGAGTCCGCTGGGAGAACTGCAATACTCTGCGGACAATTCGGCTCTTTTGACCCTCAGCCCAAACAGATGTTACAAGAAATCGATTAGCTTTTAAAACGTCCATGCGGAAACTTCTGTCAGATTGGTTGGTGGATAGAACAGAGGTTGATCTAAACGAAGTACTTTAATCTTCCAACATGATATTTTGATCAAAAGAATGCAATTATGTATCAATCTATGAACAGTTTGTTTTGATATATAATGTAATGATTGTAGAATAGTTGTTTTTGTAATGATTATAATTACTAATAGTTTGTGAGTTTTTGGTTGAAAATATTCAATAGGATTGGAGAATTTAATTAGAAATGAGTGGAATTAGAATATAAAATTAATGAAAAGTTAATATATTTGAAAATAAATTGTAAATTACAGAAAATAGAGTTAATAAACGTTATCTGACTGGAATGGAGCGATATCACCAGCAAAACATCCTTATGATAGGAAATGCAAAAATCAAATCCATACTACAGTATACTTTCCAGGAATGACATTTACATTGGGAAAGGATTAACATTAGGAAAGTATTCCTATTCTATACTTTTTAGAGCTGGACTACGATTTTTAAACTAACTCAATCCAAGAAATTCAAATAGCACTGATTTTTCAAACATTGATTGAAAATCGAATCTGAGCCTGATGATGTTCAACAACAGGACAATGTGAACTTCATGTTTTTCTACTTGAAAAGTTAGAAAGTCAGTGTAATTCAGCCAGTGAAAAGAAGAATGTTTCTGTAACACAATAATCGACTTTCTCCTATCAACATTCCAATGAACTGACATGAGTTAACTTTTACTTTTCAATCAGAAGAAAAAAGAATGAATGGATCAGCATCAGCAACACAATAATCGACTTTCGTCCTATCATCAATCGAACAGATCTGGCTTAAGTGGTTTTACTGTAAGTCATTCCCTAAGAGGCGCTGAAAAGCAGGATTTGTACATCAAATTTCATTTCTTCGGTTGATAAGCATACACAAGTATCCAATGAAATTGCGATATTTCTAATCAGTGTCCTCCTAATTAGATGGGTCATTTGTTGCAGACTCACCACTTGACGTCAAGCGACAATGATTGATGAACAACAATAGTTGGTTGTGGTGTGGAACAGAACTTTGATGCCGCTAACTGTATCAATAAGCCAACGTCAGCTAATCAGTTCTGGGTCATTGTTCTCCGTCACTACTCGCATCGTATCCAAGTAGCCCAAACTCCAGCTAAATCTAGATACAGTCGATGGGTACAGGGCCGCTTTCGCCTGTAGTTTGACATCCCATAGAACGCTTTTGATTGATTCATCGTCGAATTTGACATGTAAACATTGGTAGACTCACTAATTATATTTTAATTAGTGGCGAAGCGTGGTATACTTATTTGGTCATCACCGGGTATATTTCTCTATAGGGTTTTAATGACTCATGGGATTCTAATGCGTGTTAGTCTTACGTAACTTTCAATCGCAATAGAATTGTAATATTGAACGGATTTGTTATCAATAATAATATTTCATGCGAGATTAAATTCCTTGCAATGTCAATGAAATGGAGGGGATATGATCTACAAATGAAACAATAATGTGGTTGGTTTAAAGATAAATTCCTTTTAAATGTCAATGAAATGGGAGGATATAGTCTAAATGAAACAATAATGTAGTTGGTTTGTTTGATATGATATGATCCAAATGTATTGACACGGAAAGGGTCAGGAGAAAAATATATTGGATGCAACCTAATAATAATAATAATAGTCTATACTCTGGTCGTAGGTGCAGCACCACCAGTTTAATTCAATTCTCCAACATTATACATCAAGTTCATAAATACCAGAATCATACAAGTATCAATGTCATCAAATCACCAACTAATAATAATAATGATAATTCCCTCTGGTGTGGAATTTTGGCACCACCCAAGAGGATTCAATTCAAATTCTCAACATTATGCATCAAGTTCTACAGCAAATACCAGTCTTCGTCATCAATGTATCGATACTGGCTGATCGAGACCCAGGAACTTTTGGTTTTAAATTAGACCACAGATAAACCAACTCGACTACGACAATACCGTAGTATTTGCACAATATCCTTCACAATGGTGAATTAAAATTGATCAATGCTGCAGATTAAGGCATATATATTTATTCCAGAATTTCTAATTCTTAGAAAAAATGCATAGATCAATAATTAGGAAATAACACTACATTGAAGATCTAACAACAAAAACAAAGGCAATAAATACTGACAATAATTAACAATCGGTGTTTCTACTCAAACAACACCTAAAATATATTCAAAAAATTTCTAGATTAGGTTCAACAACCCAGTATGATCTACTTGTATTCTTCAAGAAGATTGCAGAGAAGTTATGAGCTCAAAACAAGAATACATCGACCAATGAAAAGTTCAGTGGCAAGGACAGAATATAGAGTTTGCTTGAGTCTCAAACATGGTGGGGTAAAGAAAGTTTTCTAATAAATTACAGATTAAATGAAACACGCTTCAAACACCAAAATCACTTACCAACTATGGGTTTCTCCCACCAATATAGTTCTAATCAGAGACTTTTATTAAATACACATACGTGATCCGTTAATCAAACTGATCTAAACGAAGTACTTTAACCTTCCAACATGATATTTTGATCAAAAGAATGCAATTATGTATCAATCTATGAACAGTTTGTTTTGATATATAATGTAGGCCTAATGATTGTAGAGTAGTTTTGTAATGATTATAATTACTAGTATATTGTTTTAAATATATGTGAGTTTTTTGTTGAAAATATCCAATAGCATTGGAAAATTAATTTAAAAATGAGTGGAATTAGAATATAAAATTAATGAAAAGTTAATATATTTGAAAATAAATTGTAAATTGCGGTGAAAAGGAAAGTTAATATAACGGCATCTCGACTGGAATGGATGATACTACCAGCAAAACATCCTTATGATAGGAAATGCAAAAATCAAATCCATACTACAGTATACTTTCCAGGAATGACATTTACATTGGGAAAGGATTAACATCAGGAAAGTACGGCTATTCTATACTTTTTAGAGCTGTACTACGATTTTTAAACTAACTCAAACCAAGGAATTCAATCAGCATTGACTTTTCAAACATTAATTGAAAATCGAATCTGAGCCTGATGATGGTCATCACAACAATGTGAACTTCATCTTTTTCTACTTGAAGAGTTAAAAGTCAGTGTAATTCAACCAAAGGAAAAAAATGTTTCTGAAACAGAATAATCTACTTTCTTTTATCAACATTCCAATGAACTGACATGAGTTAACTTTTACTTTCCAATCAGAAGAAAAAAGAATAAATGGATCAGCATCAGCAACACAATAATCGACTTTCGTCCTATCATCAATCGAACAGATGGCCTTAAGTGAATTTTAACTGTAAGTCATTCCTAAGAGGGCGCAAAAAGCAGGATTTGTACATCAAATTTCATTTCTTCGGTTGATAAGCGTACACAAGTATCCAATGAAAATTGCGATATTTCTAATCAGTGTCCTGCCTAATTAGATGGGTCATTTGTTGCAGCCTCACCACTTGACGTCAAGCGACAATGATTGATGAACAACAATAGTTAGTTATGGTGTGCGGAACAGAACTTTGATGCCGCTAACTGTATCAATAAGCCAACGTCAGCTAATCAATTCTGGGTCATTGTTCTCCGTCACCACTCGCATCGAATCCAAGTAGCCCAAACTCCAACTAAATCTAGATGCAGTCCGATGGGCCGCCTTTGCCTGTAGTTTGACATCCCATAGAACGATTTTGATTGATTCATCGTCGAATTTGACATGTAAACATTGGTAGGCTCACTAATTATATTTTAATTAGTGGCGAAGCGTGGTATACTTATTTGGTCATCGCCGGGTATATTTCCTATAGGTTTTTAATGACTCATAGGATTCTAATGCATGTTAGTCTTACACAGCAACTTTCAATCGCAATAGAATTAGCAATATTGAACGGATTTGTTATCAATAATAATATTCAATACGAGATAAATTCCTTGCAATGTCAATGAAATGGAGGGATATGATCAATGAAAATAATATTTAATGTGACCCATTATGATCCAAATGAATGTCAACACGGAACAAGTCGGAGAAAATATATTGGTCACAACTAATAATAATAATAATCTCTCTAATTTGGTCATGGAATTTGATTTAATTCAAATTCTCAACATTATACATCAAATTCATAAATACAAAGTCTTCTAAATCATCAATGTCATCAATCATCAACTGTAATCGAACCAGGACTTTTAGTTTATTAGACCACAGATAAACCAACTCGACTACGACAATACCATAGTATTTACAATATCCTTCACAATAGTGAATTAAATTGATCAATGGATTAAATAATATATTTATTCCAGGAATTCTAATTCTTGAAAAAATCATAGATCAATAGATAGGAAATAACACATTGAAGATCTAGCAACAAAAACAAAACAATAAATATACAATAATTAACAATCGGTGTTTCTACTCAAACAACACTAAATATATTCAAAAATTTCTAGATTAGGTTCAACAATAATAGTATGATCTACTTAATATTCTTCAAGAGAATGCAGAGCTCAAACAAGTTATGAGCTCAAACAAGAATATAGAGTTTGCTTGAGTCTCAAACAAGGTGGGGTAAAGAAAGTTTTCTAATAAGTAGATTAAATAGAGCACGCTAAACACCAAAATCACTTGCCAACTATGGGTTTCTCCCACCAATATAGTTCTAATCAGGGCTTTATTAAACCACATACGTGTCAAATTAATCAAACTGATCATCCATATTGTATGCCAAGGTCATAATTGATTTGAAAACGGGTGAATTTTAGAGAAGATGCGAGAAGTAGATGTTATTTTCCATTAATGAAGCAGGTACTGAATCATTGGTACAATTTACAATATCTTTCACATTAGTAAAGTAGAGTGATTAGTGGAATAAATAATATGATTATTGCAGGAATTCTAATACTTGAAAAAATCAAATTGTATTATCATGAAAGTATAATATTCTAGCTTACACTTTTTTTGGGGAAAAACTCCTCAGCATATTTTTGAAATTATTCTTGAATATTTTGTCTTTTCAGTATTTTATTATTTTACTAGTACTGTCAGTAGTAGGGAGTATATTCTTGAGAAAAAACTTGTTTAGTTTTAAGGGAGTATCTTTCATACTAATATTGGAAGTTTTTATATCATACATACAGAATATTCTAAAGTTTCGATATTAGAAAGTACCTCATTAAAGAGAACAGTGGCCGATAATAATCTCCATTAAGAAAGTACAGCACTAACATACAACAGGCAAACAATACTGAACTATTTAAGCCATTCAACTAAATCCATAAAATTGTTAGTGATTGATTAAATTATCGATTACTCAGAAGTTATATTAATCTGACGCCTCTTTCTTTAACATCTGTCAAATTCCAAAACCTTTGTCCCTTTTTACAATCGAGTGTTAATAGGTACGCCAGAGAGTTGTAAAAGTGGTAAATGAATTACTGAATGTTAAAACCAGCTTGCTGAATAGAATGGTGAGGAAAAAATCTGAGAGATTGCCTGATGAAAAAGGAAGAGGCTTGGAGAATGAGCATGCAGAAGTTGAACAATGCGCGGGTGGCCGGCCGAGGCTGGGCTGTTTGTGGCCCAATGAGTTCATCATCAGAGTACTCGAGAAGAGGCCGGCAACTTTTTCAATGACTTTCGAACAAGACTTTCTTTCGACAGCTTCAGAAATATAAATTCATTAAACGAAGAGCAGGCGATGCTCGAGCTCAGGTCGCTGAATGGCAAGCAACTTATTGAAACTTCCAACCGGGTCCCTTCTTGCTCGTTTGTTCTATTTTCAGATAATAGCCTTTGCAGTCGAAATTTATTACTTTTGCGCCTCTGCAAGAGCAGCGCTAGAGGAAACCCGAGAACTCATTTTCTACGGGCAAAAGGCTACCAGAGAAACTTTACAGCAGAGCACTTTGCACCCGACGATTTGTCCGAAGCCAATTTTGAACCTGTGATACCGGAAGTGCAATTATACAGGTGGAGAGAGATTTCATACTACTTAATTGAGACTGAGTACGCTATTTCAATGTCAGCAGTACAGGCATTTCAGGGAATTGTGATGGATAAATAACAACATATTTAAATGAGGCTGATACAGAGTAGGCCTAAGTGAAAGAACGCAAATAATTTGAATAATTGCTTTACACTTAGAAAAACAACTTTGTAGAACTGTGAAAGTAAACAAGGGATGTTGTGGTCAACACAATAAATGACCTACAGGGTGAATAAATATATGAGCGAATATAGTATGAGAGAAAATGATTCAATAGACAAATCGTAGTATATATTCTTGATTTCCAATTTCTTTGGTTACTTGATTACATAAAAATAACTACAGTACTATCTACAGTAGACACTATCTACAATTAGAAAAATATTGAGGAGATTAAAAAGAGATGCAAGGCTTGAACAGGATATAAAATATTCAGAACTCAGCCTTTATTATAATGTGAATTTGATAGTTGTAGTGTCCAAAGACTTAGGCAACATTCATTTCCCGAGCAATGTTTAGTTCGTGAGAAATCACGTATTCACCAGGCATATGCAAGCAGGAGTAGAATAGGCAACTTGCACACTCAATTGAAGAGGCTTCGTTCTGCTAGCTTTCTTCAAACCGACGACAAAAAAAATACCAAAATATATAACATAGATTAATAATATTGTTATGTTGATTATACCGCTAGTTGCTTTCAGTGAAGAACCAGGTATTCTCAGTCGAGTTCAAAGATTGATCGAAGAAGACCAGAACATGACCGCGATTTGTTTCAAGTCGTGGCCAGGCACAAAAGGCGTCGAAAAGCTTGCGTGTCGAGATGACAGCAACAGCATGAAAACGCTCGCCAGCCTGCCAATAACTTACCATCAATACATTGTAACAGGATGGTTTCTTATAGCAGGGCATTAATCCACGGGAAAAAAGGAGAAGCTAGAATCAGATAGCTAGCGACAGTATGTAGATGAATGAAGGCAGCGCGATAAGAGGAAAGGCCACTGACAAATGTTAACTGGGAAAAAACGAAAAGCTAGAGAATTTCCGATAAAATCTGTGGCACAGATGCAGTTATCGCAGGCTTCGCATTAGCCATTGAAGGGCAATGTAACTCTACAGATATACTTACACGGAAAAGGAAGAGCATGTGTGTGTGAACATATATGTATCAGGTGCACATCGAGCGTGAATAAGACGAATGCCTTGTCTTGGAATAAATTCGAAGCAGTCTACAAAATTGGACTCGTAAAACCTTCTTACGAAGAACTACTGTAGAATGGCTCGGAAAGTGCATAAATTTCCGATAAATCGCTGAGAGCACACTTGAATAACCAATAACACAGTATCGTCGATCATCCCACGAATAAGGATGTAACTGCTCCGATCAATCTAAGCTCCTCATTGTTCTCCGTATAGAGTGATGCACTCCAAATGGAATATGAATGTCATATTCTTGTGATGTTCCTACACAGATGAGGCGAATCCAATATTTTTTTCTACTTCAAGGAATTCAGACATTTTTCAACATGCATGAGAACGTGGAACTACTTAGAATTGAAGAAAATTAACTATACTCAAGTATCATTCCTTGCAGGTGGACTGCTCAATTCTAAAAAGAGTGGGAGATCAACACCAATAGGAGGGATGATGGTGATCGATCAATAAAAAGCTGGACACGTAATGGAATGGTACAAAAATAGGGTGGACTCGTTCAAACAAAGGCCCACAATTTCAGTAGACATCAATGATTATCATGAAGTATACATGTGTCTTCTTCACTAAAGCTTCAATTGATAAAATTGAAGATATACTGATTGCATACTGCCTGAATGACATGAATAAGAAGTTTAATGATACTACTCCTATACTCCTCCTATATGTGAATAAATTATATTTTCATGCACCTGTATAATTTACATGACTTCTACATTGTTAGATCTAAATTTACGATTCTGGGCGACGACCTGTTGTTTTTCTTGACATTGTGATGTATATTTTCAATGAGTAAATGAATGAATGAATGAATGAATGGAGCACATTTACAGGAGCTGGCAGAGAATATTCTTAGTGAAATCTGAATAATTGGTTGGAATAGTAACTGAACATATAGGGCTAATAAAAATACAAGACTACTGTCAGGCCTATCCTAATGACATTAGAAACAAACGATCCTTTTAGTAAACAAAATTGACTGAACATTCCATTAAGTACCGTTCATAATAGTCCGCGTGATAGAAGCTAACTAGCTCCACATTTGTAAAACCTATGAAAAGACTGGTTTACGTTCAGTGGTGCACAATAACAAAACAAGTAATAATGTCGGTTAAGCTTCGACCTGCGCTCAGAATCGATGCGAAGTAAGAAATATATGCGAGTATGATCCACAGGTACGGGCAAAACGAAGCGTACCGTTTATTACTGGTTCGCCTGCCTGCATACAGCGCAGCGCAACAAACAAAACATGCAATATTTTGCTGCTGTTTCATTTGTTAGAGCAAATACTACTTACAAGCATGCATACACTTTTCAACCGATTCTCATTTCCCGGCCTAACATCAGCTATTTTGCCCGGTCGGCTCAATACAGACATTGTCGAGTTACTGCAAAAAATCCCACAATATTAGTGCGGTTCAAACCTTGCAACTGAATGGCAGCCTTCCATCACAATACGTTCAAGAGCACAAATATCAGGTCTCAAATTGGAAAGTAAAGTTGTTCATTCAGAGTTAATTGAAGATTGTTTGAATAAGAAATGAACGCTGACATTGAATTAATCTTGGTGTAGTGGAATGAGAAATGACTGGGAAACACTTATTAATTAATATGGATCCTAGGATTCACTTGGTATATAGACACTTTATTATCTATATAATAATACTTATCAATGGAGAAATTATTCGTGTTGTTCTTACATGTTCTATGGAAGTCTGAAGCTCATATTATACAAAAGTTTCACTGGCTTCTTGAATTTCTTGGAATCCTATTTTCAATCGAGGAAAATCATTGAGGTTCGAAATGATGCCTAAATCGTTGGCTTATGAATTGTTTTATGGATTTAGAACAAACTTTCTCTCTTTCCAGGAAAAGGAGAACAGAAATGGGGATTTTCCCAAGAAGGAAAGCGAGTTCTAAATGGCATCTTTGCCAATAATTCACAGAGTATTTCTCGCCAATTTATGTAATCAAGATCAAAGTGAAGTCAATAATAATGAATTGAAGAGTCGTTTTCTTTCTTCAAGATGGATTTTCATACGAAAGGCAAGAAATTGGGAATCAATAAATACTCAGAATTATATCTTATTGAAAAGAGAATTACAGTTGAGTGTGCAGATCATGATTAATTTTCTTCTCCAGTGACTTCAAAAATTATAGGGAAAGAGGGAAATTATTCTCTGTTTAGCAGGAAATTATTAGATTGAAAAGTCAGATCGCATATCAAACAGTGACATTTGGAAAGAATTATAGAATATTTCAGATGATAACAATTAATCATTATCGTCATTAATGATTAATGATTAATTAATTTATTAGTTAGTCATTAGCTCTGTGTACGCATCATGTATGTATGAAAAATATCTTTCAATGAAAAATATATGACGAAATAAAATTCAAATGAAAAATGATTATCAAATATTAAATGAAGAATCATTTTAGAATGCATAATGATATGAAACAAGTATTCAATGAGAAACGAAGAGAAAATTCTCACCTCTTAAAGACGACTACAAATGGAAATTGAACTCATTACCTGCAAAAAAGAAACATTTTTAGAATGATATTGTTGGAATACAATTGAGACCACTTTCTATTGTTCTACCTCGAATCAATTATCATTAAACAAATACATTTGATAATCACAGGAGGAAAAGTTGAAAAAATAACAGAGAAGTACCATTTTATGATGAATTCTTTCCATGAACGTTTGCTAGCATTTTTGAAATCATCCTTTATTTGAGGAGAAAACTTTGTTTTCTGTCACATCCGTCACTGTTAATAGGTAATAAGTGATTTGTATATCACCTATAGAGATATATTTCAACAATTTGCTTCATCATACTCTCACACACAGCTTTCATGGATCAAGCAATCATACAACTCAACTATAGCTTAACATTTTTCTTATAATTTATAAGACGTAATAAAAAATGAAGTGAGTTTCACTCAAAAGAAAAATAATATAGAAAAAACTCGTTTATTGCTCTGTTTATTGAAATAATATTTAAAGGCGATTAAATTCTTGTTATTTTTCAACAAATTCTAATTTTTTTTGTAACAAGTCACTTGAAAAGTTTAATTGATAATTTATTGTGTTCTAAAACATTGAACTTACAGGTGACAGCCAGAGTACATTGAGTTATAAGGCATCAATATCGGGGTACCGAGCTCTGCTCGGGGGTAGGCCTACAAAGGCACAGGAATGGAAATTATAAAGGGAAAAATAAATGAAATTAAACAATTTTTCAAAGTACAGCCATCAGTCTTATGCACTGAATCATCATTGCACTATAAAAAAATTAATCTTAGCTTTCGAAATATTATGAATAATCAAGTTTGAATGCATATCATTTGAAAAATCGCACTTGTGGTAAAATTAATTAAATAATAATTATGGGTTGATAACTATTTTTAGCTCAGCTGTTTTGATGAACTCTTGACGATTTTTCACAAATAAATAAAAACAGATCACATGGCTAACTTCATGCCTCAAATTTAAAAATAACAATAAAATATGGAATATTTTCAAAATTTCAAATTCCTTATAATTTTATATAGATAAATTAAAATCAGAAAAAAAGGGGAATAGGAGCAGCTTATGTGTTTCGATATTTTTCTCAATTCTAGTAATGGAACCGCTGGTTTTACCCAGCGACCACATAATACAAATTTAATTAATATATATTAAATTTAATATAATTTGTATTATGTGGTCGCTGGTTTTACCAACAACATCAAGAACCGACGGAAAATTGTTTCTTCCTGTCAGCTGATTCTCTGTCACTGTCTCAGCAGCTGAAATAATAATCTTGTCTCACTCACACACTCACTCGCTCTCACTCTTTCTCATCATTTACAGCCGATGGAAATTTCTTTCTTCTGTCAGCTGATTCTTAAAGGATCAATTTCTCCTTTTTTAGGTCCTTTAGCGAGTTATCCCAGGGATGAGACCCGGCGCAAACTGATTTTTGTATCACAAACCTCCTATATTCCAAATTTCGTCAAAATCGTTAGAGCCGTTTTCGAGATCCGTTGGACATACAAACATATAAACATATATACATATAAACATACAGAAATTGCTCGCTTAATATAATAGGATATTTAGATATGGTTTCTACACAGGAACAATGCCCTAGAGTATTGGTAGGGAGTTCTGAAACTACTAAAATTAAATTTATGCCGCAAGCCCATTTAATGATAATTTTAATAGCGCATTTAATGATTGAAATGATTCCTTATATATCTACAATAGGAATAGATCAATAGAAAAATAATTGGATTCAATTGAAAACAAACTTTCACCATGTTCCCTATCGAGGGATAATTGGTTATGTTGGTAAAGTGGAACAACCCTACTCGGGTCTCCCCACTATTAAAAGCCATACGCTAAATAAATAAATAATTGGATTCAATTATTATAGCTTGATACAGTTACGTATTCACTCACCAATAGCGAAGTTAGTCGTTTCTTATATCTGTGATTCAGAACTTACAATGAAATTATGGTTTATGCACACGTAAGATAGAAGTACTGAAGTAGAAATTCAGTTCTGATGCATCACATTGTTGTACAGCTGTTAACATAGCTCAATTTTGCTTTTAATGGAAATAATAATGATAGGCTATAATATAGAATATTTTCAATGTTTTGAATTCCTTTTAATTATAATAATTTCAATTCCTTTTTATTTTATAAATAATATCTTTTAATTTTTGATTAATAAATTTGAATCCAGAAGGAAATACGAACAGCTGATGTGCTTCTGGATTTTCTCAATTTTGGTAATCGAGACGCTGTTTTTACTAAGGAAGTCGGAGATTGCATTTGTATTTTACATAAAATGGTCAGATGGTTGAAACGAATTATCTCAACAGCTGATAATTATAATCTTCTCTCACTCGCACTCACTCTCTCTCAACATCAAGAACCGACGGAAAATTGTTTCTTCTGTCAGCTGATTCTCTGTCACTGTCTCAGCAGTTGAAATAATAATCTTGTCTCACTCACACACTCACTCGCTCTCACTCTTTCTCATCATTTACAGCCGATAGAAATTTCTTTCTTCTGTCAGCTGATTCTTAAAGGATCAATTTCTCCTTTTTTAGGTCCTTTAGCGAGTTATCCCAGGGATGAGACCCGGCGCAAACTAATTTTTGTATCACAAACCTCCTATATTCCAAATTTCGTCAAAATCGTTAGAGCCGTTTTCGAGATCCGTTGGACATACAAACATATAAACATATATATAAACATATGAACATATAAACATACAGAAATTGCTCGCTTAATATAATAGGATAGGATGTAGTTTATAGTGTAAATTTATGTGCGCTTCGACTACACTTCACTAGTCTCACAAATCAAATACCAGTCGATGATTGATATTCAGAAATGGACGGCTATCTCCATTAACAGTTTATCGTTGCAAGGCAGTGGTAGAAGAAAATTGAAGAAAATAAGGGGCGAGTGCAGAGGGGATGAAGCCAATCAGGTATTTGGCAGTAACCCAACCGCTATACGGCCATATTCGATATTGCATGTCCGAGCGACCGCTAAATCATCAGCCACAAGCTTTATTTTACAGTCATTGTTCTGACACGCCAATGCCCTGCGAGACGGTGACTGCTGAGCGATTCGAGTCGCGATGCTCTGCGGCCAACACGCAAAGCATCTTCTGCTCAGAATGTCCGATATGAGAGTGGCCCGATATGAGAGTGGACGATTCCTTTCTTCCTTCTTGTAGCTTCTCAGCTTTCCATTATAAGCATTTCCATAATCCATTTATTGTAGACAATGATTACTCGCAAGTTCTCAAAATCGTGTTGATTTTCGAAAGCATTTGTAATTTAATAATCAATTTCCTCATTCCGATATACAGTATAGAATGAATCTTATCTGTCGAATGGATCGACAAAATTATCCATTCTTCACTGTATTTGTATTTTCAAATGGATTTTCATTTCGTTTGTTACATTTACTCCTATGGTGGAGTTGCATCCACAATCAGAAAGGTTATAAGGAAAACTTCAACTTCAATTCTCTTGTCCATAAAGAGATAATATCGATTTCTGTTTGAACTACCGATATGCAATCATTTTTACCGAGTAAATACACTACTGGGGCGCTTTTGAGTTGCTTGGAACTCATTGCCAACAGTGGTGGTCTGTTTGATCGGGTTGCAGGAAGTGTTTGGAAAACGATTGTATGCCGGTAGTTCTATTCATCGTTCGTCATTTTATCGAGATATTCTCAACCGATAATACAAAATCAACAAGTAATAATGAATTGAAAGGGAGTCTCCAGATAGAATATTAAAAGAAAATTAATTTTGAATCTTTTAGAACTATTGAGGGCCGCTTTCCCCAACGCTGCTCAAGCAATACATCTGGCTTAAGCCTCATTCGGAGAATAGGAAAAGTATTAAAAAAATTGAGCGTCATCTGTTATTACTTAAGCAGCGTTGGGGAAAGCGGCCCTGAGTGACATAGGATAGGTTTTGACTTCCCATCTGCTGGAGTCAATACCAGTAGACATTTTGTTGAACATAATTTTCTTCAATGAATCGATCAAATGAAAGATTATATCCTTTTATGATTTCAAATATTCTCATTTCCCTAGAATACTTGGATAGTCCACGAATTGGCATTTCCAATCTGGTTCTCCCCATCTCAAATTCCTAGCAACACTAAAATCATAGACTTTCAATTTTGTGTGGTAACACATGAAACCGTTAGACAGAAACCAATAAACGGTTTGTATCATACAGGAGAACGATTCAAAACTGTTGCATTTCTGTCTCCCATTGACTGTGCGAAAAAAACAAAGGTGATTTGCCAGTGGTCCCAGTTACACAGGGGACTATCAAACGTTGTTTTTTCATAGCTTCGATGAAATACCTCAGCCAAACTCCAGTTATTAATCTTGTTACAAAAGCATTTCCGGCCGGTGCGTTTCTCGTTTGTCAAACTGTAACGTGTGACAAGCAAGGCTAACCGTGTTTCGCGAGCGATTGCACACTTTTAAATTTGAAAATAGGTGACACCGAATCCTTTCAAACAGCGCACTACAATGCTCACATGTGCCTAGTCCCCGGCAACAATTTATCCACTAACGTTTCATTTATTCTCAACACTGACAATGTCTGCCACAACAATCAATCATAGAAGTTACATTTTCTTGTCGGGTCACCTGTTGAATTTCTTATTTTAGGAATGGCCAGTTGACTCTGCGAAAATGTATTTATAAAGCACTCCAAATATTACTAGTTTACTGCACAATGCTAAGGTTCATCCTAGAAAGAACAGATGTTCTCGAAATAATTTACTAAGAAGAATTTGAGAAAAAATATAATTCTTGAGAAGATTCAAATTTGAAAACGTAGAAGGTAAGAAAGAACTGAAACATTCTATTACTTCAAATATCAATATTATTACAGTATTCAGTACTCCAATAGTAAGTTGTACCTATCCGTGAAGGGTCACCCGACCGATACTAAAAAACCATACAAATATATTTTTTCACTCCAAATATTAATAAGTTCCTGTGAAATTCTAATATTTCTCTTGTAAGGCACAGATTTTCATGAGGATATATTTTGATCAGAAAAATTAAATAAGTTTAAAAAAAATTAATTATGCTATAGAACTTTTGAATTAGGAAACACAACAGTTCATGAGAGGTAATAAAACCAATTTATTTTGGATTGAAGCCTGGGATCTGTTTCATAAGAGATTAGAAGTCCAGGAAAACAGGAGGAACACGGACACATTAGAGTAATTCCACTATCATGTTACATACAAATACTATATCACTTCAATTCATTTCGAAGATGAAAAAAATACATGGAGATGGAATAATAAGGACTAAACTGTAAAGGGGAGGGTTAAAATCCCAAGATAAATCTATTTAGAGACAAGTAGCCCGCTGAGTCAACGTTTTTAGTCTCTTGAAACCAAAACTAATCTCTTGTTCAGTTGCGTTCATGCACATACATACAGTTTATCATATAAAAACAACTCCACGCACATTCACACGCAGGTTGGCTGTTGGTCACGCCTTTTTACATCACTAGCTCTTCGCTGCAGCCAGAGCAGCGTGTAACACATAATCAGACGGTTTTTTCAGAGAGCTACATTCACCAAACAACCCAAGCATTCCATTTCAAAGATTTGTAGAATACGAAAACTCATTCGGGGATGAGCGAAATTTCGAAATTATCAAAACTGGGCGGAAGATTACACTAGATTAGATTGTGGATAATACGGATTACAGCTTTGAAACCATGCTCTTGCATGATTATGTACTTTTATGCTGTTTGTTTTTAATTAATTTATTAGTTTCTGGATTGGGGTTTTCCACAAAGATGTAACAGAATTCTTCTCATCACCGTATTACCGAGGCTTCTGGTTTTATTAGAATGTAGAAGGGCATGGAAATTTAAGTATTATATTTATCAAAAGACATAAGATATTATACAGAAATTATGATTATTATTACTACTGTATAATAACCATCATGATTAAAATACAATATTATCTAGAATATAGTATGTCTTTGGATAAATCTTTGGATGAAGTGGTTCGTAGCCAAGGGCGATAAGCGCCGGTCTGATAATCCAAAGATCGAGTACAGTTGAGAACGGATTTTGATAAGAACGGCCACTCCCGTCTTTCGGAAGAGACGAAAAGCCGTCGGTCCCGACTGCCTGAAAACAGTCGTCATCTCTCATCATCACCCTTCTCATTACCCACGCACAAGCCTATAGCTCATGTGGGCATCAATCTTAGAAAAAAAGTATTATTGTATCCGACTTGAAAAATTTCGAGTTGAGAAGAAAATAATATGCAATAGAAAGTAGTTTTCAAAGTTATAAACAGAAAAAATACAATTTTCCCGATTTGATAGGCCTACATCTGAGAAACGTTCAAAATAACTAAGCGCTCTGATCGATAAGGCATTAACTGATGGAATAAAAATGGAAATATTCTAAGATGAAACGACTGAAACAATAAATTACTTGTTAAATTTGAAATAAGGTTTCGGAAATTACACCTCAAAAACTGCCGATTTACAGAAAGTCTAATGAAGATAACCTCTCAAGAAACAATAAAAACAATAGTAACAATAATAAACAAACATTGGAATTTTGATGTTCATATCTGACAAAAATAGTGGAATACTGGTATGCATACATTGACGAAAATAGCGGAATTCTATTGTGCATTCACTGACAAAAATGGAGAGATTCCTAATGTAAGTTCCCAAACCGGACGCAAGTTGAGTTGAAACTTGTTGTTTGTCTGAATGCACTGCAACCTATGCCGACCATGACCAGACTCTCGATGCTTTGTATGCCACATACAGTTCTCCACCCGTCCAGGATAGGAATACGCTGAATGCCAAGAATGTGTCTGCCCCGCTCGAGGAAGATGGATTAGATCGAAGAAAGGAAAGAGTAATGGTTTTTCTGAGTTCTTTCCCTTGTTACTTGTAATCCTATTATGAATAAAGTGCCAAACTGGAGATACACTTCAGCCCAATATCTGCTCCCAGCTATCTATCACAATAAAATGTAGTTCTTCTAAGCGACATTTTTTATATCAATCTTGAAGAGCGCATCTCTATCAATAAAACCTCACTATTTATCTTATTGTAGTCCGAATAATTAGAATATTGTTCTATTATCATCAATTATAACATGAAATTCTACTCAATTTGATAGAAATTGAAACTACTAAGTAACACTTGAATTTGAGATTACTAATTTTCTCTATTGTCATGACTGTAATTATTCATTCAAATTCTTTACTTAGCCACTACTCTAAAGAAAGAATGTAGCAAGACGTGAATAAGACGTTTTATGTAGGTACCGAGCAAGTTTGGGTTGAATGACCTATAGACACGCTGTTTAAAAAAGTTTCACTGCCATATACACTCACATTTAAACTCGAAAAGTTATAAAAATAGAACAAATTTATGAAAGTTATGGAAATAGAAAATGAGTTGTGAAAATGGAAAAAATCAGGCTAATTTGGCAAATCAATAACTTGATGTCATATAACATGAGTCATTTATCAAATAAAACATTTAAAAATATATTGTCAATTATACTATTGGAATTGACAATATCTTTCAGTGTTTTACTTCATCATGGAGTTCCCCGCAACATCAATAATATTTCTACAAATAAGTCATTTATTAGTTTATAGTTTGTACTGTTCATTGAATAATAATTATGACATATTTTACTATTTAAATCTAGAATTCAAACCTATGTGCATGATGTAATGGACGTTACCCATATAATCTACATGCTTGAAGTGAATAATCCAGTCTGATCTAATCTATAAGGTGATTGCATAGAGTATCTAAATATGTAATATATGTATCAATATAGAATGTAATAATATTGTGATAAATAATATAAATTGCATTGTCTGTGGTAATAGTTTTTGCTCAAACCCAGCTTAACTATTATTGAAGAGGATTGTCGGATATATGTATCAATATAGAATGTAATAATATTGTGATATATAATATAAAATGCCTTGTCGTTCCTGTAGTAATAGTTTTTGCTCAAACCCAGCTCAACTATTATTGAAGAGGATTGTCGGTTAATTGACGACAAACAGACTAGAAGAGAGGAACGATTCACATAGAAATAGGAGTTTGTCGAGCTTCAATCCGGGAATGTTTTCATTACGATGTGGATTATCAGACTGAGAGAACAGCAGCCAGCCGACTGAGAACATGGCATTCTGTTATGATTTCGCTTCGCCAATTTTCCCTTTCTATTCAATCTCAAACAAAATGTTTGCTATCCATAATCACTTTCTGCTTACCCGCCTTATACTCTCACAATTCCACTCATATATGACGTTCCTCCCAACCCTTTGCCTATAAGCCTTCACTCAAATAATATTCTTGTTATTCATTCAATTAAACCTCAATTCAAAACCCTTCTGTCTTCAACATTCTGCACCCTCTTGAAGCACTTTGATTTTCAATGAAAATCGAAGTTTATCATGTTGTAATCTTGTACTCCAAAATTATTATACGTATGATAAGCTAAACATGCAGTCTATAATATAAGCCTGAAGATATGTGATCACATGTAAAATGCTTCTGCTAAAAAATGAAACCATTTCACCAAATTAACCAAACAAATGAAACACCAAATTACACCAAATCACCTGACACAAACGAACGAACCAAATTGCAAAATGAATAATTGTTGAACGACCACGATAAGCAAGGGGATTTAACTGTCTATCTTTGTTAACTGGAGAAAAAATTAGTATATCTTTCACTTACAGAATAAAAATTAGTATTTGAAAGTCATTCATGGAGTTGTCAATTCAAAAATGATTTATTGCTGCGGTTATTCATAGTTTTGCTAGAACAGTTGAAGAATTACTTGGAAAAATTATGAGAATTTCAATTTTCAATTCATTTCATTCGTTTTCATAATTCTATGGTAATCGCAAGATTAGATAAATTAATTGGGACACCAGAGAGTATAAGAACTAATCAACTCTGCTACAGTGCCAATAATGCATTTATGAATTAATCCACTACACTATGAACAACGGGTTTCATTTGAGTGGATGAATTCTTAAAAAAATTGCACATTGTGAAAAGTTGTAATGCTTTTGCTCCTCGTTCATATACCTTGAGCCTTGGCGAAATAATACTTGAACTGTCTTCACCTCCTCTATATCTGCTGTCATACTTAAGGAGAACAAGCTACAAGTTAGTATAGCTTGACCACTAGGGGTGGGTCAACAATCACCAATCAAGACAAGTGTTGTCACTATCAGATTGAACACAATCTCCATCTACGTACGGGAGGACATCAAATAGATTTCAACTATAATCTCGAACAGGCGTTGAGATCTGGATAAACGCAACAGCTTCATCATCCCCTCGATGAAGTTTTCATCGATGTTGTGTCGATGATAAATTATCGACTGGGATCGAATGCGTCAGCAATTACACAGTCGAAAGATACCAGCAGGACTGTCATGAACTCATTATGACTTATGAGAGCGTTCAGACCGCAAGCAGGGCACTGTTTCCATTGCACTTGACGACAAGGGATTATTGAGTGACGCATCGATGGCTTCACACAGACATTTCGACGAATTAACGCTGACAGTTCCATTGTAACCTGGCCGACACAAATCCATCCCAAACAACGCATTTTCACTACTATAACAATAATCAGCAACGTAGCCCACAGCACGCTTATCAGGCCTACCTAAATAACACTAATGCCGAATTCATTTTACGATTCATTGCTCATTATTATCACATATCTTCATTTCAACACAAAGCCCGGTCGCAACGTTACACGGCCCAATTGCAGAACAGCTGATCACCAACTATGCACTAGCTGTCAGTTTCAATCAACCCTTCAACAAAGCTCTTCCACTCAGATTAATATTTACTGCCAGCGTCATTATTCGCAACTAAATCAGATTATGTTTGATTAAAATAGCGGTATTAATATACAAATGATGGTAATCTGTTTTATAAATCCAAATAAGGGAGAGAGTCAATGGCTGTTAATGATGGGAAAAGATTTAACAATCGCCCAAATTTGAAGAGTGCTTTTGTTAGGCCCTTACAGTGTGCAAAATGTAGAAAGGAACTAATTTTTAAAAAGAAGAAGGAGGACGAGAAGTGAAAGAAAAAAAATGAGGACAAGATATGTCTTTATTATCTCAGGATTATTTGAAGTATCTATTATTTATTGAAAGGAATTACGGCAGCTGTTTTCAGAGACAAGACTGATTAATATAGCAGGATCCTTTTAACTTGTCAGAAATCAGCTGTTTCGGTAATAATTAAACAGTGATTTCGACACAATAATCAAAAGGCTTAAAAGTCTTAAAGACCTTTAAAGTATTTAAAAGACCTTTTTAAAGAAGACCTTTCAAAGAATAACTTTTTAAAAGACCTTTTCAATAATCTGCGAGATTCAGCATTTGTAGGTTAAGTATTGTACTGGTGGCCGAGTAAAACATGTTTTCTGACAAGTTGAAAGGATCCTGCTATACCAAGAAATTTGGGGTATAGAAGATGATAAAGATCATTTTAAAAACGAAAAATCAAGAGATCACAACCAATGCAACCAGAACCCCGCAGGGGGGCAGAATTCATTCTGTCCGGGGTGGTAGATGTAGGCTGGTTGGCAACTAACATCGTTGCGTCCCAGCTTAAGTAGGGTGTTCAAGTAGGAACACCTGAAGCATCAACTGCGCAATCGAAGCCAACATATGGTGGAACAGCATACGCCGACGGCTGCATGGTCAGGGGAGTGCCTGACATGAGTATGCGAACTCTGGATACCAGGCGACCTCCAGTTTCAAGAAGCCTTCCCTGGGTGAACGCGGAGCTCTGCCCAGGGTGACTGAATAAGTCTCCAGCTACTCGTGGGAATCTTAAGGACACCAACCTAAGAGTAAAAGAGGCTGAACAGCCTCAAACATCTAACGAGGATGGGGGATCTCCCCCAAACTCTACCGACCTGGAACAGGTTTCAGAGTTATTGCTGACTCAAACCTGCCGGGAAACGGTACATGTAGAGGAAGGCACTACAACTGAAGATTCCAAATGGAATCTGAGGAGTGTGCAGACCCATCCCTGATAGAAGTTGAACAGCTTCGGAAGGGTGGGTCCATAGCTGATGGTCTGGACGAAGATGTCTCCAGCAGCTTCTGGTTGAGCTCCAGACTAGGAAACAGAATCAGCAGCACATTTGTTGCTGGAATGTCCAACACTCTTGCAAATGAGGAGGAGACTTCTTGAAAGGCAACCCTCCTACCAGAGGAGGCAAGAGAACTGGACTTCAAGGCCCTGAGTAAATTCCGCTCTGGCCTTGGATTATGGAACATGGCATAAGCCAAAGAGGGGATGCCACAAAAGATCGAATAGCGGTCGCGGTGGCTAAGGGCTACAAAGCCCAACCCAAATAAAAAAAAAAATAAAAAAAAAAAAAAAACCAATGCATACCTTGAACTAGGACCAAAAATACTGGAATAAGTTGAAATCAAGGATACTTTGGAACTATTGTTTATATACTACTAGCTGTCCCGGCGAACTTCGTATCACCCTCTCCCCCCCAAATGTCCCCCTTCATATCAACCCCGCCACGATAAAATGTCACGAAGTAAAAATATACATATCAACTCGATGTATTGATGGAAAATTAAAAGAAATCTGCAATATACTAATTTTTATAAAGCGAGTGGATAATAAATGCTATGAATAATAAATTAATCAATGCTGAAAGTTGCCAAAAAAATATCACCCGTCTCGGAATCGAACCAGAGAATTCTGCGTGGAAGGCAAAGTCGCTGTCCAATACACCACGGAGCTCGTCTCTGAGAAGACCGATATTGTAGCATCTTCAACTACACATCGATTTCATAGGAGCATTATTGTTTGGACTGGATCAAAATGGATGTCGTGTTTGATAGGTTAGGTCATTAATTTACTAATTATTTATTAATTATAAAGAGATTTTCTTGTATTTTAATACATATTATGTTAACCAGTGCTTTAAAAATTCAAACGAATCCAAAATCATCTAAATCGGTTCAGCCGTTCTCGAGTTATAAGCGAGCGTACAGACACCAACTCTCTTTTATTAATATAGATTTATAGATCATGAAGCATAACATAAATCCTAGTTCAAGTTCATTTTTATTAGCCCAGATATTGTCCAAGCACTCCAGGTTACAAGGTGGTGGGCAAGGCACGTGCTACTGTCATAAATAAGGAGCATGGTGCGTGCTTTAAAAGCTAGAATTGATTGAGGCGGTGTGGTCAGAAGGTAAGTAAACAAGATTAACGGAGCGTCGCCAGTCGCCGGCACCGGCAATTCATCTTCGTTTGAAGGATGTGCGCATAATAAGCAGAGGTGGAATGGCGTGGTAATTTTTGAAAAAGTGCCCGTTGTTTAATTTTAGCAGACCAAACAAAAGCGAAAGTAGGACAATGTGTACAAGTTCCAAATAACTGGCAAAGCAGAGGCTTGCACAGCAGACGGCCGGCTCTATTCTTAACCTTGCTTGTTCTGCCGACAGCCGACTAGCCAGCTTCTTCTTTTATTATGGTAATTTTTCAAGGCGTCCGCAGCAACTGAAACAGCAGCAGTCTGCAAACTTCGGTCTGGGATAGGAGACGTCCTACCCTAAAAATACATTTCACCACTCATCGCGCCTACATCCCATCCCATATTTTGTTCTGATAAATTGATGTAAGAAAGCAACTAACAGGTCGACAATCTGCTAGTTGCCGCTTGATTTCCACTATTATCAAACGGAACGGAATGGGAATGGAGAGAAAATAAATAAATGTAAATCTGGGTCATCACTTACTTTTCTTATTATAAATAAGCTTGATCAACACGTGGAGGCTTTTTGCATTATCAAGTAATGTGCGATCACTAACTCCAATAATGGGATGGAGTTATCTCTATTGTTTCAACACTAGAATTCTTTCAACACTGTATTGTCTTACAATACAGCAAGGCAAGGAATGCAGTTATTTAAACTATTATAATAAATAATGATGAAACTATTCATTCAACAGGTCCTTACTCTTTAACTGATCACCCTTTTTCATCACACACGTTATTTTTCCGCAGTTATGTAATTTTCCGTGGTTCTGCAATTTTCCGTTGTTATTTTTCCCGTATCTCTGTGTGATTTTCCATCAGTATTTCTCTTTAATCTTCCATTGATATTTTTTTCTCAGCTCTGTGTAGTTTTCCATCAGTATTTTTCCGTGGTTCTGTGATTTTCCGTTGTTATTTTTCCCGCATCTCTGTGTGATTTTCCATCAGTATTCTTCTGTAATTTTCCATTGATATTTCTTTCTTAGCTCTGTGTAGTTTTCCATCAGTATTTTTCCGTGATTCTGTAATTTTCCGTTGTTATTTTCTAGATCTCTGTTTAATTCTCCAAGAGTACATCCCATCACTTTCCTGAAACGCCCATGTATGGGCACCATTTGAGCCTACAACTCAACACGATTTAAAAAAAATCTAGATAATAATTTTAAATGAAGAGGTAGTTGACAATTTTTCTATATTTTCTATTTTTTGCAGTGCAATATTGATTTAAACAACTGGATGAACGTTTTAATTTTTTAATTGATTGAATCTATTGAAAATCAGAATTGGGGCATTAGTAAAGCGTTTAATGTACGCATTAACGCATTAATAAGGAGGATTAACGCACAAATCATCCTTATTTCAGATCATTCTCATAGAAAATTATAATTGTACCTGATCATGATCTCAATATTCCCACAAATAGCTACGTATTTCACAAGTCAAGATTATAGTATTTCAAAAGCCTGTTTCCAAGTATTCCTCCTCACAAAAATTTCAATCTATTCATTCTATCTATCCTCCACCAATTATTTCTCATCGGTTTAGCTGAATAGAAGTGATTCGGTGCCAATTTCTGAGCAACTGCTGCGATCAGCAACACAAGCACTCTTTCAACAGCATCTGCTATTGAAACAAGCAAGCAGATTAATTACGATTTGATGAGGAAAGAGCTGTTTACAGAGCAGTCGCTTTTCTGTGCTCTAAATGACGCACCAGCTCCAGACAACGTTCGTCTGCTCACTGAGTTAACGTACGTTTAATTAGAATGTGCATTCTGCGCTTAGAGCCAACCACACCCACCAGCATTTGGGGGATATCCGCCCTCAACAAATGACATCTTAATTCATATAAAATCCACGGCAGCCAAGTGAGCTCGTGAAATTTAACGAGTGCTGCATTTTTTGTTACCGTTGGGGGCGGGTTTCATGTTCATGTCTGTACCGCAATGGCTAGAACGAATGTTCAAAGTAAACCACTCCACTACACCACTCATGTACACTCGTTTGTGTAACCCAGATGTGAATACTGTAACACCCACGATGAGATTGAATTTTTATCAAATTCTTGATATCTAATTTTCGTAGATTTTACTGGAGCTAATAGGAAAACGAAAAATTATGATTTCATAATTTTTTCAAATTTTGGTTTTACAAATCTCATTAGAAATGAAAATACAATAGTACGGTTTTTGATTGAAATCCACAAATATGCATAATATTTTGATGGCAATAAAAATTGGATGCATGTTATGAGAACATTTATACGAGGAATAATGGAAATCATGAGCTCTTCTAGTCCTACAAGGAAGCTATACATAAGTCAATCGAAAAGATGATTCAAAGAACTGAAATCAAACATTCAGAAACTTGAAATTCTTCAACAACATATCTAGAATCGGTTGAATAAATGTATTTGGTTCATTTTATGTATTTTTCAAATATGGAACTATTTTAATGACAATAAAGTGAAATGCACGTTGAGAGAAATATTTCTCCCGACCTCACACCCAAGCAAGACAGTTTACACTACCCCAAATATCTGTTATAAATTTCAATTTTCCATGAGGATGATCTGAAATAAAGAGGATTCAATCTGACACTTCAATTTAACGCCAATTTGAGGTGGCGTTAATCATCCATATCTAGACTTTACTATGAAAATCGAATCGTAGAAATGTACAGTAATTGAAAAGCACTTGTTGGGCAACAATTTTCGTCTGAACTCTAATATGAGAAGGGATGTATTGCAGTTGAACAAGACGCAGAAAAGAATGACAGTGCTGGTGCCATACTGTTGTCGGTGATGCGAATTCCTGGGAGAGGCTGCGAATTCTGGGGAGACACCTTGGCAGCTATTACTAGCGTCATCTGTCTTCATACATCATCTTCAGACGATACCACCCAGCACCGAATGCTAGGCTAGCAGGTCGCCCCGACAAAATTTTTCAACTATTCACAATGGATAGTGTCAACTATTGTTGACATCTTGACATTTTGGCAACTACTCATGCAAAATTCTTCAACAATGCTGAATATTTGCAGACTTTCGGGAATATCAGGTATTTGTGAAAAGTATTAGAAGTTTTAACTATTAATTAATTTAGTAGATTTCGAATAATTTTGATTTAAAAGAAAATTCATCAGTTAGAACTGGAGTTTCAAATATTCAACTAATTGGGTTGGTTCACTCAACTATGAAATTGTTTTAGAAAATTCAAATTATTTCAAATCTTATCACCATTCTTACATTTGTATAAATATTAGCTCTAGAGTTTCTCTAATTAATTAAGGATGATTATCAATTGGAGATGATATTATGAAGTTATACTCTCAAAAACTACCAAATAAATAATGATACGGTAATGCAAAGGGATAGTGAGAAAACAATGTATCACTCACCCATGAAAAACATCAGTAGATTGGGAAATAGAAATCAACCAACATACCTGAAAAATACAAAAGATTTTGTTACATTGATGGATATTGAAATTTCAATTTTTATTGATTTATCGATTGGTCTACAGAACTTTTCCCATGATTAAGACTTGTCGACTTGTGGGATTGTTTTCTCATTATTATGTATAAAATAATAATGATACGTATATCATGAAACAAAAAATCAAGAAAGAAGTATTTCCGTGTAAGTGCTACAATAGAAAATAACACTCATAAAGAGTACTGGAAGATTGAAAGATAATGAAGTGGTTACAGAGAACATAATATTATGATGGGGATGAGAAAAGATTGGACAGATTGGATTGAAACGAGATCTGCCAGTAGAATAGGAGAGGAGGTAGAAGACGAAAATTGAAATGTACAGAGTAAAGTTGAATAGCAAAGAGTGTCTCCTTTTCAAAGCAGATACTTTAAAATTGTATCTGTTACAGCAATCTATGCATGATTTTCAAGAGAGTCTCACAAAGTGGAACAACTTTTTCCAACTTTTGAGGTGTCTCGCTTTTGACCAAGTTTCGAACTAAGAAACTTGATATTTTGCGAGAAATGCGCTCAATTTTCATCCTGCTTAGATACACTTCAAACTAGTTCACAACAACCTAATTCAGTTGATGAAGAACGGCGCAAAGGTCCTTGCAGCTATCTGAAACTAGCAACGTAACTTTCAGAGGACAGGCAAGTTGCTCTTTGAAACGTCTTCTTTGCTCGTTTCAAGCCAAGCCAAAGAGCCGCTCGTTTCCACGAATTACACAGTTCTGTTGACAGCCGACGCTTTGAGATCTCGGTGCGGTACCTAACGTTCATAACCGACCAAAGCGAATCAAATTTGCAACTTGACTGAAGAAAAGACTGAATCTCTACAAAGGAAAACATATTTATCGTTTCACCTAGACTAATGATGGATGAATGAGCAATTTTTATAAGCTGGGAAAACATTACAATTCACTCCTTATATACTTGGAAGTCTCTCGTGAGACTGACGAAGAAAATTAGCATAATCCATTACAATAACCCCGGTCGTACACCGGAGCAATAAGCACTAGGCAACTAGCAACACATGGATCATATGATTGCCTACTCTATACAAACTGAAACAGCTGCTTTAGGTGTGCATTGGACTGTTGTTTCTAGGTGAACGATCATATGATCCCAATATTGCTAATTGCCATTATTGATCCAAAAAATGTGAACCCTGACATAATGTTGGTACATTACATAGGCTATCAGGTGATCTGAAATTTATTCTAGGATCAGCATCAGTGAACAGACAAAGAACACGTCAAGATATGATAAATATCAACTTTTCTCGATTTAATTTTGAAAGAGAAGATGTTTTCGACTAATGCATATTTTTCCTCTCCTTTCCATACTATTGCTTGATCAATAGTTGATCAATCGCAAATGAATGAACTTGAACTTTAATTGAGTATACGGGTAGAAGAAGACACAAAAACGAGACAAGAAAAACAGGGAAACATTGAACAAGGTATATCGTTACGTTGAACAGGACAAGAAGTTTTCTTCCCTAGTTCTCATTCTCGCCAAAAGGGATGTAAGTAACAAGAGGCCCCCCTCCTCCGTGTGACAGGTCTGATCCGAAAAAGAAGCGGCAGCACAAATATTTTCTGACGCAGTTTGTAGCTGTCACTGGTCTGACCGAGCCTCCACTACATAAGTTATATCCGGTGGGTGAGTCGGAGGAGTCTGCAGAAATTTATGACAAATTCGTCCCGCGAGTGGCGCAGAGAAATCCCTTCAGCCGGCACAGGCACGAAACGAGCGAGCGAGCGCCTTCTCCCACAGGACTCCTCCAATTCCCTGCGGCAAATAAACACGTGGTCGTAGCCGCTCCACTCTCACTTTTCCCTCCATAGCTCACACTTTTAACAGGCACCTGACTACCGAGTCCCGGCCCAGGAAACTTTCCAATAACAAGCTGCGACGGTTTTCAATCCGAAAACTGTCTTCTGGAGAAAAAGTGATCTGTTTCAGTCGTAATAAAAGAATAGTTGTGAATGCGTACAACAGTAGGCTTCGGTCATAAAATATTCCTTTGTTATCATTCAGCGGCTTTGATGGTCAATTTAGGAGACGCTTAATTTGTTGATCATGAATGAATTAATAAATGAATAAATTAGTTTTATTTCCTTTTACAGAAAACATTACAAAACAAGTGTATAATTGTTATTTGAAATGTTTCAACTCACACTTTTTCAAACAAAACAATTCAAAACAAAAACGGTGACGAAACAGCGAGGAAGAATTGCTGAATAGCAATGCTTTCAAACAAATGTTTGATTCAGATCGGAGAAAGTGATTGCTCAAAGACTCTCGAAGTTAAGGTAGTCCAATCTGCAGAGCTAGACAAATTTCGATATTGTTCACGTTTGATGTAATATTCATATTTTGTATTGCCTATTTTTTGCAGCATAGCTTACTATATTACAAGCTTACTATTCATTGTGAAACTCTCCATAGTTTTTTCGGCTAGTTATAGATTGAGACAGATATATTTAACGCTGCTGCAATAACCCAGAAAATTTGGCTTCAACATTTAGGCAACAACAGTTTCTCTCAGGGGGAAAAAATTGCATCTTAGTCCCTAGATGCACAAATAACTATTTCATTGTTCATTTCACCGGTAAGGGCATTTGTGCAGATAAAAAAGAGAAATATAGCGATTGAGAAGAGAAGGAGAAGAATGAGAAAAAGGAGAGGAAGGGGGAGGAGAAGAAGAAAAAAGGAGAAGAAGGAAAAGGAGGAGAAGAAAAATGAGAAGAAGAGAAAGGAGAAGTAGAAAAAGAAGAAGGAGAAGAAGGAAAAGAAAAAGGAGAAGTAGAAAATAACGAGAAGAAGAAGGAGAAGCAGAAGAATTAGAAAGATTGAAAATAAGGATGAGAAGGAGAAGGAGGAGAAGGTGGAATAGAAGGTATGAGAAAAAGATTGAAGAGAAGTGCGAGAAAGAGAACAAGGAGGAGAAGGTGAAGAAGAAGAAGGAGGAGGAGGAGGAGGAGGAGGAGGAGGAGGAGGAGGAGGGGAGGAGGAGAAGGAAGAAGAAGAAGAAGAAGAAGAAGAAGAAGAAGAAGAAGAAGAAGAAGAAGAAGAATTCTTTTAAAACCAGGACACATATCATTTCTAAGAAAGATCAGTGCACGAATGAGGAAAACTGATGCCACACCGAGTTTAACAATAAGTGCAGGTATTGAGCGCAGTGTTGTTTGAGCACAGATAACACACGAACCAGTAAGTAGTATAACACAACAGAAGCCTGCTGTAACTTGGTGGCTTAACAATGAGCCAAGTATGCAGAGAGCGGCTAAAGCGTTCCGGATATTGCCGGGAATTCCTCTTCAAAGTACAACAACGCAGTCAAGAATGTTGCGCCGGCTCAAAGATTGAACGAGTGGTCACTTACGTCAACCGGCAGCCGCCACAAAGGCGAGCTTTGAATATCGACAATCACCTGTCTTTGTCAAAGCCACAACTTTGTCAGATCCATTGCACAAACAACAACTAAACTCAAGTGAAAAGCTGATAAGTCCGGGAGAATAGAAACGATGGTTTGAGGATATGCAATTGAAAAAGGAAGAATCGAGGAATGGAAAATTTTCATGCCAGCTGTGGAAACGATGGCATGAGGTTTTATGTGAATGGGAAGATTGAAATATTCAATGAAGAGATTCATTTCAATCTTTAATAGATTTAAATTTCAAAGATAGATTTCAATATTAAATTCAAGATTGAAGATTGAAAGTTTCAGATAATTTCAATGATACTGCAAGCTGTAAGTTAGATTTATGTTAATATATATAATTAATATTATAGTGTGCGTATTGGTAACGTTGCAAGCGTGTGATTCGCTAGCTCGGAAAGTTGTAGGGTACTGTTTCTGTACTCAGATGTCTTCAATCTTGCCAACCTTTTCTAGTGGTTGACTGAATAACAGACCTCAACAGACGCAAGGTATCTGAGAAATTTATTCAAAACATCCTTCCCTTCAGCCGTGCAGCAAATATCTCCATGGCGGCTGGCTTATCAGGGACGGAAGCATTCAGTTGGACATGTTGAATGAGGAGACGGGCCAGCAGTCGAATCGACAGAAAGCTATCCTAATAATGGTCGGTTGAAGTACAGTGCACCAAGCTGTTATATTGGGCAGACATTTTGGCCGGAAGGATGCAGAGGAAGTAGCCGTTATCAGCGGTCATAGAGATAACAAGCGTCGCGGCGCCCAGGGTGGAATCTTCCTTGCAGTCAAACGCTAATGGCGTATTTCCATACGTCCGAAAGATGAATGGCCATTCACCGGCTTCCTTCTCACAATTTCCCCCTTCCCCTCCCAACATCAACACCTCAATCTCTACCACCCCTTTCCCACACACATTAATAATAATAGATACCAATTTTTTGCTTCAATATCGAAGATCACATCCTCCGCTCGATTCCCCTTCTTCCCCTTCCCATTCCAACAATTCGCACCTCAAATCCCCCTCCCTTCCCATACACCTTGATAATAGATACCAATTTTTTGCTCCAATGTCAAAGATCACTATTCCCCTCTTCACCGTCCCTCCAAACAGTTCACAACTCAAACCTCCCATACCCCCTCTCAACACATCTTAATAATAGATACCAATTTTTTGCTGCGATCACTCCCTCCTCACACTTCCCCTCTACCCTGTCATATTCTAACAATTTGCACCTCAGATCTCCCTCCTTTCCTATACACTTTAATAATAGATACCACTTTTTTGCTCTAGCACCAAATACCACCCCGATCAACTTCGTCTTATCCTATTTCCACGTCACCACTACGCAAGAGCCGAAGTGAAAAAGTTTGATAAATCTACTTCCCAGTATAAGTTACAGTATAGTGATACTTCCATATAGTATTGGATAGGACGTTGAGGAAGTAAAATGCTTTTTATAAGGTGATTGTTGATTTTGTGTATTTTCCATTGTCATATAAAAATATATTTCATATTGAGAAGAAATTTTTCAATTATTTTCCGGTTACTCATACTATGAAACAAACTCCATCGACCAATATTCCATATAATATCATAGTGATGTGATAGGCTATTATTATTAGTGGCTATTATTATTACTTACACGGATTATTATGTGGGTACAGTACATCATTTGCAATAATTAACCATACCGCAAGTGTTACATTGAGGAAAATGTGTATGTTTAGAAACGAAGGTCTCAGCTGCGTTTGTTTTTCATAGGATTTTGAGTACATAGGTTGTAGGTAGGAAAAATTGTTGTAGGAAAAAAGTTGTAGGTAGGCTGTTGTAGGTAGGAAAAATTGGTGAGGAAAATTGAACAGATTAATACTTTTTAACTAATACACTCTGTCCAACAAGTATTTAAGCATTATTTCCGAGCATATCTAACTCCTCACTTATGCACTGTTGTAATGTTATAATGCACTGTAAAACATGTTATAATGACAGCTGGAGCCAAGATTGTCAATGACCAATCATAATTGAGAACTTAGATATGCATAGAAATAATAACGAATGCTTAAAACATGTTGGCTACAGTGAATATTTCTCTAATCTGTTCAATTTTCCTTTATATTGTAAACCATAATATTCACGGTTGGACAAGCGTCAACCAAAATACGAGCAATTGTACTCAGTCATATCAAAGTACAAACTACTTAGAAATACTGACAATTAGGATTAAGTAGGGAGGATTTACTGATCATCCTGAGATTACACTTCAAAGCAACTTTCAAAAGTTTGGCGCTCACAAGAAACAAGCACGATCCCCTTAGCACTTGTTGATGAAAAATAGCACATTATCTCAGATGAAGATGCTGTTGTGAATCCTGGCCAACTAGTTTGTAACATTCTTTGATATTTGGGCTGAGGTCGTATATTTCAAAGCATATTAAAACAAGCCAGCAATTTACGTTCTTTTTGTTCCAGAGACAGCTGTTGTGTCAACAAAAATACATTAATCCTGTCGGCTATTGCTTGATCTCGTCTGGATAGTTTATCACGATTGTTGTTTTGAAGTTTCTTCATAATTTGCATGAAATGTTGACCGTGTGCCCTAATCACATTGCTTCCCCACTCCTAACAGCAAGTCAAATATTTTTAATATATGACAAGATTTGTTAACCAAGGGCTGAAATGATAATATTTGAAAATTTGTGACAAAATGTTAAGTTTTAAGACTAGATTGAGTGTTTTGACAAATCCAGATGCCCCTGGGAAGCCAGAGGAAGGACGAAAGTTTGAAAAGTACCAACAGCATATTGAATCATGATGAGGATTGGTTCAACTCGATCTTTTCAATGATTTTGAAGGTAGAATTAATTAATTACCTAAAATTACATAGGATCACAATTAGGTAATTGTGTTCGCATATGTGGGTAGGTGGATGAGTGAGTAATGACATTAGTTTCAGACTAATATCGCGTTTCTACATTCCGTCGTTTGTTCAATTGGTAAATTTGAAGTTTAGCAAAGTTTAATTGGCGTCTTTCGTCAAGTCTCCCGCTCTTGAGAGGACAAACTCAGTTCATGTGTTAGACGCTTTGATAGCGAACCTAATACGGTAATTGGAATAATTGGTATCAGTAATATTATCTAGTTAATTACATTTATCAGCGTCTCCATTTATCAACTATCAAGGTATTTGAAGTGTACGAATAGTTAGCGCCTGGGAGGTGGAATTTTGGAGTTCAGGCAGTGACTGAGTGCATGTTTCAATTTTCACTAGAAATTATTATATAAATATATATACACAAGAATTTCTCAATCATGATTGGTTTCTTCAATACTGTTGAAATTAGTTTTTATTCAAAATGGTTTTTGTAATTTTTTTCAGGAACCTTTTTTTCTTCCACAGGCCCATAAGAGTAAATTCTTCTACATTCCTAAAATACAATCAATCTATTTTATTGCTTGTGATGTACTTTTGTGAAGAAATAAAATGCAATTGCATGATAGATGGAAACATTATAGTGATGATCCTCAATGAGAGTTCTTACTCATTACTTATTTAAACTTATTCTTACTTATTCTAAACTCAATAGAGTTCTAGAATAACTATCTTTAAAAGAGAGGTACCTGAGTATGGAAGTAGGCTAGAAATGAGACTAATAAGATGAAAGCAGGATATTACTCAGTTAAATTATAAAACGATTATATGATATGATGAAAGATATAAGTCTAACAGATGTAAGTCTGAAAGGGAAGAAAAAATTGAAATTCTATAAATTTATTGAGAATGAAAAAAATTATAAAAATAAACAGGATTAATAGGAAACAATAAGATAATTCCACAAAATTATGAAATTTAAAAAAATCTAATTACTTTACAAGTAAACATAAAGTTCCGTTAAACATTTCCAATTGCTTACAAAAGTAGAAGACTTGGAAATATATTGAATTGATATTATGTCACCGAAAAGGTTATAAATAGGTTATGAAGAGAGGGAAGTTTGAACATTTCAACATTGGTAGTTCAAGAGGAATTTGAAAAGTTGAACATGTATTGTTTACTCTCATCAATGTGATATAATATTGTTCATTATTGATTAGATCTTCTTTCTCTACAAGAAAATAGGCAGACACCTCTATAAAAGTTGAGCTACTTTAACGTAAACATTGTTGATAGGTTAGAAGGACTAAAGTAGTAACACAGGGAGGGGAAGTGTCACTAGGGGCGGATAAGGATGTTCAAGACCGGCGGCTTTAATTAAGGCATTATATTGGACTGTTGTTTACCTTGCAGCGGAAATTGGCCACCTATCGGGCCTCTGTTCATCCCCCCACCCAACTTCTAATTCTTCTTCTTATTCTTCTTCGACTTTTTATTCTGTTCTTCAATCCACCTGCTTACCTCTCCACCCTATTCAATCTAAATTCCTCAGCTAACAACTTTTAATTTTCTCCCCTTGCGATCGTTCACTTCTTCCACGCAGTTTACTCCTCTTCCGCTTTTTTCAATTCACGTCGAAATTGCCTCCCTTTTCAATCTAACGCACCAATTTCTCTTTATTGTACCCATAAACCCCCAACTTACAGACAAGCTCCTTGATATTCTAAATTTTTCATCTACATTGGTCGGGAAAAAAGGGAACGAATGTCTATTGTCATCTGCGATAGGCCTCTCTGTGTAAAAATCCTCTGTCATAGAGTCAGGTCATTGTGAACATTACGATTTTAGACCTAATTTTTTTGGGAATGTATCTAATTAGTCGAAAGGAAAACTGGCCGTAGTCAGCTCTCTAGGTTCTCACTGGTCTTAACCGTTCTTGGTAGCTAACCTCGCTAGTAGGTTAGCATAAAGTGTAGGCAGCGTAGAGAGCTTGTGCCACCTGATTACGGCCAGTTTTCCCTTTGACTAATTGTTTACTTCCCATATAAGAGTATCAGCTTGAATTCTTCAAAATATTATCGATTGTCGGTTAGGTTACAGATTTTTAGTAACAGTTCGGATAAAATTATGAATGGCATTAAAGCGTGAATTAATTTTTGTGATACTTTTTCCAATAAACCATTTTATATTCCCGTCCGGGAATAAAACGCCATAAGCTTAATTATTGTAATAATTCTGATAGCGGAAAAAACAATTCCATATAGATTTGTAACGACAAACTGAGATTTGTTCAAGTTTTACAATTCAAAGGGTGAAACTGTAGAACCTTAAAATTGCTGGAATGAATAGAGATTTTGTTAATGGACATATCATCAACTCTGTAACAATAATTTTTTATAACACCGAAATGTGACACTCCGAGGTATAATGGAATACGGCGCAACAAAAAATTTAGAGAGTTGTTTTTATTATTCGCCGGGCTTCCCACCGTTCGTGAATGCATTTTTTTTTTAGCATTATCAATATTCCTGCAAGAGTAATCCGGTGGTTTAATATTCACGCTCTCAGTTCAATCATTTTCCAACTGTTACCAAATAAAATCGTTCCCATGTTTCGTCCTTTACATAGCAAAAACCACAACACTCTCTCATCCCAGAGGGATTATGGGTTGGTGTTAGTGGAGCTCCAGCTGGTGTTATTAAGTAATATTCCATTTTGAAAACACAAAAAGGATTTTATGGGAGTCATCTGCAACTAAACGATTTCGGATGTTGAAAAGTTCGTATTTAAATCGCTTGTGTGATTATAACCTGTTCTAATTGATTTTATTAGAATAGATTAATAAAATTAATTTTAATAGCTCTTCCCAATATGGTTTAAGATGAACGAAACAACTTGGCAAGCGTACATTAGTAATTTGCATGCATAACTAATCTTTTCCAGATAGCCCTACATAGTAAAATCAGGTACTAAATTTTTAGGATTACCTCAATACGAAATCGATTCCAGTCCCACTTCTACAGACTATTCTGATCTACAAATACTCGAATATCAAACAGCTCTGGAAAACAATGAACTTTTGTTGCGTTAACTTCTTAACTAATTCATGAGCATGAGAGCCGGAGCTCCGAGAGTTAGAGTTGCGCTAACTCCAATTCACACAACTCCCAATCCCCACAATCACAGCTAACAATCCGATAATCATAGCAAATCACACCGATTCACGGAAAGCAAGTGGTAAGCGTCTTATCACCTTATCTTCACGCTTGAATGAACTCAATTCCCAAATCCCATACATCCAGTAGTACTTTCCAATAGTGCCGGCTTTTAATGCACTTCTAGTAAATCAAAGTAAAGTAGATTGCTTCTCTATACAAGTTGTAATAAGTTTCAGAACTTTGTTTTTGGTTCAACTGGTTTTCAAATCTTCAAACATGGTAGAGATCTCTAACGTTCCTAATTCAACTATTTTTATAATTTTTCATTCGTTATATTTTCACTCAACATCGTTATTGACTCAACAAGAGCTATTTGAACTATTAAGTGGATCGCAATCACAGAAATTCAGCTTAGTAAACTACCATACTTCTGTAGGGAAACAATCTTTGTATGATTACCATAAAAATAATAAATTGCCAAATAAATCTATTGATTTATTCATGAAACCTGAATAGGCAGACCAATAAAAATACTGGATTTTGAGCCAATTCAAAATCGAATATCATTGAATTTCATATATATCCTACATCACTGAATATCTCGGATCCTGGTAATATAGGATGACGATTATGATCCTAACTTTTCTCCAAATTCCTCAGCAGAAAAATAAATAGAATAAAATAAATAATCGTGGAAGAGAAGCTAGTGACACCGTGCAAAAGAACGAGAAACAGAAACTATAAGCCAGAATAATGGAATGATGGAAATCAATCAACCTTCACCGAAAGGAAACAAAGAAAGTCATCTAGCGAAGTTTAACAGCCAAAAACGAACAGTGTTACTCAACACAATTATATCCAGAAAATATTGATGAGTGGAATTCTATATGGAAATGGAAATTGTGAAAAAGTGCATGGATGATTAATAACAACTGAGAGATAAGGGCTATTGATACCTTCAAACAAAGAAGGAGGAGTGACAGAATAAGCAGATTGTGGATCCAAAGGAGTTAGAATTATGATTCTCTCTGACAAAAACTGAACACACTGCACTGTCTAGTGAAGTGGGTGGACTTTCAAGATTAAGGATCTATAATGGAGTGACATTGACTAAACGAGAGCAAGTGCTAATGAAGGTTGGGAAAAAACGCCAGAGGGTCAAACCTGCAATGACTGCTATAAGATGTAATTACCCTAATTAGGGTTGAATTTACCACCATTGACATTTGCAAGTAGTAATAGAGGACGGGGAGGAACGCCATAGGGTTCCTCCCCTTGCATAGAATTTATTCTAAACGAATATGAGATGTAACTAACACTAATTAGGGTTAAATTAACCGGGATTACCTTAAAAATGGAATTTCTTAGAGATGCATGAATTAAAGGCAACAATAACTTCTGCATAATTGAGCTTCTTTCTTCATCTGCATCGGCAGAAAGAGGAACGTTTGTACAATTTTTGTGGGCAGACAGAAAATGTTTATTTTTTGTATGTCTATGCCTTGATTATGGACAAAACCTAAGTCTGATCAACTTGTTTGTGATAAATTTATTCCTGCAAATTGTTTTCGATTTTTTTGTTTTTATTTAAAATTACAAAAGAGATTGAATGATTGAAATCTTATTCATTTCATTTTAATTGATTTCGAACTTTATAAACTTAAAATTCCATAAACCCGCATGAATTTATTCAATACACAAACATTAAGAAACTATGGTACTAACTTTAAGCCAACATTAATGATTCGACCACGGTATTTGGAGAAATTAAGACGAATAATTCTTAGCGGACGTCTATTGCTAGTATGAGGCTATAAAAGCGTTGTTGGTCCGCCCTAATGGAAAATGTAGCCGAGTTTTATGTTTCACACCCCGGACTCTCAACCAACCAGACAACAGACAGCATCACAACGGGGCGCCCTCTACTGGCGAAAAATATTAAAAGCATTCGGGTCACTAGCTGCTATAAAATCTGCATAAAGCTGTATCCGAAAAGAAAGCGCGCTAAAAGAAAACAAAGGTACGCTCTGGAACAAAAGCCGTTGAGTAATAACAGTAAATGAGAATCGCCGGCCAACACTAAAAGAATTGAGGAACGTCCGCGCGCGCGTTTTATGGCTCCCTAATACGATGCAAGATGGCTGACAATGCATTTTACTGTTCATCACTCTCCTAAACCGTTTGTTGTATGCATTGCTAGTTGTTTCCTGAATTATGTGCTGCTACACAGATATAGCCTACTATTAATAGCTAGATTGAAATTTTTGAATTATTCCAATAAAAACTACATTTTATGCTATATTGAGCATACTTATTCTGGACAAGACATAAAAACGTGTGGATATGATATAAGTTAGTGGATATTTTTTTTATCAAATTGAAAGTTCTGTACTATATCTGCTAATGTTCTCTTCTAATCTTATTATTTATCATAATTTTATCCATTATCATCCATTTCATTACATTATTGAGAGTTACTGTAGTTGAAAAAATCAAGGAGCTCATTAATGCTCTCCTGACACACGATAGTCATAATGTTTTGATGAATAGAATATTGATTGAAAAAAATGGAGTCTTTCTATTCAAGATTACGAACAATATCTTTGATGAAAAGTAGAATTCTTGATTCAAGTTTTCTGAAGTACTCCAATATTTTCTCAAGCACTATTTGTTTCATGAACAAGGAATAGACAAGAAATCGGCAAGGACAATTAATAGGCAAGAGAAATTGGACTCTAGAATTTGTTTAGAATATTACAATGGAAAATACAACATAGTTGTATTAAAATACAGCGATAGTTGAAGATGCTCACCTTTTTAAGATCCTTGTTGATGTCCACTTCATCTGAGGCTTTCCGCTTTTCACTCCCATGTATTGTCAGATCAGCCTCCCCTATCTGAAAAGGAACAAGAAAGATCTGAATGAAATTGCATGTTGAATCTTGAGTAAAAGCAGAACTTGAGAGTTGAGATAAATAAGTTGCTTGTGAGCAATTACACGAATTCTCAGCAGTCAGTATAAGTAGTTTAGAACAATTTTATTTGTATGTAAAGTGAGGATTAGTTTTATTTGAATTTCAACATTTCCACTTCACCAAGGAATATTGTACAAATTAATGTATTTGAGAGTAAAAGCTGTGAAAAATGTGCAATTATTGAGATAACTATTGAGATAAATTATGTACTAGCGAATTGTTAGACAAGTTATAAATGTGATCAATCAATTTAGTATGTATGGACTAATTTCATTTGAATTTCAATTTAATCAAGAAATATTGTACAAATGTATTTCAGATTACAAGCTGTGACAAATGTGCAATAACTATTGAGATAAATTAGGTACTAGCGAACTGTTAGACAAATTTCAATTGCAATCAATCATGTCAGTAAGTATAGTACTTACAAGTTTTATTTGAATTTCATTATTTCAATTCCGTCAAAAAATATTGTACAAATGTAATTGAGAGTACAAGCTGTGACAAATGTTCAATATCTGTTGACATAAATTAGGTACTAGCGAACTGTTACACACGTATTAATTGTGATCAATCAAGTCAGTATGGATAATTGTAGTGATTTACACGGGTGATAGTTTGAGCACAAGTGGCAATAATAAATTTCACACGTAAAGGCGCTAGTAGTGGCGGTTGGCGGCCGGTGAGCTACTCTGTATAAATCAAAAGCTGTAGAAAGGCATGACACGTGGCCGACCCGAGTGTTGAACACTGAACGGCAAAAGCATCATCCTTGCCTGGCAGAGCGACAAGGCACAAAGAACAACACTGACGCAAAAGAGCTGTAAAGAGAGGCCTACTACGCCGATCCCCACGCTAAATATTCGTCTAAATCATTAGCTGGAAATTTATCGGTCGTTAACAGTCTGTTCGAAAGATATAAATCAGTCGAGTGATGACAGACGCAGCTGAGAAATAAATAGCTTGCTGCTGCAGGTAGCCTTGTAGCTGTGAGTGCTACTGAGTGCTACAGCTCGTTATACAACGAAGAAAGCAAAATTTTGTGTACTTTTAGTAAATGTGTTAAACGATGGTGGTGTTAAACGATCTAGTAAAAGAAATTTGTTCAGTATCATATTTTTTTTATCGTATGGCTTTTTATCGGTGGGGAGACCCTTACGGGTAGGTTCCACCTCGCCTAATTGCACAATTTTTTTTGTGTCGGTCACCCATCCGAGAGCGGTCTTGAATGTTTGTTACTTAACCACATGATTACTTAGCAACCGCTCTCACCGAGTATCATATTGACAATTTTGATTTTTGATTCAGATGAATCATTGAGAAGTTATCAGAAGGATGATTACCACAGTTATCCACTTGTAGAGGACTAGAGGTTATCAAGTAGAGTAAGTAAGGACTATTTGTGAATAACAAGTATCATGTGAATAATACTGAGTGATCTATGGATAAATTACGATTTTATCATTTTGATTAGTGGAGTCACCAACTAATGGTTTGAGTACTGAATAAGATACAGATTATTCATTGACTCTGAAAGTATAGTTGTATTTAAACCGAGTTCCAATAATTACTACATCTCTCACAAGCAAGAAATTCATTACAATACTGAGGAAAATATTAACGAACAGATCGTTTTGCCATGAAGAATGGGCTGGTCGGAAATAAGAAAAATCTATTACGAGTTAAAAATAACTTCCAATTGTTTATATCACAGAAAAGGAGAGGATATCATACCACAGATAAAACTTTGAACTATCTCTAGTTCATGCTAATGTTTTGGATTGTGCTTGGCCTTATCAAAGTTGAAATATTTTTCAGTTTTTGTAAGATCGGAGGTTGCTACAATATTACAGAGATCACGCTGGATTTCAGTTCAGCAGCTCAACTTAATTAGAATACACCAGAGATGCTAATAAATGAGAGAGAGAGAAATGTTCCTTGACGGATAAACAGAAACAACTCCTTCGGATTAATTTGCTACGTCTGTGCTAAACGCACAATATGATCACTGATGAAGACGAGAATAATAAGAGTAATAAAAACCCCTGCGAAAGATAATAGAGGGCTCCTCGAGTTTAATTTTGAAACTCAATTTTTGTCGGATTCGCAATGCTTTCTGTAGAAGTGAATTTGCATGATAATAATAAATTTCTGTGGATGATTCGACCCTTGGGAAAGCTTTCTGAGAAGATGGATTGATTCGGTCGCTGCGTACAGCTCATTAAATAGGAGAGAGCTTGGCAAGTTAACTCCTGACAAGGAACCGAAAACAGAAGAGAGCCATTACTGAGCAAGAGAGTCGAGAGAGAGGGAGAGAGAGTGGAAGACGACTTGATCTCCGACAAAAGCCCGTTGTACAACCCGCTAATTGTCTACCCCTCTTTGGAAAGCGTCCAATCATATGACTATCTTGTTTAGCCTGTGCATTATCACTGCATTATGAACTGAAATCTACTGGAGTCATAAGTATGTCTCAGGGATTGCCATCTTGAAGCCAAACCTCGGAAAGAGATTAATGAAAACGATTATTCAGACCATCCGTGTTGCACACTGTGCATGTAAGTTAGTGCTTGTCTTCAAATGTGCAAAACAAATTAATCGTTTTGTGTAGCTCTCATTAGCACAACTGAAAATAGAATGGAATGTGTCCAGGTTTATTGGACAGCAAACAAACAACTTGAACTGATGAAAATATAGCTCCTCTCAAGACTAGCATAGATCGAAAAAGTGACAAAGAAAACCGAGATGGAGATATGTGTATAAATGGACAAACCGAATTTGTATTGTAGTAAAGTAGGAACAAGTTATACTGTACTGTCTACAACCAACAAGTTATTCAAGTTAGTAGTCTAGTTGAGTGATTGTAAAATACTGTATTACTGTAGGGAGCCAAATGCTTGTTGATTATCACCTCAAAATATTTGCAAGCAATCCTCTCAACAATAGATATTTGTTCGATAAAATTTGATATTCTAAATTTATGAACTGAGAAAATTGATAACAATAAAGACGATGTTATAATTACTTAGTTATAATGTGAATTTTCAGTTGATAACTACAAAAAACATTTGTGGAGCTACACATAATAAAATCAGCCATTCAGAAGCACGAAATGCATGAGAAAACACATCCAATTATCAACTGACTCATGATACAAGATTGAATTTATGGCACATCATTGGGTTTTCAACAAGACATTATTCACTCAATAGCGACATAACCTTATTCCAGTGATGAAAGAGCTGGTTTAACAGCGTCTTATAAGACAATTAGAATTAAGGCAATGCCTGAGGGTGTGTTTGCCATGCTGCAGCTATTACAGTAATGAGGCTATAAATATTAGATGTGGATCGTAAGGTGTGCTGCCATCAGGCGGAGAAGGCTATATACAGTACAATGCTGCTATGCACAGTACAATGCTGGGAAACATGGCATCAGAGAGTGACTAGACTTGTTACATAGATGATGGCTCATTGGAAACCATTTATAGGCATTGAATGGGCCTATGGGCCTTAACAATGCTATGAACTGTTCTATACAACCATGATGGAGAAATACTACCCCTCTCCTAATGAGATTCAGCTCAGTTTCGATATAATTTGTAATTGAAGTTCAGTTTTCAGTCAAGACACGTCCTGTCATCTACAAAATTATCAGTTCTTACAGAATAAATGAACTGGCTGAATTGGGTTGTAATTAACAGTGAATGGATAGGGATTATTTTTTATGCTGAACTCTTGAAATGAATAAAATTGACAAGTCAATCAACATACTACAAGAATCAGATCGATGATATTATGTACTTCATTTTTGAGGTAGAATATTCAAAATTTAGTAATAATTCAGAAAAGTGTAGGGAAAATGTATTAGGATAATATTAAAAATCAAGTGGAATGTATGTGCTGTAGCATATTACTAAAAATATTTCATTTTTTAATAATCTGTTATGATCAGCACAGATATTGAAATGTCAGTAAGATAAGTATAATATTTTACAGTTGAGTGAAAAACTACAAAAAAGATCAACATAACTAGAAAAATTCTAGTATTCCTTACAAGTAGTTTTACTAATTTGCTTCTGCTTGAACTAGAACAGTTTAACATTACCCAGAACATACTTTTCATCATTTTTCATAAATATAACAACTTCATTTCAAGAGGAAGCAGAGAACTGACTTCCCAAAACTGCCGTCTATTAAGATCAAAAGTTAGAAGGGAAGGTCAAGGATACAGACTCCTTATTCATGAGAATTTTCTTTTTTGAGAGAAAAATATTTCTAATGAAGAAGACAGGTTGGTCGTGGGAGAAAAGAAGAACCTAATCTAGTGTAATCTAGAGAAAAGATTAATATAAAAAGGAGCTGAGAAAGAAGTTGGAAGTTGGGCTTAAGAAATATTTGACCCACCTGCGGCGCAGGCATGGCACAATACGCTTTGGTTACTTTACTCAGCTCACAGTAATCTTAAAAGAGGATGGAAAGTTCAGAATGAGAATCGGCCACATGAATGAAATTGAGATCTGGTTTGAGATTTGAAAATAAATCCATCAACTTTCCAAACTTGGACATACTGTAACATTAGGATATTATTCTTATTATTATTATTCATTGTTTTTCAATTACATTAAGTACTAGATGAAGAATAAGTTTATTAGATTACAAAGGTTGAACAAGAATTTGGAAATTTTATACCGTAAAATTGGTATTATTTGTTTTAATGCCATTGAGGCCCGCTTTCCCAAAAGCTGCTCAAGCGCAAAAGCTGATGCTCAATATTTTTTTCCTATACTTTTACTATTCTTCGAATGAGGCTTAAGCTAGATGTATAACTTAAGCAGCGTTGGGGAAAGCGGCCCTGAATAACTGCTATTTTCAAAGTTTTATTGCTATTGTATTATTGTTATTATCGTTATTGTTGGTTCCAACGTAGATTCATAAAAAAATATCATAATATGTATTAATAAAATATATACAATTAATAATATTATGTATTAAAATAATATGTGTAATACCTAATGTATTATGATTATATAATTAACTATTACAATTCGTAGAGAGAAAATTCAAAAAGAGATTCCCCTTTAGTTTGTAACAAATCTGAAGAATGGAATGACGGTAGCTGACTGTGATAGATAATATTGGAATGGTAATAGAGGAGCACGGTGTACTGGAAAGCATTTCTATATCTCCATCTGGCGCGTTCCTATTGAAAGATAAATCGGTGTTACTTATCACGCGCCCTGCCCCGGCCATACAGAGCACACCTATCTGTTCTTTTATTGATCTACTGTTCAAAGGAACAGCCAAGGATACCACCACGTATTATTTGCATTTGAATAATGTAAGGTGGGAAGAGCTTGACAGCTTGATTTCCCCCGACAGCGAATAAGATGTCAAGATAACTGATATGATACGACAAACCAGAAGCCACCAGCCATACCAATTCCGAAGGAATCGCTCACCCCACCCCCATCCACACTGTTACTTTTACGTCTATATTTGACATTTATACTCCAAAGTTAGTTCTTCATGTTAAGGCACAAGACAAGTGTTCAAAAACGAGCACGAACCCCTACTACTTTGGAATATAACTTAATCATAAAAAAGAGTGCCCTATCTTTATGTTGTGACAATAATAAAAGATTTCTTATCAATTCCATTACAGACCAGTGACTTAATTTCAAGTTCTGAATTTTTTGTTCTTTTTTGTTCTATTTTTTGTTCAAGTTCTCAATTCTAGTGTTGAAACAATAGTGTAGACTTAATTTCATTCACTCAATTTAAATGATGTTTTTCATTTTTTCGATGAGCGGGTGAAGAGGAGGCGAAACAAGTTATTTGAAAAAATGGTATCAGAATGTGCAGGAAGATTAATTGGAGAATGATACCTCGAAATTTTGATTTCTTGACTCAATAGACTTTACTTTATAATCTTAATACTAAACTGCCATCATGGAGTTGGATAACGAAATTTGAAGGTACTTCAACTATTACTTAAATTTTTCTAATTCATATTTTTTTAACAATTTGTTACCGTTTTCATGTTAAGCGATTGGAAACAGAAAACTCTATTATTTCAGACAACTTTCACCGGCGAATCACAAAATATGCTTTTTAAATCCAGCGAATAGTATACTATTACGAGAAAAATTGAGCACTCCCACTTCAAAACTAATAAAACAGTATGTATTGTCAGCTTAAGCTTTGTAAATGGCTCTTTAATTTGAAGTAAATAACTGAACACCAGATGAATAATATTACCCAAATTTGATTATTTGGCCAAATAATGTTTTCGTTTATGATTGAAACTGGAGAGACGTATTGCTCACTGCTCAAACTGACATAGTTATAATTATAAACCGAATAATTATAAATCATTGGGTATTGTAAGTGAGTGATTGAATATCTCAAGCTAAGAAAGTTGAAAGAAAAAATCATGGAAATAGCCACTATCTCCAGAAACGTTTGTTTCTAATGTTGTAGTAAGAGCTACAGCATTTCTAATGTTGTACTTATATAAACAGGAAGTACATGGAGTGTTTCTTGATCTCACAAATTTGGGACGTTATTATTTTTCCTACATAACATTGAAGATTAAAGTTACCCTTCTGAGCTAAAATGAGAGTTCATTTTAGCAAGGTGAGAAGCTTCCAAACATCTTTTTGAATGTTTAGATGTTCTGTTTATCCATTAGCAGAGCACAAACCATAGTGAAGCGACACTTCCGTTATCTAAACACCGTCGTCATTCATAGTTTACACTCAGTTGGTTTCCAGTGTCATCCACATAACGAGACAGTTGCTTCCTTTCTCAAATTCCCAGTCACTCACTCTTTCTCTAGAAATTAAATTTGGCAGATGGTACGCTTCCGTTTGGTTCAACCTGATAATGTTTTGTTCTGAATTACTTTAATTTTTAAAATCCTCTACAAATGAACAAGAGAGCTAAACATCTCTGAAGTTCCATTTGCATATCACCTAAACCAGGTTTATAGGTATTTTACTGGAATAAGTTCTAGTGAAACGAACTACAGAATATTTATCCTTCTATATTAAAATTTCTCTTCTACTTATCCTTCTATTGGTTTGATACTCGTTGCCAGCACTCAAACTTCGGTTTTGCGTGAAATTGAGTGAAAAAATTTCATTTCATGTACACTGCATTGATGGCAAGTAAATTTGAATTGATTTTAAAATACTTTTGTAAAACTAATAACAGCCACTATGACCGTTGCACTGGGCCTATTTGGATACGGTTTGCAGCAAAATAAAAATTAGTGGTCCTAGATGGGCATTTTTTGTATTTTGGAAAAAATACGTTTAAGGGGTAAAAAAGGAAAATAAACTCAGCACCATCTTTCGGTACTTGGAGGTACTACAACCTCAGTACTGAACTATACGAAGTATAGTTGGTTGGTCTAGTGATTCTCAAAATTTATCTGATGAACTGAATTTTCATAGTTCGTTTCAAAAGATCGCAAGATGAGATTGCTTTTTCAAATATACAAATTCTATCAATAATACTGTAAATTAACGATGAACAGAACATAAATACGCTTAGCGTTTTCTTTCTCTATGTTATTATACTAAACAAATAATGGAATTTTCAATTAATCGGATTCCTAAACTCACAATACTTGCCACTTAGTTTGAAATTCTAGTCATGTGCTATTTATTTATCCTAGAACACCAATCAAGTTCTTAGTTGCGAGGTCTTAGTCCAAGTTCTTAGTTCATATAATCACTTTATCGCTAATAATTCTTCTCACTGTATGAGCCAGGTAGGATTAATATGATATTGCAAGTGATTCAATGGCTATTTCAAATCACAAGATTCAATTGCAATAATTATTTTGTGGTGCATAGCTATTGCAGCAATTACTTCTAGCCAGCTATTGCCAACACTGGATTGCCAGAAATTATTCCACCAACATAATTGACATTTTATTAATCTCCTACGGTTCCAGTTGCATTACAATCAAATCACACGTGAAATAATTGTATGTTAATCCGAAAGTGAATTAAGAAAAAGTAATGTTTATGTACTCTACTGAAATTGAGTTGAGCCGAGCGTATAGATGAATCCCTTGCCAGATTGGCCTTCTACCAGAATGGGTTCGAGCCAAACGATTAAAGAATTGACTCTTGCTCGAGTGACTGGTGTTTGAAAATTTCGTTGTAAAGACGAATAAATAAACCCTTCAGTATGTATTTATCTTGTCTGCCTTGAGTGGAATGTTTATTTTACGAATCAGTTCGAATCTTGCATAATAGCGTCTAAGTTAGGAAATGAAATTGTGATTTGCGTGATTGGTTTCGTGTTGAAAATAGAGAAGTTTATTTCGATTACATTTTCGTGTAGGATTCTTCTCCAAAATCAATAAGTGATTGAAAAAATCAATAATCCGGAAACATCAGGAGAAACTGATATGAATTTTATTGGATTGTTAGAGAAGAATTATATTATGTCAATGTATATGATCTAACAAAAATTCTGGCTATTTTTCTTTGTAAATGCATTTTCATTCTTATGATGCATGACCTCCCAACCTTAATGAAGTCGTTTCCCTTATTAATATTTTGCAATACCATCTGTAATCGTACCAATTTCGTAATGAGATGCTCATTTTTGAACGAGTCTCGATTGCAGTTATGGAGATCTTCGAATAATCAACATTTTCATCAAGCTAAGCAAACAACATAAATAACACGAATATTTGTGTCTTAGCCTTTTATCGATTTACAGGTGTTTCAGCGGACATCTTTGTGCGTGAGCTAAGCCATGCTTTGGATCAGATTATAGATGAATGTGTAATTTTGACAGGAGATATAAATGTAGATTTGACAAGTACAGCTCGAACAGTGGATGAATACAAATTTATGATGAATAGCTATGGATTCGATTCTTATATTAATACTCCAACGAGGATAACAGGCAGAACATCCTCTTGTATTGATCATTTATACATCCGTGCGAGCCCAAAAATTCTTAATCTGATGAATTTTGAAGGAACCGTTTGTCACAATAATATAACTGACCACTCAATGATAAAATTATTCGCTAATCTCACTGATAGAAGGATTCCTGATAATGCCCAAGACAGTAATAACTTTCTCTCTTTCAAACAAAGAGAGAGAGTGGATAACAATAAATTCCTAAAAGAAGTTCAACAGGCCGATTGGTCTGTTGTTTATCAATGCTCCAATGTAGACCTAGCTTTTGATAATTTTATAGTTAAAATAAAAGATTGCTTGCAAAAATCCTTGCATAAATTTACCTTTCATAACAAAAAGAATAAATTCAGAAAACCTTGGATGAACAACAATTTATTGAAAAAGATTGAAAAAAAGAATACTTTATATAGGAAACTTTCCCTGGAACCAGAAAATGTTAATATTAAGCTGGAATACTATACTCTCTGTAAAAATTTAAAGAAAGAATTATCCGACGTAAAGGAGAAATATTATCAGGATACTTGTTCTAAACTTAAAGGAGATTCTAAGACGGCTTGGAAAATAGTAGACTCTCTCATAGGCAGAAAAGAAATCTATTGAGGTGAAAGAAATATCTAACGAACAAGGGAACTTGTACAGATAAGGTAGAATAGCTGAAGAATTTAATAAATATTTCGTAAATATAGTTTCGACACTAGATTTCCATCCAAATGACAGTCCTACTCCTCAAACATATAGAAACAGATTTAAATTTGACCAGCCTAGCGCATCTTTCTTTTTTATGCCCACATGCCCAATAGAAATACAACAAGTGATAGATGATTTAAAATTGAAAAGTCTCCTGGAAAGGATGGAATTGTCACCACAACAATTAAGGCTGCTAAAGAATTTTTATCAGTAATCCTATCACACATATTTAATTTAAGCTTCAGATCTGGAACGTTTCCGAAACATATGAAGGAAGCTGTGGTAATAACAATTTTTAAAGGAGGAGATACTAGAAATATGAGCAACTACAGACCAATAGCTCTTTTATCTGTTTTTTCAAAAATATTTGAGAAGCTCGTTAGAAACAGATTACAAAATTATTTGAATGCTAGTAATTTTTACAGCCCCAATCAGTTTGGCTTTAGAGCAGGACTTAGAACGGAGGACGCGATGAGGCAGGTACTCTCTAAATTTTATAATGGTATAAATGATAGTAAAAAGGTTGCCGGTCTCTTCCTAGACATAAAAAAAGCCTATGACTGTGTCAATCACACCATACTACTGAGGAAGCTGCAAGATGCCGGTATTAGAGGTATATGCAATGACTGGTTTAAAAGTTTTGTCAGATCGCACTCAGCAAGTTGAGGTTGGAGGCTGTTTGAGTGATGTTGCTAGTATAGGGAATGGGTACCACAAGGCTCAGCTTTATCTAGTGAGCTATTTCTAATTTATATAAATGATCTATGTGATGGTAGATTTAATGGGGCGGTGACATCATATGCGGATGACACTGCACTGTGTTATGCCGCAGACACAGATGCTCAATTGAAAACTCAGATAAGGAAGATCTCGAAATTATTAATTACTGGCTGCACCAAAACTCACTTAGACTTAATATTGGTAAAACCAAAATATTAATGATTAATTCCATCAGCAACCGCTTTCTTTTAGTGTACCTTTTCATGTTGCAGGCTGTAATGACACAGCCAGCTGTAGCTATGAACATATTGATGAAGTCAATAGTCTAAAATATCTTGGTATCACCATAGATTCGCAGTTGAGCTGGGGTACTCATATTAATAATTTGAAGCTGCATTTGATTATAGCTTGTAGAAAGTTTTATTACCTGAGGAATTTGTGTCCGACTAACATTTTAATAATGCTGTATTATGCACTGGTTGAAAGTAGGTTGCAATACGGTATCACAATTTGGGGAGGGGCTTACTTTACCACTCTCAGCCCTCTGTTGGTTGGCCAAAAATTTATAATACGAGTAATATGTAAAAAACCAGCTCGTCATAGTTCATTGGTTCTGTTTAGGGCTAAAGAGATACTGCCCTTGAGGTACTTATACCTTTTTAAAGTACTGGAGGTTTCTTTAAACGAAGTGGCCTGTCCGGAGGTGCATTACTTTATAGTCACCCAGCACTTAGGGCAGGCGGATCAATTATTCCACCCAGACCTAAAAAGGAGAAATTTAGGAGATGTTTTTTGTATGTTGCTCCACGAGTTTATAATGTGTTGCCTTTTGAAATAAGAGCTACTAAAAAATTGAACCGTTTTAAATATTTACTTAAGAAGTGGCTATTGGAAAAGGATTCAGTTGAAACATTTTTTTAAGGATCAAGAGTACTTGTAGACATATCCTTTACATAGTAGGCGTTTCAATAGTAGTAGATTATACATATTCTTTGAGTATACATGCAGAAAGATATTTTTATGACTGAGAGTGTTGTATTACTTTTGTTTAGGGTAGGCTATTCTTTGTATGATATTGTTTTTTTGTTTTTTTGAAAGCATGTTACTTTTAATTTTTATATAAATATATAATTAGTAAGGATTATTCCAATTAATTAATTAGCAAGGAAACCGTATTTGTTGAATTGTTAGTCTTTATTTTTTGAGTTTTAAGTTTCGATTTTATAAGAATTGAATTATTCTATGGTATTATAAATGTTCTGGATGAAGTATTCCAATATTAATGTTATATTCAAGAGAAGCAAAGCATTTTTTTCTGTGTAATATTAATTTACGACTCTAAGTTTTGACCCCGCACAGCATCGTCTCAGGGGTGGCATATAAATTTATTTTCCTAACTGTATTGTATTTCTGATACTGTTTTATATTGTTTTTGTCTTAATTGGAAAATAAATTATTTATTTATTTATTTTATTTAATTTGGAACGGTCCATGTTTATTCAAATATTAACCCTTATTGCTCGTGTTTCCATTGCAGTTACTCAATGCTGGTCCTACACATCCCCATTGCTGCAATGCAATCACGAACTGTTCCAGTTTAGAACCTGCCATACTCTGTGATTGGACATTCTGAGAAAATTTACAGTTAGGAAATGGAACCAGATACTTCGATCAATGACCAATACAAATTTCATGTCAGATGTATTTCACACTACAGCTAGTATAAGAGCTATCTGATTTCAATTTAGTGAACATCATTGAATAAGCATCAACTTCAAGATGACCTTCCCAACTTCATATCCTTCAATGTTCAATTCAGGTCTAATCAAGAATATACAACGGATATACTAACGGAAGTTGACAGGATTACATAGGAAAGGAACATGAAACTTAGGCAAACTGAAATGAAATTCTGCAATTTATTCTCTCGTTGATTTTCTATAATACTATTCAATAAACAAGCTGAAGGCAATGGATTTGCCTACTCCACTCTGTCATAAAGCCAGTCACAAATAAACAAAAGATACTTGAGCGAACTGTGATGTATTGTAAGTCCAAACACGTCTCTGGTCTCTCAATACCCTGGCGTATTGTGCAATATTTTGGCGTCTGGTAGATACCGAGAACAATATTCAGTTTCCATTGATTCAGAAATATGCCAACGTGAGGTATATTACTCAAAATTGGACTGCCTCTGGCCTCTAGTAGATACAGAGAACGATATTATTTCCATTTGACACTAAGAAGCTGACGGAATCCAATATGTAGTAAGCATTGAAGGAGAAAAAATAACCTAGATTGAACTTCTAAATTGAAGCATTCCATGGGAACAACAACTCTTTCGATTCGATTTACTTTGGATTGAAAATGTACAATACATTTAACAATAATAACCAATCAGTGAGGCTAGCCGGTGGACGATTGACTCAGCTGTGCATTCAGGAAGCTATCAATTTAGGTACTGGTTCCTGTTGAGTGATTCCTGGCCATATGAAGTGGGGATGAGTGTTGGCAAATGAAAATATCGGTGAAAGAGGATTATTTTGTTCACTTGCTACGAGGCACGAGAGTGCAACGGCGAGATAAGTTTTTTTTTGTATTTTGTATACAGGCCATCTAACTCAGTTTCGACAAAAGGCTTCTACTGTGCATGGAAATTTAATTAAAAAAACATTATCGTCACTCGTGCCTAACAGACATCCAAAAGCTGTTACGAGAGTAGTCAATGAAACCACCCCCTCCCTCTCCAACAACTCAACCAATCGAAACCAATAATGCTTTTCAATTCATCTCAGGTCGTCTTCGAATTCAATTCACCGAACTTTCAATTTTCCATTCATTGTTTTGTAGAAGAGGTGATATACTCAGGTCGAGCGCACACAGGAACTGACTAAAATTAACGAATACTGAAGTTTAAATGAGAACTAAAAGGAAAACAGAAGCAACTGATATTTAAAATCATGTTTGTAAGAAATTAATAATCCTAAATTAAGAAATTAAAGTACCGGTACTGAAGTTTGATAAAGTCTAAAAGAGTAATAGTAGCTATTGCTGTCATGTTTGGATCGACAAGGGGCAATGAAAATCACTCCAACATCACCCGAACATTACTTAATAATTAGTTTTTTTTTATCTTTCCTTACCGATTTGAGAATAAATAATTCGTGTCATTCACCATTTATACGAATCTCCATATTTCATAAGAAATGCAATTTGAGTTTCTACTGCCTAGATACTATAAGTATTCTTAAAATAATTATGCAATGAAAATATCTTAATCAGGCGGAGTTGGGTCTGGAGAGTTCTTTCTACCACTTAACCTTAGAGTTATCGCAAGGTTAAGGTTATCTATAGATTATTAGTGCCCATTAAAACATACCCAAAGAGAACGGATCCTCTATCAGAGTGGGGAACAAAACTCCAATGTATGATCTCATAAGGAGAGATTTTCACCCATCCATCATTTTATTCAACAATTGTTATTCTATCGACTTATTTTATAGATTTCCATCTAGAGTATTTGCGAACCTTCGATTGCATTGTTATGCTTATGGGGTACAGTGTTGTCAGATTGCACAGCTGATCGTAACTGAGAGATTCAAGTCGGCGAGTCGCAGAAACACGGCAACAGTGTACTGATTTTCTCGTATGAAATAGCATTGCCATAAAACTCTTCTCTGTATTCATAGACTTTGGTTGCCAAGTACATTGGCAATCCTAGGTGTTGCAATGGGAATTAGAGAATAATCTAAATCAAATATTTCAACACTTGAATGAAACTTTCGGATGAGAGAGCTGAGCTTGTTGGTCAAAGAATCCCCCAGATACAAAATGCATGAGATATTGCACTCAGACCAGAAAACAAACGATGCCGCGAGGATACGCGTGTGTGAGAGTGAGAGGTATGGGTCTTGCTAAGCCATGTTCGCATTTGTGTACGGGATTAGTCACGGATCCAGATTAATTCGGGTGCATACACGCTCTGTACTTAGAGAGAGAGAGGGCGAGGCTCTCCAACCTGAATTACTGTTATTTATTGCTGTTTAAATCGCGTTCTTAATACCAACTCGATAAATAATATCCTCGGACAGTAATAGAAAAATATGTATGTATATTCAGGCCTACCGCGTTACAGTAATTCAACCTTTACAGAACAGAAGAAAAATACTATAAGCATACAGGTACTTCTTTTGCCAAAAACTGGAGGGTGTTTAACATTTTTAGCCTGATATTCTTGTGAACATCCGGAGCTGGTTGAAGTGGGTTTTGAAAATATACATGTTGGGTACATTCAATGTCAACTGAATATATTGGAATTATTGGTTATAGGCTAATTAGTCTTATATATGTTTTTGTTCTTTCCAATGAACTTGTCTGTACAATGATTTGCGCTGATTTCTGGAATTGATCAATATCTTTCGAATATCTCAGTTGGGAAATCATGCTATTATTTATTATTCTTATTATTACTATTATTAATCATGCTTGAATCAATTATTTATTGTCAATAAAACTTGTTCATTCAGAGATATTCAGAGTCATTCATATAAATTCAGTATCAACAAATTGAATTTCATTTTCCTGGTTGTATTTTATAAAATCTATTGGAAGAAACCACAAAAACTGAGCTAGAATTCGAGTAGTTTGTTATAATTCAAAATTACAGTCATGCAGCAAAATTTATTATATTGAGAGCGAATTTTTGAAAATTATTTCCGTTATTTTCAGCTTAGAAGCTAACAATATTATCATATTGCACACACGAGCACACACGAGAGCTCTTCATTACTAACCACATAATCCATTTGATCAATGATTTAATTAGACATTGAAAAAACTGATCTGGGTTCGCCTATGCTATTATCTATGATCTGTGGACACTCTTTATTTTACATGAATTATAACATTGACATTCATAAATAAATTTCAGCAAATAATCATTAATTATTTAAATTATCAACTTATATCAATAATATTATCATATTAACATAGTGTGGCATGCATTATTTCTTCACCCATACTCCAAAACAACAACTCCTCATCCTGTTTCAATGCACCCGCCTTCAATTGAGATTTGGCTCCCTTCAATGGCTGTGGGGTGGGGGGTGGGGGGTGTTAGGTGTGGTCTCACTGGTCCACTGTTTGTGGTCAGTGCTTGACCTGCTGACAGTAGGACGCCCCAGGCGTTGCTCGTAGTCTGCTGGGGATTATTGCTACCCGATGATTGTTCCAATTTCCAATTATAGTTTGTACTGGACTGAAGCATCGATGCAAACCCTATTCACTGCTGATTGGGTAAACTTCGTTATCTATTATGTCAAGATATTGTGGAAGATAGATGGGTGATTAATATTACAAAATTTATTTGATGAGCAGGGATAATGAGATTTATTTAGAGATGATGATTTCTTGATTCATTTACAAACTGCGATGTGTACACTTTCATTCACTTTTTACCGACATGCAGTCATTTAATTTAAAATGAAAGGAACAAATGAAATGACTGTAATTTGTTTCTTTCATTTTGAATAGATTGACTGTATGTCGGAATTGAAGTGAATCAAAGAGATTTATTTGGGAGATGGAGAAAAGTTGAAAAACAATAAGGTCTCACAAATTGAATCTCCTAGTCAATTTTGTACGAAGGTCTGTTGAGTTTGACCAACAATGTTGATTCTTTTGATCAATCTAAGATTAACTGAAATCCACTCCTGTGCAACCGGCCCAATGTCTAGATGCTTCCTTTCTCAAAATATTTTTCTGATTTTATCAATTGAATAAACATTACAGACATTGATATCACGTAGAGTTTAAGGCTGTGCATCAGCTTAAAAAAACTTTTATTTAAGTCAATGAATTTAGAATATTACTGAACAGCAAAGGTTAAAAAATATCATGAATGAATTCCTATTCGATTGTAGAAGAATTTATAGATAATATTCATAAATGAGTTTTATGAATAAACTGATAAATTAGAAGATAAACTTAAAATTTAATCAACAACTTTTACGAAAACTATCAAATTAACTTATTTGTTTACAGACATTCACTTCTATTAGATTCTCTTGATCATCCAAAAAACTTGTTAGAAAATAGTAATTCATGAATTCATGTATTGAATGAGAAGAAACTAATGAAAATTTTGCTTCTTTTCTGTAGTGGAAAAACATAAATAACAGGAAAAAGAGAATTTTATCAAATATCCTGTGATGTAGAAAACATAAATCATCAGAAAGAGAAAATCTCATCAAATGAAAACGACATGAACGAAAAGATAAGTTGAATATTTCATATTGTCAAAATGACAAACAAATGCCCCAGGGTGGATTTGCACTATGTATTCTGTATGAGCTCTAAAACACCCAAATGGATGTCAAAAGTCTCAGAAATCACTTTAGCCTCATGCAATATTCATTCAGATTTGCCGCACACATAATTTAAAGCGCCATTCTATACGACCGACCCAATTTCAGCATTTCATTTTCGATTCACTCATAAATGAGACTATCAGCAATGCAATGGTCTCCCATGATTACTAGTTGGCAAATGGCCATGAGCTTCCTCGAAATAATTTGTACTTGTCTACTAATACTGTATCTCTTGACCTCATCTTTCCCACAATTTAATGCTCAACTAGAGAAAATACCATTGTTCTGTTTCGGTAGTTTGTTCAAATCTATATTGAAATGTTACATGAATTTGTGAAACCATTTGTATGAGAAATTATTTTCAAATTTATTAATAATAATATGGATGATTCAACAGTATATTAAAATAACTACTGTATTACTTTAAAACACCGAACAATCAACAGAATATAGTACTATATAATACAACTATATCGTACTAAATATAAATATAGCTACTAGTTCCAATAAATAACGCCTTCTTCTATTCTCATCATTCTTTTTCTTTTTTATCTTCTCTATCAAGTATTATCTCAGAAGTGTATCTCTATCTTCTCTCAGAAGGGTAGTTCATATCATATTATCATGACTACATGATACATGATAAAAAATATAAAAGAAAAATCTACTACAGTAGCCTATATTCATTATGAGGAATTTTGTACAGAATAGCAAGAAAGTGTCACAAGAGATTCCTTATTTGCTTACTAGATAAGGAAAAACTTTTTTATTTCATACATTTCATACTTTTTTAGTTCAATGAAATTGATATGGGAAGGGATTTTCGCTGAAACTGAGCTTCATTAAAGCAGTTCGCACCGCAACTTTGAATTGAGCAACACTAGCTTATTCTCAAGGGTCATCGTCCTTTCTCTGAAATCTAATAACAACTTTTCCCACTATGAAAATCTCAGTAAAGCTGCTAAATATTCTACGATGCATAACTTGCTCCATATTATTTTCCTCCACATGTGGACGCAGTTGAGACAAAAAGTCTATTTTCACATTTGTCTAGTCCAGACTATAGACAAGAAGTGTATAGCTCATATAGTATAGCTGGAACATGCTGAGTTCATCGACAAAGTTTGTGAAATTCAGGTTCCAACTACTCTATTCTAGACTAGAGTATTCATAAAGTATGAAAGTATATTTGTGCAAGTTCAGAACACTTGATCCAAAAACGATACAACAATTTAATCAGTCCATTTTAAATATCAATACGACAAAAAGTAAATTATGTTGAATAATATTCAGTACATAAATCGATTAAAATGTGGCTGAATTGTGAAATGTTTTCTAATAACAACTAAACCACAATTCAATTCCAGAAATCATTGCCTTTGAACTAATTTACTTTCAATCCAGAATACTAATGAACTGAGCTGCTGCAAAATATATTTCTTCAAAATCAACTTTTTCGGCTCATTCAAGACCACAATGTATCGAATAATTCAAAGATGAATGGAGAAACTATTATCATACAATATCAAATTATCATCTATTATCATAAATATCACTATTATCATATAAATATCACTATTATCATCAAATCTCAAAATTTGGCAATAAAATATTGATTGATTAAATATGATAAATAAATACAATAAAATGGAACTTGAAACCGCTTGTTTGTTGTTCACCAAATTATATATGAGTGGAGTATATGAATAAGGCTATGTCTTGAGACATTTTTCCACATGAAAAATTCATAACAAAACATAAACTCAGAGTACAAGCGAGCATTGCATTTGAAATACTTTACTGTTAATCCAGGAGATAACCTGCTTCTTATCTTCTTCAAAACCAACTTTTTCGGTTCTCATAAACCTGAGATGTCTTGAAAAACGCAGCAGCTATTTAATAAGAACGTTCCTGGATATCAAGGGAACAGAAATGAAAGTGAGTTCACTTTGTTTGGAGCTGTTCATCAGCATGGTTGACAAGCGAGGTTGAGCTGGCAATTTCAGTATCGTGTGACACTCACACAGTCACCTAGGAGATGGTGAGGAGCTGGAGCTGGGGCCACCACATAATCCCTGCTCACATCTAGGCAGCTACTTTTGTCAACCACTTGTAAGATATCTGGCTTGTCCACGCCATGGAGCGTTTGATTAAAGCAGTACCTCAAGACCTGACCCGGCTCTTATCCGACCACTGTGGCAATTTCCCACCAGCACCGCCTTCCAAACTAATCTCGTTCATCTTACCCGAAAGGATCAACTGGAAGGTAGTCTTCTAAAAACACTCTCCTCCACTGAGACTTCACATACTTCTCTTCGAGGGAAAACTATTCGAGAACGCTGATCCCTGGGATCTCAATTTTCAACCATAAAGAAACTTCAAGGCTGTGAGTTATATAAGATAATTCTCAAGCTTTTCGCCCGTTTTTTTTTATCGTATGGCTTTTATTGGTGGGGAGCCCGTTGAATAGTGCTGAATGGCAGCTTCAGATATGAATAGACATAGAGTTCCAGGTAGATTCCGAACTATCAGAAAAACATTTCATAATTTCTAATCTCATTTAAGATTTATAACAGAATATTTTGGTGCCGGCTAAGAAACGTAAAGTAGAATGGAAGTATGATGGATGCTGAGTAAAATGACAGAAACGTCATGTGTTTATTAATTTTACTTTCTTCTTTTTCATTAGTTTTTATTTTTCTGGTCGTGCTACAAATATGTATTTTAGGACATTTTGCGTTTTTAATTATGTCTAATTATGAAAGTATCATTGTGATTTCTGATGGCAATAAATATTTGAATTCTGTTTTTATTGGATTATTTACCGCGGTCATGAATTTCATCAATGGTTACATATTATCTCAGATCAAAACTCCATAAGAATATAGAAATCTCATAATAATTGAAATATCATTTAAGTGAATAACATATTTGTTGTTAGGATTTCTTGGTTCTTTTGACAGAGACGCTCATCGAAAGGGCTCGAGAAAGTTGGAGCTGAATCTGCCGTAACATGTAGGCTACACTATCATGAGCATTCTTAGACAGCATGAAAGGATCTCCTACGTGACTTTAATGCTTGATTCAGTAGGCCACTTATTTAGAAGAGGTCAGTACGCATTTCCAACATAAATTGTTTCTGACAGCATCAATTAAGAGGCAGCCAAGAAAAGGGCTAAGTTCTGAGCAAAAGGACAATACCGGGAAACAAGTAACGATCATTCTAGAAGTCAGCAAGAAGTCTTAAATAAGCAATGATTCAAGCCACAACATTACTGAGTCACCGTCGGAAGAAGAACGGGCTTGCTTGAGAGGTCTCCTACAATTTTGTCAGAATAAAAGTTCTTTCACAAGAATCCATCCTCTCAGCAGTAGAAGTGACAGTTCTTTTCCATGAGACTGAAGTCGAGTCCAAATAAAAGTCAAGTTCTATTCATCAATTATGCTTTGGAAGTATGAGAGCTTGAATTTTACATGATCATGGTATCATGGTAGAGTTCACCCAGGGGTGGTTTTTCGACAAAAATTATCCAATTTTTGAACAGTTTGGAAGCTGGAGAATGTATAAATACTTTTTAAACACCTTATAAAGATGAAGGTGGTTGTTTGAAAATGCTTTGTGAATTTCCACAAGAATTATGCTTACTTGATGAATGAATTATGCTTACTAGTGAAAACAAAGGAGGAAAACTTAATCACATTTGCATGTAATAACTCAAGTGAATTTTGCAAGTGAATTTTTCAAAATCACTTGGATTTCTTCTATCGAAGAACTTTGTACAGTAATAAACTGAAAACTTTCAACAGATACTCAGTAAATGCGTAGAAGTTGGGAACAAAATGCACTACATTGAGAGAAAGTAGCATTTGAGAAGAAAAAATTTAACGAGATAGGTGGAATTGCACCTGGAAACCAAATGATATACGTCTTTAATAAGCAGCATGCAAAATGGGCGACTATAAAAACTATCAGTAAAGTACGTCCGCGTATGAATGATTGCTTTCTCTATTTCAAAAGAATGTATTCTTGCAATTTTCCATTTGAGAAAAACTTGAATTGAACTCTTTATTTCCCTCCTGGATAAAACTTCAATGAAACTTTTGATTACTAGGGTAATTCAAATTTACGATGCTATTCTTCACCTGGTGGCAAGAAATTCTTGTGAAATGTAGTTGATAACTTCATGTGGTAGACTGGCAAGAAATTCCTTTTGAAATGTAGTTGTTGGGAAATTTAAAAAAATCCTTCTACTCAAGATTCTTTGTAGTTTCAGAAATTTTAATTAGACAATAACATTCTATTATCATGGACACTGGACAGAAGAAGCAATTAGGTTTACCAGAATGTAATTACGGTAACAGTTTCAACTTTTTTCAAAAGCAGTGTAGCTCAAAGTATGTGTGAAACGCGGGCCTAACACCACAGCTGTACACTCAGCCATTCAGGCATGTTTAGTAAGGCTTTTCCAGAAAGAAACTTTGCCTTGGAGCTGAAGCTTTCCTCAAATTATCATTGAGCAAGTCTTTCGCTTGGAAAAAGAGTAATACAAATATCAACCTGAATTTTCCGCTGTTTTTACAGTTGGAGTAATTGGAGGTCTGATTAAAGAATGCTTTTTGCGGCGGTAGCACAACGCGGCCCGAGCCCCATGCAGGCGGTGTGGTGCTTCCTCATTACTAGGAAAGCTCAGATCAAAGCTCAAAGGTGTATCCAAATAACGCTGCCAACTTTCATGTTCTTCTCTTACTCCAATTATTCGGACAGCTCCTCTATTCCGGACCGGCCTGCTGGTGTTGCGCCACCGTTTACTCAATGTTACCAGTTGGTTGCCAACCCTATCTACTTCACATTAGATGTGATTAATATGACCATTATTGACCATGTCAATATTATGACGTTGAAAAGTACTTAGTTTAATAATTCGGCCATATTTGTTAACAAACCAATTCACTGTGTACTGCGAATTGAAAATAGGTATATACACAGTATTTGATAATGGATATATGACACAGTATTCGATAATAAAATTAACCATTCTCAGAAGTTCGCCTCACAGCCTTAGAATGAATTAGGATGGATAAGAATGAACTATTATTATCATTAAAATATATAGCCTACGTGGAGACAACAGGTTACACCTTATCATATGATATGATGAGTGAAGCTTATCATATATAGAAAAGGTGTATCATAAAAATTATGCTTCTTTTGAATAGTTGAAATGCATATGTGTGTTTTACAATGCAAATCACATTTATTAAGCTACATTAAATTTCAAATTATTCAATAATGTCAGTAAAATAATTCGATAATTTCAATAACATGTATTTTAATAAATAAGAAATACATAAATTTCAGTAGGTACAGGTATTGAATCATTTTGTAGTACCTATTTTATAATACTCATTTGGCGAGTGGAATAATTCAATCAGGTACAGTATTGACTGACTCTGGAATCCCTGAGGGAGAAATCAGATTAACTTGGTTATCAATATCCTCGTATTTCAAGAACCTTGCAATTACTTCCTTGAATACAAATTACTAGGAATGACATAGTGTCAGAACGCTATTTTCTGAAATGCTCAGAGCACATTCATTCGAATATGTCCGTCAATCACTCTTCACACAAAACCTAAAAAATGATAATGTTGAACAATAGAAGAGGAGGAAAAACGAGTAGCGGGAGACAAAAAAATATTTCTGTTTGAAGGAAATGCGACAACCTGGGATATCAGTTTACTAAAGGTGGCTGGCGGAAAAAAGAGCTACGGGTTTGACTTTGCCAAGTCCAGCGTGAAATTGTTACTGATTTAGAAGCATGGCGAAACAGAAAACCTGTCTACAAAACCCAACAGGATGAGACAAATTTAGATCACACAAAGAGTACTCTGCATAAGATTTCGTTTGCTATTGAAATAAAGCGCTTTCATTCGGTTATCATAGAAAGTGACAGAGGATATCTTTCGGTGTCTGGCACGAGCACAAGTATCAATCCTCGAGTAGACTTCTCTTCCTTCGCTAACTTTTTGTAATCCTGAGACACAAGCACAAAAACAATGAATCATCTTCACTCTATTCCAAACAACAAACTTTATTCTTACTTGGTTTGGCACATCTTATCGAAATGAAGACTTTTGAAATGCTCTGCTAAGACTACACAGATTTGTACGGTTTGCCAAACAAGAGATGAATTTACAATCTTGATCTCTTGATGAGAGAAATGTTCGAGTTTGTTGGACAAGAAAATTGAGGAGAGCTATTATTAAAGATATGAGGAGAGCAAAGAGACTATTTTGGTCCATAGATCTTTCCACCTTATCGTATAAGTCAATGTGTATCTGAAAGAATTATTATTCAAGAATAATTGTTTCCAAGAACTAATCTTCCAAAGATTTAAATATTCACTAGTTAGAAAATGATCTCAAGTACAAGTATTCACAAGTCATAATTTTCACAAGATAGGAAATGATTTAAAGATGGAGATTGCCGTTTGATATCTTTCCACGAAATAAACAATTTCATCTCAAATATAATTGAAAACATAATCCTTTATATAAGTCATGCACGAAAAATCCCATAAGGTTTAAAAAAATTGGAAAATCTTGTTTTTATCGTCATGAATAATTTGTAATTCTATTTCATTGTGACAACTTTAAGCTTCTTTCAATTATAAAATTCTACTTTATTATGATCCACAATTAAAAAGGGATAAAAATGATTGAAAAGGGATAGTGCCTATTCCAATCAAAATATATTGGCATCAACTATATGTTCATTGCCCTTATAATTTTACTTTTTCATTATTTTATGTACTGATCATCCATTAAGTATGTGGAAATTTGAAAAATGAATTGATCTGAAATGTTCTAGCCCCCCCCCCCACTCACAGTCACCTGTTATCTAACAAAAAACATTTAAACAATCGGGTAAGCATTGAATAAGAACGTGTAGGTTGGCCAAGGTAAGGAAGAAAACAATAATTCACGAGAGACTCTATTGAATTCAGAGGAACTAGTAGGGAGTGTCAATTTGAAAGTAATCGAAGAGGGTGAGATATTTGCCACCATTGTTTACTTTTGGCGGTGCACAGAAGGGAACAGAAAAGGGAGGGAAAGGAGAGAAGTGGAAGGAGAAGAACAGAAAATGGGGGAATTGAGAAAGAGTTAAAAGAGATGAAAAGAAAGGGGGGGAATTGGGAAGAAGTGGAAGGAGATGAACAGAAAAGGGAATGGAAAAGGAAAGAAGTGGACGGAGAGGAACAGAAGAGAAGGGACATTATTACAATGATAGATAGATCGGAGGTCGGCTGCCATTGCCCTAATAAAGGTTGTGAGGTGGTCAAATAAAGATATGCCACGACCTGTTGTTCTTTCTGCACTCTTTTCTCGCCCCGGGGGCCGAGCGAACATAAATTCGAAAAACTGCTTTCCGATAGCGCAATGAAGTCAGCTGTTGGCTGCAAGAAAACTTCGCGAACAAATCACTCGACCTCTTAATTGGATCCGGCTATATCGTCTATCACCAACACAAACACACACTCCCACGCCCGCTTTACACTACGAAAAAACCTAGCATCTCCCTTCGTTTGGCGAGTGATGAATCGTTTTCAAATACCAACAAATCAGTTTGTTTGCATTTCGAATTTGGAGCAGGGTAATCCAAAACAAATCTATCGGGAAAAATACGAGAGACGCATTTGTTCTGATCATTCAATCATTAGTTTCGATAATTTAGTAATTTTAATGATTGGAATCGACTAGTGAAACATAGAATAATTGAATAAGTTGATATAATAAGTAAAATTGATTGAATGGTTTCTCCCAGCAAGTATTAAGTGATCATTTTTCGGAATTCTATGGCTGCACAGTGAGTGAATCATTTCAAATAGCCAGTAGGCTACATTATATTTTATCGCCAAGGTCGTACAATTCATTCCTGTTACAATCTCACACCAACACACTCTTACATTCTATGTTCCATACTAGTCAATAAAATCTCAATATATTTCATACTTCTCGGAAATACTTCATACTTCTTTCTTACTTCTCGGAACTCTCATACTCCTTCGACTACTTGAAATCGGTTTCCAACATTACAGAACTTCAAGTGCAGTATCAACAAATAAGCTGGTTTCATTTCTTAATTCGAGTACGTTTGCCTTCCCAAAGCAGCTTTGATTCCATTGCAAACAAGGGAGCAACTCAGCATTATAAGAAACAAGCTGTCCCGGCGAACTTCGTATCGCACTCTTCCCCCCCAAATGTCCCCCCTTCATGCCACCCCTTAAAAATGTCTTTATTCTTTATTCTTAAAAAATAATTTTATTTTATTTTTATTTTTATTTTTATTTTTATTTTATTTTTATTTTTATTTTATTTTTATTTTATTTTATTTTTATTTTATTTTATTTTATTTTATTTTATTTTTATTTTATTTTTATTTTATTTTTTATTTTATTTTTATTTTATTTTATTTTATTTTTATTTTATTTTTATTTTATTTTTATTTTATTTTTATTTTATCTCATTTCATCTTCATCTTTATTTTTATCTCACCCCATTTTATTTTTATCACTCTTTTATCCCCATCTCATCTCATTTCATCTTCATCTCCCCCATCTGATCCCCATCTCTATCCCCATCTCATCCCCATCTCTACTCCCCATCTCATCTTTAACTCCCATCTCCCATCTCCATTTCATTTCCCATCCTCATCTCATCTCCCATCTCATCTCATCTCATCTCTCATCTCATCTCATTTATCTCTCATCTCATCCCCATCTCCATCTCATCTCACCCACCCCATCTCATCTCCATCTCCCATCTCCATCTCATCTCATCTTCATCTTCACCCCATCTCATCTCATCTTTATCTCATCTCATCCTCTATCTCATCTCCATCTCATCTCCCATTTTATCTCATCTTATCTTTATCTTTTTATCTCTATTTTTATTTTATTTTCACTATTTTATCTTTATTTTTATTTTATTTTATTTTATTTTATTTTTATTTTATTTCCGTTCTTCAATTTTAATATTTGAAATGATAGAACATGACTGTATTATACGAACGATAACTCATTCTTAATATTTATGATTCTAGCGTAAAATAATTAGAGCAGAAAACCTAGTACAAAAGAAATGGTTCGGAGCGGAATTGAACACCCAACCTCTTGGTCGTTGGAAATCCAATTCGTGGATAGGCCGAATCGCTATCCACTGGGCTATTGGACTTGAGATGATATTGCTAATTTTCTGATCTTGAATCACGACTATCTTTCCGTTCTTCGGTAGCCGGCAAATTCAAAACTTGGTCTGTAAATGTTTGATAGGTTATGTCATTAATGTAATAACTATTTATTAATTATAAAGGGATTTTCTTATATTTTAATAGATATTATGTTAACCAGTGCTTTAAAAATTCAAACGAATCCAAAATCATCTAAATCGGTTCAGCCGTTCTCGAGTTATAAGCGAGCGTACAGACACCAACTCTCTTTTATTAATATAGATAGATAAGCGATCTTTTAACGCAAGTATTCACTTATCACAAAATTGTATAATAGCCCAGTAAAATTGTCATCAAAAATAGGGTCTACCTTGCATGAAATGGGGTAGTTGGTTTCTTTTTTTAATAATGTTTATGGTAGTCCTGGGATGCTAAATCCAAGTTTTAGACCTCGGCAAACTATGGGATCATCTCCAAAAATCGTTCAAAATGGCGGAATTTTGCACTTTTTTTACGTTTGGCCAATTTTCACCCTGAATAATCACTTTTTCATATAGGACATTGTACATATTTTTTAATGTATATTAAATTACCTTCAATTTGAGACCAAATTCATCATTGTAGGCCCAACCGTTTGCGAGATACAGCTCTTCAAAGTTCATCAAATTAACGAAAATTCACCCTTTTTTTCAATTTTTCGCAATTTTGACCCTGAAGAATCACTTTTTCATATAGGACATTCAACACAGGATTGAAAGTAAATTCAAACACCTACAATTTGATACCTAATTGGTTATTGTAGGCCCAACTGTTTACGAGATACAGCTCTTCAAAGTTCATAAAATTATCGTAATTTTTCACTTGTTTTTACATTTGGTCAATTTTGACCGTGAAGCATCACTTTTTCGAATGTGACTTTAGCAAAGTTTTGAAAGATAATTTAAAAAGCTACAATTTGAGACCAAATTGATTATTGTAGACCCAATAGTTTGCGAGATTTAGGCCTTCAAAGTTAATCAAATTGTAGAATTTTTCCACTTTTTCTACATTTCTTCAATTATGACCCTGAAGAATCAATTTTTCATGTAACACATTTAACATAGTTTTGAAAGCTGATTTGATTACCTACAACTTGAGACCAAATTTGTTATTGTAGGCTTAACCTTTTGCGAAATACAGCTCTTCAAAGTTTATCAAATTATCGTAATTTTTCACTTGTTTTTACATTTGGTCAATTTTTACCGTGAAGTATCACTTTTTCGAATAGGACATGCAACATAATTCTCAAAGTATATTAAATTACCTACAATTTGAGACTAAATTGGTCATTGTGGGCCTGATAGTTTGCGAGATATAGGCCTTCAAAGTTCTTAAAATTTCAAGTCTGATTGAATACGCCATATTGAATCTAGGTCCTTTTTGATAAACTTTGAAGAGCTGTATTTCGCAAAAGGTTAAGCCTACAATAACAAATTTGGTCTCAAGTTGTAGGTAATCAAATCAGCTTTCAAAACTATGTTAAATGTGTTATATGAAAAATTGATTCTTCAGGGTCATAATATTGAAGAAATGTAGAAAAGTGGAAAATTCTACAATTTGATTAACTTTGAAGGCCTAAATCTCGCAAACTATTGGTCTACAATAATCAATTTGGTCTCAAATTGTAGCTTTTAAAATTATCTTTCAAAACTTTGCTAAAGTCACATTCGAAAAAGTGATGCTTCACGGTCAAAATTGACCAAATGTAAAAACAAGTGAAAAATTACGATAATTTTATGAACTTTGAAGAGCTGTATCTCGTAAACAGGTGGGCCTACAATAACCAATTAGGGATCAAATTGGAGGTATTTGAATTTACTTGCAATCCTGTGTTGAATGTCCTATATGAAAGTGATTCTTCAGGGTCAAAATTATGCGAAAATTGAAAAAAGGGTGAATTTTCGTTAATTTGATGAACTTTGAAGAGCTGTATCTCGCAAACGGTTGGGCCTACAATGATGAATTTGGTCTCAAATTGAAGGTAATTTAATATACATTAAAAAATATGTACAATGTCCTATATGAAAAAGTGATTATTCAGGGTGAAAATTGGCCAAATGTAAAAAAAGTGCAAAATTCCGCCATTTTGAACGATTTTTGGAGATGATCCCATAGTTTGCCGAGGTCTAAAACTTGGATTTAGCATCCCAGGACTACCATAAACATTATTAAAAAAAGAAACCAACTACCCCATTTCATGCAAGGTAGAATGTACTATTTTACTGGGCTATAAATGGATATTGATCTTCGAGCTCAATGAATGATTTTGTTAAATGATCATTTTTTATTTTGGTGAGGGTGATGTCCAAATGTGCTTTTGTCTTGAGCGTGAAAAATAGAGAATAAATTGAACATGAGCAGTAGGATAATGATAAAAATGGGTAAATGTGTGGGTTATGGGGATATAAATGAAATAAAATTAGAAGGATCATTTTGGAGATTCACTCTATGTTCGATCAATTCGAATTCATAATGTCTCGTGCAGTCTTCAAGTTACTCCTTCAAAAAATTTCATATTTTTCAACATAAATTCGCAAAGTCTGATGCTTCGAACGAAATGGGATTGATAGACTAGGTAAGGCTCAACTGTCTGTCAACTGCTTGAAAGATTAAAGCCGCTTTCCTTGAGCCGCTCGAAAAGGTAAATATTATTCTTGAGACGGAGAACAGCAAGAAGACGAAAATAAGAAGCTAAGAAGGAGCATAAAGAAAAAGAGGCTCTCACACTAATGACTTTCGTTTATTACACATCTGTCAACGACGCTCAAAATGGGCTCATTGTCTCAGTGTTCGACTGACTGCTAGAAGAGCCAGCTCAACTGAATACCATTGTAATAATTGTTTATTTGATACCGTGAATGGAACACTATAAACTGAAACGTCGGCTATTTGGCAGAAAGAAACATAATAGATCATTTTTCAGACCTCAATTTTAAAGAGCCTATGATCAATTCCTGACCATAGTGGATGTATTTAGCATTTTCAAGTTGAAAGAGTATTGAAAAAATATATGTAAAGAGGATTTCAACAACTACAGCAATCCAGTTTTGTACTGTAACATAACTCTTACTTCTTGGAACTCTCACACTCCTTCGAATCCTTGAAATTGTACAATACAGTTTCTGTACTTTTCTGTAACAACCTTTTCCACTTCATTCATTAGGAAGATGAATTAATCTAGAAATATTGTGGAGTTTTCTTCTTTCCAATCAACAATGATCATTATGTCAATAAACACGAGACATAATCCATCAATTTGAGAGCAGTTTATGCTTTTTATTGAATTTGTTTTCAAGGACGATTTCGAAACATGAGTATTGAATTGGAACTTTCAAGTAGGATTGTAATAATAACAAGGGGTTAAACCTATTGGTTTTTCTTTCATCTTGACCAAACAGTAACATTGAACATAATGAGAATCCATTAAAAATTTGGTTAAAGGTTCTCAGGACTAAAAGAAATACTGGAGCTTTTAAAACAACGAAAATTAGCTTAAGAAAAATACGACTGCAGTAGTTGCATCTCATTGAGAATGTTCATAGTAGCAACCAAATATATTTCGCCCTGCTAGAAATTTGATTCACTGGAATGCATTGATATTTCCATTTTGAAGAGGAAGTAATAATTCATGGCATTGTTTTGCATGATTGCATGTTGCTTCCTCTAGGAGTTGTATTACCGTACAGCAAACTCGGCCATATATTAATAACTGTAGTACATTTCTGATAAGAATGTAGCGGCCCTTTTGCGAATTGATATTCAGTGTAAAACACCATCTTACCCGACGACGATTCATACCAAGGAATGTCGGCTCTACTTTCTCATCTGTTGTGTAGTGGGGGGATGGGGAGGGGGTTGTTGTATTTACCGTGTACAAAATCGGTTGATGAAAACACGGACAGGAGTGTTTAACAACAACAACTACAAGGAAAGGCAAACGTTATTTGCTCGCGTTCTCTGTCTCTATTTGCTCTCTTTCTCCCCTGCTTTATTTTCCACGTTGGATGGAAAACGAGAGAGCCAGCGTAGCGCGACTATTAATCAGCAGCCAAGCAGTATTCATAACGGGCCGCGACTACTTTCTCCAACCCTTTCCCTAACTATCACCCGCCTAGAATTGGCTTCTACATGGCACGAAAAGGAGGGCTGAGGAATGAAGGAAGCGCAAAGGAAAGACACGAGCTAAAAAGGATCTCCCAACATTCTATCACTATCTAAACGTTGGCTTATTCATTAAAGCGTGAACGAAAACTGTACTGATGATGGAGTCAAGATCTCTGAACATTCTTCAACTCTGTCTAACTTCATTGCCAGCGTACTCAATGATGTACTTAGCAATGGAAAAGCTTTCGTACTGGATACTCATCATCAACATCGCATCATCCAACTTCAATTCAATTTAATTTTCGCAACAGATCGAATCGCGAATCTGAAAATTTGTTTGAACGATAGCGCTGATAAAATCACGAAGGGATCAATGTTGAATCTAACATTTTAAGTAAAAAGAAAAGAGAAGAAAAGAGAGAGCGAGAGTGAGAGAGACGGATACAGAAAATCTACCATCTCACCATGAAAACAAAATAAATTAAATCAAAGATACATTTATCAAAGCTACAAAATAAATGAAACGAGTATTTTTGATTTAAGAGAGCAAGCATTTTAGATACATGTACCTCGCCTTTGAACACTGGACAACGTGCCAAAGGTTATATCCAAAGTGAAATTTCCATCAGAACTTATTAGTAATAGGATAACGTATAATAATGTTGGAAAAGGATCTTCTTGAGAGAGTTCTATGGAAGGTAGAAGCATATCCATTACTCGATGGTTAGATGGCCACAGCGGTGCCATGATCAGTTTCACATTCACCTGCAAACTGCCTTTACACTAAACACTCAAGGATATTATAGTTTAATGAAGCAGTGGAGTACCAAAGCCATGTGATAAAGCTATGGTAGATAGCTTTGGAAGATGATGATAGATCAAAATTCTATACATCGAAGATACTACATGACTTCCCATTACATTGACAACAATATCGAAAATTATTTTCAAACTTTGAAGTGAAGGTGTACTCACATAACGCCATGAGAAACTAATTCATCATAGAAAGTTTGCCTCACCTGGAAAAATAAAAAATAAGAATTAATTTTAAATATTTTTACAATTCTAAATACACTTGTATTAGTTGAATTCATATCACAACAATATGTAATTAATTCTGACTGGATAAACTATAAATTGATTTGCACTCAAAATAAGTTCTTCAATTTTCTTTGCTTTAGAAAACTAAAGATCATAGATACTCATTCACCTCACATTACATACCAACTAAGTTAAAACGGCGATATAAACTCATTGTAAATATTCTGACGAGACCTAAACTTCATAATCAATACTTGCGACGTATTGTATTTTAGATTGATTCAGTGTTTCCTCAGATTCCTTCGTATTGGAAAAATTAAAGACTTATTAATCTCACATAACTACAGGATGTTATAAATCAAATTGAGTTATAATTGATTAATTAATTGTTATTTTAATTAACTCTTATTCATCTCACATAACTGATACAGGATGTGATAACTCGAATTGAATACAGCACTAGGCTTCATTTCATGTTTCAGCTCATAGTAAACCATACAATGTAAATATTTTACAGACGTCTTGAAAAAAATACGTCTGGGAAAAAACCTGGGTCATGTTGACGGAAGTAGGGTGACACATGCTGAGCAACTGAGCCTAGACAAGCTTAGTAGCAACTCAGTAGTAGCTCAGTAGACAAATGTATGTAGCGTATATTTGCAATCGGCTAGCAAATATCCCCTAGCCAGGAATCCCCAGCGTAATAGCCGAGCAGCAACAACGTCATCTCTTTATGCGACTCCATTAACGCGCTTGTTCTGCTCATAGGGATGCTTTGCCCCCCCCCCCGCCGACCTTCCACCAATGACGCACACCTACCTTATCATGTCAAACGGCAGGCAAACCGATGTCGCCTCAACTGAATATCTCAAGTACTCAACGGATTACCGTAGGATACGACCTCCCATTATCGGATGGGAGAAACGGTTGTTGTTGTTGCTCACCTATTAAATAGGCCTATCATTATTATTTATATATTTATATAATATAGTGATTTACGTATATACATCACTTTCCATGTAAGAGTACGTAGCAAATGACACTGTTGGAACTCAATGGAACTCAGTTTTCGCATTCTATATAAATGTAGCATCCTTGAATAATTGATGAATGATTGTGCTGCGATCATTTTAATCATCCAATATATAGAGTGCAATGCAAAGGTTTCCACGACACTTGATGCTGATAAATTTTCAGTTGAAAAAGTACATTCATTGAAACAATTTTGGGCATCCACCACGAGCAACCCATCTTAAAATGGATGATTACTTTTAATGTTTTCATGGGCGTATTTATTAAACATTGAACACAATATAAAATTAGAACACGTCATAGGAGTCAAGAATAAGATCATCCATGCTGGAGAAGTATTTGGAGCTAGAAAAGAGTGAAACAGGAATTTTCACTCTTCAAAATCAATATATTGTACGAAACGATAGTAGATTTCTATTTTATGTGACAGACATTTCCAAGCGAAATTTCAGTACTTCGACAAAGTGAGCGGAAAAGTAAGAATGTTGTAGTCATCAATGGAGAATAAATTGAGACAATACCGAAGTACGTTTCACCGTGTTGTTTCATAAGCAAATTTGCAATTCGAATAAGTTCTATCGACTGCAAACGAGTAGAAGTAACTTCAATTGGTTGACATCGTGACGCGAATGGAGACGGAAACTATCAACATACTCAACTTATATTCACAGACAGAATACGAAAAGATGGATGTATTGCATTTGAGTTCGGGAGGAAATAAAGAGGAAAGTTTATATCAGTTGGTCATCTTTTATATGTGCAATAACAATAACATATGCAAACAATAACATATCAGATTGGTTAGTTAATATAATATGCTATATTGTGGTTCCTTGTGAAATTTTCAATGCCAAATAAGTTGGTGATTAACGTACAGCTTTCCAAACATAGCAATACAATGAATATATGGAATGTTATTAAAATAATTATGGAATGAGAGAGGTATTGGGAAACATCTCTGAAAAATATTTCATTTCTACAAATCATAAGTTGACACTAAAAAGAAATAAATATGAAGAATGGATAATAAATATAAAAATAATAAATTATTGCTAATAACTGTAGCAACCCAACAATCGACAATATTCAAACTTGATGAGAAACTTATTGAGAAACATCTCAGAACGATATTTCGTATAATCGGTTAAAATTGAAATGAAATTAATAAATGAAGAATTTTATTTATAAAAAAGTAATGAATGTGGGGATATTGTCGAAATTCATTCATACTTCTAACCTCTTTTAAAGTTAAGGATTCGCACATACAGTGAAACAAATACGTTAGATCTCCTATGTCCTATGTCGGATGATTTTCAAATAATCATATTTATTGCTAACTACATTTCTTCTCATAATATTTTTTTTAATAAATACTATTCCTACCTAGTCTTGAGACTAATGAGCAAATTCTATACAACCTAACTTACTTATCAGATATAAAATACATTGGGACTCATAAGAAATGAGAAGTTTAAAGTTGCGAGTGCTGTAATTGCAATTTCCGACTTGCTAGTTCTGTACTTATTCCCTTTGCGTGTTGAATGGATTCTTTCTCTATATCCATCCAATTTGCATAATCATCTGTGCTGGGAAACCACACCCATCCACTTTCATTTCATATGTATTCATGCAAAATAATATTCCCTGCAAATAGTTTCTCTTCGTTTTCCATACGCCTTCAAATCATGAAAGCTGAAATATTAAGAAAATTTAGCTCCGGAACTTGACTAAAAATGCTAGACTTGTGAATAATTTCAGCAAGATGAATTACAAAAACTAGAGGAACATAATTATATTGGTTTAAATTTCAGCATCCTGAACGGGATTGGCAGATGCTGACTGAGAAGCAGTGAATCGGAGCAGAATTTTAATGAATTTTTAGTAGTCGTGCCACCATCGGCGTGAAACATTTCGTACTTATTTAATGAGGCGTATGCTTTTTTGGGGCGTGAAAAGGTTTAAATTCTTCCAGAGTTTGAGGATTAAAATTCCAATATAAGTGCAGTACCGTTTTAAGATTTTGTGTATTTCAAGCAAGAAATTAATTAATATGCCTGTTTATAATTTTTTTAATGAAAAATTTTGATTTTTCATTTTTTTTTTAAATTTTTTTATGAATTTCAGATTTAATTTCATATTCATGATTGCCAGAATGATCATCAGGAATCCTTCAATTCTATAATTCCAACTCTGAATCATTTCACACACTACTGGGAGCTCAAACTGGAATGTGATGCACATGAGAAAGAAATAGATGAGAATGAAAATCTAAAAAATTAATGACTGAGTGTAAACTAAGCATTGAAATGACTCATTTTGTGTGAATTTTCTTATTTCCAAGTGGAATGAATAATTTATAGGAAATTAATAATGTTATGATCGACTATGCATGATCAGCTTCAGTTATTCCCAATATTTGACTAGACTCTTCAACTGGAATTCACATGACAATTATTGGACGATATTTCATATTAGCATTAAAATAGAAATCAGGTTGTTATGAGGATTAATTTAAATTTCAAGACATGGCATGACAGAATATCTGAAAGAAAGTAGAAAAGGATATTATCGGTGACTGAACAATTCTTGAATATTAATTTGACATTGAGAATTCAAACAAGCTGCTTATGCTTGTAAATAGTTTGTCAACTGAAATTATGTAAGTACAGGACTATTATCATGTAAACTAACTAGCTGCCAAAATAATAAATGTGAAACTATGGTCTACTATTCATCTCTTCAAGACATACGTTACTAAGTAATTGTTTTCCAATTATTCAAAGCCGTTATAGTAGTTCTTTACCAACAAAATACCTTGCCAAAACGAATAATTGAGGTGACAAATTACAAGGTAATATTGTATTTCTACACACTTCACACAAGAGTTTCTGGTCCAGGAATACTGAGTAAATTAGTAAATGAATAGATTAATTATTAATTATATATAAATATAATTATTCATATTATATAAATATATTATTAATTAATATATAATAGATTATATATATATATATATATATATATATATATATATATATATATATATATATATATATATATATATATATATATATATATATATATATTATAAATAAATAGATTAATTATTAATCATTAAATTTAGACTATTAAGTCTAGAGTACGTCAAGTTTTGAAGTGATTTTTATGACATCACAGGTAACAGGTGGAATCGATAATAGTTCAACTGAATTAAATGTTTCTGATATCACAATTTCAAAAATATACTGGAATGATACTATTGTAAGGATAGTCTTATAGAGAATCACCATAACAAAGACTTTCAACAGGCTAGTAGAGAGAAGACAATGATAATATTCGAGTGAGTGGAAAGACAATATTGAGTGGGGTGTTGATCGAGCATGGCCTGATACTGAGCAGATATCGGCAGAACATCAGCAGTCGTCGTTAATGCAAGAAGTAGTACCCGATAATGTCGCCGGAGCAAAAGCAGTGAATCAAGACTCACTATAAAGTCTCGACGTTCGATATAGATCAGAATGTTGAGAATTTGCGACGGCATTTCAGTATTGTTGTGAAAATGAGTTGTGTCAAGTGTCACAAAACAACTAGAAATAGTGTCAGTATTAGTTGCAGTTTGTGCAATGCTGAATTCCACTCCACATGTGTGCATTTGAAGGCTGAGGAAGTTAATTTCTTCCGAGAATCATCAGACACGAAGTGGAAATGTGAGGTTTGCACCGTAGCCACCCCCACTTCTGACTGTCTTTCCCCTTCGGACTTACAGCGCATCGCAGCTACTGTCAAAGATCTGTTAACTACCGAAATAGCTAAACTTATTCAAACCGAACTTGCTCCTATTAGAAATGAACTATCCGAATTAAAAGTGTCCGTGGACTTTCTGTCTAATGAATTCGATACATTCAAGAAGGATTTAACATCTCATAAGAGTGAAATAGAAACTCTCAAACGTGAAATCGCTGAGGTAAAAAGTGAAAATACGTTAATTAAAAATGAAATGGCGGAACTTCAGCGGTATACACGTAAAGACAACTTGATTCTGTCCGGGGTTCCGGAGTCGAAGAATGAATCCGTGTTCGAAGTGTTTGACCAAATATCTAATATTTTGGGGAGCTCGATGAAATCTAAGGACTGCTTGAGCGTAGCTCATAGGATGCCTGGTAGGGTGCAGGGCGCAGTAAAACCCATCGTCTACAAATTCATTAAGCGGCAAGATAAATTAACATGGCTCAATGACTTTAAAAAAATGGCTAGTAACGATAAATCTGGACCGGGTATCTCAACCAGTGTTGTGAACAAAAAGCTGCCATCTGGGCGGATTGTGGCTCACGACCACCTAACACCTTGCTTCCTGGAGCTCTTCAAGAAGGCCAAACAACAAGCCTCCACCAAGGGATACAAATTTGTCTGGATCAGGGACGGCAAGATATTGTTGAGGAAGGTCGAGGGAGGACAAGTGCTACATATTCGAGACGAGAAGGATCTGAGCAAGATAACATAAACTTTTTAAACATGAATATAACAACCATTACAGGACATACATTTTTTTGTAATTCCATTTAATTTAATAATGAATACTCAATATAGTTTCGATGAAGTAGTAAGTTTAGAATGTTTTGATACGTTAGAGAATGATGATATTATTAATTTTGATTTTCGTTCTAGTATAGATGGTGAAATAACAGATACTGTTGATTTTTTAAATATTATACATATGAATATTAGAAGTATCAATAGGAATTTTGATGAGTTTGTTTATATTCTGCAAAATTGTACAATAAAGTACGATGTAATAATTCTAACGGAAACTTGGATGACAAAAGATAAGAATTTTGATTATAGCATAGATGGCTATACAGTTATCGATAAGCCAGGGCAACTGAATAATAGTAATGGATTATGTATTTTTGTGAAAGAATCGTTTGATGTTCATTATCTTAACTATGAAAATTCGGCAGCAGATATTATTGCGATTAGATTAGTAGCTTTTAGTCACCCTATTACATTATTTGCAGTGTACAGATCTCCATCCTCAAACATAGAAACTTTTCTAAATGACTTAGATGTGAATTTGTCTAATATCCATAAAAACGAAAATGTTCTTCTTATTGGAGACTTAAACATTGATATTTTAAGTAACAGTAATTTATCAACTGAATATAGCAGTCTTCTGCAAATGTATGGTCTGCAATCCCTGATAAATAAGCCTACTCGTATTTCAGGTAACACAAAAACATGTATAGATCATATATTCTGGAAAAATGTTCATTTTGGAGAGAGTTATGTACTGAGCTCTATACAAAAAACGTGCATAACGGACCATTTTTGTACGACTTTTCATTTGGGAAATTCAATCACAGTTTTGGAGAAGAGTGGAGAGATCTTTACTGAGAAAATTAACTATATGAAATTGATTGATAAGTTGAAGGGGGAAAGCTGGGAAACTGAAACATGTTTCAATGAAATCGATGTGAATTTAGATGATAAAGTTGATAATTTTTACAGTAAACTAGTTAGCTACATAAAATCTTCCACTGATCAAATAAAAATTAAAAACAGGAATAGACCTCTAAAAAACTGGATCACTCCAGGGCTTATTAGATCTATTAGGGAAAGAGACAAAATGCATAAAAATTAAATAGTCAACCGTTCAATCAACAACTGCGGAATAAATACAAAACATACAGAAATACATTAAATAAACTTATAAAACAAACTAAATTTGATTATTATAGAAATAAAATATCGCTTTCCAAAGGTAATAGTAAGAAGACATGGGAATGCATTGAGGAAATTTTAGACAGAAAACGTGTGTATAAACCACCTGACATCGACCCGGAGATGCTGAATAAATATTTCTCTGAAGTAGGAAGAACTTATGCGGAGAGGATTGATACTGGGGATGCATTGCAGTTGGTACATTCACAGAATTCACCTTGTGATGCGACTAACACTCCAAATTCATTTTTTATGTACCCAACAAGCTCTGATGAGGTATTGCTTACTATTAGAGATTTAAAAACTAATTCTTCTCCTGGGGTGGATGGACTAGGAAATATATGCTTGAAAAATATATCAGAATACATAGCGAAGCCCTTGTCGATAATATTCAACAAATGTTTTGAATTAGGTCATTTCCCATCTCATTTCAAAATTGCAAAAATAATCCCTCTGTATAAATCAGGTGACAAAAAAGCTCCTGAGAACTACCGTCCCATAAGTCTTATTAGTAACCTATCTAAAATATTCGAGAAAATAATTAAAGTACGAATTATAAAATATCTAGATAAATATCAATTTATAGCTGGTAATCAGTACGGTTTCCAGGAGGGTAAATCCACTGAAGACGCAATGACTGAACTGGTTAGAATAGTGACCGATAATTTCCAGAATAATAAAAAAACATTGTCAGTGTATCTGGACTTGGCTAAGGCCTATGATACCATTCCACACAATACCCTTCTGAACAAATTAGAGAGAATAGGTTTCCGTGGACCAGTGTTGAAGCTATTTAAAAGCTATTTAAATAAAAGAATCCAGACCCTTAGTTCTAGTAAAGTTACACTGTCAGAATATGGCCTTCCACAGGGGACAGTAATCTCGCCGATTTTATTTTTGATCTATATTAATGATCTTTTGAGGATCAGAATGAGTGGTTGTCATGCAATCTCCTTCGCCGATGATACAGCCCTAATATTTACAGCATCTAACTGGCGAGAGGTCAGGAGTTTGGCAGAATCTGGTCTGGCCCAAGTCAAGATGTGGCTAGATCACCACACTCTAACTTTAAATATAAGAAAAAGTGTTTTCATGATTTTCTCACCATCTGAAAGGTCTATACCTGCAGACATATTTCGTAATGGAATAAAAATTCACTCAGACTACTGCGCATATCATTATAACCATAGTGAAGGCTTACAGGAGGGAGATGGAGACTGTACATGTCAATCATTAGAAAGAGTGACAGAGACCAAGTATTTAGGTGTGATATTAGATTCCAAACTAAAATGGAATACGCACATAAATAAAACTTGTAAAAAATTGAAACATATTATCCACAAATTTTACAGATTGAACGGTCTGGGAGATTTATCTATCTTGAGATTAATATATTTTGCTTATGCTCAGTCTGTATTACAGTATGGAATTAGGGTTTGGGGTGGAGCATTGGACACACATTTCAACAAAATTTCCTTGATTCAGAGACATATAATAAAAGCTGCCCTTGGTCGACCCAGACTATACCCCACGCATCTTATATTTACAGAATTCCCAGTTTTAACAGTTAAACAACTTTATGTGAAAAATATTATACTTTATATAATTAAAAACAGAAACCTATTCACACCACAAATCAGAACTTATAATTTTCGAATGCAAGACAATTTTCAAATTAACAGAACTGACCTTACTGTATGCCGGAGACAATTCACATATATAAGCAATAGGTTGATCAATTTAATACCATCAAACTTAATTACAAGTAAGATAACAAAAACTAATATAAAAAAAATAGCAGACTGGATCAAATCAATAAACATAGCTCATTTTATTCACATATAAAGTATTTTTAACTACTTTTTTTATATAATTAGGTTCAAGTTCATATCCTTTTTTTTTCTTTTTCGTTTCGATGGATTTGTTTGTGTTGTATTTTGTAATTGATACTCGCTGCCAGCACACAAACCTTAGAGGTTTTGCAGGCAGTGCCTAATAAGTTTTATTATCAAAGTTTATTTTTATGTAGGCTACTCACTGAAATTGTTTATTAATGTGCAAAACTTTGTATTTGTATTGTATTGTATTGTATTGATATACGTATTAAATAAGTATTGTACTTGTATATTCTCTTTGGCAAATAAATTGAATTGAATTGAATTGAATTGAATTGCATGCTATAGCCCGCGATTTCCCGATACAGCCCCCTCCCCCTCCTGCCCGTGCAGCAAAGAATGGAAAAAGAATCGGTTTTCTGTCGCCTGGAGAGTTGAGAGAGTGCACAACGAAAACGATATACAGCACAGAAAAAGCTTACGTGAAAACTTATTGAAAAAGTTCTCGGAGAATACAAGATGAGAAGCTGGAAATCTATACGGCCGCCACTGCCTGCGCTATTTTCGAATTGTAACTAAGGCGTGAGACATTTGTGTCACATATGACACATGTTTCCAAGACTGAGCCACCCAGCCAGCCTATTACGATTTGCATTCAAGATATATGACAATATCATCGGATGCGACTTAAAACTTCAACTTTATCGCAGACACTCTACTGTCGTTCTGAAGAAACGTTCCACTTCACTTGTACATTTTTTTTCAGAAACATTCTATGCAATTTTTGAACATTCTTCAATGAATAAAATTTGTTTATCATCATACATCAACATCGTATTACTCATTAAATAGCATGTTCACGTTTCATTAATCAACCTATGTATCCCAAATCTCGTATGCTTACAGCGTAAAAAAATGATAAAAGCCTACTAGAATCTACTGAAGATTTAGTGAGCATGAATATGATAGAATGGCTTCCTTAAATTCTTCTGATGTTCAGAACTTTAACGTATCTCTGAGAAGGTTTTGGAGATTGCCAAATCATTATCAATTTTGCTTCAAATAAATTCAAAGTTTTCTGTGTCATGATAGAACCTCTCACATACTGGGTTTTGTAGCTATGGTGGTTGGAGACTGAGGGGTAGAGGAAACACAACTGAATTCAGCTAAGTAATTAATTACCCTTCTCTGAGAAATAAAATTTCTCAAGTGTTGGGCATTTACCTTTTTCCCCTTTTCGAAATTTTCTAGTTTCAGGCTCATCCAATAAATGAAAACAGGTCTAGTAAATATGATATATCCTATAGATTGATTGCAGACAACACTCTTTTTATTAACTCTCCAGGAAAGTTCCTCACATAAAATTCAGGCAATCATTTCATTTAAAAAAGTTGAAAAGTAATAGGACGATCGTTACAAAGCATTGGAAATTTTACACATAGCTCTATATCAACGATATCAAAAAAACAAGTTTGACGATAGATCCTGTATTCATATGACTTATGAACAATTTAACAAAAATCTTACAACAGACTATCTGAATTTAACTCACTTGATAATCTAGTCTGAAATCAGTGATTTATAAGTGAGTTACCGCCTGAACAAAAGCCTTAAAACAAACATACTGCTACTAAGGATTTCAAGTTTGGAAAGTCTAAAAATACTGTCCTTTCCTCCATTATTCATCGGTGTTTGTCTAATCTAATCCAGGTTTCCCCTCGCCGACACTTAATCAACTTCTTGCACGGTCTGACGCTCTGCATCAGAAACAGTTCACAAATACAATACAACCTTCCTTTGTCTTGAGATCCCAGAACTCAGGATGGTTTCTCAAAATATTCTCTTAAGACAATACTCTTGAACATTTCAAGGAACAGGCAATGATGTTACAATGATATAATCATATCTTTACTGTATTCAAAGATCATTTATTATTCTTGGTTTGGATTACTTCCAAGTATCATCATCAAAACACTTATAACTTGCTCAATATGTTGCTGAACTTGCAATATAATACTTTCTAATAGAGATCCTTCCAATGCTTATAAGATTAGCATCGTTAATATTTAAATCTTGGAGAAACATTATATTATTGCTGTAAATTTATTGGGGGAATTATTATTGTCAACTAGAACAAACTATTCGACACGTATAAGTATTGTTATGATTTCATGATGTCGTAAAGTATAGAATAAACTTAGTCTTTGTTGACTGTAATACAAAAACAGTTGCATTGTCTGAAGTACTCAACACACAGTACATTCTTAAACTAATATCAACATACAAATGCTCTTTGCTCTGCTTGTGACCCAAATAACAAAGGTTTCGAGGGGAAAATGAGAAACCGTGAATACGGAATCTCAAGATAGTTGTGAGTTCTTTTAAGACCGAGTTATTTCAAATAACCAAAACGTCGACACTCAATTATATCTCAGGCGACTGTGATGTTCCAAAAACAATACTACGTACACACCCAACCTATCACATCTATCCTATCAAGTGGGAAGTAATTCTAGAGATTCTTCAATGAAAAATCTCTGAACAGGGACTCGGAGGTCACACGTCTTATCCATGAGAGCTAGCAGAACGTACAATAAATAATTACTCTCCAATAATTTACTTGTCATACTGAGATTAGCAATGAAGAGATTCGAATCTTGTAAAGGATTATGATAAATATGGAGTTCGTTTGAATCTGGTCACCTACATTCAGATCTATGAATTTCAAAGGAACTCTTGCTACTTGTTTATGCCAATCCTTTTCTGAAATTTCAATACTCTTAAATGCACACTAGCTTGAAGAATTGATGGCTCAAAATAGGCTACAAACCCAAGTTGAAGATTCTCAACTCGGGTTTATTCTCATTTCTATTAGATACGAGGGTAAGTCAATTATTATCCGCAATAAAGGTATGTTTTTGTTTATGTTGGCAGTACAGTTGTTTTGCATTGATGACACGTTTTTTTGAATATTTGAGGTCACATCTGCGCATGTTTCAAGCTGCTAGGTTCGTTTCATTGTCGCTGTCTTGCTGTTAATCATGGCCGCTCCGCTTTCCGTTTGCACCAATGAAGAGCAACGGTCGGTGATTCGTTTTTTGTGGTCGGAAGGTGTATTAGGGGCCAAAACTCATAGATGACTTTCGGAATAATACGGAAATAGTGTTTCGCCACAACGGAGTGTTTATGAATGGATTAAAAATTCAAAAATTGTCGCACAAGTGTTACGCATGATAAAGGAGTCGTGAGCATCGTTTAAAACTGATGCTTACGGTTTTTTGGGACTCACAAGGTCCAGTATTGGAACATTATCAGGAAAGGGGGACAGTAAGGGGAACATTATCAGGAAAATAAACAGTAATACGTTACAGTGAGATGCTTACTGCCAAGCTAAAGCCTGCAATTCGAAGCAAACGCCGAGGATTGCTGTCAAAAGGTGTTGTTTTGTTGCACGACAATGCCCGTCGGCATACTGCGGCTCACACTGCTGAAACGCTCAGGAAATTAAAATTTGAAGTACTAGATCATCCTCCACATAGTCCCGATCTTGCTCCTTCTGATCGTCACTTGTTTGGTCCAATCAAAGAGGCATTAAGAAGCCGTAAATTCACCACGGATGAAGCATTGAAAGAAGCGGTGCATTCCTGGCTTGCATCTCAACCAAAAACATTTTTTTATGAGGGTATCAGGAACCTTGGACAACAATGGACCAAGTGCGTTGAAAAGCAAGGAGACTATGTCAAAAAATGATGTACTTGTAGGTTTGCTATTTGTTTCCAAAAAAAAATTATAACTGTATTGCGGATAATAATTGACTTACCCTCGTATATTGAATCTCTTTTGACTTAGCTTAGTAATCGAGCAGTTAATAATTAATTCAACTGTAGCTCAAACAAGCGTCATTTCAAAAATATGAATAATTCAATGTATTGCATGAGAGATTCACTTTCACTTATATTAGAATAGCAGGGTAACTATTTTCATGATGTCTTACACAACAAAACTTCTATAAAACTGAAAAATTAATCGTATCTTGCATGAATTAAAGAGTAACAAAACGTTTCGAACATCAATTTCACATTGGACAGCTCCCAATACACAACTCCCACACTTCAACGATAAGGAATCGATTCCACCGTTTGAATTAATGTACCTAATGACATTTTGATTAACCTATCTGAGGTGAAGTATCATCTACTAGTATATCTACTAATATTCTCTACTAGTCCTTGCATATCATTTGGTATAGCTGGAATGCTGGATAGTCTTGTCGATTTTTCTAGATGCAATCATCTCGAGCTAGAATGGATATTTAATACAAACTCTTGAACGGAGCTTTCTGAACTCCATTCATTCTTTAGCTATAGATTTAGAGGAAGAAAATCAATCTTGAACCACAAATGCGATTGAAAGAGAAAAAGATTAAACGTGAGCTACACATTATGCCTAATAACTGTAGAATTCCCACTTGATTGGTAACGTTCGATTAAGTGAACAATTACTATTTTATGTCTTATCTTGAGATATTCAAGATTCAATGCTCTTCAAAAACTAAAGAACGATCAGATCAAAATGTGATAATCAAAAAATACTATTCACAAAATAATGTAGTAAGACATCGGACACTAATAATTAACGTCTCAAGTCACTTATATTGGAGAAACAATGGAAAAACATCCCACACTGTAATTCTATGTGTTAAGGTTTCAATGTCTAGGATGTTTTCCTACCATCAACAGCTCGTAAGATGAACCAATGGTATCTACAGTTCCAAATTGTCCCAAATTCTACAGTTCACTGTAGAATTTGGGACTCATCTGCAGCGAAATGCAATGAATTCTCCACTTTATAGGCTGAGGAAATTGAAAAGTAGCAATATGACAGCCAAGTGTTTTCCAGGCCGTAACGCCGCCTAGGAGGCTGGCGCGCTTTCAATAAAATTAATAGCGTTATGTGGTGCAGTTCACACCTAGCCGCCGCTGCGAAACCACTGCGAGCTGGTAATGGATTATTATATGCGGTCGTGAGAATGTGTAGTGGGCGAAAAAAAAGGGATAGGACGAAATAGTGTGTTTGAGAAAGGGAGAGGGAAAAGAGAGAGAGAGAGAGACAAGATATAAGAAACTGGAGTTTCGATCAGTTTGCTCCTCGTCCGGATAGGATGCAAAGAGAGAGAGTGACAGAGGGTATGTGTGTGAGGAGAGAGAGAGAGAGAGAGAGAGAGAGAGAGAGAGAGAGAGAGAAAAGAGAGAGAAGAGGCAAGGCACACACAGAAAAGGAACATATAGAGGAAAGATGCAGC